>VCII01000193.1:0-1200000 GCA_006030095.1 Triplophysa siluroides
GTCATCCAGCATTCGATAGCGGCTCTTTCGTCTCACTTTGCCTTTCCGTCTGCACAGAGTAAACATTTTGAATAAGTGTGACAATCACATAATACAAATAAACTCACAACAATTTATCAGCATTCCAACTCCTACCTTCTACAGCAGCACACCACACCCCAGATGACAGTAGCTATAGCAACCACGATCATGAATGATGCTATTGTCATACAATACACTCCATTCTGGAAAAACACATCCCAAAAACAAACAAATCACCAAAAGGTCAATAAGGTGCTTTTAATAGCTTTCTTCCATGATGGCTGTTTTGCTTACCGCAGTTGCTCTCGGCATCCCCAAAATAAGTTCTGATCAAATTCTCCATCCAGAATGGATGGCAAACACAACGTCTGGTAAAAGAGTCACATTCCCCGTGACTGGAGCAGTTCAGCTGGCAGACTGGGGCAAAGGCACAAAGTCAACAAGAGACCAGAGCTAGACAATAAAAACAGCAGTAAATGGGGCATTTAATAAAAACTTTAATACTCACCAACTGTGTCCACCCGCCGGGCCTTAATGATTAGGAAGTCATTTCTTTGCTTGCGAAGTTTGTTGCGAAGTTCCATAGCAACACTGTGGCCGGACAGCGGGGGACGTCCGGGGCCTCCAGATACCAGAAAAACCAAGCGGGTACTGAAAATGTAGTGTGATATTGCAAAAGATAAGGCGAATCAAACCAGTGTAAAATGAGCATTAAGTTTCACACTGCTTAAGATAAATTCCAGCGCTTGAGGTAATCTAAACTGACCTGTGCTCATTAAATGCGCTAATCTCTCTCACAGTGATGTCATTGTCCAGCACGCCCAGCAGGACACCGACCTGTCGGATCAGCATTTCCTTCTGTCTGAGAGACACCTGTGCCACCCCAGCCTCTAGGATCAGTTCCACAAAATCTCGCTCGTAAACATCTGACAAAGAACACAAGGAGATAAAAGAAGCAATTTTTTTTACAATTTATGGCACACGTAAAAAGTGGTATTTTTTGAACATTTCTTTTTTTTAACACAGACCTGGTCGAACTTCTAAAGTGCCGATGTCAGTACTTGTCTTCCCTTTGCTGTCTGTTACTGTCAATGTGAAGGTGTACTTCCCTGCAACCAGATTCCCAAGAAACAGCACTGCCTGGTGGTCAGAGTTATTTAGAACATCCTGTAAGGGAAACAAAGCCACATTTTAATCCCAATGAAAGATCTTCATGAAGGCAGAGTTACCTTTAGACAATATAACAGTTTTATATATAAGAAAACTGCTATCGTGACCAGCTCCACTTTAATCACTATGAATGTAATCTGAATGCATGAATCATAACCAATATGAATTAAGCTCAGTCAAAGAGAACTGACCCCCGCAGCTGGACTGCTCTCCGCACGTGTCCAGAGGTAACTGATCCCACCCTTATCATCAGTTGACCGTGAACCATCAAGAACTGCCGTACGGATGGGCAGAGAGATGGAAGGACTGACAGCACTTTGGCGATAGGCGGCTGGTCGTCCTCTGAATTAAGAAAAGCAAAATAGCAATATGCAGTGCCACAGATGAAATCAGATTTAAAGGAACAGTTCCCCCAAAAATTAAAATTCTGTCTTCATTTCCTCACCCTCAAGTTTATCCAAATCTGTATAAATATCTTTGTTCTGATGAACACAGAAATATATTAGGAAAAGTGTTTGTAACCAAACAGTTATTGGCCACCATTGACTAACATAGTGAGGGAAATTGCTTTATATTTGTTCCGTTAAAAACAAAAGAAGATATTTTGAAGAATGTAGGAAAGCAAAGAGTTCTGGGGTACATTTGACTACCATTATAATTTTCCTGCAATGGTAGTCAATGGTGTCCAAGAACTGTTTGGTTAAAGCATTCTACCCAATATCCTTTCTCTGTGTT
Source organism: Triplophysa siluroides (assembly GCA_006030095.1). NCBI lineage: Eukaryota > Metazoa > Chordata > Actinopteri > Cypriniformes > Nemacheilidae > Triplophysa > Triplophysa siluroides. Next base: position 1,927 of record VCII01000193.1, read on the forward strand.
TATCATAATAAAGACATTTATACAGATTTGGAACAACTAGAGGGTGTGTAAATGATGACAGAATTTTTATTTTTGGGTGACCTATCCATTAAAATCTGGAGTTCCATTAGGAAGTTTTTTAATCATAGAAAATTTTAACCAGAAGACATGCACATGCAAAAGTGCTCTGACTTTCTCACATACACAAATCTTTATAGCATTTAAACCTACAAACCTTCTCTGACAATGACTGACACCGTGTCGGAATTCTCCAGCTTCCTTTCATCCGTCACCGTCAGCATGAAATGTACTCGCCCTCTTGCAGTCCAATCACCGTGGCAACTGCAGTGTCCGCATTTTCAATTTTCACCCCTTCTGGGCCCCTGTGTCATCATTTAAAACTTTATATAAAGTCTCGATCTAAATTGATGACATTACCCAGTACCATAAAAACACATCTAAACAACAAAATGAAAAGCTTTTTATAATATGATCCAATGCATTCATATACACATGAGCAACTAACTTTGTTTTTGTCCAGTGGTATGTTGCAATTTTTTGGTCGTCACTGCTTTTACTTCCGTCCAGCGTGGTGCGATCGACAGGCAGTGTCAGTTCCTTATCAGGGCCAGCATCTGCTACAGGTGGCTTGTTATTCTCTGAAAGAAAGATTTAGCAGAAGATGCTCAAGCACAAACAGCAGTTTCACATGTGCAGAGAGTTACTCATAAAGCACCATGTTCTGCTAATACCTGGGCTGGACAATGACAGTGACCTGAGCTGTGTCTTGCTGCCCCGACGAGTCAGTGACGGTTAGCTGAAAAGTGTAGTCACCTTCTTGCATGGCAGAAAGCTGCAGGATGGGCGTCCTCACACCCTAAAAAGAACAAAACAAAAGTATTCCAACTAATCCACTCACTGACAAACTCTCAATCAAAACAGAAACATCACAATGTGCTTGTCATGATATAAAGGAATCAAAGGTCCCACACACATTTTTCAGTGACACACCCCTTTAAATCACACGGCTGATATATTGAATCACTTAAAAGGCCATTGTTGAATTTCTATACCTGCATCTCCACCACCTTGCCTTTACTTTCAGGACTGAGCGACCACTCATAGGACAGATTCTCATGGTCATCCGTGCTCTGGTTGCCGTAGAGTGTGACATAGTTGCGTGGCAGTGTGATGGCCTGGTTGGGTCCAGGATTAGCCGTAGGCCGGTAGTCTGTGGCCTTGTTGACTAACAACATGGCTTGAGTTGAATTCTGAGCTCCATCTGAGTCAGTCACTGTGAGACTGTATAGAGAACAAAAAGGGAACAGTATGACAATTCTTAATTAATGTAAAAATAAAGTTGAACTGTGTAGTTTTTCTATTTGCCTGACCAATGGCAGATTGGTGAGTGACTGTTTAAGAATTTCGTTTGGAGGTGTTAGGTGACAATATGTCAGAAAACATGGAATGTTGTCGAAATAACAATCATAATAATGAAGAAAGACTGGTTTGCCAGGTTCTGCAATACATATCCAATGATTATCTTAAGGCAGAGCCTGAAGTAAAAGAGAAACGTCAGTGATGTTGAGTTGGAAGATAAGACATACTGTACCTAAAGGTGTAGTTACCAGGAACCAGGCCTGTGAGAGTGAGAATATCTGTATCACCCGAGGCCTTTTCTTCTCGTAGTGGTCCCTTCACCTCCTCCCAATGCCACGACACCACTCTATCATCATCTGTACTCTCTGATGTGAAATACACAGATCATTTCTATATTTATGAATAGATATCTCCAAAAAAAGCCCTAGAGATTCATCATTGCACAGTCATCATTTAGTATTGATTTCAGTATTTTGGTTTAAACTATAAATATTAAAAAATGCTATTATTACAACCATAAAAGAAAATATGAATAAAAGACAAGAATTCTGTTACGCACGACTGCCATCAATCACAGTGGAGCTTGTTGGTAAGGAGATCTCCTGGTACTTTGGAGAAACCACGGCAACAGGTGCCTTGTTCACTCTTGGCTCTGAATAAAAAGGGAATTTAGGTTTTGTACACGTGTTAGAACACAATATTTCATATTGCAGTCAGTTACCTGGTTTGACGGTTACGTTGACGTATCCTTCTCCATGAGCACCATCACCATCCACCACTACCTCAAACTCATACAGACCTACTGTGAGCTAAAGGGAAACATTTAACGAATAAAAGTTCAAATATTAGGAACTTTTAGTATAATACGTGTTACCACGTTATATAATTACCTTACTGAGCTTGAGGGTTTTACTGTGTTTACCCTCCATCTCTCCACTGTAGTCTTTTGGATGTGTCCTCAAACGCCAGTCAAAGACATAGTTGGTACCTAAAGAAACAAAGTACACAAAATAAAACAAAACATGATTCTGGAAAATGACCTTAAAACATCTTATGTTTGTGTTCAACAGAAAAAATAAATGTATAAAGAATGAAGAAACTCTAACAGATCCGGGGCACTTTTGACACCATTGTATTTTTCCTACAATGGTAGTCAATGGTGGCCAAGAACTGTTTGGTTACATCTTTCTCTGCGTTCATCAGAACAAAGAAATTTAAACAGATTTGAAACAACTTGAGGGTGAGTAAATGATGACAGAAGTTTTATTTTTGGCTGAACTGACTAATATAATCAATTAGGGTTGTCCAAATTTTACTACACCGTAATCGTGGCCAAAAGATTCACGATACCAATATTATTGCAATTCGTACTAAATGCGTTTTTTATAGAAATACATTACATGTTATGTTACATTAATCTTCAATTAGTTTACTTTGTGTTCTCATAGGACTGGGTGCAGTTTTATGCACTACCTGAAGGGGATGCTGGCACCACAAAAGCGTTCAGCTCCACCTCGCTGCGCGGCAGAGTGACCTCCACATTCTGACCGGCAGACACGACCAGTTCCCTCACTGTTACATAAAACAAACAGCACTTAAACCTGCTTTGTGAAACAGGCTGTTGATTTGAATATAACCATATGCTGGTGGATTTTGTAACTAAACCAAATGTTTACTTAGTCGGCAAACTCACAAGAAAGGTGGTTAACACAAACAGTGCGTGACATGTAATAATGGAGGGAAACATGTTGTACCAGCTGGTGTTGTTGGTGTGGTCACTGAATGGGTGTCAGACGGGGATTCTGGTGACTGATTGCTGTTGTTGGATGCTGAATGATCAACAGGGTCCGCTGTTGAATTGTGCTCGGAGGCCGAGAGAGCTGTCTGTTCTTCCCTGCCAGCAGCGGATAGATGAGAGGTTTGACTTTCTGTATGTAGAGGGGCCGGACCATTGGCTGTGGTCAGTGATGCTGTGGGTCTAGGAGACTGGTCCTGTGAGGGTGATAATATCAGTCATATATCAGTGTACAGCACTATACAAAACTTTCTGTCTGCTGCCTACTTAGCTAACATCCTAAACATCACTAATAAGAGACTGACTTAAAATGTCCTATATAGGGATGAGTCAGTATGTTAGGATCGAAACTATAAACATAAAAATACACAGTGCTATGCATATGGTTTAGAAATCAAAACCTAGTAAGGTGTCTCTAAAGAAGCGCTGGTTGCTGGAACAGAGCTAAAATATGACTTGTCCACGCATCTTACCTGATCCGTCTCCCTGATCTCTCTGACATTCTGAACGTGCCGAACTTTCCTCCTCCTGCGCATCCTCTTGTTCAGCTGCTGTAAAAGTCCCAGAGATTCTATATTTGGCTGAGGGAGAGACATAATGGAGCAGCCGTCCGTCCTAGTACAGGACAGTAACACGCAGCGTCCGCCGAGGCTCCACACAGCACCGCAGGTGGGCTTCATACAGCAGGATTCCCAGCATCGAGGCCCCCCCTGATCCACCGCTAGTGCCTGCCAACCTAGCCCGATGACGCTGCTCCAGTGGATACCCAACACGCCTCCCGTTACTGTGCATATGCTGGACGATACCCCTTAGAGAGGCAAAAGTAGCAGTGAATACAGGGGATGAGTGGATATACAGTGACGTGACATGCCATGCACAGTGGTATATTACACAAAGCCATGGACATATTAGTTTTATAAATAATACAGATCTATGGCATTAAAGGGATAATTCACCCACAAATGAAAATTCTGTCATCATTTACTCACCCTCTTGTCATTTTAAACATGTATGGCTTTCTTTCGTATGCAGAACACAAAAGAAGATATTTTGAAGAATGTTTGATACCCATTGACTTGCATTGGTTTTGTGTCTGCACGATTGAAGTAAATGGGTACCGACCTTGTTCGATTACAAACATTTTTCAAAATATCTTATTTTGTGTTCTGCAGAAGAAAGACCATCATACAGGTTTGAAATGACAAGAGGGTGAGTAAATGATGACCAAACTTTCATTTTTGGGTGAACTATCAATTTCAATTGTTAATACATTTGGACTGTATGCAATGAGACATCAGAGAAAATGTTTTAACATTTATTAAAACATCACCTGGGAGAACCACATGTATTTAAACCCCATGCATTTGCCCTCAATGTTTTCCCATGCCACCCCAACACAAGGCTGTTTATGATACAGGTCGCTAACACTGACTTGTGTACAATTCCCCGTTAGGAAAACAGGATGTCAGAGTGCAGAGTAATCCACCCCCTTCCCCGATCCCTCATAGACACTGTTTTGTCTCCGCAGACTGTTACCATGGCAACATATAGTAGCTTATTATGGGATGGCAGTGAAACTTAAACTGCAAGACACAGTTGGAAGCCCCACCCATGCAGATTTTCTTTTTGGGGGTGGGACACACTATAGGCCTGTTTTGTGATTGTCAGCCTTTGTGAAATTGAACACAGAGTGCCCATTATGTGTTTCACAATGCCCAAAAATCAGTGCCATCACACATGAACTTAACAAGCATCCAAACAACATATCCAAAAGTTAAAGATAGTCCTTTTTCAGCAACAGTGTGGAGAGGCGTTTAACTTTATTTAGCCACACATTTATTCACTTTCATGGCATTGATTCCGAGTTATTTCATACAAATGTCACCGATCTCAAGTAAAAAGTGATCTCTTTAGCTATATACTGATACTTACCAGAGGCAGAGCAGAGAAAATACAGACAGCCCAGAAACAGGGAGGGAAACTGAACCGGCCATTTCCAAAGAGAAGAATTCCACTTGTGCATCCGAAGCTCTGCACTGGGCATCTTTCAACTATGAGCAAGAACCTGGAATAAAACAAAAATAGTCAATTGATCTGCACCAAAAGAAACACAAACCTACAAATGGGTAATGTCAATGAATGTCTGAATGTACCTTTGCCCAGGACGGGTACAGAATTCACAGTAATCGACAGGGGTGAAAGACTCGGGATGCAAGCAGACAAATAAAAAGACGTCCAACCAAGCACCTCCAGAAGACACATGGCACCACAACACTGTAGGAAACACAGGGGTCACGATTCTGATCTTATTGAAGAAAAAGCTTTAGCCTTCATATTTGACAACAACATCAACTGCCAAACTTCTAAAATATTCTCATCTGTATCTGTGTGTATAGACATTGACTACCATTATATAACCATTTAATTTACAGTCATCTCAGCTGTCCACAGTAAAGGAAGGGAGTGCAAAGTCAGCCAGTCACTATCATAAAATAAACCTGCTATGGGCTTTTCATGGTTACATATTTAGTAAATATAAACAGTTTCATCTGACGCACATGCCTGGTCCAAAGTTAACCTCCGGTCTGTTTTTGTCTAGTGGCTAATAATATAACTAATTTTTATAACGTTTAGTTTAAATGAATATTTTATGTAAGGGATAATGTACAAGCAGCCGATTGTCAAGTTAAGTTTGGGCCATAGAAACGTGCACGCGCAGTAACGTGTGTTTATGATGTTGCTTTGAAACCATCTAAGTAGACATGAAATATGTGTAATCGTGTTTACAATAAACCTAAATCATGACCGTTAAAACAATGCTGCATTTTAGAGAAAATCTTTGCTAAAAGAAGTCAGACACGAAGCAAACAAAATGAAACCTCATTCTTTAGCAGCTGTTTCTTGAGGAGAAGTGAAACTGTCTGAAGTTTTGATCAAAGCAAAAGTACACAACTGCTATACAGTTGCCATGAGGTATTTTGGCTACATGGTTGTCATCTAAAGATAAAAAAAGATTGTGTTGTTTCACACAAACGAAAAAAAAAAAAATACTCAATTTTAAACTATTTCTATTTGGGTGCATGAGAATAACCATTTACCACTAAAGATCACTCACATGTTACACATTTTATGCGTTTCTGTCTTCAAAAATACTAAGAGAGTTTTTAGAAGCACACTGGCCTTGATGTCGTGATAGACAGGCAAGACTGTCAAACACATTTTTTGTTATCAGAGGTCAGTTCAACGGATCAGGCACGTGAATGGTTTATGACAGCCGAAGGTGACGCAGAGCATTTGAAACAGGACACACGGAGCTGGCATGAGAAAAAGACGAGCAAACACGCAGGTGATATTGATCCGATCTGGCAAACTGTCACCGCTTGCCAGCTCAAACACTGTATACACACTGGTTCAATGGTACTAAGTCCTGGAGGACAGACTGTCAACGCAAGCGTATGTTTGGTTAGGAATGACCAACTTTAACTGTCACAAAAATACATTTCTTTGTCGAAAAACATGAAAAGGACAGCATCTTAAAGTTCAGTCCACCTAATAATACAATTAAACATTCAACAAATTATATTATAATTGAATATTTTATTGCGTTTAAATTCTCCATGTCCCTGTTTCCATTCAGAATAAAAAAAACCGCAATATTAAATACACGACTCACCTGCAAACTGATCACATCACGCGCACATCACATCACGCGCTAGTCCGCTGTCACAATAAAAGATGCAAATGTCACGTTTCGTCGACATGTCGGTTTTTTAAACACGTTAGTTAGACGCTCGCGGGTATATGGGACGTTTCTGTCATTTACCGAAGGAGAATCAGGGGACAGGTAGCTAACAGCTGTTCTGTGTTAACGTGAGATAGCGGAGGAAACACAATGTCACTCACCTCTTCAGTGTCAGTCAGATTACAGAAGCGCAAAAGGACATTACAGCCTTACAGCAGTAGCCGTTTTCATCTCGATCTGGGTCGGTCTCGGTAATCTCCAGCAATTATACCATACACCTTCACACGGAAACAGACCAACGCTCACTCACAGCGAAGCATTTCATTTCCGCCCCGCAAATACAAGTCCTCATCTTTAAAGCTTAGACCTACAGCACGAAAATAAAAAATCCACACAATTTAGAAAATAATAAAACATATTAGAGCATTTCCCGCTATGTATTTATATCATCCAAAATTAAAATTATTAAGCGATATAGATGCCACGCACAAAGATGGCGGATCGCTCAAGTGAAACGTCACATCCGCTTTTAATTTTATTTAAAAAATACGGGAAAATATCAGAATTAAGGACAATATTTAGATTTAACGTTTAGAAGATTTTTTTTTGTTTATCTGCATAGGATTCATATGTGAGCCGTGATATTTTTAATTTTGCTCAGTTGTTTTTACAATAAATAACAATGCATTTAAAGTGAACACTCTTGCATGCTATATATATATATATATATGTGTGCACGCTAAATAAATGCATGTCTATTTCATTTCATTGTTTAGAATAGGAATACATTTTTGGTACAAAAATCATATTAAACACTAGATGACGCTGTTTTCCAAGTCCCTGTGTTTTAATCCTTTATCGTTATAATCTCACTTCAAACACAACACAAGACGGAAGCAAAGACTGGGTCCTATTTATAGAATGTACATTTTGTACAGTATGGAGGATGCTTAGCAGACATGTAACACTGTAATCTATCACTGGATTTTATTTTATTTTATTTCACTTTACATATTAATCAAGGCCTACTTATCAATCTCTTATTTTTTGTAAATACAAAAAAAAAATTGTTAAGAAAGCTTGGGTCATTGTGTATCCCTGGTGGATACATAACAAGACTTGTTTGGGGAATGCTAAAGTTTGCCAAGCTTTAATCTAGGCAAAGGGTGACTACTAAAAATATGTATAACAAATTTGTGGACCAATACAAAATGCTCATACTTCCATCTGTATCTTAAAATTATTTTAAAATGTTTAAATATCAATAATAAAGAATTGGAATTTATGTCCAAAAATGTTTAATGCATGTAATAATTCCTATAAAACACAGTCACATCCTGGAAGTATAGACAGGAAACTAACAGAATGCTGCATGTCCTGGGGAAACATCTGGGGCAGAACTTAAATGAGATGTGGTGGGGACTGGTGAAGGAAATCACTGATATCATAATCCTTCTTCATAGGACCCTTTGAATAAATTATAAAACATCATCAAGGTCAGGGGTCAGATCAGGACTTGCTTTTAGATAGAGCAGCAATCTCAGTTTATCTAACACCATAACAGCTCTTGAGCCATCGGTGTATTCCACAGTACAGGTTTCTCAAGTGAATTGATCTGTTGTACCACTTACAACCTAAATGCCTGTGGTCAGTTGTTATGGCAGAGCGAGCATGTGTACATTTTTATAGGAGCAGATTTGAAGATTAACAACTTAGTCCAGTAGCAGGACAGTGTATCTGAGCAATGAAACTTATAAAAACAATGATCAGATCAAAAACTACACTACGCTAGGTTTTCCATGGTCACATCTGATTGGTTAAATAATGTTTGACACATAGGGATGTCAGCAAGAGGTGTGCTTCATCTGTCAGGTAGATTTAATGTGTGCATTAAAATACATGTTACAGCACATTTAATAACCAGTCAAACGTGCTCAAGTCCACTGTTTGACCCAAGCTCATTGTTTTATCACTTGACTGACAGAAACTTTATATGGCATACACAGTGATGTGGTTAACTTAAAAAACTGTGAGACTATGGAGTTCAGAGAAATCAAGAGGGTCATCAAGTTAAACGGTTTGTTTAGTTATACAATTAGATATACTGACAAGTGTTAGGAGTCAAATTGGGCATGTGCTAATGCGCTTCTTATTACTACACTGAAAGAGTTAACCTGTCACCACTTTTCTGTTGTCTAAATCTTTCACAAAATAATTTTATTTGCAGGGTTCTACACTGGATTTAGCTTTTTTAGATTTAGCTCCTGACAAGTTGCGAGCCATACTGTGAATTGTAATACCACTGTCTCTAACTGTTAAAGCATAAAATAGAAAATATGTAGTATTTCCAAGTCACTAAAATTCTGTACAGTATATTGTCTGTGTATGACACCTATGATACCTGAAGCATTAGATTATTTTTATAAATCATAAATCACACCACTGTCCTAAGTAGCTCAAATCCAAATATGGGCATTTCCATTGTTATGGATGTGAAATTTTTTGTCTAAATCTGTTTATATTTAACTAAACCCCTGATGTTAAAGTCCAGACAAAATATTAGTCTATGCACAAGTTGTCTATTTTAAAAGAGGGGACATTTTATGTGTTATGAATGAGTAAAAAAGGGACATGAAATGTTCCATATCTGTTGTGCGAAAACAGATCAGATTTATAGAGCAGTGACATCGTACATGATGAATTCTAAGACTTGTAAACACTAATTATTAACATATATAATAACATCACAGTAAATCCTGCACCAATTAAACAGTGTCATTATGCGCTAGAATTGAATGACTATTCGACTCTGGATTATAGATTGGTGTGTCATTTTTCTTTGTGCATGGGTTGGGTGGGTGAGCATGTACTAGATTTTCGGGTAAGAAATGAAATATGAGCTAAAAATCATTCTTTAAGGAGTTAATGCATAAACTGCTATCGTGTCAATAGCTTTAGGGAATTGACATTTAATGTAAAAATATGCAACTTTTCAAGTCTCAGCAGCACAAAATATCTCACATCACATAACAACTTATTAGTGGTGTAACAGAAATGTGTCATCACGCAAAGACAATGAACGAACACTACAAATGCATTACACATGGATGAACATTTTTTTTTTTAAGGAGGTCATATGACCCGGCTAAAACAAATATTTTCGTTTGTTTTAGATGTAATGCAATGTGTATACATGATTTAAGGTTCAAAAACGCTGTATTTTCCACATCCCATGCATGTTTGCATCTCCTCCCGCCTCTCTGAGAAGCACAAATTTTTTCCAAAGCTCATTGTTCTGAAAAGCGAGGTGTGCTATGATTGGCCAGTTAACAGTGCGTAGTCATTGGTCGAATACTGCAAACGTGTGACGGAAATGTAACGCCTCTTACCATATTTGGAACATCAGGTTCAAAGCATTGTACTCACAGGTACGCCCACCTTACTTGCGTATACATTTGGGCTGTCTTAGTCAACTCATACTACAAACTGATGTGGATTTGTGGGGGTGTGGTTACACGAGGCGTTTCAGGCAGGTCTGGGTAAGCATTTGCTTTTAGATAGAATGCATCTTTTGTTTCGACACTTTAATTTTTGCAATTTTACGTGTCTAATACATGCATGGGCAACTTATAACACACCAAAGACATAGAAAAAACACATATTCGCGCCATATGACCCCTTTAATATAAATGGCCATGACTAAGATAAAAGCAAGTGTATTTCCAAGATGACAAATTATGTAAATTACGTCAAATGCAACGTTATCATAACACCGGTTTTGGCCATCGCACCATAAGCACTAATAAGTAACTAAAAACCTAAAGATGACATATAGTGAAAGCATGCACACTACGTGTAACTACCTTGAAGACAAAGGAAGCTGTGGAAGTGTGTTTTTAAAGGGAAGGGTGGAAAGATCTACTCCGTGTCACATGATACACAGGTGTGATATTACAGCAGGAGAGGAGAATTGTGGGTGGGACCAAAAGCGAAAAGGACGCCCTGTTATGAAGAACAGGGTGCTGTCTTAAAGTTCACTCTTCAAAGAGTCCATACATATACAGGTGACTTTAACGTGCTATGACTTGTTTGTTCTAAAACAAAGAAGGGTTTGTAGAAAAGTAATCTCAAGTTATTTCATAACATTTCAGCTTGCCCACTCACAATGAAAACTTTTAGCTGGGAGGCAATATGTTATGAGACAGAACTTTGTCTTATAGTACAATGCCCTTCAGCTGAAAAAAAATAACAACTATGATGACTGTTAAAAAATAAATTTAGGCTGTTTTTACACACAAACTAAATAAATAATAAAAATGTAAATAAATAACAATATAAATAAATATAGCACTTTGAAAATTGTTGATCAAATTATTTATAGGCCCATGCTTACAAACACGAGAAGCAGAGTGTACTATAGACACCTGAAAGTAAAAAAAGAGTGCTGATACGGGTGAATACATTTAAATGAAAGTGGTCATGTGTAAATAAGGGACAAGGCATGTGTAGCTCAGTGGTTAGAGCATGGCGCTAGCAATGCCAAGGTCATGGTTTTGATCGCACACACTCAAAAAACAAAAATTCTATAGTATAATGCAATGTAAGTTCCTTTAGATAAAAGCGTCTGCCAAGTGCATAAATGTAATGTAAAGGTAAATTTTCGCATAAGAAATATTTGCTGTATATTAGAAGGTAATGATTTTTGTTATGCGGCTTGAGAGACCTCATGTGTGCAGTCTTGAGCCTGTGTACACAGCAGAAAAGGTAGGAATGCTGGCGTGTATGTGCGTACGAGGAATGAGTGTGTCATGGGTGTGGTTAGTGTCTCTCAGTTGTGCTGGCACATTCTTTACAAGGCCGCACCCATTCTCATACACGCCCTTACCTGGGTGATTGCTTAGATAAGTCAAAAATGAATATATGCACACGCAATCATACACAGGCCTACAACATTTAGAATGAAACACAGAAAAGCATAAAGCAAAAACCGAAGTCCTCTCTTACAAATCTGCTATTTTAGAGTGGAAAAGTAGTGATTTTCAAGAAAAGTTTTCCATGCTGGTAAAGGGTGAAAGTCTGGCAGCTTGTGAATTTTCCATTTGAGGGTGGGGCAAATGTCTACAGAATGAATCCACCCTACATGCATTTGCACCCATGCATGCGACCATGTATGTGCCTTTATGCACCCATTTATAGACATAAAAATAAGAAAAAGATAATAAAATGACCTATGATCTACAAACATCTTCATACAAATGGGCTCCTTTTGGTTTGCTTTAATAAAACAGGACTTGCACAACCACCAAACTTGTTTGAATTATTAAAAATAAATGTGTAATTAAAATATATTAATTAGAAAGTTAAATACTTACATAAACTATATTGTTTTATAAATAAAAAAGTGTTAGGTATGTGCACTGAAACATGTTTTGGTGTGGCCCTCATAGTCACGTCACTTTTCTCAATAAAACATTAAATATAAATGCATAATATATCTTTTTCGTCGCTTTTCCCACCCGTGGCACATAATATACAAAAACCCAACGACCTGGGTGTGTCTTTGTCCCTTAACTAAAACAGTCCACCGTCTGTCTCGATCGCTTTGGAAAGAGGAAGAGAAGGGAGATATGGGATATGGAGTGCGTTACTGAAGCTCCACAGAATGAACGTGTACGCGCCGCGGTGTGTCGGTTATGCAAATGCCAAACTCCTGCAACAAAGCATGCTGTTAACGCCTGTTTCTGCTTTACCTCCTCATAGTCGGCATTTTGACTTTATCGAATTGTGTTATAGCAATGATTCATGAAGGTGAGCAGTGACGCCAGCGATGATTGGGAGGAGTTACACGACGGATATTCAAAGGGTTGTGCCGTTCATTACAAACCGAGCGCTGTGTTATCGGAACGGCGCTAGACGCTCGGGCGGGCAGGACTCGGCTGAACGCGAACAGGTTACGCCAGGGCTGGCTTTCGCCTTGAAGCTGAATAGCGTTTGGGTGGGGTTTCACCGACACCAGGAATGCACCGCGGATGCGTTCGCTGAACAGGGGGTGAATGCAGTCTACTTTTTAAGGACGGAATAAAGTTTCTTCACCGACGACTGCTAGTAACCCCCGCCGCTGTTTCCACAGTGAAGGTAAGAAGAGCTACAGACACCGAAAGTCTTCACTTCCTTTACACAAGAGCGCACGAAAAAGTTGATGGTTGACAGCGCAGACCTGTAGAAACTCGCTAACAGTAGGCTAATGTTACTGTTCCTCCGCGAGCTACATTTGATCCCTTTGAACTTTTTATGATTGTTCAACGTCATTTTATAACGATTTGAAACGGTAATGTCAATTGATCTGTGAAGTAACTCAAGCATTTTAGATTGACATAAAGTGCTATAAGACATTTTAATTGAACAGTAGTTTTGGGAGGATGGGACGTACAGTAGCTTTGACAACTGGTTTACAAAGTGATGATGACAGTGTGAATGTGTTTATAAAGGACTTATGCACAGTTCAATGTATTCATGTATTTTTTGTTACACGTATTGTTAGTGTAAGTATTCGTTTGATCTTTGAAAAGTGATGGTGTTCCTTTATCAGCTAGGACTTTGGTTGGGGATTGGTTCGGGATATTGATATCCGTTCTTTATAGTGATTTCAGACTTCTAGTGACTAGTCCATTGGTCTTAAGGCATTGCACAACTGAGGATATTAAATTAGCAGCAGTCAGTTTTTTTGTACTTGCTTGCACTTATCTTTGTTGGGTGAGGGCCAGATAACTATGCTGTGGACTGAACTGGGTGCTATAAATCTATCATCATTTTCTACCCCAAAATAACAAGTATTTCATCATATACTATACTTACCCTCATGTCTTTCCAAACCTGTTTGACTTTATTTTTCTCTGCAGAACACAAAAGATATTATATCAGAACTTTGGTTACCAAACAACATTGGCCCCATTGTGTGGACAACATAATGTTTCTCAAAACATCTTCTTTGTGTGCAATAATAAATAGAGTCATACGACTTTTTACAGACATTACTAAAAGGTGTTATTATGGTTGTGACGGACTATATCCTGCTATTAACTAAAACTTGTGTTTGGATCCTTTGCAAAATTATTTTGAGAAGTTACCCAATATGTTATTCACAATGCCTTGTGTTTGCTATGGGTTAAGAGACACTGAATACAAATGAACACACAATAATTCTTGGAGATGTTTACGTTAGAAATTATTTGGGGAAGATGTCTAAAATAGCATAGGCCTGAGATGAAAATCGGTGAAATGTGCCAATGGGCTTTAGGAGGACATTTGAAAAAGAGACAGGAGCCAATTCATGCGGACATGACTTGAGAAAATCACACTAGGTACCACTGAAACGTTCAGATATTACACTGTGCCGATGTCAGACTCTTTAGGGAAATGTTTTATACCTACTTTTTTATACCCAAGTATAAAATTGATACTGTCAAAGCCTCTTAATACATATAACGTATTCAAAATGAGGTACTTTGTAAAAGTATATAGCCGTCATTCAGCTTGTGAATATCTTACATTCTGTTCCACTAATGCAGTTAATATAACAGAATATCAGAAGCCACATTTGATAAACTGAAACATAAAAGATCACAGTTCATGCAATATTAAAGACAAAGGTCTTATCATGACAATTTGCATTCTGATTACTGTAAATAATCATTATGAGCATTGCCCATCCAAAAAAACATACAATGTATGAAAATACTTAAGTAACACATTTAGGTAGGAATCTTGTCATAGACAAATCTAACCACACTGAAACATACCTGTCACACAAATCACCACCCATTTTTAGCGATATCCCAAGAATGCAAAGTATCTTCAACCTAGGTAATTTCCAGTTCTGTCTCGTGTGTAAAGATGTTGTTCATAAGAGCTCGTCTGCACGAGTATGCGTGTAAACACATAACTGCAATGTGTAGCATCATTACCTGTGTAACTATGAGTACAGTCAGTGCAGGCCCTCAGCTATGAGGCATTTACGTATGACTCAAGCGTTTCCTCAATCCTCACCTAGAATTAATGGAAAAGAACACACGGTTTATAACATTTACTAGCAAAGGATAGGCATTTAAGTATGTTTGTAAAAATCTAATCACAAAAAAATGACTTTGCCATGTCTTGAATGACTATAAGCATGCTAAACATGCTTTTCAGTCATTGGAACACACAAATACGGGTATGATTGGTGAACTCGTGTCTCCTAGAGCTTTATATTTTTTTGGTAGGATGCGTGACTCCAATAAGAACCAAAATGTAAGAATAAGACTTCAAAACATTGCATCTCTCATCATCTCAATGTCTAGTATTCAATGCACCACCCGATACATTGCTATTATTCCATGGTATACTATGTAAACTAGTTGACAAAGGTTTGAATAGCGATTTTACTAGGCATGTAGTTGATGCAGAGCGAGAACAGAACCAGTCGATCATTTGGACACACCTCTATTAATAAGCATGTAAAAGTGCTTCTGATTTACTTTAAGCATTTCTCAGATTTTACTTACCATGAGTTCAGTCTTAATCAACAGAGACGTTGATTAAGTAAAGCAAAGCAATGTCTGGTAAACTTGGTTGAATCTGCTCCAACATGATTTACTGGTCTGGGTGTCAACCCACATAAAGCAACATGCTGACAGCAATATTTGCTAATTAGTTGGGACAATTGAGTTCTGATAATAATCAAGACTTTTCACAAGAACAACAGCATGCATGGATATAATATTGCATTTTTGACCCAATCTAGTTACCACTTTAAAAAATGTTATTGTTTTAGAAAACCTTCAGAGTCGTGATCCTGTACAGCTGGCGAGTTTACTATCACAATGTACCATGAATCAGCTATGAACAATCAGCATACCGTGAATCAGCCGTGACTTTAATTTACGATCTGCTCAAAGTCTCATTTCGAACTTGCATAGTTAACTCGGCGAGTCTCTTTTACAAGAACAACAGCAAAACACTCCCCTCTTTCATTCGGTCACATGTTTCTTCAATTTTCCCTTTCTCGTCTCTTCGCTTCCCCTCTTGCCCGCAATGAGTCACTCGCCAACTGGCTGACACCGTTTCTATGGCGATGTCTAAAATACAAACAAATGTACACACACAAGTGCCTACATCCTTCATGTGTCAAAATGTGCCCTAACCTTGCTTAAGGGTCATTGTCTAGATCACAGAGAAACAAGAGCTCTATGTAAACAGAGCCAAAAAGTTTATCGGTCAAAACCACAACAAGATAAACCACAAGAGGTTAAGGTTTTGAAATGCACACGGTGTATAGTTATTATTTGCTGTATGCTTTTTGATTATCAACAAAGCAGACTTTGACACGTGAAACCTGTCTCTTGCATGATTTGCGACTCAACAGAATGAATTGTTTGTGGAGATACCATGCAAATGTGAGAAACGTTTTAGATATGCGTGCGATTTTGTTGTCTTCCTATTTACATATTTTAAAACATTGCTTTATATTGCTGCTAATCTGAACTAAAATTACATGTATTATGATATGATATATTTTCTTACACAGCATTAAAACAAAAAAAATCAGACTGTTCAGATTGTTAAACTATTCCAGATGCTCTTACACTTATTCATAATGTTCCATTTCTCAGGTTGTTTACCTGCTCCACCATGGCCCGTCTCTCCCAGAGTTCTTCAGTGGGGGACAATCCACAGGATCCAAACTATCTGCGTCCGCATTACCGGGAAGAGTATCGCATGGCCATCGATGCACTGGTGGAGGAAGACGTTGAGGGCTATTACAACTTCTTACAAAACGCTAATGTATTAGACTTCTTATCAAGGCCTGAGATTGAATATATTAAAAGTACTGTAAAGACGCCACAAAGCGCTGGAAATGTACCGGAATTGCCGTATGGGGAAATAGATGAGGAAGGGTCTTCTGACACCTACTGGCCGATGCATTCTGACTTGGATGCACCAGGGCTGGATCTCGGCTGGCCTCTGCAGCAACACAGCTTTATGGGTCCCACAGAGGTCACAACGTTGGTAAACCCCTCGGATCCTGAAATGCCCAGCATTAAGGAACAGGCCCGGCAACTCATCAAAAATGCTCATCAGGTAAGTGCTTTGAAATGTTTACTGTAAATAAAGTCAGGCTGGATTCAAGAACAAAGTTTTGCACATAACAGACTTACACCAGACGTGACCGGACAGACGGGTTGGTCTAATGGGATTGTCGCGACGCATCCAATGTGGACAAAATGTAAAATTATAATGTGTTCTAATTAGGGCTGTCAAAAGATTAATCGCGATTAATCGCATCCAGAATAAAAGTTTGTGTTTACATAATATATGTCTATGTACTGTGCATATTAATTATGTTTTTATAAATACAAACACATACACATGTATACATATTTAGGAAATATTTACATGTATTTATTTATATTTACCAACAACTGAAATTATATATAAATGTTTAATAATTTTTACATTTTTCTTTAATATATGCATGGATGTGTATGTGTTAATAAATACAAAATTATTATGCACAGCACACAGATATATATTATTTAAACACGCATTTTTATTTTGGATGTGATTAATCGCGATTAATCTTTTGACAGCCCTAGTTCTAATGCGTTCTATTGGCTTTTGTTGCATCATGCCGCGTCTGGTGTAGACATGGTATTATAGATTATTTTTTTCTAGTTTTATGTTTTACACAAAGACAGTACAAAAAAAAAGTTTAAAAACATACACTCACCTGAAAGGAAGTCTTGAGTCATGTGGTTGGTCTGAGAGAAACTGTCATCTCATGGGGCGGACATATTAAAGGAACAGTTGAATTAAATATAAAATTCTTATATAATTTACTCACCCTCAAGTCATTTCACATGTTGATTCTTCAGTTTAATTCAAAAAATATTTTTATATTAAAAAGCTGTCATATTTGTCGTTTTATATTTTTATAGACAACTAATACAAAAACTGTCATGATTATGAAATTTGGCTGACGATTAATTTCTATAAAAAAAATGTAGATTATGGCAATTAATTGTCTGTTTTTTTAAGGCTTTGACAGTATAAGTTTATTATAATTCATTTATTCAATACTTTAGAAATGTGAAAAGTTTGTAAATAACTCATATTTTTTACTGTAGAGTGACCTTAACAGAGAAGACTTGAGTCTTGAGCACTAAAATATGAGGGTCTTGCTGTGTAGATGCAGCAAGTCTGGAAACTTAACAAATCATCAACAACAACAACCAAAAATTACAACGCTAATACAACTCAAATGATGGAGAAATGTAATTTGAATGTAACAGAGTGAGTGCAGATCAAGGACAATGGATGTAAAATGCAGCAGATACTGCAGATCACCCTTGTTTTCCAAGATTTCACAATAATTGCGGTTACCTGAAATAATTGCGATGAGACAATTATTTAATAATTGTGACAGCCCTAGCAACAACATAAACAAATGTTATGTGGCCCAAACTTAATTTCCAGTAGACCTCTTGATCAATAACTCTTGAGTAGATTTAATTTAATTTAATAGAATTAATAGAAATTAAATATAGAATAAATAATTATATTATAACCAAACACAGACTGGAATATGCGCGTGTGTCCGATGAAACGGTCTATATGGGGGTAAGATTGAAAAGCTGTTAAAAGTACATACATAAAACAAGGCTCACGCATGCCGCTCTCATACGTGAAACACACTGAGCTGATTGTTTGAGAGACTGCTATGACTTGCAACTTTTCAAATACCCTGATGCACAGCTAGAGGTGATTCCTTAGTTCTATATTAATTATTACTTTCTCTTTCCATCAGGTTATTGCAGTGGTGATGGATATTTTCACAGATGTTGATATATTTTCTGATCTTCTGGATGCTGCAGCACGTCATGTGCCTGTCTATATTCTGCTGGATGAACACAATGCCCATCATTTCGTTGCTATGGTGACGAGCTGCAAAGTTAACCTGGAGATGATCCATGTAAGATCAATTTGCATCAAAGCAAAATGTCTTAACAAATAGTTAAATCAGCCTTTAATGTAAAGCAATTTATAGAAGTGTCACAATAATGTATAATGTAACTATTTGAATCTCTTAAATTATATATATTATAAAAATTGTTGTTTATTGTGATGTCAATGGTTACAGATGATACGGGTACGGACAGTGGCGGGCATCACTTATTTCTGCCGCACAGGAAAGTCATTTAAAGGTCAGGTGAAGGACCGGTTTCTTCTGACAGACTGCAGAGCGGTGCTCAGTGGAAACTATAGGTGAGCTCACTGACATGATTCGAAGTAAAACAAAATGTTTCGTTTTATAATAAAATGTTTGCTCCCTTTTAAATGACACTGCAATTTTTTTCTCTCTTTTTTTAGCTTTATGTGGTCTTTTGAGAAGATCCATCGCTGCATTGCCCATTTGTTCCTTGGAGAACTAGTTGCTGCTTTTGACGAGGAGTTCCGCATATTGTTTGCTCAGTCTCAGCCACTCGTTGTCGAAAATGCCCTTGTACCCATGCCACAGGACAACACAAGCAATAACTATGGAAACCAGTTTGGTGTAAAAAGGACTCAGTCAATGAGGAACCCCAGAGGATTTCAACGACAAATAGAACTTTCTGGTTACCCTTTTGGAGATCGTGTTGACTCTGTACTGCCTTTTCGGAGGGATGACCCGTTCCGCCACACGCTTGAGCCAGGCGCAGGTGCTATGCAGGTCACAAAACAAGTATCACAGCAGTTAAAGATGCAACAGTCATACTTGGATCAAGGACGGTCGATGTTCGCTTCCAGGCAACTGGAAACGAACGCCTTTAAGAGGCACAGCTATGCCGAGGGCACCCGGGAGACCTACGCCGCCTCCCGACAGTACATGAAACATCGGGTAATGAACAACTTAGAGGAGAGTGAATCACATTACCAGAGAGAGCAGCATTACTATCAGGGACAGGGTGAGGGTGTAGGAACTGATTTCGAGCATGGGCGCTATGACCGCATTGCCTATGGAATGCACCAGACGGATCGATACTCTGATTCTGGATATCCCCCTGAACTTGAAGCACCAGGAAATATTAATGTTTTATCATCTGATGACCTCCATAGTGATTCTGGAAAACAATACAATGCAGGAGGGCGCTACGACCCGCAAGGCCACAAGCGGCCTGCTGCCGGCCAAGTTTATGCTTGTCAGAGTTCGCCAACTCAACCACATCCTCCAGACCAGATGCAAATTTTCTCCACCGGAGAGCAGGGACGACAGACACAGGACCCAAGTGTGAAGCAAGGATTACGGAGCTGGAGAATCAACTCCTTTCTCAACACCTATGAAGATGCTGGAGAGGAGGGCCTGAATCAGCCGACGGGTCCAGATGCTTTTGATGAGCCACAGCAACAACCTGACAGCAAACCATATTATGCAGAGGCACCAGCCTCTTATTTCAAGCCACGCTTTGGAAAACCCATCATACCAGACAGGAATCTAGTTAAAGATATTAACTATGATCTGGGTCCTACAGGTACAGAAAGTTTATTGAAGCCGGCAATTTCAGCGACGTCACTAGCGTCATCGACAGACAATGACAAAGAGATGGAGGTTCGAGAACCTAGAGAGATCAATATTTCAAAGCATGAGTCGTTCCGAACTCGGATAAACCCAATGCTGCAGAGAAGCTCAAGATTACGCTCATCTTTAATCTTTAGTTCCTCTAAATTGGAGCAACACAGCTCTGCTCAGATTAAGTCTGGTGGGGAGTTACAAGAGGAGAAAGAGGAGAACGAGCCTGTTCGATACTCATCCATTGTGGCAGAGATTCTGGAGAAGAGAAGATCACTTTCAAGAGAGCCTTTTGACTGGAGTAAGCATAAAAGAACAGATGAGAAAGATAGCAAAAATTCATCGACTGTAGATTTAACGACATATAAAGATACCAGCAATGTCAAAGAGCCAATCAAAGAAAAGGAGAAGCCCGAAAACCTGGTAACTGAAGACCAAAACAAAGTTACACAGCTGAAGAGCCTTTAAAAACTCAGCAAACACCTTCTTATCTAAACATGAATGATCCAGCAAGCCGACTTCAGTACTTTAAAGACCTGGCAGCAAAGAGAAAAGTCCCACAATTAGATTTAAGGTCAAGTCGAGAACCAGCTGTCAGACCAAAGTCAGACATCTCTGATACGTCACCAAGTGTAACAACAACTAAATTTCCAAATGTGTCCATTACTACTTCACAGGAGTCCACTGTAATAAGACAAGACCCTGTAGTAATGCAACCAGAACCCACTGCAAAGCACCCAGAAATCCCACCGAAACCCAAACCTTTTGAACTCAGTGTTGACAAGAAACACACAAGCAGTAAACCTCTGACAGAAAACAAGACTGATGCGTCAAAGAAAGAGCCAGCTAAGGAACCCACCAAGACAAATAAGCCTTTCCCCTCACCCAAGTTCTTAAAACCTTTCAAAGCCCCCCAAGGTCGTCGGATATCATGCGGTGAGGAGATTCTCACAGACGCAACTGATTCTGAAAAGAGCGAACTAAAGAAATCTCGCAGTTTCAGTTCCTCGGGCCCGACGCAGACGGAGTCCAAAGAAAGCCTAACCCGTCAGGGATCCAATGCCTCCATTAACCTTGTGGGTTCTGATGGCAAAGATACAAAGGCCCTTGACTTCCTGAAGAAACAAACACAAAGATTAAAAGGTCTCCTTGGGCCAAAAGGAGAAAAAAAGCATTCAGGCTCTCCAGAGGACAAGACAATGAAAACGGTTCATGAGGTACAAGAGGAGCCCTCAAACAAAGAGAAACCTTCAGAATCTGAAAGCAACAAACCCACTACTAAATCAACACAATCACGGTATCAGTCTTCTACCTCTAATGTGATATTCAGCAGCAACCTCAGGGACGATACCAAGGTAATTCTTGAGCAAATTTCCGCAAATAGTCAGAAGAATAGACAGGAATTGGCAAAGCAGGCTGAAGAGTCTGGGAAAGCCGAAGGAGACAAGAAAGATGACGTTTCCAACTCGTCCTTTCAGTATCAAAGCCAGAAACGGTTCGGACGCACTCCGGTCAACCCGCAGGAGAGGGACAATCTGCTGAAGAGAATAGAGAGCATGCGCAAAGAGAAGAAAGTCTACAGTCGTTTTGAGGTACTTTAACATCACCGAAAAGTGTTTTGCTCGGGGCAAGACATTTTTAGAGAAGGCAGATGAGATAAAATCACATGAGATACAAACAATATCCTCATAGAAAATTTGCAGTAAATTTGAGTATGGGACTAAAGAAATAATTTAACTGTAGGGAAAGCATTTCATGTAGCTGAAAATGCTCAATTATATTTACTGTCATATTTATATTTCCCATACCGGTTTTATTTATTATTTTTACTATTTTTGTGGTTTGTTGAACAAACTACTTAGAAATTATTTTTAAATTAAATATCTGGATATTCTGGGCTATTTATTCATCAGTTTCCAACCTAATGTCTAATGTGTTCTTAATTATTTGACCTATCTTTAAATTTGCTTTTAAAAACTCATCATTAGAATTATGTCCACACGTATTTCCCCTTTTATATTTCCTATGAGTCTTGACCCCGTAGTTTCTGCTTGAAGCTTTATTTTTCATTGAAACAAGTTTAATGTATGATGGTAATAAATGAAGAATCTCTTTACTGTTTATGGGTATGGGTTGGTGTGATCATATTTGACTCACTTTTCTGTCACTCTACCTCTCAACAGATGGGGAATAACCTGGGATAACAACATATGGAGGAAGGGACCAATGTTTCCGAAAAGAAATGTATAGAAACCTTACTAATAAGTTGTCCCATCAGTACAAAACATGCCTGATATTGCTGTGAAAAGACACAGAAAAGCAAGTAAGTCGCTTCAGATAAAAGCATCTGTTAAACGACGAGTAACAAAAAAGGTCCATGGATCTCATATAAACAGACCACGAAAATAGCACAACCTCAAATACGAGGAGTCTCGCTGCAGCAGGAGGAATATTCCTCACTCTGTGCCAATCTGAGCCCAAAGACAATTTAAATTGCCCTTATATGGCATCGGGCATACCTCATAACAGTACTCGCACACCATTCCTGCTTAACAGAAAAAGAAATCAGGCCAAAGGAAAGTTTGAACTTCCAGACAAACTTTTCTTTTTTACTGCAACGTTTAAGGCATCATGTTGTGCGGATTCTAACTCTGGTAAGGAAATTAACATGCCTGGGCAGAAGCTGAGATATGCCACGCAGAAGGGACCAACCACAGTTTCACTAGCGTATACTACACAAACACCTACAGGACATGTCACACTGAAAATGGTATGACTCTGTGCCAATGGATTTAATACATAAAGGAAAACAACATGGTAGACAACGTTTCTACATTTGAAAGGAACACACAAAACTGTCAAATGGGATAACAAGAAAGAATGGAAGGGATCAGTGAAAGTAACATGAATGAAAGGCGAGGTGTTCCTCCAGTTTTCATTTTCTCTATTAATAGATGGCTGTCAGGGAAGTTGGTTACAAAGATACAGTCACACCAAGGGCTGGGCTGCAAACGCAAAAGTTTTATTACAAGGAACAATAAATCGGAAGTTTCAGTGTATTGATTTAAAACCAACTAGAAATGTACATTTCTACATAACAGTTTTTTCAGGAGGAATTGTAAAATATGACGTTGATAAAGGTGTTCTCAGGACGGGGCTTTAGCCTGTATTTTGTCAATGCAAAATAACAGACAGAACGGTATTACTGAAAACCAAATAATTCCCTAGAGCGCCCTACTAAAATGTGTCATAGGACTGATCAACGTACTGGAACGTATGGAAACTGGTCTAATGAGGGTTATTGAAGTGTTTGATGGAATTAGGTATTTATAGTCTTTCTAGTCAATTGCAGAGCTGAGACACGAAAGTCAATGATGAATGTGTATAAATACAAATTTGGGTAATCTAGACATGTTTACAATTTTTTTTAAATTTTTAATTGTCATATAAATTCTGAATAAATGGTTGACAAACTTTTATATTGTAGCTATGGTTGTGATTTGATTGACCATTCATTTTTATGTTGTCTAAAAAAACTTTGGGTTAAGGAGAACGGAACGGGTCACCTAAGGTGCTTCTCTAATGATCTGCTGTAAAGCTGCAAAACAGTTTCGTAGATAAAAAGGGAAGAACTGATAAATGATGCTCACATAAGAATGCAAAATATACAATCTATGCATGGTTACGAGTATCCATTTGCAACATTGAAGTCTAAGGATGGCTTATCCTGTCCAGCTCGGCTAGCTGCTCCAGCTTCTGCTGCTCTATAGGGATATACATACAAACACACAAAGTAAAAATATCAGGTTATTTTGAGGATGTTGTGGGTGTCTGTCAGTATAAAAGTTGAGATATCAGCTTCAGACAGGGAATTTGGTAAAAAGCTTTAAATGTCTTAATACACCTAGAAGATACGGAGTGTGTTCCACTTAACATGGATGAGCACACTCGCAATACTGGTAAAAATTTACTGAAAAAAACATACCAGCCTTCAGCAACTGCTCAGTTGTGTACAAGGCAGACTGTATCTCCGCTGGGAGTCTCTGAGGAGTCTGAAACAAGAGAAAGGAGAGTAAAAGGAGAAAAATATTTTTTTCTGTGTATCAAACACAATAGAAGCACAAAGGATCATTTATTATCTATATGACTTACATTTACTAGATACTGTTGTTTTTTATTTGGAAGCACTTACAAAGACAGTGGACAGGTTTTTGTGCTGCTCCATCAACTGCTGGAGCTGATTCTCAAACTTCATCCTAAAAAGAGTTGTCTGGACTTAAGCTGTTCTCTGGACACCTCAATTTAACAAGCACTTTTTATAGCAATATTGTGACCTCTTACATTTTAAACGTATTGTATGACATGCCAAACACTGCTTACAACACCAATAACAACTTGTGCTGGAAGATTTGCATTTACGTGTCTCAATTGAAATGATGGGTAAGAACAAATGCTGTGGTAATACATGCAAACATATCATCATTGTTAGTGACTATAAGACACCAGTAGTTATTTCAACTGTTAAAATAAGTCATACCGAAGTTTTCTGTGTTTAAGTTTGGTTTCCTGGATCTGAAAGCAGAACTGCTTCACCAGTTCGTCTTTTGATGATTCTGCTCAAGCTGCCTAAAGGTTAAAAGTTGGACATTTAATGTTTATCCATAAATATGATCTATTTTGATGTCTTATGCAAAATCCCATAACATCCATACTCAGTCCTGTTTAGGATGGGAGCCACGTTCACGTGATGTCTTATTTGCCAATACAAGTGCTTGTTTTTAAGTATGCTTACCTTAGGGTCTCTTGCTGGAGGCCTTCACATTTCAGCTGCAGAGATCTATTTAACTCTATGACAAGTGTAAGCGTGTTAACATTTTTAAAATAGATCTTTATAAATATTACTTTATGGGTAAATTCATACATAGTGATGACCAGTTCATTGGAATACTGACAAATACAATTACTGTATGATGTTATAAACATATCAAGTGTTTGGTCAGATATTTGGTTTTGTAGTAGCTTACCTTCCTTTTCATTTAATGTTCCTTCCAATTGTAGAGCTTCAGTAGTTACTATAACAGTGCACATTGGTGTTGTTTTAGTCTTGTAAAAGCAAGAATGATAATTCATACTCATTCACGGTTCGGTTGATATAGCCTACTACACACAGGCATCATCCTCCTCCTTCATGGCACTTCTGAGGAGCATGGTTTCCTTCACCTCATATTCAAGGTCCTTTTTGGCTAAAATGTATATATTAATATAAGAAATTCATACAGATGAATCTACACTATGTAAAATGTGTAAAGAGGGAAATAATGCAGGGTAACATCTATACAAAGGTCTAACTAACCTTGCTGCAATGTCCTGAGTTTGATGAACAGGTCCTCTGGTTTCAGTTCTGCTTGCCTGACTATAAAGAGAGAAAAGAAAAGAACATTAAATACATCAAAGGATGCAATTCGTTTTCTTCAATCCCATTGACAGGACAGAGATTAAAAATATGGTTGTATGGGTTGGGCCAACGTCACGCAATGAAGTTCAGTAAATAAACGCATAGGTGGAAACAATAGGAATTTTTCATCAATAAAAACTTGATTATCTTTAATAAAATGTGACAAAAATAATAAACACAATTATCTTGTCAACAATGTCAAGTCATACCTGAGATTTTTGGTGTTTTTAAAATGTCCCCAAAGTTGAACGATGACTCTGTAAAAACAGTATTAGCAAACTGCGACAAAATGTGAATTTTTTTACTGCTAACGTAGCTGACTTACGTTAGTCAACAAAAAGCATAAAATACTCATTTTTTCAACCCACCAAGTATCACACTCATTCTTGCACCAGTTCGGATATAAATAGTAAGAAATATTTGTATTAATTAAATAAATAAGTCGATAAAAAACGTTTTATCAGGTCCGGTGAGAGGTCGGTTGGTCAAGATCTTCCTCGCGCTGGTTTGAAACCTCACGCTTAACCTGATAGACAAACGAGTAAAAACAGTAATAACTCATAACCCAATGGTTTTCTGCTGTTTTGATGAGTTATGTTATACATTCAATAAATCGTTACGTTTTAGCGAATTTAAATTAAATTATTTATACAGCTGTAACATTACGTGTGAAAATATCACTTCAGTTGACCTCCGTATGGTTAGAAACGGCAACTTTGTCGCCATCATCTGGTAAAACACGGCACTGCAACCGTTGGATGTTAGAACAAACATTTTATTAAAGAATTTGACCAAAATAATTCAACTTATTTCCAATAAAAGAATCAAATAACTTCCCTTGATATAACAATAATACTGAATTATGCATTATAAAGCAAAATAAATGGCACAAGCAAAACCATTATACTGTTGTGCTTCTCTGGTGGGATCACAGACTTGAATGTTGGACAATTAAAAACTGAGATCCGAACATTTACAAAGAACACGTCTGTTGTCCCCCCTAAATAATACACGACTACTTTCACACATTTTAACAAATGTGAATTGACAACTTAATTGCAAACAGGATTCCAAAGCAAATCCCTGACATATTTGTTCATGGAAAACCGCATTGTTTGTTTTTAACTTATTTTAACTTTAGTGACATAAGAGATTGTAGAACCAGAAACAAAAGATCCAAGTTTAATACTAATTCAAAGTCAATGTTACTGAACAGGAGCAAAACCAGGTGTATATATTCACTGGTTACACAAAACCTGCAACACAGGGAGCAAATTTACCTGTTAAGTCCCATACAGTAATGTTGATTCTGAATCATTACATATAGTAATCATGTCAAAATAACAGATTCATTACTATTGACGCAGGTTTACAGTTATTCCAAAAAAATAAAAATAAAGAATCAAAAAACTAATGACAACTAGTTTTTAACCAAAAGAATAAAAAAACAAAGCAGTTGTTTTCAACATTTCAATGACTTGCATTACATTTAGGATGAATACAAAACAGATGCGCTGTCTGTGTTCTGAGTGGAAACCATTTTAATATAACTAGATAGACGCTTCTAACTAATTCAGTGATAGTTGTTATGTGTTGCTGATGCTACAAAGCTGATGTCGATTACATCATATTCAATTCAGTTAGTGATGAATCAGAGCACAGGATACTTTGCTGATCTTTTGAGAGCCATTTTTGCTTTCGTTGATAAAGCACTGAACGACTCAATATTATCAGTCCCACATGTACCTTGTATACTCATGAAGATCACTTGCACCGGCCCCAGCGATTTGCCTTTGCAAGATCCAGTCATTGTCATTGAAATCCTGCACTGGCCAATCCTCGTATGTGACGGAGACCATATTCTCGAGTGAACCACAGTCTTCACGTCTGAGAGAAGGCTCGACCACTTGAATAGCTTGAGAACGGTCAAATTGCTCTTCATATGCATACGGAGCAGTGCTCATGGGGCTCATAGCCTGATCCTCAAACATACGTCCATCTACGTGAGAGACCTCTGTGTGTGTAGAGGTGAGTGACGGGATGTTTGCCTCTGTAAACACATTTCCATCCGAAAACCGAGGTGTATTCCAGATTTCTGCTGGCTTGAACACTGTCAGTGGGCATCCATGGATGCATGTTTGAACTTCAGACTGTCTGTTGATCTCTAAAGTCATCGCATTATTGTCTGTGCATGTGGTGTTATGACTTTGGTCCTCAATCTCAGGTGCCACTGTAGCTGTAACCCTCAGCGGGTCTCTCTCAATGACAACAGGCCCCTCCTGTAGTGACAGGCTTACCTTAAACACAGGGTTCTTGACACTTTGAGGAAACATGACATTTGTCGGATGAACTTTCTTCATTCTTTTGCACATCTGATGGGTTGAGAGTGGAGCTCTGTCTTCATTTAAAGGGGACTGTATAGACTCTGCTGGCCGTTTAAGATCTTGACCTTTAGAAACAGGAGTATGTGTCAATAACTGAGATTCACAACAAAGATATTTATAGAGTAAATATTTTGTGATTTTTAAGGTCCTAATTGGTTTATGGAGTGTCCAACAACAAGTTTACGTACATACAAGGTGAAGAAAAAACACTTTCATTTTCTAATAATAGGCAGTTGTCATTACCTTACTTCTTGACTGACTCTCAAATGATTTGTTCGGTGATTCATCTGTCTAATCCCCTCCTTACTGTCAGCCTACTCTGATCGGATTGGTCAGATGGTCTAGATCATTTCTGACTTCCATCTCTTTTCTACTGTTTCTATAAAAAACGTAGCTCTGTATACTGTGGTAGGCTTTCTGAGACCAGTTTTATTGAACTTATGCTTTTTGTTGTCCTTATGTTATTCCAATTGCTTCCATTGTTTACCTCATTTGTAAGTCGCTTTGGATAAAAGCGTCTGCTAAATGACTAAATGTAAATGTAGTATGCTGTGATTGGTCTACCGCTTACAGCATAGCAAATGGATTGTAGGAATGGATTGGTGGTGGTTGAGGAGATTCCCTCCTTCGATGTGAAGCACTTTGAGGAACCCAGAAAAGCGCTATATAAATGTAATGAATTATTATTATTCCGATCCGCAAATCCGATCCGGAACTGAAATAAGAACAACAGATGACTCGTTCGAGTGATTCGGAGTCGACTCCTTTTTTCTCAAGCCAATAACTTGTTATTCGTTCACTTTCGGCTATACAACTTAGCAGACTGCTGACATTCACACACAGCAACATTACACACTGCATGAAATGTAATTTTAAGGACATATTTACTCTTTAATATATAGTGGCTGTCCTTCTTAAACCTTGTATGTCCAAAATTGTCTGTTTTTCAGGAAATGGAAAAACACTATACTTTTTAAATGATTAAATACTGTGTAGTCCAAGTTGACAAGCACTTTTAATACTTTTTATTGGTTAGATATTTGCAAAACTCGGTGGCAAACATTTAGGGTGACTAATAATAATGATTTAAAAAAATAAAAATCACAAAATATGGATACGAGGTTTCACAAGGGCAGGAGCTGTATGTAAGCTAACCTGTGGTTTTGTTTGTTGTTTTGTTGAACAGCTCCAAACTGGCTCCACAGTTCAACAGCTTCATACCTTTTTGGTTAAAAAAAGATGTGAAATAAAGAGTACAAGTAGCATGATATTAAATAGTTATACTTTAAAGGGGTAATTCATTCAAAAATAAAAATCCTGTTTTACATTGCTGTTCTTCCAACAACTTTCTTCTAGTGAACACAAAAAGTGAAATTCAGAAATGCACTATTCACACAATGAAAGATCAATGATAGCAGAATTAACCTTAAAGGGATAGTTCACCCAAAAATGAAAATGCTGTCATCATTTATTCACCCTCTTGTCATATCAAACTATGACTTTCTCTGTTTGTTCAAAATATCTTCTTTAGTATTTTTCCAATGTTGGTAACCGTATAAAAGCAGTACCCTTTCACTTCTATTTTACAGACACAAAACCAATGCAAGATTTTTCAAATAAAAAATGCTGAAAAAAGAAAGTCATGCGGGTGAGTAAATGATGACAGAATGTTCCTTTTTGGGTGAACAATCACTAAGTATGAATACCAATGATTTATTTCTTCTCAATTTACACGCCTATTACTTACAAGGCATAAAAAATACGAACAAAGACTCAGTTCCCCCCTTTGTTGCTTTCAGGTGCTGTACTTACACCATTGATAATCCCTGTGCAGTACCTCACTAATGAGACACGAAGACAACCTCATCACCTACAGAACAATATGAAGTTAACACACAGATCTGCACTTTCATGTTTTGCAAACATTCGCATCAAACTCCCAGAGAACTGGAAAATCAAATTACACCATACATTTTACTTCTTTTACTTTGGATGTCAAACTCCATTGGCAGTACCTTTATTTGGCCCCTCCCATCTTCTCGTTCTAGTTGCATAGCAATGTCCTCAAGCATCTCATTGATGTTGCACCGTTGATGCTTTATTTTGGAAAAAAGCTGTGGATGGAGAACTTTCTGCCAACATGAATGTTTGTTTGCATGAGTACGTTTTAAACATACATGCAAATGTTTACAACATGCAACAGCTGTCAACCAAACACAAAAACTGAATACAAATTTACACATATTGGTAACTTACAGCTTTACACAATAATTGCCAATACTTCACTTTCTAATGAAACGACAGCAAATTTTATGAAAAGAAACCTGATCCTGCTATTCTTTTAAATGTATTTTTTTTATAAACATAACCATTTATAATAATAGTCATCGTCCTTGGTCCCAACATTTCTTTCTTGTTTTTACCGTTTATGAAGCTAATTCCACCACGTACCGTACAATGAGAATATACGGTTGTGGGCATACAGTAAGTGTCAGACGTCAAAGGAAAACCCTGTAATTACTTACTATGTAGTTACGCTGATGCTGACAGCCAGTCAAGTGACTGAGAATTGTTTTCCTCTTCAGCTTCAAAGAACACAGCTGACACAGGTAACAGCACGGAGGTGGATTTCCATCCACACTCTGGCACTTGATGACAGCCTGCAAACCTGCGAAACACACGCTCACGCAACGTTTTACACAGTGAATCTGAAAGAATGCATCTTTCTGTATTGTAATTATTGTGTTGAATTTACTTACATTTATACATTAGGGCCTACACAAAACATTTTATCTTACCACTAAGAGTTTCCCCTAAATATCAGTAAGTTTTTAGTTAAGGAGTTATCTCTTATTTACAAAAATGCTGAGAGCAACTTTTACTAGGGATTGAAAGAAATCTTAAGCTAAGAGAAAAGGATCAAAGATGGATCTACTCACCGATAAGAGGCTTCATCCCATTGTATGTTTCTGGCGAGTCCTTAATGGACTGAATTTGATCCGAAAGGTTTCGAGTCTGTGTGGCGGAGTTTCGTGATGGCAGAGGAATTTTCTTTTCCACGAAGGTATGCGTCTCCACTGTTGGTGGAAAATTACATGAATTATACAAACTCATGATTTGTTAAATGTATGTGCATTATTTTTCATATTTCATATTACAAACAATGAGGGTACAAAGTGCACTACCATGTTCATCAAAGTCTGTGCTGACTGGTTCCTGAGACTCATCATACAATTGAGTTAAATCAAATAAAAAAGGTGACTCCAATCCCCGCCTTTGGGTTATGATGGGCTCAATAAATCTGACAGGATCAGGAGTAGCGATTAAACCTTCATAGCTGAAAGATTCTTGCCTATTGGTTACATTCTGTGTTTTCTCTGGTACCATGTGGCTCACAGTTAAAGATGAAGTTTGCAGCTGGGCTTCGTATGCATAAGCAGTTTGGGCCATGTGTACTGAATAGCCAACTCCAAATGGGTGGCTGAATCCAGTTCCTCCACCTTCATTCTGCCATGGGATGGGACCCCAGTGTCCTGGTGGTCTGGCGACATGATGAACAATGTCTTGGTACTGAAATAAAGGTGTGACGGGACTTGAGGTTCTAGGGGGTAATGGGGTTTGTCTTGGATGCGACAGCTGAGAGGGAGGCTCACTTATAACCGAACACTTCGACACTGGGGAAGTGGATACATGCTGTGTTGGGGCTGTACTTTCTGTGGTTATGTTGTTTCTGTTTTCAAACCCTTGCAGCCCCTGAACACCTTTCACAAAAGCACGTTAAAACATATTTCATCATCCAGAGTATGATATATATTTTGGAAAAAATAACTGAATATGGCAACATGCAAACCTGTAACCAGGGTGTCATGAATGATTGACTTAAGTTGATTAGGATCTTGAGGATTCTTAATCTTGTTCAGTTTTCGAAAAGCTAAAACAACAGTAGAAAAGAAGAGTGTGATATGGTCTACATTGAAATGCCTCTTTAAATCTTAAGACATCACTCTTGTTATAATTATGTTTCAAGAGACATCTAAAAAAATACAGTACAAATTAAAAACTCACATACAAATGAAATCCTAGGCTTTGTGTAAAGGGTTTTAAATAATAAAATAAATGTAAAATAGAATGTAAAATAAAAGTAGACATATTTTGTACGTTCTCAAGTACTTGCTCTCTTATTTTACTTAGGGTATTAAACTTAGGATATTCAGTGTACTGTACTGTAATGTAAAAATAATTCAAGATCTTTATGTTGTGCTATTTCCCACAAATGTTAAACAAAGAAGCGATGCAATAGGATTAACATAAAAGACAAACCAGCAGGGACAGGCCATGATGTCAACTCTTTGTATATGATTTCATCCACACATAGAACCTTATCAGAGAAAACATAAGATCGAAGGGATTTAAGACATACAAATATCAGAAAGCATTTCCTGAGAATCAAACCATTATTTTGGCTTTTGCGCAATATATTTTCCCAGTTTTACCTGTACATCACCTGTTCCCTCTTTCTTCTCTACAATTGTTGCAAGATCCATGAGAGGGCGAGCCAAAAGAGACAGATCGGTATAAGACCTCCACCCATGTTCATGATGAGACTTCTGTTATGGAAATTAGACAAAAAAACAAACAAACAAAATAACGTACATTTAATAGACGTGACACAAGGAAGCTTTTGCATGCGAATGTTTGGAGAACATCTCCCACGCTATTACTTGAGAACTATCTGAGACTATCAACAACATTTAACGGCAATCAGTAATATAAAATAAAACATAAGCATTTCTTAAAAATATTAACCTACAGTGTAGTTATATCTGTGAAGGCTGCCCATGATATGGTTTCTGATGTCTGTCTTCATAATTCTGAGAAAGCAGACATCACAAAAGTACACGGCGGGCTGGTTGTAGGTCCACATCTCCGTTATGCTGTTAAGACCTGAAACATCAAACCGGTTTATATACAAAACATACACACATAATAATGTTATGTGTAAAATTAATTTCATATACTAAATTATTTAAGATGTTGCAATCCTTCTCACCGATAATGGGCTGTGCTCTGTTTACGCTGTGCAGATATGAACGTATGGCATTATAGAGGTGGCTGCTACGCCCTGGAACATAATTTATATAAAAATAATAATAAATACCAATTCTCAACAAGCTTACAACAATGATACAGAACAATTGCATAAGAGAGCGAGTGTGCTGTGAACAATGCAAACCTGCATGACTGCTGGCAGAGCACATGATGGAGCCACTGAAACAAAAACAGAAGAGCTCGAGTACAACTAGATGGCGAAAGAGAGAAAGAAATACCAAGAGAGTCTTATCTGGTCTAAACTATTTCCATGACTTTAGTTTCCAAGAAATGTGCAGAGTCTGTAACTTTATTTCCTTTCAATGAACTGAGGTTAGAAAAACCTGCAACAAACAGGTACTGTTAACCACCTTCATTTTTATAGTACTTGTCAGCAATACAAACTTAAAACCGCATACGAAACTACAAAATAATTAAATAATTAAAATATTATCACTAGTTTATGATTATCTGAATAGTAACTTAAAGGCATATAAATAAAACTATTAATAATTAAAATATTATCACTAGTTTATGATTATCTGAATAGTAACTTAAAGGCATATAAATAAAACTATTAATAATTAAAATAGTTTATGATTATCTGAATAGTAACTTAAAGGCATATAAATAAAACTATTATAATTAAAATATCACTAGTTCATGATTATCTGATAGTAGGCATATAAATAAAACTATAATTAAATTATTAAAATATTATCACTAGTTCATGATTATCTGTATAGTAACTTAAAGGCATATAAATAAAACTATTAATAATTAAAATATTATCACTAGTTTATGATTATCTGAATAGTAACTTAAAGGCATATAAATAAAACTATTCATAATTAAAATATTATCACTAGTTCATGATTATCTGAATAGTAACTTAAAAGGCATATAAATAAAACTATTAATAATTAAATTATTAAAATATTATCACTAGTTCATGATTATCTGAATAGTAACTTAAAGGCATATAAATAAAACTATTAATAATTAAATTATTAAAATATTATCACTAGTTCATGATTATCTGAATAGTAACTTAAAGGCATATAAATAAAACTATTAATAATTAAATTATTCAAATATGATCACAAGTTCATGATTATCTGAATAGTAACTTAAAGGCATATAAATAAAACTATTAATAATTAAATAATTAAAATATTATCACTAGTTCATGATTATCTGAATAGTAACTTAAAGGCATATAAAGTTCATGATTATCTGAATAGTAACTTAAAGGCATATAAATAAAACTATTAATAATTAAATTACTAAACTAGTTCATGCTATGAATGCAAATGAAAAGTTTTAGCCTATTAGTTAACGTAAGTCAACTTTAATTAGGTGATCAATATAATACACATTTTGAGAAAGCATAAACACAACATGGCAGCAAACAGTCGAGAAAGCTTCGTGTACATCGTCAGAAGGTAAAATACACCATTAACTTGCAATGTGACCGCTTTGTTTGATTCTGAAACTGCCAAATAAGATTGATCAGACGCCATCCCGTCCGAGCACGAGCCATTAGCTTGTCGGTTACGTAGAACGAAAAGTGAAATTCAGAAACTCGAGCGAAAAAACAAGTTTAAAGAAGCAGGTTGTCAAGCGTTTAAATATTAATCTCTTTGCTTACCTGTTTATTTTCCTCTAGTGTGGTGTGGTGTAAGGCAAGCGTGGCTCTGTGAGGTTTCAGAGACAAGCGTGGGGCATGAATATTCATTATTCAACGTCATCACGGCGTGGTGAATATTCATAATGTGAATAAAAATGAAACTTTACGTATTGAATTTGAGGATTTTCTCACTGTGTGAAATGTAGAAGCATAAATGCAAATGCAAAACCACATAAAATACCTGTGTGTGAGTGTACGCGTGTGTGCGTGTGCGTGTGCGTGTGTGTGTGTGTTTGTGTGTGTTAACTGCACAGCTGCACATAGCTACGTCATGCACAGCTGTTCGGAGCACACGAGCGCTTGTGGTTTTCATACCTTTAGAAACATACACGTCTTTTGTTGCCAAGATCGTCAACGTATCAGAAAATACAACTGGGGACAGGATGAACCCTCAATCTTACAGCACAAGAGCCACAAAAAGCTCACTTTTGAGTGTTTGCTCTCTTTCTCTGTTTGCTCTAAAATTCTTATGTAAATGTGTTTTCTAGTTTTGCTTTAATCTATAGATTTTATACCCATACCCAGATTTTTATACTCATAAAATGTATGAGCACAACAGCAATTGTTGTGGAAAGCTCTCCTCTCTCAAACAGGGATTAACAGGTGCCAACAACTAAAGGTTTAATGCTCAGAAAAACTGACTCTGCTGGACATCTCAGCATTCTTTCTCTGTGCTTCCATTTCAATGATCTCACATGTTATCTATACACTTTACATTTTTGGCAGTTTCTCAACCAGCACTCTCATTTTGGGAGTTTCTCGACTTCTTTATCTTGCCTGCCAGCATTATACTTCCTTATCTGCTTTTTACTGTGGCATAGGCACAACTGGCCTTCAAAAATTCTTGGATTGGTTACAAGTTGACAGTTCCCACAGAATCTCTTAATCATAAATTAATATAAGGCAAAAGTTAGGCCTTGGGCTTCAATAAATTATGCTTAGGGCAATAACACTCTACATGCAGAAAACATTCTTTTGGATAACTTAAAGCGCTTATAGATGATTTATGTTCGGTGTGAATATTTACAGAAGATGAGATCTTTTGTGTGTGAAAGTTATATCTCCATGGTTTGATTCAGTACCTTGCAGCTGGTTGAGGCTTGCATTCCTGTTAGGTCCTGATGACATTCAACCCTGAAGGAGGATATGTTTGTTCAGTCTAATGATGTGAATTGTTTGAAGTTATAAGAGGCATGTGAAGTCTTAAAAAAAGCCCAGTGATGCTTGACCAGCCTGTGAAACTGGGTTGAACATGATTATTGTCAATTCAAATGAAGTCCGTGTTTAAAATGTTTCTAGAATCTTCCTTAAAATGTAATTTGGGAAAATACAAATCATGGGTAGATTGAAACTATTTCTGTTTTAATTTACTCTGAGTCGATTGATGTTTGATGTACTTGTTTTGCAAAGATTCCTCTGAATGTTACCAGGCATGGAGACAACAGATCTGGTTAAACATTTCGCTATAAAGTTTACAACATACGGTGGTAAGGTGGCGTATTCCTGCCACATACTTTATTCTTTCCACTCAATTATGTCGTTAAAATGAGATAATATGTCGTTAAACAAGATCATATTTTGTTAAAACGAGAAAATATAATGTTTAACGACATATTATCCCGTTAAAACGATATAATTGAGTGGAAACAAATGAATGTACGTTGCAGCAATACGCCACCGTAATAACAGGCTCTGATTATATTTTTGTGTTGTTCCACATATGACCGATGCAGTAAATATCTTAGTTGCCTCCCTTGCTCCATTAAGAACACAGTGGCCCTGAGTCCTTCGGTACTATCTGAGTGAGATGATGTACTGCACAATGGAACTAGACAAGAGTGATTCCATGTGTGTGAAACTGTTCAGTTGTGACTTTCTCAGAACCATAGAGTTACAAATTATAATATATAACAATATTGCAATTTATACTGATGAATCAATTTACAGATTTTCCATTTTTGTTACTCCTTTTACAAAAAATTCACATTGTTGTATTTATTCTACTAAGCACTGTTTGTATTTGTATATGCAGCACTTTCCTGCAGAAAATCTATCAAATTAAATCAACAACCGGTTTAAATTCAACTTTTCAAAGAGCAAGAAATTCCTAAATCTGGACATCAAAGAGACTGTAATGTGTTCCAGGTGAACTTACCTAGAGGAGTGACCTCGCCTGAGGTAACCACTCAACACCTCACGGGGTGACCTCCTAGAAGTCACCACTCTACGTGGACAGAGTTATATCTTCTGCTGAGTTGGACAACGTCTTGCCCCCTTTTCAGGAACACAGTGACAGTATCACTTAAATATTTAAAAAATAATAAGATCTTCAGTGCCCTACACTAACCTGCTGCGCAGCAAATAACAGTCCGACTCCAGAAGATACCTTCCGGCCAGGAGGGCAGAATCAAGAAAAAAATTCCCTTTTTTTAACTCTTAACCTCTAGAATAAAATGCCACCACAATCGC
Organism: Triplophysa siluroides; assembly: GCA_006030095.1. NCBI lineage: Eukaryota > Metazoa > Chordata > Actinopteri > Cypriniformes > Nemacheilidae > Triplophysa > Triplophysa siluroides. The sequence continues at coordinate 39,494 of VCII01000193.1, forward strand.
TAAAAGATAAAGTGGGTTTTTCTGAGGAGGGGCGTACTATATAAAATATGTGTGTGTTAGTGGATCCGAACAGAATGAGAGAATTATTTTGTATGTGAAAAACATAGACAAAGCTTCACCTTCAAACTTTAAGCTCAACTTCAACAGTCATGTCTGGATAAGTTGAAGAATTTGGAAAACATTCTAAAAAAAGAGTGCAGAAAAAGTTTAATCAGAGTAGCTATTTTGTATTTCTGCCGTTGCAGCCATTCTGTTAGGCTACTGCCAAGTTTTCAAGGTTAGGGATCACTGGAAAAAACTGTAGTCAACTAGTAGTTACAGTGCCTTGCAAAAGTGTCCATCCCCCCTCATTTTATTCACATTTTATTACGTTGCTGCCTTATCTTAAACTTCTTTAAATAAATAAAAATTACATTTATCTACACTCAATGCAAGGACAAAACAAAAAAAACTGATTTGTGACAACTTTGCAAATGTATTTACATTTTTTATAAACTGAAATAAGTACATTGCATAAGTATTCATACCCTTTTCTTGGACACTTGAAATTTACCTCAGATGCATAAGTTTTGCTTGCTGGTGTTTCTACACTTCGAGTGGAGTCAACCTGTGGAAAAGTTCAATTGAATAAGTATGATTTGGAGCGGCACATACCTCTCAATAAAAGGTGCAACAGCTGAAAATGCATGTCAAAGTAAAAACCAAGACATGAGGGAAAAATAACTGCCAGTGGAGCTTTGGACAGGATTGAATCAAGACACAGTCTGGGGAAGACTTCTGAAAAAAAATCTGCTGTATTGAAGGTTCACAAAAGCATGTAGCCTCCATTAATCCTTAATGAAAGAGGTTAGGACAGATCTCTTACTTTAGCTGACCTCCTGTCCAAACTGAGCTATCGATGGGAAAGAATCTTGGTTACAGCGGTGACCAAGAAGCTGATGATCACTCTGGTTGAGCTCCATGATCATATATGGAGATGGGAGAAACTTACAGAAAAACAAACATCGTTGCAACACTCTTTATTGCAGAGTGGCCAGACTCAAGCCTTTGCTCAGTGAAGACACAAGAAAACTTTAAATATGCAAAAACGTACCTTTCAAACTGTTAGAAACAAGATTCTCTGGTCTGATGAATCTCAGTTACATGCATCATGTCTGGAGAAAACCAGGCACTTCTCAACACCTGTATAATACCATCTCAACAATAAAGTGTGGTGGAAACAGCATCAAGATGTGAGTGTGTTTTTCAGCTGCAGGGACTGGGGTATTTGTCAGAGTAGAAGAAAAGCTTAAAGGAGTAGTTCACTTTCAAAATAAATTTTCAAAGCATTCTGCGATGCACGTTCATGACTTCACGTAATACGTAATTACGTTGAAAACTTGCACGTTCTACTTACACTGACTTACTACTTCCGCCTCTACGTCAAGTGTGACCTTTTCAACGTAGTTAAGTATTTTGTGAAGTCATGAACGCGCATCGAAGAACAGAGCAAGGCAAGCATTTCTGTTTATAAAGCATACACATAAAAAAAAAAGATTGACCGATCGTTTCACTATAGATAAGACCCTTATTCATCGCCTGGTATTGTTTAAAGCCCTTGAAGCTGCACTGAAACTGTAATTTTGACCTTCAACCATTTGGAGTCCATTGAAGTCCACTATATGGAGAAAAATCCTGGAATGTTTTCATCAAAAACCTTTATTTCTTTTTACTAAAGAAACAAAAACATAAACATCTTGGATGACATGGGGGTGAGTAAATTATCATGAACACTTATTTTGAAAGTGATCTACTCCTTTAACAGCACAAAATGCAGAGATAATGATCATGAAAATCTAGCCCAGAACCTCGGACAGGGCAGAAGGTTCATTCTCCAACATGACAATGATCCTAAGCACACAGCTTAAACAATGCAAGAGTGGCTTATGGACAACTCTGTCAGTGTCCTTGAGTGGCCTAGCTAGTGCTTGGGCTTGAACCCACCTGAACATCTCTGTATAAACCTGAAAATGTCTGTCTACTGATGATCTCCATCCAACCAGACAGAATTTGAGAGGATCTGAGGAGAAGAATTGCAGAAGATGCAGATGTGTGAAGCTTGTCACATCATACCCCGAGTCTGTAAAGGTGCTTTAACCAACTACTGAGTTGAGGGTATGAATACTTATGCAATGTACTTATTCTTGTTTTTAATAAATATGAAAAGTTCTAAGTCACACATTATTTTGTGTTGACATTATTGTGCATGGAGTGTAGATTCATGTAAAAATGTTTTAAAGTAGTTTAAGATAAGGCAACATAACAAAATGTGAATAAAATGAAGGGTGATGAATACATTTGCAAGTGTTGTATAACCATATAAACGTAGTGTTGTAAGATCCCAGAACTTTCCTAGCTACATTGTTATTTTTAAAAAAACACAGAAGCAGTTCATTTTAAGAGAATATATTCGCTTTAGGGAGGCTACTCATAAATACACTACAACATAAAGAATGCCATACAATTGGAACAAAAGAATTACATATAATTAATGTTTTACAACAACATGATAATGAGAATTAGTGTACATAAAATTGCTTTTACTGTGTCAAGATACATTTTCTTTTCCACCGATTAAAATTACAAACCATGTGTAGCCTTAAGCCCTTTTCTGAAATATTTTACCACCTGGTCACATTCACTCTATTCTTTTTCTTTCTTGAGAAAAAACTACATTGAAGTAGGATTTATTCCGTTTTAATAGTACTTAAATAAATTACAAGTTCTTCATAATAGTACATATAACTTTTAGTAGAACACCACGATATCGTGGCAAGAGGCAGTTAGATTAAAAATTGCACTCTGCTGACACCTGCAGGTTAAAAGATGCATATACACATTTAAAGGAAACGTATCCCAGAGTTCAATCGCTTTGTTGCTCATAAACAAAAAAAGGACAAACAAACTCAATGCTACATACATCCAGGTAATCTAATAAACATAGAATAAATTATCATAAATAAAAGCACATGCTATAATTTAAAATATGAAATAAAACGATAAGATAATTAAATTAATTAACAGACACACTAAAGATTTAAAGATTGAGGTAAATAATCTAAGACAGATGAGAACACAAGGAAATATACAACCATAAACACACACTCAAATTATTCTTGTCATACTTTTTCTGTCATTGCCTTTTCTTTTATTGTCCCTAATGTACACAAACAAATATATATTTTGTTATTAAGGACATGAAGGAATGTAGTTTATTTCTAATTTAACCAAAGGCTGCAGAGAAAGAAAACATTTCACCCTCTTATATTGCTACATGTATTCTCCTCTAGTTCTTGTTTGTTCTGTGATTTTTCTATTTCTCACTGTGTTTGGTCACTGTAAAAGAAGAAAAAATTGTCTTCAGAATGTGTCCATGTTCATGTTCAGTTGTTTTTGCCACTAGAGTTCATTTCTATATTAATCAGGTGCAATAAATAAAAAACCACATCCCGCTGGCATACAGTAGGCTTGATAAATGTTCTCTTGTTTGAATAATACTCACATAGTTTCATATGTGCTGTCTTTGGTTTTGAGGAATCGCATGGCAAAAAATGCCCCCGCTTGCAACACCAACACCAGGATGATTCCCCCGATAAAGCTGGACAGGTCAAATGATGCTTGAGAGAACTCCGGGGTTGATCCAGCAGTTGTGTTGTCTGCGATTTTATGAGTGTCATGAAACAAAATGTAAACAAGCCTTTACAAATAATTGATAAACCTAATCATATGGGTGCATTTCTATAGTGAAAAGAAATTCTTACTTTTGCTACCATCATCAGAGTCTGCTGAGTCAAACACAAATAAAGATAGTAAATGAACACACACGTGCATATGTAAATTCACACAGATCTGTCATGTGATGTGTCTTTAACTTTGTTTTGCTCACTTTGACACATCCCGGTCTCGTTGAAGACAGAGCAGTCTTCAACATCTCCAGTATCAGACATGCATCTCGTGTCGTTTCCTGGAATTCAAAGAGAGACACAATTGCAGTCGTGGTACCTTGTGTAATCCTGTATGTGTGGTGGCGATAGAGACTGTATGCATATAAACCTTGAATTAGTTTAGATGAATGGAGCTAAGATAGAGAAACAGAGGGACTGTGAGTTGGTTGCCTTGGCAACAGAGTAGACTGAAAGATGTATTTTGTTGAAACACCACTCTCTCTCGCTTGCTCTCTCGCTCTGTCTTCCACATACATATTTTCAGGACGGTAGATAATGGTGCTGAATTATTTACAAGGACTGATATCTGTGTGGACGGCAGCTGTAACTGTGCGTGTGCCTACGTTTGAATAATTCACTAGGTTGTTCCTGAGATCGCTCTCTGTGGCCAGGATCACATGTCTATCAGAGGTATCCTCTGTATGTGTGCGTGTGTGTGTGTGTGAATAAACAAAAAAGATGCAATACAAGATAATACATTTAAACTCATAAGGTACGTATTCGTTTACCGTTATTACAGCTTTGCCAGACACATCGTGTCAGATTGAGGGCTGGGTCTCCGCTGATGCAGCTATCACATGAGTCAAACTGGGAACAGTCTGCAATGGCTGAATCATCTGTCAATCCATCCAACAAGAAGTAAACGCGTGTCCCATTTACCCAAGAAAAAATGTAGTGATAGTATTAATCGAAAATGAATAAAAAAAGAAGGAAAAAGAAATGTTATAAATTATATAAGCAATTTGCATGAAATCATCTATAAATAAGTTCAGGAGTTAGTTAAAGTAGAACTTCCTATCAAATGTCAAGGAATCAAATAGACTTTACCAAAAAACTGCTCAAGTTTAAACTGTACTCTCTCAAGAAATCTTGACTCTGGACTGTAATTCAAATAAAACCAAAAAGCAATTGTATTTTTAATGTCCACTATTTTTCAAACTCCACAGATAAGATTGCATAGAGATTTAATTTGTTTTAAAGTTTAAAATGTTATATTCTTGTGACCTGGTGTCCTTATGAACTAAAACTGAAGCACAGAAAAGTTAATTGAAAACTTAATCGCCAAAATATCAAATTCATTTCTTCTTCAAAACAAGGGTTGAAAGATGCACATAAATACATAAATAGAAACAAAAACTTGGTTAAAGACTTGAATACATATGAACAAATGCATTGTCAAACTGACACTTACCTGAGGCTTGTGAATTGATTAGAATAACCTCAGTAAGTAGCACAATCCCACAAAGTGCAGCCCACGCACACCTCATTCTCAACAACTGACAAAAACCCACCTATAACCAACACACGCTGTGAGCACAATTCACAAAGTTCCAAAATTTAACCAGTTAATGCTTTATGTCTTAAAATAAGTGCAATGTTACACTTTAAATGGAACATTTGATGTCACTGCTACAATTTGACACACAAATCAAATTCACCTCTGAAAGTCTTAACTAAAAACTTAAAAAGCACCAATCATAAACCCGTCAAGCTAAGTCTTCAATGCTAAGTCTATGCAGTCCCAAATGTCTAAGCTGTGTCCTCCAGACAAAAGGGCATTGTGACCTGTGAGGAGCATGTGCTTATGTGTGAGTGTTGACGTCATGCTCTCTGATTCTTTGAGACTGGAAGGTGTGTAACATGAGACAGGTAACCTGGCAACCAAATGGCAAATGACCATGTCTTGACATCTACACCACTGAAGATGTTTTGCCTTTTCACGTCCAGACTTCAGTTTGAAACACCTGCTCTTAACACATGTACAAATATACGCATCATGATCGACAGTCTCCAGGGTCATAACATGCAGTAAAAATACTGTTGACATGGCAACTGAACTTGCAATGTCAACGGGAAGTTATACGCATCTTGTTCATCTTTGTTTTTTCGACTGCTTTTGGATTGTCTCTTGCACCCTGTCAGTTTTGGAATAAAACCTAGGGCATTGTGGGGACACAACGCTGCGTGGATGCCCAGAAATGACTGTGTGGAGAAGCAGTTATGTAACACATTCTCCTTTATCCCCTTAGCCTTCAGCATCCTCAATGTCATCCAAGATACTTCATCTTTATAAGTCCATCTTTTTTAACAATACACTTAAACGTTTAACTAAAAAGTCACTATACATAAAGACCGGTCGGATGAGGTGATGATGTAAGAAATTTGTAATGTGTGGGTGCTCTAGGTCTAGTAAATACTTCTGTAGGAGGAAGGGTAGTCACCACTATCATTATCATGTAATTTCTCACATCTGGGAGTCTTGCAAATCCATATAAAATCAGGTGAAATGTGATTATGCAATGACAATTTAGTGCCTACCCACCAATCATTCAAAACCTACTTAGCCACACAACTCATTGCTTACATTGTTCTTAACGTGTCACGAAAAGCAAAGATCAATAGATAATGCCAAACAGCGTGAGTAAAGAGTGGGCGTTCTCCATGGAGGATGAGGTGCAGAGAGGTAAAGCCGCGCATGCGCTCTGTAGAGCTTGCGATATTAGGTAACGAGGAGAAATTCCGCAGTACCACTCAGCACCCCCTCCCATCAGCCCCCCAAAACACTCACACAGACTTCCCTTCAAAAAGAAGCAAGAGGAGATACGACCGGAATGTTAAAAGTCGTCTGTCCTTTTTTTCAACCGATCCGTATTAATAGACATTAAACCTTAATAAATGATCTTCTATAGGCTAATCTTCGTCGTTAAACAATTTCCTTTTCAATTGATCCAAACCCTCGTATAAGATGTAAACATTGAAAACAAACCTATTGTAGGAAATATATCAAGGAAGGATCCAAGATTTAAGGAGGTATTGGTTAAATAAACACAGCAAGATTGAAAAGACAGTCAATAATAGTACGTCCTAAAATATAATTTATTAATAATAATTCGTCATTAAATTATTCCGTGTCAATTACAGTAAACACTCCACAAACACGTATTTGACCTGTCCAAGATAATGGATATTCGTTATACATGTCCCCCAGCTGGTGACCACCGGAAGCGCATGCCCTTTTATAGAGAACAGGAGATTTCCCCTATCTAGTGTGCATGGGGCTCGCCCACCTGCTTCATTAAAATGCAGAACCACGCTAGCACTGCGACGCCTACGCGGAGTCTCTGCTGGGAAGCGCGACCATCTGCGGGAAATGGTGTCATTCTTATAACCTCCATCATTAACCGTTTCAATTATAATATTTCAACAAGTTGCAAACTAGGTGCGTGCACGAATTGTATGGCGCAAGAATGACACATAAGCCGTGTGTCGCGTATACAAGGTTACAGATAAACGCATTGGGGACATTATGGTGGAGTGAGAAGTAATAATCGTACAGTTGTGCCACGTACCCATCAGTGCGGCAGTACTGACGTCACCATCAACGAAGCAAGTCTCATTAGCGCGCGTTTTCAGCACCATGGACAGCAGTGACTCACGCTCACGTTGCCTTTCAATCGCACTCATACGCACAGCAACGTGCACACACAAAAATGTGGCTTGCATTTGTATCATAAGGATGGTTTAGACCTGCAAAAATCATTATTAATCAGTGATTTCTTCAACCAGAGTGACCAAACTTAATGAAAGTCGAAGTTTGGTCTACGCAAGGGCTGCCTTTAACAAGGCCGATTGATTTTACTTTGTCCTCACTCCCGCCGTCGCAGTGGGCGGGGTGAAAGAATGCGGTATTTTTGTGAATGAAATTACGACAGTGGATGGTGTTCCTGTGAGTCTCGCGATTGGCTGGCCAGGGCAGAATCGCCCCTCATCATCGTAACTGACGTCAGAGGGGAATCATTGAAGGTACAGCTCGCAGCCCACCAGAGCTGAGTGTTATACTGAAGCGATCGCGAGGACGAGCAACAGAATACAGCGGAGCCGCGAAGGGACTTCGCTCTGCAAGACGAAGATTACAAATTATTATTGTTTTTACTATTAGAGCATATTTTTATTATTTTTCTTTGAGGAATTGAACGTACACGTACCTTCGCGAGACTGCAATTGATATTCATCGGCAAATCGAGCTCAGATTTAAGCGTGCACTCAAAGAGGACTTCGGTTGGATGGTCGCTTGAAGAAATTTCTCTCTACAATCATATACTGGATCTGTAAGTTTCCTTTATGTATCTTCATCTACAGATTTATGCTATTAACTAAGAGATCATACAATACCGAATAACTGACCTGTATAAAGATCAACGATCGTTAGTCTTGAGCTGATCGAGAGACTATATTTGTGGGAGTGTAGACTAAAACCTGTGACTAGCTAATGTTATTTTTATCTGATATAAATTTAGGTTAAAATGAAGAGTCTCGCGAAATGCTCTGCGCAGACTCCGAGCTCTTACGTAAAGCGCGCGAAGAGTCCGCAGCGAGTTGCGTGTCAGACCTGGCAACCCTAAAAGGATATAAATAGCCAATCAGTTATTATTATTTCCATTTAATTTCTCATTAATAGGAGCAACAACAAGTCATTTACACAGGATTTAAATGCAATATATGAATATCATCACGCTTTATTAGCTTGTGGGCTTTCCAGGATCTTTGCCAAGAGCATTTGTAGCGGGCAGGGCATAGATGTCAGGTAGAATAAGATGTTGAAGTGCTGACCATGTGTTATTTAATCTTACTCTGTGTATCATTGTCAAGTCAGCTCTAGAAGTGAACAGAATATGTCTGCATTGTATAGCATAATCATTTTTCCTATCCCACAGAAATGGCCCTGAACAACTCTGATGTGGGCTTGGAAATACTCCTGGCAATGGACCAACTGTTGGAACTCCCCCCTTCTAATATGACTCCTAAACCACTGGAGGCCACAGTAATGACACCATGGGACGTAGCCCTGTGCATCTCGGGTACCCTGATCTGCTGTGAAAATGCCATCGTTGTGGCCACCATCTTCTCTTCGTCATCTCTACGTGCTCCAATGTTCTTACTAATTGGCAGCTTGGCCTGGGCGGACTTCCTAGCAGGGGTGGGGCTCTTATTGCACTTCCTGTCTCGCCGGTGTGTGTACTCAGAAGCGTTGGAGCTGGGCAGCGTGGGTCTGTTGGTGAGTGCACTCAGCGCGTCTGTGTTCTCTCTGCTGGGCATTACGTTGGACCGCTTCCTGTCTCTACATCGAGCTCTGACTTATGGATCAAGGCGCACACACACACAAACGCGATGTGCACTGGCTGTCGGCTGGACTCTAGCTGGTCTTCAGGGTGCGCTACCCGCCCTGGGATGGAATTGCTTGAAGGATGGACAGTCTTGCAGCGTGCTCCGCCCTTTGACCCGGGTGCACCTGGCAACTCTCTGCGGTGGCTTTCTGCTAACCCTGGCTGTGATGCTGCAGCTGAACGCTCGAATCTGCCGAGTCGTTCTTCGTCATTCACACCAAATCGCCCTTCAGAGACACACGCTACCATCCGCACGCACACATACGCGTCGTCGGGTGCACACCCTGGCTCTAATTCTGGCAACATTTGCCAGCTGCTGGATGCCCTTTGCTCTTTACGGTCTTCTCGGCGACGGGTCCTCCCCAGTACTTTACACATATGCCACTCTGGTTCCAGTGACAGGGAACTCTCTGCTTAACCCTCTGATCTATGCCTACAGAAACAAACACATACAGAGGGTGCTGCGACAGGCCTGCTGCTGCTGCTGCCTACCCAACACACCTAACAAAAACACACACACACCCAGTGATGTCTGAGCGTGTCTTCTTCTCATTGAAGACCATATCAGAACCATTTGGGAGATATGGTGCCATATTTGCATTGTCATACATTTTTTATATTTGTTGTCTGTCAAACACAGATTAATCACTGTGCCAGTTGCCATAGTCTCATCTGACAGGGGTTCTTGATCTCTTCATCGTTGTATTCTTTTGAAAAAACGGGTTTATTTAAACTGCAATGCATTTTTTACACTGACAACAATGGAGACTGCCACTGTCCGGACTCTTTCATGTTACAGATCCTTTTAAGTACTTGCCAACTTAAGGGGGAAAAGCAGAATCCCCTCTTTGCTCTAACCGTCTCAGATTTGTGCCTCATGACTTTATGTCCTCTGAAATTCAGAGTTTACTGATGGAATTAAAATCATTTGCACTTTACAGCAACTTGACTTGATGAAATGTTTCGGTTTTGCTTGTACTTATTTAATGATCAAATTATCTTCCATTTATTATTCTGACAAAATGATGTTCTTTATACATCATAGTTGTCTTGTTTGCACATATAATGTATCAATGTTGCACAAAATGTACAAATGTATGAGTGGTTGTATTTATGTTGAGATGAGTTTTATGGAAAATGTTTATAATGAATAAAATTGTAACGTTTGTAAATTTTCTATTGTCCTCTTTAACAAATATTTTAAATAAAACAGATTAAACTTAGACTTAAATTTATATTCATGTTAAACAGTTATATACATGTGCCATGAATATCTACAACTGTAGGATATTTTGGTAGCTTTGAATCAACTTAAAGGGACAGTTCACTCAAAAATATTCTCTCATCGTTTATTTACCATCGTGTCGTTGAAAACCTGTGTCTGCCTTTTCTGCAAAACATATTTAGAGAAATGTCTCAGTGGTTTTGTGTTCATACAATGGGGACCAATGTTTCAAAATATCTCCTTTTGTGTTTGTTTAGAAGAAAGTCATATGCATTTGGAATGACATGAAGGTGAGTAAATGAAAGTATTAAAATTTTTGGGTGAACTATTCCTTTAATCTTTATGTTATATTGTCCATCAGCTAATTAACTGTATTAACTTCTAAAAGCCCCTACACATTCTCGCTCAAACATGTATGAAACATGCCAAATCCTGTCTAACTATGCATGCATCACGCTCACGAAAGTCCACTGACAAAAGAACACAAATATATACTTAAGATCTTTATTTTAATAAACTGCTGATAGAAAATTATTGGAATTATTGCCCATAAACATCAAATAAAACAAAATCTCACTTTTCTTTGATTTCAAAATCTTGCATTATTTCTAAAACTTTGGCATTAAAACAACAGGCACTTGTATTACGAAAAAGCAGGCACTTTGGAGAATGAGATTAACAAAGAATAACAACTTAATAGCAATTTGCTAACACAAACATCATTCAGTCAGACCTGAGGGCTGCAAATTGTGGCGTTAACAGTGACAAGTATAAGGCTGTGAAGAAACAACCAGAAGCCATTTAAAGACTTTTGGCATTGAGTGTTTGTGCTTCTTTAATTGCAATGAAAGAAAAATACTACCAAGACAACAGGCTACTTTATCCAACAATAAGTGTAGAAACTGTATGTGAACCAAGAGCATCTTGGTTGTTTTATTGCAAAATGATTGCCTTGCCTTGTAAGTATGGCTTTATGCGATTAGTTAATAAAGATACTGTGAAACATTATGATTGGTTTACATATGATACTGATGTATAAACAGGAGAAATGTGGAAGCACAAGCACACAAGTACGCCTGCGCGCACACACAGTTTCAGTTTACCTTACTTTGGAGACATAATACAAAACGTACAGGCCCTCTGAAACAAGAGAAGGGTTATCAACTAAATAATTCACACTCTCGATTAGAACTGACTCAACCCTCTGGACAGAGACACGCACAGACAATCTGTGGCCCTCGGCCACTCTGCATTTGGTCTTACTGAAGTTTAAACAGCTAACATGAGAAGTGTGAGGTCTAAAAAGGAATGATCTTGATGTCATAACAGAGGTGACAAAGGGCAGGATGATATCTTTAGTCAGACCACTCATCATCATCAAACTCAGATGAATCATCCTCCGAGTCGCTGCACTCCACAGCAATGCGGCGGGACAGGATGGCTGAGACATCATTGCCCACATGATCTCTCTTCTCCTGCTCTCGCTGTTCCTCCACTTTACGAAGGTTAAATCCTAAACAAACACGTACATACATAGAACTTTAGCGAGCCAAGAATTTGATATTCAACAAGATTTCATTTTGATATGGTCAACGTACATTCTGAAGGTTTACAAAATGTTCTCTACATTCTGAAGGTTCTCTGTTCTAAATGCAATTTATATGCAAGTTACTTAAATGTTATCTGTTATTAATGACATGGGTGATGCATGTGACCAGTAGTAGCAACCAAATCAAAACACATGTAAGGAGTGATATCCGTCTGACTTTTGTATAAAAAATACAAGATTACGAAAAACTTTATGCTACTAAACCAATCTCACAAATGCTTCTGCCGTGCTCCAAAACAAAGCCTTAATGTCTTGAAATGATTCTGAATTCTTCTATAGAAAGACAACTACATACGTGTGCCATGTATGTGAATTTAGGCTTATCTTACCTTGACGAATAGCTGCAAGAAGATCACTGTGACCATCACCTGCAGGAGCAGGAGCAGGCTGGGCCTTGGGTGCGGAGGCAGGTAGCCCTCCTGAGGGAGGCGGTGCTGCAGAGGGAGGAGGTGGGCCTGGTGGAGGAGGAGGAGGGGGAGGAGGAGGTGGTGCACCTCCCATGGGTGGTGGAGGAGGAGATGGGAAAGAGGATTCCATGGGTGGTGGTGGTGGAACGGGACCAGCATTGCTAGAGAACGGAGGAGGAGATGGGGTTGAATCAAATCCTAGAGGCGGTGGAGGTGGAATCATCCCACCAGGTGGCGGGGGTGGGGGTGGTGCCATCGGAGGGGCCATAGTCGGACGACCTGGCGGAGACGTTGCCATCGTCGGTGGAGCTGGAGGAGGGTGAGCGGGGCTTAAAAGACTGTTGCGCGACTGGGGTGGAGCTCCAGACTGTCCATCAAGATACCTGCAAGAGATTACACTCCAAAATAAATACCCAACAACAGCGATATTATACACTTATTGTGAGATCAAAAATGGATACGCACGGCATGTCTGGAGGTGGCGGGGGTGGGAAGTCTTCTTGCATCGGTGGTGGCAAAGGAGAGCCAGCATCATAACTGTAGGAGCCAGTGCTTTGGTCCAAGTACCCATCAGAATAACCTATGTCCTCACCAGAGCAAATGCTGCCATTCAACATTTCTGAAGAGCTGTTAGGGATAAATTCACACACAAACAATAATATTAACTACATTCAAACACCAATGACTTTAGTTACACAGTCATTATGCAATGTGTATTCATTACCCTGTGGCATCATTTTTGGGGACGACAAACTCCTGCCCCATTTTTAGGCGTTCCCATTCCTCTTTACGGGTTTTGATCTTTCGGGGGTTTAAGTTTCTTCGGTTAAGGTTGTCATCTTTCTTCTTCTGCTCGCAATAAGCAAAGTAATTAAATCAAACACTGACACGCAAGTATTGCGGAGGGCATTTTAAGCTGGTACTGTGTCTTACCTTGTGCTTGCGTTTCTCTTTCATAATATCCTTGGTATCTTGAAGCATTTTCTCTTTCCAAAGGTCAAAGAAATATGACGGATCAGTGTAGAATTTGAGAGCCTCCTTGCCATCATCCCTGAAAACAAATGAGAACACACTTTAGCAACCTGACACTGTAAAAATAACCATATTCTGCACCACTAGATCACCATTTTATTTGATTATCGGATGGTGACTTGTTAGTAGGGATGGGTACCGAAACCCGGTACTAAAAGATACTCGGTGCTAAATTATGAAAGACCGGAGTATCGATAAGCTCCGCCCTTATCGGTTCTGCTTTCGGTACTGGAGAAGCACGCAACACGCGCAGACTGCTCCCCGCAGCGCGTCTATCCAAACATGGCGTCGCTCAAACTAAACAGATGAGCTGTTAACATTTCACGAGCGCGCGCAGCCTGTGTTTGAATGCTTTTGAAACTCTTGTCCGTCTCCGTTTCGCGTTACCAAAACAGCGCGTCCGCAAAACTAAACGGATGAGCTGTTTTAACATCACAAACACGCACGGATTGTCTCTCTCAAGCAGAGTCATGCTCGCGAGTCTCCATGCGCGCGTCTTCCAAAACAGATGAGACATGCGCGCAACTATATCTATTCGCGAGGGTCTAATTTCAATTGGATTAAATGATGTGACATCACATTTTCTACTCGTTTATGTAATGATAAATAAATCAGCCCAAACAATAGGCCTATTTGATAACACCGAGAGTTAAATAATTTGTCGCTTTACTTACATACATAGGACAAACATAAAAAGATGTCCATTAAAATATACATTTAAATATACAAAATATTCGTTGCAGGTAGCTATGATGAACCAACCCACTTTTGATACTGCTGGTTTGATTTCACATTGCAGAAAATAAAACAGTGTTATTCTATTCATAAATTCTATATTTTCCGATAGGAAAACCGTTAAAGTACCGGACCGATAAGCAGTATCGATAAGAGTAGTAGTACCATTAAAATCTTAACGATACCCATCCCTACTTGTTAGTTTTGGTGTGTGTGTGTTGATGTGCATACCGGTAAATGCTGAGGTTGTTGAGGGGGGGTGGCTGGTTGCAGGTCTGATAAGTCTCTTGGATAGGCTGTGGTAGTGATCTTCTAGTAAAGAGCTGCTGATCCTGGGAACCATTAGAGTGGAATGCTTTGCGGGAAGTGATCGCCTGAAGAGAAACTGGAAAATAGGCAATTGGAAGAAGCGGGGAGGGAGAGGGGAACAAAAAAAATGAGTACAACAGAAAGATACTGAAGGTGCACCATTACTCAACAACCAATTTTAAAGCAATGTGATAAAACTGAGTATTGTACTTGATCGATAATCTTCCTGCAACAAATGAGTTCAAAACAGTATTTTCTATACTATAAAGAAGTATATGAACGGGCCCTTCCCGTTCACATAATATCTTCAGCATAACCGTATCTGTCTCATACCTTCCTCTTCTTTTGGGTCCAGTTGAGTGACTTTCACCTGCAGCTTATCCACTCTATCTCCCAGCGTGTTTACCCGTTCGGCAAACGCGCTAGCCTGAACAAACAGTTCTCCAAACACATCCTCCGCATACTTGCCTGCGATTAAATCCAATGTCAGAGCCAGCCGCACACAAACTGGATTATCATCAGTGTACACCCCATTACACATTCACTTACTAAGTGAGCCGAGCTGGCGAATGATGTTGGCAAGTGTGATGTTGGTCACACACTCCAGTTCACTCTTGACTGTATTCGGCAGTCTCTGGCGACAAAGGTTTCGCGGTTCGATGTTTCGAGTCACCAAAGGCATGATGGCGACTTAACAGTCTCTCTCCTCCCTAAAACAGGTGCACAAATCACATGCATAATATGTTACAATCTACAAGTTGGACTGTCCCTTATAACTTCTCCTACTTTTCTGTTACCATCACTGACACCCGACACAACACATCATAGGCTTGTTCCAGAAGCAGAACCAAAACTGCTGCTGTGTTTTTTTCTGCCTATTTGCAACCTATAGCCTAATTTATACAGTATAACACCAGCTAGCAACCCTTTAAAGCAGAACATTTGATTGTGTTAAACATATTTCGATTAATGTATAGTTATTTTATTTGATAAACAAGCCCTTCACTTCAGTATACCATTCCAGGCCAAAGATTTAAGTTTAATGTGAGTATTTCTGGTGCACTGTGCTTGAACAAAAAGAGTTTGCGACACTCACAGCCCAGTTTCTAAAACCTGTTGTCCAGCAATATAAAAGAAGAAACCTGATCGCTGCGTGCTTTGCTGAATGGAGATCTTTACAGACGAACCTCACTAAACACGGCAAAAAGGCTACGATTCTCTTTGGAGAATTAAAACTTTGGCAAATCATTTTGCACATTTATATCAGATCTAACGAGACGTGCAAACGAGAAGAATAACGTGTTTATAGTCGAGTGTTTGTGCATAAAGACAATGTTCACACATTAAGTCACTTCCTACACTGAGGGAGTGGACGTGCTAGTTCACAAAACACTAGCTTTAACTTTGTAAGACGATAACGACAAATCAAAGCTCGTCGTATTAAACGGATTTTTAGCTCAAAAGTAAAAGCTACAGAGACATAATATTACATTGAGTTATTTGTCACGACTGTTTCAACTGTTTCTGGAATCCAGCGGAGGCCTAAACTCGGTGTCCGTGCAGAGCAGGAAGTGATTAGCGTTAGCTGCCTACATTCTGTCAACTCGCCAGCACACCATCAACTCTTTAATTATTTTAAACATATAAACAACTTTTCAGTCTTACCCGAAATATGAGTTTGGTTTCGACTGCCGACGTTGTTTGGCTTTTCGGCTACCTCAGCAGTACCATTCCCTGAGTTTAAAACCGTCCATAATTTCCAGAAACACAAAATGTCTACAAGAAGAACTGTAACGTGAGCTGCCTGTACGGCAGCGACAGTTCGGTCTCGCGTTTGCTAACTTTTCATTGGAGGGATGTCGTGAATCCAAAGATGCTATTGGCCGATTCGTCCTTCAGTTATAGACGGTGGGGCGGGTGTGGAAACGGGAATCTCGAAGCGCAACTCCACCCTAGCGGCTTGAAAACATCTGTTCGCAGTTTTACACGGGGGAGGGTGAATCAACATTCCTGCACGACGGGCCAGTCCGAACAAATCCGAACCATGACGAAATACCACAACAAATGATAACATATCAAAGAATGTCTGCGAGTTAACTGACCTTTCATCATTTTGTTGTGAATGAAAGAGAATGGAGACCAGAAGGATTATGGAAAAACAACTAACAACTCGCTTTATTGGTTTATTTCATAGTTCAAACAATGCATTTATAAAATATTGCACAAGGCCCTTTTGTATAAAAATGATTACAGTGTTCACTTATCATATTGAGATATATATATATTGTGGATTAAGGATTTTGTCATAGCGTAATGGTTTTAATTGTGCGCATAATGCAGTGGTGAATCATTGCAGTACCATTTACAACCCCTAGACGGCATTACTAAGCCAGCCAAACTTAAACTTTAGTCTGTAGTCATGGTGTCATCACTCATACACATAGTAATACACCTATGTAAGGTAACTTTACTCTTTCCTGCTTTGAAGTGTTATGTGTCTTTCATCAATGCTGTTTTAGGATCATCAGACACTTCTGTCATCTTCCTTCTAATGAAATCAGAGCTCAAAATGATTTTTATAAAGTCATGCTTCTCTGTCTAAGCGTTTTTGCTGGGATGCTCTCATGTCCTTATCCAGCTGAGTGTGTATGAACTGTGCAAGTTGTCCAGTTTGTGTCCCAGCACCATGCGTCCTGGGCCGTGCGCTAAATGCACGAGATGGAGTCCTGAAATGCGGATGGCTCTCAGTACACTGTACCAGAAAAGCACTACCTCCTCTTCAGCTCCACCCACCTCAAACCCCGCCCACTGCAGATGAATGGTTAATATGAGCTGATTGATCCTTTTGAGAGTTCCATCCTTGATCCAGCTTTCTAACATGCGCCACTCAGCGCTCTCCAAATCCATACGCAGGACATCCACCTACATATACACATAGTTATGTTAGCATTCATTTATAATTTCTCCACACGATAAGACAATTATATTTTTTTTTACTACAGACAATTTAGCAACTATACACTAGACTCTACGCTAAGCCACTTCTGCTCTCATAGGGAAGCATCATAATTTGTCACCAAGTGATAAGGCAATGTTTAAAAAAACTTTCAATTAAAGTGAACTTACAGCACTACAGCTTAGCGTTGATGAGTGCCTCTGTGATCAAGCCTCAAGTAAGTGCAAAAGTTGACAGAATTTTGTTATCATATTTGTGGATGTAGCTTTAAACCGATAGCCTGAAGCCTTTCCCCTTTATGGTTGTCGATGTATGATGTAGTGTTTGGATAGTTTGACTTACGTTGTTGACCGTAATCCTATGTGCATCTTAAGTGAAAACGTCATTGTTCCCTATGGAAGCTACGTGCGCCGGAAGTGACCGAGGAGACTGAGTCAAAACCCGGAAGCGATCCTGCATAGTCTATTGTCAATGAATAAAAAAAGAGACACATTCCCTAAAGTGCAGCACATCTTTTCGTGAGGCACTGTTGCTATGAAACCAGTTTGCGTCTAGACTCAAACACATAAAGGGAGAGCTATAGAGTGATTCAATAAATGAATATTCTGTAATTATAGGTACGCGGATGAAAAACTGCTGTTTGTTGGCGTGCATAAGATAAATAAATAAATAATTGGAGTGTAAATACCATGGGGTGGCCCAGGGAGTCCATAATGTCAACCAGTCTATGTTGCACATTACCCATGAGGCCTACATGTGAGCGACTGCGTGGACTCCGCCAGTCTAACCACGCCCGGTGGTTCTTGATAGACGCACGTCCTGAATGCCCGGATCTCCCTTTGCTGCTAGGGTCAAACCGGTGAACCTCACAACCTGCATGCAACATTGTGTCTAAAAACACAGCATCCCTCCCATCTAGACTATAAAAAAACAAAAGATTCCACTCATTTGGAACAGCCGGAAGCATCATAAGAAGTCATGAGATGTCAAATAAAGAGATACAGAATATAGGACAACCCTCAGCTTTTGCTTTCATAGATAAAATAATAATTCTCAATATTCCTGTACCAAACAAACAAATTATCTACAAGCCTGGTGGTTCTGCAATTTTAAAACATGGTCACAAAGAAAGCATTGTTTAACAAAAATCACTATTGGTTTTATAAAGAAATTACCCATATTTATTTTTAGTTAAGCTTCAACTAAAGTTTCAATATTGACATGCTGGTACCTGAAAGAATAGGCCACACAACCACTTTTGCCTTTCCAGTGGTTAATGCACAACACATCTGAGTGATTTTCCTTGGCATTCTGGACCATAGAGCAGTTTACCTTCATAATGTGGGAGAGTTCATATATGTATATCAGCATTCATTTGGAACTTTGCATTATGTATAATATGCAATTCTGAAAACACTGCTATGCAAGACATCTAAAGACAAAAGCAAGAGATAAGCATTTATTGTGTATACCTCTGTTTTGGTTATAAACTGAACAAGACGCTGCAGCTCACTATCAAATGAGGGTTGTTCTGATGCCCATGGCTGCAGCATCAGTCCTCCAAACACAGCCTGTAAATGGATAAACAGAAACTTGCTAAATTCCACAAACAAATGGAAAACTAGCAGGATTGCAACGGGTTTGCTGAAGAAAGCTCTGGCATGCCTCCACAAAAAGAGATAACATGTTTCAGGCCAGAAAAGTTGTGGCGTGTCTGGAGGTCACAGAATGTGCCTTTTTGCGACCAGAGGTTATACGTGCACTAACAAAAAGGAACAAAGAGAATTCAGAGAGGAAAATAATAAAACCATGGCTGTTGGAAATAGAGACCCTCCCAAAACATAGAACAACCCTGTTTAGTAACCATGGAGACACTAGACTAGGAAGAGGGGATATGACTCACTGAGGAACTCACTGTTGTGGGGGAGGTGGGGGCGGACAGAGAAACAAACAGAGAAAAGAGAGAAAGGGAGTGAGAGATTTCATTTTTTAGAACACTTTCAATGTGTCTAGGATGGATCCCCTTTTGTTCTGCCAAATCGCCCATATGTTTTGCAGATTAAACGAATCCGTGAAAGCCTTATAAATGAACAGGGTAATGTTTTCCAATTTAATTTCAATTCATTTGACTACCACGGCAATTTGTGATTTTTTCTCCCCCTCGTTTCTCATAAGAAACAGATCATCCAGCGAGATCCACCTCTTCCAGGTGTGCTCACCTGAGGTCCGTCAAACTCGTTCTCGTCGTCGTATCCCGCTAGTCGTGAATCTTCGTCAGGCGATCGACCCAGTCTTTTGCTTTCGAAATCCCTCTCGTTTTTACCGACGCTGTCCTCCGACGACAGCGATCCGCCGCTCTTCTCTATGTTTATGACGCGAAAAGCAGGCTCATCCCCTGTTTCGCTGTTTAATGCCCGTGGTACCGTTAAACTTACCAACAGTTGGACAAGCAGCAGAAATGGCAAAACTATAATAAATATACGTTGGAAGATGCCTCTCAGCCCGCTAAAATTACAGGCAGCCATACCTGCCCTCTTGCATGCACGGACTGAAGCGCCGAGACCAAAGAGGAAAAGTCGGCGCCACCCGTGACTCTCTGGCTTGAGGGCATTGGGATTACCAGCTGGACACTCATGCGCGCACCCATTTCAACTCAATCGCGCACACTACTGTTAATCCTGCTTTCTAACCCGATAAAGAATTTAATAATCGAGTGAGTACTGAGTTAATGTTTGACTATAATGAACACTTTTAGGATTACAGCCGCCACTTAACATCATTTGAAAATGAAGAAGAGAAAGCGGTCATAAAGCAAACATTTTCAAAGGGAACGGAAATCCCATTGAAGATACATAGAAGGATGTTTTGTAACATTTACAAGTTTGAAAGATTATTAAAATACATATTTAATTAAACTTGCATGTTTATTTAAGTTTTGTAATGGGTCATGTAAGTAAGATTTGAATAGAATGAAAGATATGATGCATGAAAGGAGCATAGTTACATAGGCTATTTAAAAGTGAATGCATATCTAACAGTAGGCAACGTTTCTGTGCAAGATTACACAATTAGTCATGCCAGCCCACATGAAATGGTTTTGTATCTTGTATTTTTCAACTGTAAATTGGTATCTATTTTAAATAGACAAATAGTAAGGTTATTGTTAATTTCATGCATTTTCTAACGCAATAACCAAATACTACACGAACACATTCGCAGCCGTAAGAGAGTGAACGGAGAGGAGAAGCAGCTTGGGTCTCTTTCCTTTATGTCAGATTTACTAGATGCTCTGTCAGGCGTGTAAATCTAATCAAGATTAAAATCTCACCTAAAGATATAGCGCAGACATATGTGACGTAGGCCACTGGTCCAATGTGTTCACTTTCTCAACGCAGCGGGGCAGCACGGGGATGAGAAATTGAAGTTTATGTGCGGCCCCCCACACACGCAATCGCGAAGGCCACGTACGTGCAAATGAATCAGCCAATACAAAGTAACTAAAACGTGATAAAGAAACAGACATAAACATATATTTGAATGCAACTGTTCAATCTTAGTCTTCAATCAAATAACTCAATTTTCCATAATTCCCCTTTCCCTCAGTCTTTCACAATTGCAATCGTGTCCTCGTGTGAACCTCGAGCTGCTGAATGTCTGACGCCAAAAGCTCAATCGCCTTGATCCAAATGCTTTAGCTCTGGTGCACAGACCGGAATACCAATGAAAACACCGAACCCGCACTCAAAAAACTGTGAAGTATCGCGCACTTATGCACTATTGTACGCTTTTTTTGTAGTATAGGCCTGAATAGTGTGGGTAGGGATTTCACATTGAAAATCCTCAAAAAAGAAGTGCACTTTAATTAATCAGATGATGCACTTTCCAACAGAAAATATAAAACGTGGAACTGTGGAGACGTCACGCACAATTTCGCTTACGTAGCGAGGCGGACCTATCAGACAGAGTGCTCTCCGGCAGAGTGATAACGCTTCAATCTGATCCTGATGATGACTAAAGTAATGCCGGGCAAAACATATGAAAACTACATTTATTGTACAATGTACAAGCTGATTTTTATTCACACGCATTGTGCAATGCGATGGACGTCATTTGCGCTCGTCTGGGAAACCGATACTTCCGGTTAGTATAAAACCGTTTAGTATTCCATTTGGGACCCTTCTTAAAGTCATACACTAAGTTACATGGTTGAGTGCATAGTGCACAGTTTAAGTGCGTAGTGCATAGTATGTCATTTGGGACACAACTTTCATTTCTCCGTTTGTATATTTTTCGTTCAGAAGGCTTTAATGTGTCAAACCAGAGAACACAATTTTATGCAGTATCATGCTAATATAATCTGTATAATGTTTTGCAAGACGTAAACAACACCTGTCCAGAAAAACTTCCTGTTTTTGACACTACCAGTTAAAAAAAAAAACAACATTTTTACATGTTAACTTTAAATGATTTAAATGTATAGGAAGTACAAAAAAGTGCTTCTAAAACCATGCAGTTTTGTTTACATCTTATTTAGTCCATAACTCTTTATCAAGAATTAGGCCTACCATCCGAAGCGTATCATTTATAACTAAAGCCTGAGTTATTTGATATTAAACATGTCTATTTTAGGTCACGATCCACTGGGTTTAAATTTTTCTTGTTTTTTTTATTTCCGATATTTTTCAAAATTAGGTTACTACGGAGCCCGGCTAGTCACCCGTCGGAGAAAAAAAACAAGACGTGCTAATCCGTGGCCACAGTTTTGTAATTCGTTTCCTCGGTTTAAAAATCCGTACGCACAGATTCTTAAACGGTTCCCACAGTTTACTGTGCTCTCGGATTAATAAACTGTACGCACGAGTTTACAATCCGTCCCCTCCGTTTTTGAAATCTGTACCCACAAATTCATAATCTGTACCCACGCTTTCGCAATCCGAGCGCACGGTTTTGCAAACTGGAGCCTACTCGCGGAATTGAACCATCTCTGTCAACAGAACAAGCTCCTACAGGAACATTAACGAATGTTGTATACCGTCTTATTTTAGATTATATTATAAATTGTCTTAATGTGTTTACACACACACGCGCGTGGTGCAGATAAATCATAGGTTCATTGCCGCGTTTCGGCATAAGTTGGCTTGACATTAAACCTTCGATATTCGTGAATTTAGGGACCATCTCTAAAGTTACATACACATTAAAATACCCTTTTCCAACTTCAAAAGCATTTAAAGGGAATGATTTATAGCTACAAAACTAAATGTAACCATGTTCTTGTGTGTGTCAGCTATTATGCAACAAGATGATAGTATTAAATAACCATCAAATCATATGCACACATTCCTATACGCATTGCTATTGAGCTTTAAATAATGGTATATTTGTGTTTATAAAACGGTCAGTGCTGGTCCTTGATTCTGATTGGCTGAGAGGAGTTCTAAGTCGTTATATAATATATATACCCCGATATATAACGGCTGACCGCATAGCCTAAGATCATTTTATTTACTTTCTTTGATGAAACCTTGCCAAGCATATGGAATAACCGTTTTATAAAAGCAATAAGCCCCGCAAAGCAGTGGGTTACAGTGCATTTTAAAACAGCTACAGGGTTGTGCCACAACGCCCTCAGCTGTTATAAAGCTTCGCGGGCTTATTGCTTAAATGAGACCCTACAATAGTTATACGTTTGCATGTGATTGGACGGTTTATTTTAATACATATCAATAATCTAAAAGGTGTGCATTATATCTGACACTAACATGAACACTGTACAGTCTTGTGGCTATAAGTCATTCCCAATAAATACTATTGAGCTTTAAATAATGGTATAATTGTGTATGATCCCATATAGTAGTTAAAAACATATTTACATTTGATTTGACGGTTTATTTTAATATATATCAATAAAAGCTGTGCATTATAGCTGACACGCACATGAAACACTGTACGGTTAGTCTTGTGGCTATAAATCATTCCCTGTAAATGCTATTAAAGTTTTAAACATGTATTTTAATGTGTATGTAAATTTAGAGACGGTCCCTCAATTCACGAATATCGAACGTTACATGTCAAACCAACTTTATGCCAGTGAAACGCGGCAATGAACGCGTGCTTTATATGCGCCACGCGCGTGTGTGTGAAGTAAACACATTGAAACAATTTATAATATAATCTAAAATAAAACAGTACACACGGATTGGAAACTCGTGGGTACAGTTTATCAATCTGAGAGCACGGTTTTGTAAACTGTGGGAACGAATTACAAATCTGTGGCCACGGATTTGCGGGTCTTGTTTTTTTTTCTCCGACGGGTGACTAGCCGGGCTCCGTAGGGTTACAGAGCAGAAGCAGGACGAAATTAAACAATAGTCAGAACAGAATGTGTATTTAAATATTTTCACCTCAGATACAGTATATGGAACAGACAGATACAATATTTCATCACAAAAATCACTGTACGACACAGCGGACCACAAGAAATACAAACAGAGGGTTAAAAGAAAAGCAGGAGGAGAATATGCATTGTCCACACCCTGAGTTCCAGGCCATCATATCAATGGTGAAAGTGCCCTGGCCTCTCAACATCCTAACAAGCATGTTGGGCAGTGCATGGGTTCCTGTCCTCCCATGATAATAAAAACACACAAATGAGTGGGATGTTGGGCACAAGGTGACCATGCTGCAGGTCCAGAGCGACGGTTGAGGGGATCAAATTTAGACATATTCCTGTGGAACCAGACCAAGTCACTGATAAAAAAGATTACTTAAACTGTACTTGCACAAACCCAAGCTGAATTATTTAAAGCCACAGAAAACTGATATCCCCCTTAAGTGGTTTAACAGCATTTTTTAAAACACTTGTGAAATTGCTGCTTTAACATGTCTCCTTCAGCAGGACCTCCTCAAGTGGTGGAACGGTTCGAGTAGCTTATGTACAAATGCTGTTTTAAAAAACAAAACTAAAAAAACAAAACTAAACTGAGAAAAGGGCAGAGTTTGCGAAGTCACCATTTATATATGTTGAAAGAAGCAGATCTTTTTAGGGATTACGTAATTTATCTCCTCAGTGACAATCAGAGGAGGGCTGGAAACTAAACATACAGAGAAAAAGGGAGCAGGATGTTGTCAAAACCTTTTGTGTGTTCTCTCACATTGGTTTAGATATGCAGCACTCTGTAGGGATGTTGTTCCCTGCTTTTCAGAAAATTGGTTTCTTCATTGTACTAGCAGTGTCCCTTCTTTCCGTAGAAAAGTATCTAGCCCAAACTGTGCAGCAATGTTAGTTTGTGAAAAGATGTCTATTTGCACGTGCATTTGCAGTTGCAGATGAATTCAGCATGTGAAAGTTTACACAAAAGTACATGTGAATGCAATGAATGTTTATTTGTGTGTGAGTGCATGTTTTGTGTCTGTCTGTGTAAATTTGGATCTTGATTGTCACTGCTGAAGAAGTCTTTATTTAGTCCTTAGCTCTGAAAACTCTTCAGTCTAGCTCAGGAAGTACCTTCCAAAGGTTATCCTTTAAAAAAGATTAAAAATATGAAAAGGGTATCGTCGATTCATCTGTCAGGGAAAATGATAAAAACAATGGTCAAAGGTGGGTTATTCTTAATACATAAAAGTGTATTTAAAAAGTTAGCACAACATAGAATGTGACAATGCTAACCTAAATATTTTCTGAAAACATTTCTCATTAGAAAATAATTACAGCAACTCCAGCAGTTTATTAATGCAACAACAATTATCATATTTATTATTTAAAAATTATTGTGAAACATTTAAATATCTGCACAGTAAAATCTTCTCTCACCTGTTTAGGGAGACGATAATGTTTAGGGACATGATAATTCCAACTACAGGCTGGTGACGGTAAAGCCTTCATCACTGGGCTGGTCAAGAAGCTGGCAGAGAACTCCTCCCCGAGCTGTTTGTGGTGCATAACGTTGTCCAATGGGTGCATAGCTGTCCAAGTTACCATGGTAACCCATCTCTTCATGTTGAGGGGAAGAGTCCATAGTTCCACTCATACATGAAGTTGACATGGTAGGTCCTCTGTGTAAAGGGGAGGGATATGATGAATGGGATGGAACTCTCATCCCAGACGCCATCAATGACATGTCCCGTTTGTGAGACGGCAAAGAGACTGCTGGTGGCCGCTGTTCTTCATAGTTTTGGGGGCTGTCACTGACACTTCCTCCTGGCCCATACCAGCATGGAGAGCCACTGTAACTGGGGGAATCATATTGGGAGAACTGGTCTTTTGAGACACGGTGTGGACTCATGGCAGAACCACACTGTGGTAAGAGGCGAGGGGTTGGGGAGACAGTTGGGCTAAAAGTCCTGGCAGCATGCCCATAAGTCTGTGAGGAGGCACCAACTTTAGGGTACTGTTTTAGGACATCTGACTGATTTGATAAACTGGGAGAAACACAGGCAGAATCAGGAGGATAGACGTGAGCAAACCGCTCATCTGAGGAGGGAGTAGAAGTGTGGGCAGAATATGGGGAGGGGTATTCACAGGACTCCGGGGCATGGCTGAGGGGTGACATGCTGCTACTATCTCCACTGTAGTAATCCAATGCTTCCTGGTATACACCCCCTGAACCCATTTGCCCTGTCCCTGATGGTGCTGAAGGCTTTTGAGATTTTGTTTTTGGTGGTGGGGGACGCTCTCTTTGGCAAGGAGAAAATCCACCCCTGCCTCTACTTCCCCTAGGCTGTCTACCGCCTGTAGCACTACGTTTTGACCCCACTCCTTGCATTGGTGGGCTGGCAGGTGATCCCGGCGGAAAAGAACATGATTCCCTCTCATTGTGTGTGTCAGACTTTTTTCTGCGACCACGACCTGGTTTTGTCCCTCCTTGGAATAGTACGTTCTGACTCCAATTGTAAGAAGGGCCTGCTGAATTCTCATTCCAGTCAAGCATAAGCTTTTCCAGGCTTGAAAGGCTAGACTGCCCCTCAGGCATAGGAACATCCCTTGAGCGAAATGCTCCCCCCATAACACCCATACCCCCCCCACCAGTATGAGATGAGTCTGAGGAGGATTCAGAGAGTGTATCAGGGCATGGACGCTGTTTAGCTTTTTGGGGGGTGTAGTTTGAGATGTCAAGAATGTCTTTGGATTCTGATCCTGCTCCAGCTACCCCATAGTCAGAGTAACCATGAAACTGATTAGTACCATATGCATCACCACCCCAGTTATTTCCTCCATGTCTGTATCCCCACTGACCTGTGGAGGTGTATTGTCTGCAACCCTCAGGGGGAGAAGATGATAAGGAGTAGGGGCTAGATTTTGACATTGACATATAACTTCCTCCTGGTGATGATGGGCCAGAGTCTCCTCGCTGTATGGTTGAATGAGGTTGGCCTGGATATCCACTATAGTTGCGCTTGGCCAAACCCTGGTAGTTAGAATAACCCATCTGACACTGTGGAGAGGGAAGAGTGGGGTTTTTTGTGCCATAGCTACAGTCACTTGGTCTTTGCTGTTGTTGCTGCTGTTGAGGGAGGGGGTAAATGCTTCCCCCTTGAGGAACCCCAGCACTATAAGTAGGTGGATATTGAGGAAAACCTCCAGATAAATGAGGAGAACTTGGTGAACGGGAAAGTAATAGTGCAGGGGATTTGGGGAAGGATGGGGTGGGAGAAGTTTGTGAGACGCTGTATGAATATGAAGGCTTAGTTGTTGAGCTGCTCAGAGTTTGAGGTGATGGTAAAGGTGCCCCTTCCCCAAGACAGGCCTTTCCTTTTGGACTTTTTTTAGGAAAGGCAGGAGACCAACGATGGGCTGTACCTGGGCTTCCACCCTCATAACCTGGAGTGAATTTACTGCCTTCTTGGCGCCCAGCAGGACTAGACATAGAAATGTCTAGCAAGTCAGAGGAGTCATCAGAATCAAGCAGAGAGCGAAAGTATCCTGCAAACATTCCCTGAGACTCCTCTCCTCTCCCCACTCCTCTCATGCCAGGGCTGTGGTAAATCCCCCCCTTACCAGTCCCACTGGTTTGAAAAGCTCCGCGAGGGGAACAAGAACTCTGGTAACTACTTGCTTTCTCAGAAATATCCCTGTCATCTTTCCCTATCCAGTCACTGTTACCATTTTGCCAGTCTTGGTCTTGATCTGTTGCACCATTTTTTAATGCCCCATTCTTTCGTGCCCGACGTTTCTTAACCTTGTCCCCTTGTGAAGAGTCACCTAAAGCTGCCCTATTGATTCCTCCAGCAACCCCCTTACCTCTTTTTCGGGGAGTTCCTGATTCAGATGTGGGAATTTTCCGCTTTTTGCCTATTGTTTCAAAAAAGTCACTAAAAGATCTCTTAAAGGATTCTGAATTTCCAGCAGCCCCCCCTCCCCTACCACCCATACAGCCTGCACGGCCTCCTCTCCTGCGGAACCGCGTGAGGCGGTGCAAAAGAGTGGAAAGTGATGGGTTTTCTGGTGGTATGTGGAAAGTCTCAGGTTCTGTTGGGGTCCAGCATCGTGGAGGTGAGCAGCGGCCTGTGCTGGGAGGTTGCCTGTTCAAAAAGGCCAGTTTGGAGAGAACATCTGCATATTCTACCTTAACATCATTAGTATCATTAACATAGGATGGCTGTGGGGATGGTAGCTTTACTGTCCGTCTCCTCCGTATTTTTTTGGGCTCCGCAGCACAGGCTGCTCCCACTCTGGTCTCATGCATGTCAGGTTGCCCTGGTAATGCCTGTTTAGGTGGACGCCCCCTGCGCCGCTTTAAAATAACAGGCAGCTCTCCAGGTGGAAACATAACCATCACACTTTTTCCATTGTTTTTCATGCGGAGAAGAGCAGTGGGCTCTCTGGGAATATTAGCTCCTGGATCACCTCCTACACCCCCTTCGGCCCCCTCTCCTGTGATGACCCCTTCGCCACGGGGTCCCGAACACACTGGCTCCAGAGATGATATCTTGTAGCTTTTTTGTCGTCGGCTCATGTGAACAGGTATTCTGGCTACTTTCACCACAATCCTTCTCATACCCAAAAAACGTCCCTGTCGCTTTCCTCTAACTATGTGTTGAGTAACAATACCCTGTCCTTCTGTTGTCATGCTATGATTTGGTGTAACATCTGTTGTAATGGCAGGCAGTGATACATCCTCAAAGGCTGAGGAAACCACACCCACCTCTGGAGGATGCTCCTCTAATGGCACAATGTTCTCGTTTTTCCAGATCCTATTCTCCTCCTCTTCTTCTTCCTTTTGGTCATGTTCCCTTTTAAACATAGTATCCTCAGCAGCTCTACGTAAACGGGATGATTTCCGAAGATGGCAGGGGAAACGCGGTCGACCAGAGCTCCGTAGGGTGTACTTCCTCTCAGCCTCCATAGAGGTCATGACAGTGCTTTGGTCTGTTATACGAATGTGATCAAGGTTGGGTGTATGATCCATTTCAGGCTTCTGACATTTTGAGTTGTGCTCTGTCTCATCCTTTGCTAAAGAGGAAGGGTTGTATTGAGGAGGTGTCTGATTGTTTGGGGAAAGGGTGGTGTTCAACAGAGGGGCTGACTGAACATGAAGTTTGTGTGTTTCAGTCTTGGGAGGTAAAGACAAGTCTTCTGGGATAAGAGAGGGATCCTGCTCCACAAATGAGGAGCCAGCGTCTGTAAGAGAGCACATGCCCTTTTGTGTAGGCCTGTGTTTTAGTGTGTTTGTGTCCGTCCACATGTGGTTATCCATTGGAATGTGTGTGTGAGGCTGCAGATGTGTGCTTGTTTGTGTGAGTGAATGTGATTGTTGGGGTGTGTGAATTTGTGGTTGTGTGTTTTGCTGCATGTGCATTTGTTCATGTGTGTGTATTTGCCCCTCACATTCTGTATGTCTGCGTCTCCTTGCCCTACGTCGAAGCTGGTCTTCGTGGTTCTGCAGGCCATTAGCCACAGAGGTCGTTGAAAAAAAACTGTAATGTAGTGAGCTGGCTGGATCAGAGCCAGAGGGTCCTACAGATGTGCCCTCAAGCTCTTCATTGCCCTCCCATGGAGAGGGACCCTCAGCATCACTGCATTCTTTGTCAGCCAGTGCCTCACAAGCCAAACGAACACCTCCAGAGCGCAGGCGACCTGAAAGTCGGCTCATTACCCCCGAAGTTGCAGATTAGGATCTTTGTGTTTATGTTTATACCTATGAAGGTTTCTTGTGAATTCTAAATGTGTATAGGGTCTTGTTTAGCAGGGAGGCTGTTTGAGTACACTCTTCCCTCTCATTATGTTGTTCTTGGCCAGAATAAATTGGACCTCCAGGCTTCACACAGTCTTGGGGTCCCCAGTTTTCAGGAATGCAGACCAGAGTCAAATATTGTCCAGTAGTATTTTGAAGGTAAAGGGAAAAAAACAAAAGAGATGAGGAATGCAAACATACTGTACAACAACACAGTTGAAATGCTGTTGAAATAACTGCAGTTGTTCTTACCATGTCTGCTGCTGTGGCCATGCTTTGTGTTATCCCTGTGGGCGAAAGGACATTTGTCACTATGGCGATACAGTTAGAGAACAGTTGTAACCATGGCAATAGAATATGAGTGGAACGGTAACCATGGTTACGTAGTTTTCCTTTCCAATCCAATGGATTGCAGGCCTCACTATGGCAATTCAACATATGTCTCAGTGGATATGCAACTGATTTAGCAATTAAAAGCATTTTAAAATGCACTGCAGTGCAATCCTATAAAGGTATTTACCAAACTCTTGCACAGTTTGTTGGTTGTCTGTGATCCCCCTCAATACTCAAGTATCTCAATCTTTATTGATTTAGGAATGAAAATCAGAAACATATTTTTTTTTCTGTTCCATTACACGTGGCATGTGTCATTAGGCCATGCGTCATTAGGCCATGTTGATGTGCACATTATGTGATACATTATTTAATTATTAAATGTGCAAAACATGAAATGACAGAAATGTAAACATTTAATATGGAGGAAACGGCTTTAAAGGTTCCAAAAAATGTCTACATTGTAACTAATTTGCTTAGCAGATAAATTGTGTAGAAGTTTAATTTTAAAAGCATTCGATTAGATTTGAACAATAAAATAATAAAATAAAATATCCAATAAAAATGTAAAAAGGTTTAAAGAGAGTTTTGAAGAGTTTATCTGTCAAGCTCACAAATTATATGTTTACACATAGCAACTCCACACACACAATCAGCTAAACACAAAATAAGACACTGCAGAAGAAAGCATCCCTAAACAATATAGAGTTAGGATATGGCAGCAGGGGGCAGCAGAGGGACAAAAGGAGGTATATTAAAGGCTGAAAAGTTCCTGCAGAATATGATAGATGGATAATAGATCTTTAAGTGGTCTGAAGAACAGCTAAAATAGGACAATTATGGGTAAAATGGAACAATGTATTAAAATAGAATCATCAATATCATGCTGAAAAATGACTTGTCCCCAAAAATCATTTGACATTCTCCTGTGAACCACTAAATGAAATTTAATGCAAAATGTCCAGGCCTCTGTTTTCCTTACAGGTATGAACCAGTAGTACAAAAGATCCAAACAGGACAACTATCCATATTCTACATTGCAGTTGTTCTGAAGTCCTAAAAAAGTGAAGAAGTGAAGAACAAAGAAAGGCTTGAACCGTAGCATATGAATAACATATGGACTATGATACTTTTATAGTGCCTTTTGGAGCGAGACAAAATCAGCTTTTTGCTTAGAAAATAGCAGCTCGGACATTCTGCCTAACTTTATATTTTTGGTTTCAAAGATAAAGGAAAATGGTACAGGACTAAAAGAGTATGAGGGTTAAAAGGTGACTGCATTTTCATTTTTGGGTGAACTATTCACTTAAGAATTCCGCTTTACTTGAGATAAACATTGTAGTGATTTAAGTAAGTCCAGGGGCTGGACACACACATGCACAATACAGTTCTATCCATTTCTGAGTCTGTCCCACATGGTTTGTATTACTAACTGGCAACGATAAGAAAAGTGCAGAAAGAGAGAAAGCGAGTGAGCGAACCAGAAACATGTGCTACAGTACGTATTGCCAAACAAGCTGCCACACTTGCTTTTTTAAAGACACTTTTAGAGAGACAAACAGTAATTCAACATCTACAGATGTAAAAACGTAAGAAATGTAAGATGTAAAAAAAATGTAAGATTTTTTTGCTAAAAACAATGAACCTAAATGTATATGGGGAAATGTGTAAAACATACTCATGCCTGAATGCATACATTTCACAGATATAAAAAGGTCACATACGTGTCATGTAACATCATATCACACATTATGTATTTTATAATAGTATATTGTAAATTCTAGATGTCCATATATATAATATTTCTGTATGGGTGGTCTCCACAATCCTTCATTTCACTATTAATAATTTAAAAACTTAACTTTTCCACTCAATTTTATCATTTGGTCAGTCAGTATATAAAACAAAATAATGCCCTAGACAAAATAGTTACAATCAAGTGCCTTCTGGAGCCTATATTGCCAGTTTGGCCCACACTTTCTCACACAAAATAATTTAATTCTCTCAGATTTTAACAGTGCCTGCTCCCTGTCTTGATCTCTCTTCACAGGTTCTCAGAGATTTTTTGCAGGTCTAAATGCACTGTTGTCTATTTATTCTTCAGAACAATTCATTTGTTGTGTTCTGGAAGGCTCGTGACCTTCACTCAACAGCCAGGTTTTCTGATACTTCCCCAGAAACTGCACTCCAAATGCTTCTGTCTTTGCTTAAAACCATCCACACGTTTAAAGCACCAGTGCCCAAAGCAACAAAACAACACAAAACATCAATAAACTTCTTGTGTCTCATCAATCAACTTCTCTACATTATATGATACACATAGAAACCATGTGCATTACAAGAAAGGTTTTCTTTGTCATTAGATTTTGTTGTTAAAGTGTGTTAAACTGCAACTTTCTTATGTCTGTCCTTGCTTAGGTCTTTCAATGGGTTAGCAAAAAAACGTAAGGATTTGGGTGAAAGTCCCTGCTTGAGTTTGAAGGTCTGGAAACTATGTGTAAGTTGAAGGTGTTCTTCTCTTCTTTTTAACCTGTTTCTCAAATCTTTCTCAAATCCTCTTCTATGGCCACATCCTGTGATGCTGACTACAGCACTAGTCTTAGTCTTCCTGACACCATTATAAGTGATAAAAACAAGCCTGGCATTTATTGTTTATCTGAGTCAATTCTCGGGTTTTCTTGTCTTTGTACATGCTGATTATACACCTCACAGAACAACACAGTCTCAAGGGAATTTGTGATATTGTCACAAACTGTTATCTATTAATTTGTTTCACCCAGCACGACTTTCAATCTTAAGTATTTTAATATGCGATATCTCTCATAAGTATAAATATATATCAATGCAATCTGATGGGTGTTTATACCTATTTTACCAGGTGGTTCATTCATGTGAACACGATCTGATTCGTGTGTTTTGTTATGATTTGAATGAATGAATGAATGAATGAATGAGGGATTTATATAGCGCTTTAATATGTATTTCTGTACACCCTTTACAATCATATGAGGGGGTCTCTCCTCAACCACCACTGGTGTAGCATCCACCTGGATGATACGACGGCAGTCACAGTAGAACGGCGCAAGTGCGCTCACCACACAACAGCTATAGGTGGAGAGGAGAGAGAGATCGAGCCAATTCAGAGGGTGGGGATTATTAGGGGGCCATGTTTGACAAGGGCCAGTGGAGAGAATCTGACCAGGACACCGGGGTCACACCCCTACTCTTTACGAGAAGTGCCATGGGATCTTTAATGACCACAGGGAGTCAGAACCTCGGTCTAACGTCTCATCCGAAGGACAGTGCTTTTTACAGTACTGTATCTCCATCAATATACTGGGGCATTGGGACACATACAGACCACAGGGTTAGCAACCCTTGCTGGTCTCACTAATACCTCTTCCAGCAGCAACCTAGCTTTCCCAGTAGGTCTCCCATCCAGGTACTGACCAGGCCCGGCCCTGCTTAGCTTCAGTGGGCCACCAGTCTTGGGCTAAAGGATAATACGGCTTCTGATTTGACCTTTCCCATGTGACGTTATGTTTAGGGGCAGGGTAAGGGTAGCCATTTATCGTTGCTTTGCCACCTCGTGAAACTCTCGTTTTTAGCCAAATTAGCCTTTAAAACATTAACAACTTCAGGTTATGTCAGGTTATAAATATATAAATGTACATACACACGCTGTCTGTGTATTGAAAGTCGTGCTGGTGACACAAAAAAAAAGTTGTGCTGAGTGACATGAAAAAATCGGGAAATTTGTGTCCTTGACACGAATTAATATATATCAAATTTTGTGCCTACGCCACGAACTGCCTTAAGACTGGGTTGCACAGAAATACATAACAGGAAGCATAATCCTTTCCTCAAGTCAGTCTGACTGAATTGCATTGTATTTTATACCACGTATCTGCAACAGATATTAGATTAATTCAGGTAAAGAAGTTGGCATTGATTGCTTGAAATCATTTAAATTACTTCAAACTAAGAAATTTTGTTTAATAAGCATAAACTAAGTTTTAAGTTTTTCTTTTTTTACATAAAAAAAATAAGTTGCTATTTTGTATATATTGCTAGGTTTTTCGACTTCTACAATATTTCTGGAAAATTTGGGAAAGTATTTAATATCTACAAACTGCCATTTATTAATGATGTGGCATCATGAACTGACAGAGCATACAACATTAAATTCTACAAATCTTTATCATGGAAACGTCACAACCAAACAAGTTCTATTCCATACATAGGATAGTGGAAGAGAAATATGGCATAAATAAGCCGTAATCTTTCAAATGCTATATAAGATAGTTCATCAGTGTACAATCAGCAGGTTCATTTTGCAAAATAAACCTTGATGGGGCCTAAGGGGACACAAAAAATATGGATCTTGTCTTTATTCTGAAGGGCTTTACTTGCTGAATAGGACCAAATGATGCATCATCCCAGTTATTACACATCTATATTAAATCAATAAATTCCAATCATTCTAAACCTGACTTCTAAAGTCATTCTTAAAGTGACGTTTGCTTGAAGCGAGATTGTTACACAAAAAAAGTACCTCTGCATGAATGAAATAAGTTGCCCAGATGACAGGTCAAATTTACAGCATTGCCATTGACGACTGTCACAGATTATTTAAAGATATTTGACAGCTAAATCCTGTGATTAGGTTTATATCGGAACAGCTGTGATTCTTAGTGGTTCTAGTATTGCATAATTTTTTGTTCTAAGCCAGTTTTGTATTAGATTCAGTTTTGTATTAGATTCATACCAACGCTTTTAGAAGACAGATGCACATAAACAAATCTACTATTTAGATCTTTCATATTCTGTCTCTGTAATTCTTGCTTTCTTTTTATGAAGTTGTATTCTTTCTCCTTTCTCTTTCTCTTACTCTAATTAATACTATTCATTAATTAAGCATCAGTCTCACAGAAGACAGGAATGAGCGCAACTGCAGTACAGTACTTTAATTACAGTCACACACAAACGCTCTCTCTCACACACAGACAGAATCGTTCAAACAGAGTCCCTTAGATATTCACAAACATTCCTCCTCCTCAGAGTTTGAGAGAAATTCAATGTCTGGAGCTTCTCCTACTCTTCTCTCACAGTTCTGGCACCATCACATATCTGCCTGCCAGGACAGACTAGTGAGCTGGATTAAGTCAAAGTGTGTGTGTGAAGTAGAAATGAGTAAAGCTAATAGTGGTCTGCTTTGTGTGATAAACAATTGTGTATTTCATTTCAACGGCATATGGTAGACTAGTTAAATAATACCCAATTTGGGAAAATAGATATTTATGGTTATAAATCAACACCATTTTTTGTCCGATTTGGGTATAGATGCATGGCCTTTAAATGCATTTTGGTATTCGAGCTACAAGCAAAGAAAAATTATGATGGATTCCACCTGTTTGAGCAAACCCAAAAACTTGATCTAAAACGGTGTGTCTCAATTTTATTTCATATTTTGTATTGTTTGTTTTACATATTATATTTATATTCTCCCTGTTATATTCTCATTTTAATTTAGGCACTATAGCTCCCTCTCTTCTTCAGACTCTGCCCCTAATCGATCCCTTAATGTCTGTATTAGACTTCTTACTGCAGCTTCCCCTCTTTGCCTCTTTTCTTCTCATTCAGCCCTTTGCACGTCTGTCATTCTCTCTTTTAACTGCGGCAATGCTCCCCAGAGGATCCAAACAGCTGGTAACGGCTAACCAATCAGATAGCTGCATTTAGATTCACAGTCCAATCACAGGCTACACTGATGGCCACCCGTCCATCGCCATAATCAACCATGCTGTAAACAATCATCGCAGCACAAAACAGGCAATAAGAAATCTGAGCATGCACAGGAATTTTGTTTTAATCTCACAAAAATCTTACCCAATCTCGTCAGGTGTAGAGAGGTGCTTACAGTAAGCACACATAAATGACATTGTTAAACTAATCTGGCTTGCTGTTTTAGGAGGAGCTCGGCCCAGAGACTCAAGTTACTGAATTTAATTAAATTAAATAATTTTTGCTCAAGGGAGGATGCCGGAAGAGCTGTCAGAAGACAGGTGGGTGGCTGGAAGGCGGTTGCTTAAATATGCTTGGGAAATGATTGACAGGACATTAGACTCCTCCCAAAAACTGTTTAAAACTTCATTTATGCCAGGTAGAACAAAACTTATTTCAGACGCAGAGAAATGCATGGTCCGGTCTGTATCTCTTTTCCAACTTTTTTTCAGTGCATATATATGTAAGTATGTTTGCACAAGTGTTTGTGAAGGGACGTTTGCCTGTTTACACAAGTGCAAAGAAGTGCTTGTGTGTGTTTACACACGTGTGTGTTTGTGTGTCAGTGGGTGTGTTAGGGAAAAGCACTCACTCAGTTCAAATGAGAGTGCAGTTGTTGCTAAGATACAGGCAGCAGCCCCGACAGTGTGAGGGCGAGTGACAGAGAGAGAGAAAGAAAGAGAGAGAGAGAACAGAGTAAGAGCAAGACAGGGTGAGAGAGAAAATGGGGAGAGAGTGTTGGGGAAGTAGAGAGAGAGAGGGAGAAAGAGAGAGGTAGAAGTGGGTCATAAGATCCACTGAGACACACAGTGACACTCTGCAGAAACACAGCTGTCATCACGCACACACACACACACTTTGTCTTTTTCTCTGGTTTCCCTTCTCTGCTTTTCACTCTGCCTCAATCATTCTTCAGCTCTCCTTTCCTCAAACTCTGTTCCTCCTCCTCATCTGCATTCTCAATATATCATGCAATCTCTTCCTTTTCCCTCTCTGTAACCTCTCAGTCACTTCTCCTCAGCCTCTCTCTTGCTGTCTCTCTACTTGGTGCAGAAACAGAGCCTTGTGTAGAGTTGTTAAATAAAATGTGTTATTCACACTTTTGTTTTATTTTTGTTTGTTTGTGAACAGATGTAGTGTTTAGAAGTCTAAGGTTTGGATAAGTTGTGTTTTATTGTAGTAAAGGGCTCTTAAAATTCAATTAATCTCTCTCTCTCTCTCTCTCTCTCTCTCTCTGTCCTGCCACTTTCTCTGTCCTGCTACTTTTTTCTCTTTCACTTTCTATTACTTAAACACTCTTGTCCCCAGCTGGAGGAATTTCCTAATAATCTTCATCACAAGAGACTTTTGCACTTGGCCAAGCCATAAGGACACACACACGCACCTACGTATATTACCTTTGTTGCTTGTCTTTTCCCTTTACTGACAAATTGCATGAGACACTGTTGCACTGCATTTATAAATATTTAAAAGCACAAATCACGTTTGTGATAAGTTTTTGATAAGTTCTAATTATGCTGTTACTCATAGTTAACTATTTTAAAACATAAAATGTACTTTTTATGAACGATAGCCACATTTGATAATATCATATAAATATTAAAATATATATTCTTATCACAATTTTGACTAAATCTGCTGATCTGAACCTCGAATATACTGTTTTATTTTACAGTTAAAAAAGGCAAATTACAGAATATAGACTGCAAAAGTTAGGTATAGGTAAGTGGGGTGTAAAATAACATGAAAAACATGTCATTTAAATAAAATATTACGGTATTTTTCTGACGCCCGATGCAGGAATATTACAATTATTAATGGATTTTTTTTAACAGTAAAGCTTATGACCAAAATGCATAATATATTCTACCGAATAATTGCTGATTTTATTTTGCCATGTCAGCATTATTTCACCTTTTTTGTGTGTACAATATTAGTTAACTCAATGAATTTGATGCAAACTCGTTGTGTTGACTAATATTTGTCACTCATAATTTTGAGGCAACCAGGTAACTTATTTTTTTAAGTTTCACCAACCATGTCTTTTTACAGTGGACAATAGTTTTGTTGCTGCGGGCAAACCTTGTGAAAATGTATAAAAAATCAAACAGAAGGTTAAGCACTTCCTTTCACACACTATTTGTTAAAAACGGAAACAATTAATATTTTAAGAGCTTCAAACCCTATGTTGTTCCCTGTTTTTGCACTAGGGTAAGGTTATATTGAGAGGAGCAAAGACTACACCGATCTGACCTCCCACCCCTCTCTTGGGTCATATGACCGCAGCACCAGCTGGAAACAGCCATCCAACGGCAGGAAGTGTTCCACCTTCCTCTCTTTCTCTCTCTCTCTTAAAATGCAACCTACAATATGCCTCTCAAGTTATTGTTTATTCAAACCCGAACCCCCTCCTCCTCCTCATCAACCAATCAGCCTCAACTTTGATTTCTCTCTTCGCACATCAACCTGGCATCTTTCACGCACCTCTCCTCCCTTCCTATCCATCACTGGATTGCGTCTAAAGCATAGGCGTTCTCTCACCCGCCAGCCCTTTCACACACCCTATACATGCAGACATATGGATGTTCAGCGCACATCCTACACACAACAGTACCAACGCTATGGCAGACGCACACTCTCGCACATATTGTGTTAGACCTTGAGGCCAGTGTTTTGTAGAGGGGCCTCTCCACTGCGGCCCTGACTTCCTGACTCCCCCCCAGCACCCCTGTTCCACTGTTGCCGTGGGAGACGCTGCTGCAGAGCCGGTTGCCAAGGAGAAGAGCTGCTGGCTGGCTGTTTAAACAACAATGGCTGCCTTGTGCACATTCCAACTCTAGACACTGACAGCATGTTAAGACCTGCTTCAGAATACACACATACGCTCCTTCTTTCTGTTTGTCGGCACAAGTATGCACATACTGCAGATGTTCCCAAGACTTTTTCTCCTGTTCTCTCTCACACAGCGAATGTGCTGGGCTTTATTCAAACGCATCTGTTTCTCTTTAAACCGCACAGCCTCTCAATTCTCTCGTTCTGTATCCCTCTCTCACGTTCTCTGTTTCCATGGACTAACTGTCTCGCCTTCTCGTTCAGTATGGGAGTGTATAGTGCACTCATCCATCTTTCTGTTGTACAATCCCTCTATCATCATGACCAGAAAATTCCACTCCCTCCTACTCTCTCTCTCTCTCTCTCTCTCTCCTCCCTTATCGGCCCTCAGTACCTCAGCTCTTCCCCCACTCCCTCACTTTCTTCTGTGTTTCTCTCTCTCTCTCTCTCTCTCTCTCTCTCTCTTGCTTGCTCGCTCTTCCTCCCTTATCTCCCCACAGAACCCCTCCTCTTACCCACAATCTCTCACTTTCTGCAATGTCTCTCGCTCACTCACTCTCTCAGCACTGTGTAATCTCACTCGCTCTCTTCTCTGTCTCTCTCTCCCTGTCTCTGGCAGAGGAAGTGTGTGTTCCCCAGGGGGAGCTGGGCTCATTAACTTCCAGCAGACAGAGAGAGAGAGAGAGAGAGTATGAGAGGGAGAGAGAGTGCAAGAGTGAGGGAGAACAGGAAAGAGAGAAACGAGGAGGGTGAGACAGTCTGCAACAGAGTCTGAAGGTGAGGAAAAGAAAGGAGATGGATGGATGGATGGATGGGTGATGATTGGTGGGATGGATGGATGATAGATAGATAGATAGATAGATAGAAAGATAGATAGAAAGAAAGAAAGAAGAAAAAAAGAAAGAAAAAAAAAAGAAAGAAATATAGATAGATAGATAGATAGATAGAGTTTAATGCTACACTGTTATATTGAAAGTTATACAACTTTTTAAAAATTCATCTTGATACTGCTCGTTGTTTTTACACTACGCTACTACTTTTATTGCACCTTTTTGATTCAATTATCACAATTAATAAAAACGTCATTCCTAATTAATACTACGATTTGTACTTCATTTTAGTTCATTATTATTATTTCCCTATGTATAATTCAATTAGAATCAACAGCACCACACAAGTCTCGAGTTGTACAAGAGTAGCCTGGAGGGTAAACAGGTGTTTTGAGCTTGCTGCCTGACACACCAACACCCACAGTCATGTGTGGGAAAGCTGAGGTCACATGTGAATTCAGCTCTGGGACCAATTTGATCTTGATTTCATTAACAGAGCAGCATGCCTTAACACCATATTTTTCTGAAAGAAAACAGTACTGTTAGGAAGGAACCAAATTGACTGCCAAATTGATGTTTATGACCTCCTATGAAGTGGAGAATGTTAGATGAGAACCTATTGCCTACTGCTATGTACCCTAAGAATCAAACCCATGATTTGAGCTACAGGAACAGAACATATGTGCTGGAACTTTAAAGCATTGTTTACATTGTTCCATTATGTTTCAGACAGTTTACACTATGAACAAGAGTACTTTAATAACAAAACTACTACAACTTTATTTGCAACCTATCATCAGTGACACTAAATGTGTTATGAATAGAGACAGTCAAACCAAAAATTATTCAGACACCAGATATATATTTTTTACAAGTGGGTGAAGCACATTGCAGTTCATTTATTTAAGTGAGGATAGCAAAATAAAGTAAATTGTTACAAATTATACCCAAATATTATATTTGGGGCCAAATTATTCAGACACTTTGACCTGACCAAGTTTTTCTTAAGGGCTTTTTCTTTAATTACTAATGCGACCTTTTTACACAACAGACTGAACAAAACTGAGCATTACTTGGTATTTGGCTACCCTAAATTAGTACTATCTACTTGTGTACTTAAAGGGATAGTTCATCCAAAAATGTCATCATTTACTCACCCTCATATTGTTTCAAACCTGTATACATTTCTTTGTTCCAATGAACACAGTGAAAGATATTTGGAAGAAAGTTAGCAATTTTCATTTCTGGAAAATTACTAACATTCTTCCAAATATCTGATGACAGATTTGTCATTTTTGGATGAACTATCCCTTTAAATGTAACAGCTGACAGCTATTCAACCTAATCCATTATATGTACCTTTCTATCAAAGTTATCTTATCTGACATAATAAAGATGAATTTATTCTGACACAGTTTAACTCAGAGTTCTTGTCATATTTTATTAACATTTTCTAAAGCGAATAAACTGTGATAATGTGAGAAATGTTGAAGGTGTCTAAATAATATCATTTGTGAATCAAGAAAATATTGAATTAAGTTATAAATTTGAAGGACAATACTTCAGCAATATTTACAAAACAACTGAGATTATGTTTCAGTTAAATGGTTGCTCTTTGCTATTACTGTATTCTGTAGTAAAAACAAAATCCAGTAGTATTATATAGTAATAAATTCTTCTACAGATTAGAATTTAATTTAATTTAATGACATCCACAAGATTAAGGGTTTGAATATCATAGGCCCTTATAATAACGGTGTTTGAATTCGTTATTGAGAAAATTGTCTAGTCTTTCAATACGTCAAACAAACAAAAGAACGTAAATGTCTCTGAAAACACTTTGACAGAATGTAGATCATTGACAACAATGAGTACATTTGAACAGGCTGTCCCGAATACCTAAACGGATGTATGGAACAAAAACTCACGCTTACCTTAGACATTGATTCTCTCAATCATTTCTCATCTCACTCTCAAACTGCATGTTTCCATGGCAATCTTCAGCCAGGCAGTTTGTTACCTGAAAAAGAGAGAGAGTGTGAGAGAGAGAGAGAGAGAGAGAGAGAGAGAGAGAGAGAGAGAGAGAGAGAGAGAGAGAGAGAGAGAGACATCAAGTTAGCATTGACAAATATGTAACATTTACATTAAAGCATTTGACAGACAGTTTTACTCTTACTTACAGTGGATTCAAACTACACGTTTGTTATCCGTATGTATGTTCCCTGGAAATAAAACCCACAACCTTTCAACTCCTAATACGGTGCTCCGATTGACTGCCAGGTACATATCATTACCATGCAACTGATCTCTACAATTAAAGTCTACTCTATCAACAGCATGAACACACAACTGCATACATTGCTAGTGTAAGATGAAGTGTAAAGACGGATGGTGTGAGCATTTGTTACATATATGTTGTGGTGTGCACCTCACAGCATGCTTGAGATATTGTTTATGTGATATATCGCTTCACTGCTGCTTCTCGTCTCTAGCTTGTTTTTTTCTCCTCTCTTTTTCTCTCACTCTTTAATAATTGAGCTGCTTCTTTCTCTTGTTAGAGTTGGCTCGTTACTGAGAGACACAGAAACCAGCCAGGTATACAGAACCCCTGGATACTCTCTCTCGCCTTCTCTCTCTCCCAACTCCATGTTCCTTGCGCACAAGTTCTCTGTGTCTTGTGTTCACACACACGCCACGCGCGCACACACACAGGCACGCACGCACGCACACACACACACAAACACATAGTGATGTGGATAAACTTAGCAGCCTGCAACATAAGGCCTCTCCCTTTCTTCCTGCCCGAGGATCTTAGGGTCAGAGGTGAATATTTCTCTAAAAACAAGCTACAGCAAGTCACAGAGGGAATACAAAAGTGCAGGAGAGAGAGAAGTTCTGCGTATAAGGCTTGTTCGATAAGTATGTGGTGTGAGACATTAGAATCACTCTTTTTTTTTTATATGGGTGCCAAGCTCCAGAAATTGGATAAATCCTATAAAAAAATCTGCAAAGGGATAAATCAACATGAATATATCTGCAGAAATAGTATGTGTATGTTTCTTTAGTGTTTGTTTAAAGATTGGCTATAGGATAAAGATCTGAAAGCAGTGGCCAAGGTCAGTTTTACCTAATGCTATGTCTCCGCTCTGCCAATCAGAGGTTTCCAGCTGTTGTGGGAAACCAAGCTTACTTCACAGAATAAAGGTTGCCATGGAGACCAGAGCTATAAGATTGGCCAACACTTTGTGACAGGTGGACACGGTAACACACAGACTACACTACCCCATTTCCCCCAACCCTTTCAGCATAACCTGATGATTCCATATAGACGTATAAAGTCACAAACCCATACAGTTCATCCTAAATAGTATATAACCTAAATAACATTTAAATGCGCATTATACCAAATGATAGCCTCCTCGCGGGTCACTATATGATTATCTGTCAGTCTCCATGACAACACAGCATATGGATACAGAAGAACAGAAGATTTCCTTATCCACAGAAACATCCGCGTTTGCGTAATGCCACTATGTGCGTGTTTGGGGCAGTGCAGCGCGCATGTTTATTTTACGTTCTTGGCGTGTGCCGTGAATGATCGCGACTGTCACAACATAAACATCTCCACATTACGCATAGCTAGAGTCGAAAGACTTGCGCCAACGCGCCACTGCATTGCTCATCATTGCCCACTGTCAAGCAGCAGAGGACATCAGTAAAAAAACTAACTTTAATTGCCTTGTGATGACAGTGCTGCATAAAAGAGAGAGAGGGAAAGAGGGAGT
Source organism: Triplophysa siluroides (assembly GCA_006030095.1). NCBI lineage: Eukaryota > Metazoa > Chordata > Actinopteri > Cypriniformes > Nemacheilidae > Triplophysa > Triplophysa siluroides. The sequence goes on from VCII01000193.1 coordinate 82,652, forward strand.
TGAATAATTAGCCAGACTAATCAAAAGTGGAGTCATTGGCGAGCTCCAGGCAGAAGCGCGAGGCTGTTGTCGTCTCCCCATAATTATCAGCAAACGCATCAGACGCTCATACATGCAGTCAGTCAGCAGCCACTTATGATCACCCATCAATATTTCATAATTGATGGGCACATTTATGTTTGCTGGGTTTTACCGACGCATACGTATTTCACACTATATGTATGAGTCAACTGAAACGGTGCATATTTTCATAAAAAAAACGAGTTAAGTAATCTCAATTATTACAAAGCTTTCATATAACAAAACATGTATATTGTTGTTTAAATGACAATAAATAATTTACGCGCCGAAAACGTTTTATATTTACAATATATAACATGACTCATACAAAAACGTTTGCAATGTAGGTGAGTGTAGGCTAATCCATGTACCTATGGTGTGTGCGCGCGCGCCCGCGTGTGTGAATGAGTGACCTATCGCGAGCTCAATGAATGGCAGCGATGAGGTTAATAAAAATTCCTTCAATAGAAAACACAAACCCTCGTGAAATGCGGCGCGGCGCAAGGAAAGACTATGCAAATGTTGGCTGTGAAGCCAGACGCCGCGCACTCACCGGGAGGCGCCGAGCTCCGCGCTGCTGCAGCTGTGGTGCTGCGCTTCTCACGCGCTCATCAGGCTTGTCGCGGCTGGATCGCAGAACATTCGGTAATAATACCACTCTTGACATGCAGCATCCTATACGCAGAAAGTCTCTAAAATACTGTTTGTGTATGTTGGTTGGAGGTTTTAGTCATCCCGATCCTCTTCTGTCTTGCGACGCCAAACAGGCTGTTCAGCATCTGGCTTTAAAAAAAAGAAAAGAAAAAAAGACAAATCTATGCAGATAGAAAAAAAGGAAAAATTGCGAGTTGTTGTCACCGCCTCTGATAAAAACTCAAACTGCAGCAAGGATACCGCAGTTTGAACACCGTAGCGCCCCGGGAGTGGAGCGAGCGCGAGTAATTGGAATGAGCGCCGTTCTGCGCCGTTTCTCGCCCTCTGCAAACCAACTCGTAGTTATCTAGTCAGAAAAGGCTGAGACGTGCCTTGTCGACAGGGGCATCCGGGCCTCCGTAGATTCTTATGTCTGGATTTTTTTACTCCTCTGAAGGACTCTGGGTACTGAAGTTTTGCTTTCAAGTATGACTTAATTTACCCTCCCTCTCTCTGTGCACATGGGTTGCATAAAACGTGTCTCAGACGTTCGATCCTGCATACGTAACAGCTTCATATAACATCTGGGATGCACAAAATAGAGGTGCAGTGATCCCTAAAAAATATTTTTTATATGCCTAATAAGCCAAACTGCATCTGACAAGAAGTTTTGACATAAAAGAATGCATAGGAAATGCTCTTCTTTGATGTTAACATCAAATATGCTTTTTATAAATATTTAAGAGATATGTGAAAGTGTTTGAATTGAATAATGCTTTATAATGACCCTATTATAAAAAAAGCATGTGGTGGTATTAATGTCATAGATGTGAGCTGTAAATGTGTTCAGACCTGTGTTCTCTTAATGGCAATTTTTCCATCCCAAGGCCCATGATCATTCAACATTACCTGTGCTATTTAAAAAAAACGTATACAAATATCCACCTTCTCTGGCTTTCTTAAAGCAATGGTGCACAATGACTAATTGCAGTTTTATTTGATTGCATTGACGTATTCATTTGTAATGTTCCCACAGCACCCTGGAGGCCGAGGAGAGTTCCTTTGTTGTTCTGATGGTATTATATTTGCTTGTATGCTGTTATTTTGGTAAGCTACACAGGTAAGTGGAAATGAGCTCTTGCTAGAATGTTAGAATTTTGCTGGGCTAAATACTCATTTTAGTACTTTGCCGCAACATGGGGTGAAAGTCTAAGGCAGCTTTGGATAAATGATCTAGAATTAACACAAAGAGAAAAATCTCACATGTTTAATCATAAGCAATTTTGTTAAACTATTTACTTAAAATGTTTATTCTTATATTTATAATCAACATAACTCTGTTTTAGATATATATATATTTTAAGGCGAAGACACTTAAGGTCTAAAATCTAAGAAAGGGTTGTGAGAATAAACACCAAAAAGAAGCCACAATAATGCATATCTGGAGCTAGACACCTTCTCCACTACCTGCATTCCTCACGGTGTTTGGTTGCATCTTGCAAGATCTGATCTTCATAAACAGAGACGAATGGTCAGATATTCTTAAAATTAATCCTGAGCACACACATCCACAAAGGCTGCAGAGAAACACACTATCCCTCCTGCAGCACAATGTAGGTGCAACAGTCTGCTTGATTCATTTATAAACATAAAACTCAAATCTGCAGCAAGAACAAAGTGCCAGATCAGTTGCAGGTACGGAATGTACCATCATGACTACAAACCCCGCCAGGATAATTAATAAACCAAGACAGCATACCAAAGAGGCTGCATTACTGCCAGTCTCGTGCCTCTTCTGCCATCTTGTGGACATCTTTAGTAAAGCACGCAATGAACTGCGTTGTGGACCATTTATACGCAGATGTGAACAATCTTTGATACACATGTGTGTATTTGTGTATGTGTTTATGTGAACACTGAGTACAGAAAATACATGTTAGACAGATGGGTTCAGTTCAGTAAGCTCGATATAATTAAATGGCACATTAACATTATCTAACTGTAATACACACACTTCCATTCAGGGTTTCCAGTCCATCCCTGCAGAATATCCACCCACCCTGAATAAAGGCACAGGTTTGACATCTATTTAAATTATAACCAAATGAGATATGATTAGAAGTAAAATACAGTGTAAAATACAGAAAAAATCAAGAAAACGATTAAAAACAGTAGTTTTTACCTTCTCATTTCAAAGGTCCTAATGTTTTTAGCTAGTATCAATACTGTCTTAAAATCAGCCTTAATGCCACAATAAAGTCTATTATGGTACATCAGTGCTTTACAGGAAATCCCTACCAAGACTGTAAGCTTCAAAAATAAACCAAAATAATGGAATATGAGGCTGGCAAAATAAACAAAGTACATATAAACAACAAAACAAATATGTTGATTGACTCTTGATTGAATCCCTAACCAATTCCTGTTGCTTAATTAAAAAGATCATGTCATCGACATGTGCTGTCATTGATGCTGAAGAACCGCACCATCAACATCTTCCATTTTATTACCTCATACGTGAGAGGTGTGGCCCAATCAAGCTGTATAAAGAAAAGGATTTCAAAATAAAGCTCTCAAACTAAACCCCACGAAGAAACTGCACTCTAATGTGTTCAGTGGGGGCCTATAAATGGAGCCTTGAAATAAGATCAGTTTATAGAGGTGTTGCAATAATAAGTAAAGGCAATTCAGACATGATATAATGTGAGTATATCACAGGTTCTCTCCAGGCTGGTACTGGGGTTCAGTAGCAGTAAAGTAATCCTCCAGGAAGCTCTGCAGGTACTCAAAGGTGTGTCTTTCGTCAGGGTCCTTCCTCCAGCACTCTAGCATCAAATCATGCAGAGACCCTGGGCAGCCCTGCGGACACGGCATTCGGTAACCACGCTCCACCTGCTCCAGAACCTCTCTGTTGTTCATTCCTACAGATTGACACATAAACAAAATAAGTGAACCACAAGTGGCACTTTCAATACATGGAAAAACTAATGAAACATAAAAAAGTCTTAAGTGTAAATCATAATAAATGCTAAAAAAGTATATATCCAATATAAATTGCTCTCTGAAAAACTCCTTTAAAAAGGAGCGTGCCTAACCTTAATATTATTTTTATATTATAATATTTGATTATATTGGTAACACTTCAAAAAGGTTATTAAAAAAACTGCATTAGTTAACATGAACTAACTAACAATAAACAATATTTATTCAGCATTTATTAATCTTAGTCCATGTTAATTTCAGCATGAAGTATATTTTATATAGTAATAAAATCAATAGCATTGAATATGTTACATTTTGTAACTGTAAACAGTGAACTAACACAAACAATTGTACTGCTATTAACCAACATGAAAGATAAATAAATCTTTAAAAAACTATTTTGTTCCTTGTTAGTTTATGTTTGCTAATGCATTTAGTAATGATAAAAATATTATTGTCCTGCAATTATTTTATATTTTACCTTAATTTTATGTTGAATAATATTGTTTTGTAAATCAAAAGGTAGTAATAATGCAACAAAAGAGAGTTTGAATGAATGGCCGTAGTGTCTCAACAAACACAGGTTCAGGACGCACCTGGATAAGGCACTCTGCCCTTGGTGATGAGTTCCGTCAATAAGATACCAAAAGACCACACATCAGATTTTATGGTAAATTTGCCATAAAGAGCAGCCTCTGGGGCGGTCCATTTAATCGGAAACTTTGCTCCTATAATAAAAGGACCAATGAATTCAGAACAATCATTTACAATTTACGAATATAACAGATGAAAAATTTAACAAAGTCTTTAGAGATACAGCAGCCTAAAATAGATAAATGAATGAGCAAAACTGCAGTGCAGTAAAATTAATATTACAATAACAGGAGCTGGAATTAAACAAAACTTACAGAAGAAGTGATACATTTAATTTCATTGTACTGAAATAAAAATGGGAACTTTGGAAGCGCTGAGAAGAAACAGTAGAATGTACAATAGATTAGAATCAGGTTTAGGACAGATTTAAATGACCTTGTCTTGCTGTGTATTCATTGTCCTCAATGAGTCTTGCCAACCCAAAGTCTGCAATCTTACAGACCAGACCCTCTCCAACTAGGATATTGGCAGCTCGCAAATCTCTGTGGATGTAGTTCATCCGTTCAATATAGGCCATGCCTGCAGCAATCTACAAGAAAGAAAGCGCTTTTCATCACAATTGTTAGGAGATCGATATTAGTTTGATTCAAGAGTTCAAAGTATTGACTATTGAATGCTGATACCAGAATCTGAAGATCTACTGTGATCCCAATCTTACTTACTTAAGATCGTCCTAGCCGTAGATTTTACCACTTGTCTGTTAAATACTACTTAAGAAACTTTACCTGAGCTGCCATGTCCACAAGTTGAGGCAATTTCAAAGCTCCGCCGTCTCCATCTTTTAAAAAGTCCAACAAGCTTCCTAAATCACAGAAACAAGACAAACAACAAGACAAACTTTATTTTTAGCCGTGTTCCTCAGGGACTCATTTTAATGTGTTTCTGAGAGGTACTGTATAATTGTCTGTACCTTGAGTCATAAACTCAGTGATAATGTAAATGGGCTCCTCAGACACCACAGCATACAGCTGTACCAGTTTATCATGACGGAGCCTCTTCATGATCTGGGCTTCATCCAGGAAGGCCTCTGGAGACATGGTGCCTGGCTTCAGTGTCTTTACTGCAACTTTAGTTGTGCCATTCCACATGCCTAAAGAGATATCATGTCAGAGATAGTTGCAAGAACCATTCGGACGGAGTGATATAACACAGTCAGAGATGATAGAAGAGGTTTGGAAAGTAAGGATGGGCATAGTAGTCCTTTTATAAACTCGATTATTTAAATACTTAAATACTTAGTGCGTGTGGTGGTGGGGTTTCCAGTTGCGGTATTTTTTTTTTATTTTGCAACAGACGAGCAGTTTTATTGTGCAACAGACGAGCAGCTTTGGCTGTCGCATTTGGTCTCGACGTTGTTTTTAGCACCTCTCGCCTTAAGCGTGAGAATTCTTAAGTTACTTTCCTGTGGCTCAGAGGTTAAAGCATGGCGCTAGCAACGCCAAGGCCATGGGTTTGATCCCAGGGGGACAAATGTATAGTACAGTGCAATGTAAGTCGCTTTGAATAAAAGCTTCTGCCAAATGTGTAAACGTTAATGTAAAGATTGAGTTTACAGTAGTTGTGTCAGTTACATTCATCGTGCATCGACAGAAAGGAAAATGTTTACAACTAATCGTTTCTTGAGTGTTGAAGTGAGCGGGAGCGGTTGCTGCTAGACGCAAATGCTGTATGTTGTCGTTCACTAGACTAGAGAATCAAAATGATTCGTTCATGAATGTTTTAAGGTGCTTATGCCCATCCCTAAACAGAAATGAGAAATCTGGGAATTTGCCACAGGAAGCTGGGATTACTGCAGACAACAGGAAATATAACAAAGCACCTTCTAAGTTATTTTTTTTGCAGCAATTAGCAAATGTGCCATTGCATTTTTTGACATTACAGTAAACATTGACACAGGCCTACGATGCTTTTGGGGTTTAGCTGACAGTTCAGAATCACAGATTGAACACAGACTGATGCTTGGCAAAGCAGGGTCAAACACAGCATTTGTGCTTTATACATTTTTAATGATCAGCGCTGTGAATGGCCCACAAACGGACCTCTTTCCATGTCACCCTGTCATCATGACTCGATATAAACCTTAATGTTATGAAGATGTTGGGTGGATGGACAACCCCCCCCTGGGCCGTTGGCATTAGCGAATGCTGACGTTTACAGCGGATGTCGTGTCCGTCTCACCCATCCAGACGTCGCCAAAACAACCCTGACCCAACTTCCTGTTGAGCTGCAGCGTTTCCCGGGTGATTTCCCAGGCATCCCGCCCTAACCCCATTGTTTGGGGCGTGGCATTCGGACAGGCTTTAGTCAAGTAGTAACATAAACCATCATTACAACCTGTGAGAAGGGGGGAAGGGGAAGAAAAAGAGAGAAAAAACCTTCCTACATCCCATTACCCCGACGTCCAGACAGATTAAAAACTAGTTTATGTGATGACTGTTTATCACAAGGCACTGTAACATAGTCAAGGTGAATAAGGCGTGCAAGGTCTGTTCCCTTCCTCCTTAAACACATTCCCATGCTTTTTGTGCGTCGTACCCATCCACACTTCACCAAACTGCCCGTAGCCCAGTTTCTTAATAAGCTGTAGCGACTCCCTGGGAATCTCCCAAACATCTTTAGTCTTCACAGACAGGTCAGCCAGCTTAGGCATGCCCCGCCTACAGCTGCCAATCAAACGGCAGCACAGTCCTGCTGCACGCTCTGAAGAGCACGAAATAAAAGAAATCGATAGAAACAAGGAGAGATGCAAAGACACAGACGACAATATAAAACAAACATTTATGACATGAAAGCACTCACCAGCACACGACCACATGCACATAACACACAAACATACACATACACACATCTGCATGAAAACTGAGTCTCAGCAGAGGGCGACAGAGCTGTTTTCTGACAGCGGTGATAATGTTTTCTTCATCTTTATGATTTATCAGTGAGACGAGACGGTCTGTTTATAAAGTGCAAGTGTAGTCACATGTTTATCTTCTTTAATTCTGTTTAATAACTTTTAAAAACTTCCCACGTGTTTTATCCCATGCATGCATGTAAATAGAGAATGTGGAGTATGTGTGTGTGTGTGTGTGTGTGTTTGTGTTTGTGTTGTGTGTGTGTGTGTGTGTGTGTGTGAGTGACTGCTGACTTCTAACGTAATGAAACAGGAAGACTCATACTGTAACACCAGACCGACAGATGAGTAGGAGGCTCTCTAACAGAAACTGATACAAGTGATGCACTTTGTCAAAGCAGAAGTCAATTTAGCGACAAAAGAGGAAATAAAAGATAAAATGATCAAAGATGGACAAACTAACCTTTTTTGTTACTCAGCAAATAAAAACATACCGCATACAGTGTCGATAAGTAACGCTGTGTTCTAATATAATCATAGATAAAAATCTATACACAGTAATCTTGCTTTTTAATCTAATGCCTTCATGCGTGTTGGAATTGCTGTATGCTCACGGTGTGTGTAAAGTGTACCGTGTTCCACTGACCAGTGTAATGCTGCACCAGCTGCTGAACGGTGTCAAACTGTGTCCTAGTTGTGATGTAATATCCTCCATTATCCAGCTTCCTAATTTTATAATGCTTGACATGATCGCCCTTTGTTTCATCCCAGTCTCTGATAGACAAAGAGTAGGCTCCTACAGATGGGACAGAGCGACACCGTCAAACTAATGGTGTACATATTCAAATACTTAATCATCAAGTAGTAGTTCACCCAAAAATGAAAATGTCAAGAGGGTGTGTAAATGAAGACAGAATGAAGATATATATAATACAAGAAAAATAGAAAGAAATTTTCATCGCGATCAGGGGCTTGTTTACCATTATGGGTCCCCTAACCAAAGTCAAGAACCGCCCCACCCCCCCATGCATACTTAAAAATGTTTTCTTTGAATTGCACAACAAAAAAAGTTGATATGCATATATGACTGTGTATCTGTGCCAGGGGTGGCACCACTAGCCGAAAAAATGCAGTGCAAAAAAAATATGATTTGAGTTATCAATAGTAATTTAAACTAAAGAGCATGAACACAAATCAAGTCAATTTTATAGTAATACATTTAATTAAAGAACCCTCAAGATTTCAGTTCTTGCTTTCTAGACTATGGTGAACTCACATTTCACTTTTAAAAAGAAAGAAGTTTAAAAAGCAATCATTAAATGAATTAGCCGTTTGTGGCCACTAGGGGGCCCACAAACTTGCAGGGCCCTTTGCATTTGCGTGGTTTGCGTGGTTTCCGCTACTGGCCGCATCCAGTGTGGACAAAATTTTAAATCATGATGGGTTCGAATGCTTTCTATGACTCTTGTCACATCGCGCCATGTCCAGTGTAGACATGGTCAAAACAAACCAAAAAGGCCTTTTGGAGTCTCCAAGTATACATCACATTTTTGTAATTTAGGGCTCTTGAAGAATTTTTCTGTATTTGATAAATTATTATAAATTATAGAAACTTTATAGCAAGTTTTTTTGTCGCATAGAACCTTAACAGTAAAATATTACCCAAGACTGAAACACACAATGATAAGGTAAAAAAACATACAGTACATTCTTTTTTAAATGAAACTTTTTACCTTTTGTTGTCTCACTCTCTCGTATCAAGAACGTCCCTCTAGGATTGTTGTGGGCTAACAGTTGCCGTTCTGCATCCTTCCGACCCAACTTCCCAAAATACCATCTACAATCATACACACAAGGTATTTGAAACTGTGTAGAGTAATGTAATTATGTGAAATTGTATGTTCATGTGTAACTCACTCTTCAGCTTGTATGGAGTCCACAGGGGCCACATAGTTACTGGGAATGAACCCAGAATTCCCTGTGTCTAATGACCGGGCCTCCCACCAGTCACCCTCACTGTGGATGGAGAAAGACAGATCAAAAAGTATACACTATCAGACGGTGGGGGACAATGAACAAAGGCACTAAACAAAGAACTTTGAGGCAAAAAAGTACGGTAGTAGAGTCTTAAGACCAAATGTTTAAAAGACGTACATCTGCCCTGTGGAGTGACTCGCGTTGTGGTTTTAAACTAACAGCAGCTACAGCTTCAGAAAATAAAGGTTACTACACTAAAAATTTTTATTTAATAATGATTGCAATTATAAATATAAAATAAAAACAGTAAAAAATAGAATCGGGTCATTGAGAACAATTATAAACTTGATCTTTGCATATAAAATTTTAAAATCGAAATGAACATTTAAATGGTATTAGGTATTCCACACAAAATAGAAAACCAAACCACAAAATTTGAATGATAAACTGGTTAAATCATCTTATTCTGTTACATTTACTAAATAGGAAGTGTTGTTTGTTTGCATGTCACTGCGGGTGGAAAATTGCGAATTGAGAAAATGACCTTGAGTAGTTCTACGTTCTTTTACAAAACCTTTTATTTCAAATGATTGTGTATTTTATAAATCTACCACTAAAATAAATACATTGCTTCCACATGTGTTATAACCAGGCTTAATCTTTCTGCTTCAAACTCACGTATTGTTGATAATATGGAACTTCTCTCCTTTCTGGAAACTCAGGTCATCCTCTGTACGGGCATCATAGTCATAGAGAGCTATAAAGAGTGTTACACCTCCTCCTGCACACGCACACACACGCACACACACACAAGTTTGTTTCAGTAAAGGAAGTAACACTGTGTAACATACACATTAAGAAACAGCTACAGAGACAGTACACAGAAAACACAAATTTTGATGCGCACCTGTGATGGCAGTTGGGCGGGAAGGGATGAGGCTGGACGAGAAGCCAGAGGACATTGGGTTTTGAAAATCATTAAAGTTTGGGATAAGCCCCTGTCCTGAGTTAATGGGGTTAGTGGGGTCCGCAATGTAACGGACTGGGTCTGACGACTGGGTCCCATTGTCACACGAGTTGGTATTAGACAATGAGGACGATTTTCCAGCCTTCTTCTGCTTACAGCAAACACAGCCCATAATATTCAGTATTTTCAAAGAAAACAGCTCATCACCCTGGAAACAGAGTTTCTTTCTAAAAAAATAAGAGAAGAAGAGTGTAATTAGGTATAATAATATGAATTGGACATGAACGCATTGTCAATTTATGTACACACAAATCTATTGAAGCCGTGCGTTTTTGACTTTCTGTTAGGTGATGAATAAGCTGTTGTTCACATGACCTGTTCACATGCCCTGACAGACAAACGTGTGATAATGTAAAAAATATTATAGCTTGATTGGTTAATATGTCGTAATATGAAGGTATTGGTGCTTTTGTAAAGCACTTTTTTTTAAAGAAAATTTGTCAACCAGAATGTTTCTAAATCTGCTTCATCAAAATTGTGCAGTTTATCAATTGTTGTAATTTAAAACATATACATATCGGGGGTGTCCTTCCAAAACCTCTGATATCCAAAATCAAAGTTGATTTTTTAATACTTTTTATTGGTTAGATATTTGCAAAACCCAGTGACGAACACAAAGGGTGACTAATAACAATGATTTATGTTTGTGAAGAACATTTTGAAGGTGCACGTGTTGTTTTTTACATGATTTATGTAATGGCCTTTATACATTTGCTGTTCAAGCACTTTTTTAAGGAAGTTTCGTTGTCATGAGTGTTAATGTTTTACACTATATTTGTTCCAGGATGGCGAAAAATTTGAATGTAGTTACAAAAAATGTATTCCTGGAGTGTAAGTCAATGAGATGCTGTCATAATCAGATCTCTTACCAGATCCACAGATCAGCTTTCCATAAACACCATCTTCCTGGAAAGAAAGAGAGAGAGAGCAAGAGTGAGAGATAAAAATGATCAGAGAGATAGAAAGAGTAGAGAAGTAGATAAAGAAAGTGAAATGGCTTTAGGTTTTTTTGTCTTCACACTTTTTGTGCTACTTCCTCTTGCTTTCCTGTCTTGAAAAACGGGAAGTTCTATCTGTTAAAATTCCCCTTCAAAATGTGAGTATGTGCACAACACACACTCTCACACTGCATAGAGCTATGTCCTGTATTCCTATCTGACTGACCATCAGTGGATCAACAGGATGTCAGTTTTGCGAGCGTTTCCTGTCCGGCCCACTAAAGCCTTCCCCATTTCCTGTTGAGTGAAGACAGGGTCCAGCTGTAAGAGCCAACACATACTGTACACAACACCCGCTTCCACTGTTCCACAGAGCGACCTATGGTTTTACCTTCGCCTCACGAACATAAGATCCAAACATAAAGGGCCATACAGAATCAAAAATCCAAATGTAACACACAATACAGTAAACAATACAGAGTTATTATCAATTGTGTCCTCATTTTTTTCATTATGTGTATCTTTTAAAGTACATTCCATATATATCTATATACTGTACATTCCATACATGCCATATATGCAGATCAAATGTGTCTGAGTATGTCTTTTTTCTCTTCATTTAATTTAGTAAAATCTGATATTTGCTGATGTAAAAGGCAAAATATGGCGAAATATTCAAATATTCCAACCAACACATCAAAACGTGCCATTTATAAACCACAGGTTGGTTGGAAAGGCCTTCCCATTTACTGTAATGCTTCATTAAACAAAGCCCAAAACAGTATGTTTTTTAAAGTGAAGAGCAAATTATTCATATGGTTAAATCAAAATGTCCTCAAAGTTTGGGAACTGGGAAAACAGGGAGAGCTGGCTGGGTCATAAGAACGCACTGCACTGACATCCAACAATCATGTACATAATTAAAAATGGATTATTATTTAAATAAATAAAACAAAAACGTAAAAAATGCACTTATTGAATATGGTCTTCAAATCTACAAAATATGAATCAGTAAATATTCATAGATGGCATTTAACACCGGGGACCTGTTAAATTGACATAGAATGATCCATATTTGTATATATATTTATATATATGTATGTATGTGTATATGTGTGTGTGTATGTATATACTGTATATACATAAAAAAATTTAAACTAATATATATATATATATTAGGGCTGTCAATAGATTAATTTTTTTTTTAATCACGATTAATCACACCCTTTTCGTGTGATTTACTGCGATTAATCGCATACATATAGTGAAATTAAACATACACTATTTATTCTGTTTAACATGTTTATTTTAGTGCTGTCAAGCGATTAAAAAGATTTACTAACTAATCACACACAGCATTTATGTTTTTAAATATACTTTTACATTCTAATAATTTCACAAATGAATGTAGAAACAACTTATAATAACTATACAATGTAACGCTAGACAATGATGACAAAAAAAAGGATGTTGCATTAATGGCGTTAACTATTTTTAACTCTTTAATCTGAAAAAATGAATCGCGTGCTTTAATGCGTTAACGTTGACAGCTCCAATATAGAGTATACAGTATATCTCGCTGCTGTCCTTCTAAGACCTTGTATCTCCGTATTTTGTGATTTTTTTTTGTGACAATATAAAAGATGGTATAAAACGTATGCCTAGTCTTGCTTGTAACTGTGCCGACCAAGTGAATCATTGTTTCTTTCCACTACATACCTGTGTATGGCTGAAATAGCAATGATACTTGAACTTAAAACTTGGTTTTAAATTTTTTTTATGGGAAATGCTCCCTGTCCACTGGCCTGTCTTTTCTATTGCCTTTAGGTCCAGACAAAAAAACACATTAAACATGCAATAATGTAATTTATATGTCTTTAGGAGGCGAGCAGAACCTCATTTCACATTAACCATTTCATGGTGCAGTTTCCTAGTGCACATCATGGTTAAGTGAAGAGTAGCTATTAGTGTTTAAATATACCAGAGAACAAACCAGAGAACAAACCCACACACCCTTACACATTATTAGTAACGTTTTGAGACATCCACGTACAAGTAATTAAAGAGTTTGCACCATCAGTGAGTCCTCAAATGACGATTCAACTTCATCTGACAAAACAAGCTTTATAATTCCACAAAAAAATCTTTCAATACTACAATATTTTAAACGCTACAAATTTTAGTAATCGGGTCATTCATGAGGACCAACTAAACTACTGACTACTACAAAGATCCAACTACACAAAGATCTAGATAAACGAGCAACCACACAAAAGATCAAGAAAAGACAACAAGCTCAAATTAACTTTTTGTGGACATTAATTTGTTGCGGAAGGTCAATAACATAGGCCCAGGTGTCCACCAGCAGGCTCATTCGTGTCAAAGTCTGCCAACTTTGGCATTTACAGCTGTGTGTCAATGAGAGGAAGTTGCATTTGAGGGTTTGAGGGCTAACCAACAGCAACTGCAAAAGACCATGATCAGATGTTTTTGAGCACAAAGGGTATATTCGGGTTTTAGGTTGAGTGTTTAAGATCAGTACTTTGTTGGATACACAACGTGGAGTGAGATGCAACTAGGTGCTAAACATTCATCTGCATTGAAAAGTGATGGTGTGAATGCGAGACATGTTCAGCTGATATGTAGAGAACTACGAGTGGTGAAATTTAGTGGTTAACACAGACACATTGCAACATGCTAAACACATTTCAGACAGAAACAAATGGATACACCTTTCCTGGTCATTTTTCGGTAATTATATAACTCCCACTGGAAATTATGAACAACAAACTGTACAGCTATGGGTAAAACTTCATATTTGTGACACCCTTTCTTTAGGTGTTGTGAGAGTTTAGTATTACTCTCTTTCTGTCTTCCACTCTCACTTTTCCTGCAGATTCTTAATCCTAAACCTCCCCTTATCCCCAACTCTCCTACTCTTAGAGACAGGAAGGTCCCTCCCCCATCTACAGGAAGACTTGTGCGAGTGGAACTGGAATGATAGGACACAGAGAAACAAGTTGTCACGCTGCAATCCTCACATGTACACCCACATTCATATTATACAAAAAAAACATTCATGACAAAAAATCAACAATTGAACAATAGACGTACGTTACAGTTGTTTTGCAAGCAGATGAAACTAAGTAGACAAATGGTAGAGAAATGTAGTAGAAGATAGAGAGAGAGCGAGAGAGAGAGAGAGAGAGAGAGAGAGAGAGAGAGTAGCGTGTCCTGGGTACAGAAAGTCAGGTGTCACAAACACTGCAACTTCCTTTTTCCACATGATGTCATTTCCTCCAAAGTTAGATTCCATGAATAGAAATTTAACAGCCAGTATGTCAACCTGTGTGGGGCCTACATTTTATAAAACATACACTATAAAACTAGTATGCCAATACTAATAATCCACTTTAATTTAAACCATCATGGTTTAAATGGGGTTTGTCCATATTTGACCCAACCACGGGTTGAAACAATCCAGCATTTAGTATGAATTCAATAATTTTATGTGAGCTAAAAGATAAAACCCCAAAATAGTAAAAAACACCTGTTACAGTGGTCAGGTCAACTAAAAAGGGTGTGATACTTTATTCAACAGAATAAAGGTTACATCAAAAACTCACTGGATACAATATTCTTCACATTCTTTCCAATCAGAAAATAAATGTCAATTGACGCACGTGACCGATACTGAGCAGTCCACCAACAAGCTGAAAAGATCTATCATATTTTGTCTTTGGTCAATTTTACCAATTTGCGTTTCGGACTTTTTTACCGGACAGCCGCACCCACTTCCTTCTGTAGCGCCAGGGGAGTTTAGCCAGGAAGTGACCTTCTACAGAACAGGAAGTGATGAAGCCTATGGCCTAATCTAGTCCTATTGACGTTCCAATCAGTTTTTCACTCCTAGACAAACAATTTGTTTCAACTCATAAAATCAAACGTTGCATTTTATTGGCAGTTTTACTTGTTACAAAAAGATTACGACATGCTCAATACAAGACTTCTGCTGATCGTCACTCTTAAAATGGTTTTCCTTAAATTCTGCAATCTCTTCCTTGATGGTGATGGGTAAAAAGTGATTGATCTTGCCATATACTAAAATCAACATTATGCAATAACATGACATGATTGAAATAACAAGTTTATGACACCGAGAGGCAAAAAGCCAGGCCTACCTGAAGTTTCATAAAGACAGGAAAACCTTCACACATTGTATTTTAGCTGGCAGTCTAAAAAAAACGTTCATAGCACTAGATTAAACATCAGAGACTAAAACGTTTTCACCATCTTAAGACCCCTATTCTCAAACCACAGCGGCGCTTCTGCTCAAGCTTCTCACAATCATGCTTTCCATCTTATTTATTTACTACCCACAGCTTTACCAGATATAGGCTTGTTGGTTTGGGCTAAATCGAGGCTGAGAAAATATGTTTTTCACGTGCATGTCACTGGCCACTTTAACTGCAAAACACCCCTTTATTGCACCTGCTACTAAATTCTTAGCAGGATTTTGCTCACCCACTTTATTTGAAGGTCTCAATCTATGTCATCTCTGTACTGCCACCCACCCACCATAATGTGACTTCAACTTCTCTTGAAGAGCAGCTGACTCTCATTCTCTGGTCTACAGTTTCATGTCCTTATGGGATTTAAAAGCATCACAGTAACAACTTGACTGTTTGATTCACTACTCAAAAATTGAATTAAAGATCATTTGTTTAGCTGTCACAGCATGTTTTCTGCGCCAAAAGCAATCGCAACCCTTAAAATACGCCACCAAGCAAGTTGCGAATAGAAATCCCGTTAAGACCCCCATGTCCACAATTTATTTACCCGCGTTTATTTCTCATCGTCACAGCTATATTTGCGAATTTAATACTGACATGGGATATACACATCTTTGATTTTACATAGAAGTATTTGCCTATTTAAGTAAAAACACAAGCAAAAAAGTTACGTACCTTCAGGAATCTCTAAAGCACCGACAGTTACCGTGGAGCCCCCACACAGCGGCGCGAGATAAATCAATCAGTGCGCGGTATCAGAGGGATTTCATGAAGCTGGTGTCCGTGCGGCGCGCAGCCGGCCTCGGGTGCGCTCGTTCGAGTCACGTTCTGTCCGGAAGGGCTGAATACCGCGCGCTCTCCGCACCCGGCGATGCGAGAGCGAGCGACTCCACCTCCTCACAGCACAGACCAGCAGATTTCTACATATTGAAATTATTTCCCGGAAACCTTATTTGTTTGTTCAACACTCTCGTGAGGTGAGACACTCTAACCACGGTGTTCTTAAATCATATTGATTCTGTTTAATGGTATTGAATAGAATAGTTGAATATCATTAAATGTTGGAGTTAAATCAAATTGCAACATGACGGGCATCGTACATCATTGTTTGGTATCCGTGTGGGTATAAAGTGTGGGCACGAGATATCAAACTGTTTCTCCACCATTCACCTCCACCTGGTGGCCGAATCGTGTTGGTGCAGCTCTGTCACTTTAAACAAGTTGTCACCGCAGGGCCATTTCAAATAAATAACTGGAGATAAAAAAGTATGAAAGGTGGAAAACTTAAAGTAAAGTAATTACAAGACCTAAGAAATTTCCTTTAAACATTACTATCAAAACCAACCTCAAATCTAAAAAATCCAAATAAATCCACGGATGCCTTGTGTGCTTATGCCAACACGATTAAAATACAAAACACATCTCATAATAAAATATTTTATTATATCTAAAAATGTTTTTAAGACATTGCACAAAAAACAATGTGCTTGTTTCATCCAGTTTAGCCCACTGTAAATCAGCTCTCAATCTGAGAGAGAAAGAGGCAACAAAGGTTGCTTAGTGTCAAACTCAAAGTTCATCAACGTACACACAAAAACAAAATACTGCAGTCTGAAAAACACAAAATTCACAGTACGATAAGAGAGAGGTCACAGAGAGGCTGTTCATGTGCAAAATTCCCTCCCTCACAGACGATCTTGATTCAGCAGCAGTTCAAATCAACTGTGCCATACAGGCAAACAATGTATTGCGAAGAAACAAGAAAAGGAAACGACAGACGCTACTGTGTGATTTAAAGTGTGTGTCATATTAAGAACAACTGGGGTTGCAAATAGAACGTGTGTATACGGATCATTCCTTGTTTTATGTCTGTTTATGAAAGCATGTGTGCGTTTTAGGTCATGTAGCGTGTAATTGCTCTCAGTGCATGGAGTAAAGCTGCCTGCAGTCGCGCCTCCATCACTAATAGGTTCACGTGGACCTGCAAGAAGTAAATGACAAAAGACTTACACAAGCAGCCATTGCTATGCTTTCTACATCCCCAAAGAGGAACTCAAGAGACAACCATTGCTAGTTCTCTTTCGTTTTATGAATGCTCCACTAAATCCAATTTTACGATAATATTAACAAAGCAAGTCTCAGTGAAAACTGCTTTCATGTACCCTTTCATTATTGTTTTTAAAAAGGCGTTTTTAATTTTTATTGGCACAGCAGATGAAAAAGTGCATTTCAGAAAAACACCACTAGAGGACGCTCACATCTATTCCACAATGCAAATATAATTCAACTGCATACATAAATATGCCAAAAAAGAATCATGATTTGATCATGACTCATTCTATATGCCTGTAAAATGGATCTGCGTTAACTTAAAATCAGTGACAAAGATCACAAACCTTTTCTGAGTGGCGGAACTGTCTCCAAAACGAGAAGTACATTTTTGGTGTGGTTTTATCAGGGTGACAAGACACTGTTTTAACATATACTTTTAAACTGCGCTCCAACAACTGATTCACATCCCCGTAGTTGTAGTCATCATACCTGTGGATGTGAACAAAGACATAAAAATAATCATGCACATATATACGAAGTTCTACAACTTAAAAAAACTTACAAATATATATTTTTTTTAATATTAACCCACTCTTAATAACCTCATACAGTTATTTAAGAATGTGGAAAGTAGCTGTGTAAAAAAAAAAGTGAAAAAATGTGCATCCAGTCAATGATAATATATTTAAGGGTGCTATAACTAAAGTCACTGGCCGACAAGTATGTGAGGTACCTGATGCCATAGATGCAATGAATGTAGTTCCAGATGGCTTTGCGCAGAGTGGAGGTGTCCACATCTGAGTGCATGGCCATGGTGTGATATGTTAGTGCATACACCAACTGAAACTTCTCATCCAGAAGCTGTGCCATCTCTCCATACAACCTGTTCATCAGGGAAAACCCGTGATCCTCCCACGAATAGTCCTGAAAGCACGAAATCACTATGATTTTTTTAGAACTGTATAAACGTTCAGTGTGAATTTGTTACACTGTAGATCTACTGTAAGTAAAGTGAGTAATGAACCTGAGCTCTCATGGTTGGGGGGGCCTGTTCTCCTCTGGGACTGAAATCCTGGTAGGTAAAATCTGCATCCACAACAAACCGTGACACACAATCAGGAAGAACAGAACGCTGGACTGTGTAAAAAAAATAAAAAATAACAGAGGACTGTCAAAAAGTGAACAAAATAAATCTGTCATCAATAATTTAAATCAGTTAAATGTATATTTTTTTACTATTTAAATACTTGTCACGTAATCCCTGGAGGCCTTCACATTCAACAGGTGGCACAAGAACCAGTTCTTTGAATTGGTTATTCGACTTCCTATAACGTGAGTGTGTTCATACCATCGGCGGGTTCCAGTAAACTCTCAGTTCTCTCTCTTTCAAAGCGAGTCACCATCTCCTCCTGTGTAAATTCTTCACCGAGCTGTTGGACCATCCTCATCTTCTCCATCAAAAGCTGAACCTCGTTCACAGCTTCAGACCACTGTGCATAAAACACACAGTTATCCGAACGCAAAAGGTTATCATTAAAGCGACAGTTTACCCAAAAATAAAAATGTCACCAGTTACTCACCCTCTAGTCATTTCAAACCTGCATGGCTTTCTTTCTTCCGCAGAAAACAAGAGAAGATATTTTTAAGAATGTTGTTCACTGGCCCCCATTCCCAAACCAATGCAAGTGAATGGGGGCCAGTGCAGCACGGTTACCAACTTTCTTCAAAATATCTTCTTTAGTGTTCTGCTTAAGGAAGAAAGTCATACAGGTTTAAAATGACAAGAGGGTGAGTAAATTATGACAATATTTAAATTTGGGGTTATCACGTAACAACTGTAATACCTCTTGTTGATTTTTAGCTTTGTCTTGGACAGAACAGCATGACTCCGTGGGCGAACATGGTTGGACCTGATCACCCGACTGCGCGGGCTCTGGAAGAATTCCACACCCCCAAACAAAAGAGACCAAAGAGTGGGCGTGACTCATTAAAACCACCGCCTGAATCAACTCTGCCAGGGACCATCGGGCCTCTGCACCAGGACAAACCAACTCCTGCAAAACATATCACAAAGAGTCGACAAATTCTTCTCTACATATGATGAACAGTGTTTAATGGATCATTATTTATCATACAGGTTTTGGGGGTGAATTTTTATTTTTCGGTCATCGTGTGTTTACCTGTATGTGTTCCTGGGTGATCATCCAAGGTCTGTGTGCAAGTAGCTTGTTAAGAGTCTGCAGGCGTTGTATTTTCGGTGGTGCACAGTGTAGTCCCCTGAGCCAAGTCTCATCTCCTCCGGCAAATAGAAAAGCAGCGGTGTGATGCTGCACTAGGTACGAACACTGATGCCGTGCAGATGCCTGCACAACCAGAAAACAATTTCTCAATTATTACATTATTAACAAACACATTAATGGCCATTTAAACTTGCAGGCTTTTTAAAGCTGCCGAAACAAATACACAAGCCTTACCAATATAATTATAAAATGTCTCCATGACAAAGGCAAGGGTCCATCCAGCTGCAGCAAAGCATGCTGGGTGCGCAGGAAACAGGCCAGGTAGGAGGGATGCAGCCCCATTGCCATGGTGACATGATCCACACGCCCTTCTGACAACAGAGCCTCTGACATCATCTCTTGTGCAGGCCCTTCCTCCAGAATCTGACGGAGACAGAAAATGACAGAGGTTTGTTCTGTAAACAAACTAAGAATGACAAGCAGATTGTGATACAGAGCACAAGTCATTGTGGGCAATTATAATGCTGCCTTAACTTGTCAAACAAGATGACGTGCCTACAATGACAAATGTCACAAATCATAAAAGCACTCGCTAGAAAAACAACACACACCTCTTCGACAGGGATAAAGGCACTGGGCCCAGAAGGCAATGTCTGGGGTATGTCAACATCCCCTTCCTCCTGAGACAAACAACAAAGATCAATGCAGAGGGAGAAAGTAGTGTACATTTCTTTTTTTATTTATATATATATATATATATATATATATATATAGTCCACCAACCCAATCTTATATACACGATATTAAATACATCTTGCGCTGAACTCTTATTCCTGTATATGCTGATGATAACGGATGACTAACGACTTAAATGGGGCTTTAATGTGGCGCTTCACCCACTTGTTATCCGGAGTCTGGCTCGCAAGCACAAGGGTAAACAACATCGACTTAACTTACACAAACGGCACAAGACGCCGGTTCACCGAAACATTAATGACAGATCGACTCGGTCGGACACGGGCTACATTGACTCACCTTCATTGGAAGAATACACGCTTAAAGGCCACAGACTGCAGAGAACAGCATTCGGTTAGAGGACTCTTGATCGGTATTAGGTCCTTGCTCAATGATTTCATTGTGCCTGTAAAAGCGTCTGTGGAAAAGCAGGAAACGGCACCGGGAGGAGGCGTGGCGTGCGTGAACACACAGCGCCGGACTCTTGCATCATCTCCGCGGCGCAACATGACACAACTCACCGGTAACGACGTGATATCCAACACTGCTGTACTTTCATACTTATGTACTTATTATATGTAGCGGACATAATACAACAGCTAACAGTTATATAGTTTGATAATTCGCGATGTATCTAGTCTTATACAGGTTCACGGTTGAATAGTTGAACTATTAAATTGCTGTGTGAAGTATCAATTGACAGAAATTCAATATAATTGACACAATTATGCCTTCAGAAGTGTATAAAGACCTTACATAATGAAGCGTTTTGTTATTATTATTTTAGAAGGAGCTATTTTTATCTACACACACCGCGGGGTAAGGAATTCACCATGTTGTTTCTACAGGAGCCCTAAACGGACAAACTGCTCTACAGAAACATATAAAAAAACATATAATAAAAACAGAAACATATACAAAAAATATCGCCTTCGGCAAAGAAGCGAAAACGTAACGACATGTTTGTCCTGTGTCAGCTGCCATAATTCTTCGAAAGGAAGGAGGGACACGGGGGGGAGGGGTGGAGGGTGCCGTTGGTTGCAATTCGCAACCTCAC
Source organism: Triplophysa siluroides (assembly GCA_006030095.1). Lineage (NCBI taxonomy): Eukaryota > Metazoa > Chordata > Actinopteri > Cypriniformes > Nemacheilidae > Triplophysa > Triplophysa siluroides. Next base: position 104,147 of record VCII01000193.1, read on the forward strand.
CTCTAGATGCCGCTAAAATTTCCACTTTGTTCCTTTGACGCAGAATTACTTACAGATTCCAGACGAAAATTAACCACGGGTTCACTACTGTCACTATATAGGTCTTTTTATTTGTGGCAACTTTGTCTAAACATGATATTAAAACTCCTGTAATACACATATTCTGCTAAAGTCATGCGTAATTCTCATAAGTGTCTGTTTGACCTTGCTTGAGACATCCAGCCTGTGACACCTGCTACTGTTGTGAAAACAAACACCGGTCAATGAATTAAAATGAAATGAAATGTTTTTTTCTTACTGGAATAAGGTGAGGTCCTGTCTTTTCAGTGTTTTTTTTTTCAGATAGAGTAATTATATTTAGTGACAGATCATTTCTCCCACAAATTACAAGTTTTGCACTCCTTAGACTTATTTATGACAAGGTGTGAGACTAAAGACTATTGTTGAGAGAGGACTTCTTGCAGTATTCATTTTATTACACCTGATGTTACATAACTGCAGCTGTTATACATCGCGATACACATGCACGCACACGCATACACAGACACACACTATACATCCCTCTGTACCTGAGACACCTAATTATTGTGCTGAACGTTTTCGCTTATGTAACCTGTTATTTATCCAACATGAAGCCTAGCAGCACTGCTGTTTAGCGCACAACAACAAGGACACAGGGACACAAAGAAACAGACACAAAGTGGGATTTTATTGCATCAACACAAGCAGTTATCATAACACTTGCTGAATGGATGATTGCCCGTGTCTAATGTATCTGTGGGTGTTGTGTGTCTGTATGTGTGTGCTCAGTTAATGGAGTGTTTTAAATAATAAAAATGCATTCACACATGTATTTCAAGTCCAATCTTATATTAAATTACCCTTATTTATATTTCATATAAAACAATTCATAACGTTATTGGGGGGCAAAATGGTAGAATGGGAAATGAGAGATTCGAGAAAGGTAGAATGAAGAAAGGTACAGAGTGAAACCTCTACTAGATTTAATATACACATCCCTTCCCTAGAATGAATGACTTTCTTATGCAGGTTAGTACACATGCACAACTATAGGGAAGACTTTAATTCAAGCATAAAGATTCCTGGCTGTGATAAATTATTGCTCTATGCTGGGGTCCTGATATCTGGATTGGCTGTTTAAAACCAACACCTTTCTTTTTAGGGTGACCATAATTCAAAGCATGCGTAGACAGGGAAACCATGGTCCCCATGGACAATAGTGATGAAGACAGAGCACAGAGGGGAGGAGAGAAAGTTAAGAAGGGGTCAGAGGTCACAGGATGCTCAAGGTTTTTTTACAATGAAAGAAAGGGGTGGTAGTGTGAGAATTCGATCTTGGTGTCGTCTCAAACGATCTTGTTCTCCAGGGCAGCGATTCTTTTTGTCACAGCTTCCAGTGATGCTGTCGTCAAGGAAATAATCCTTACAGTTTAAGACATATCAGAGATTTTTCACAAGTTAATTTTTACAATTAGGCATTTGGCAGACGCTTTTATCCAAAGCAACCTTGATCAAGGGACATTTTATCAGTCTGTGTGTTCCTTGGGAATTAAACCCATGACCTTGGCATTGCTAGAATTTTGCTCTACCAGTTTAGCTGCAATCCTGTTAAAAGTTTACCATCTGATTTGATAAAAAAGTCACAGTCATATCTTGATATTTGATATCAGTTATCATATAGAGAGCCCAAATGTTTTTAATATAAAAACATTACACTCTAAAAATATACTTGGTTATTTTCAGCCCGTGGTTGAGTCATAAAGGGACCAACCCAACCGCTGGGTCATAAAAGAAACTATACTGGGTGGTTTGAGGCCAAAATGCTCCATGTTTCAATTCATTGTTAGGTCAAATATGAACATTTTGTGGGATAATTTAACCCAGATGTTGACCTTTTGACACAACGTGCATTGAAACTGACCCAGCATTTTGTACTTTAAATTTGTACACAGAATTTTACTGTTATTTTAACCAATTTTTCATGTATAATGTAAAAAAAAATCTTGTTTTTGAAATACGGTCAAAATTCATCTAATTACAGAAAAACTTAAAATTTAATTTTACAGGAAATAACTGTTATTTTTACAGTATATTTCTGGTGCCCCAGCTGCCGGAAAACGTTTTTTTACAGGATTATTTTTCACAGTCTACTTTTGAAATGCGGTAAAAAAAACTTCAATTTACAGAAAAGACCGCAAAATTTAAAAGAAAAGGAGGGGGGAATTGTAATTTGCAGGAAACAAAATGTTATTTTATGGAATATATCTGCCGCCCCACACTGTAAAAAAAGTCCTGTAAAATACAGAAATTTAGAAATAAACCATACAAGAACAGGTTTTTTCCTGTAAAAGTAACCCCCCCCCCCATTCTTTGTAACTTTGCAGACTTTTTCTGTGATTTTATGTTTTTTGACCGTATTTTTAATAATACATGAAAAATCTGTTAAAAACAGCAAAACTCTATTAATTTGTTTACAGTGCAGATGAATTTAAAAAGCCTCACCGTGCCTCAAACGATCTATATTTGGATCCGTTATACATGGAACAGCATTCAACAGCATTATGTAACTCAACAGCAATGAGATTGAGAATAATAGTAATTTGTTCATTATCAAATTGCAAAGGATATATTTCTTTGCTAACGCCTGTAGTGCCTCCTCCACCCTTTTCTGGAATTTGACAACTGAATTACATTCACAGGGATCTTCCTCTGCAAATATGAGGACAAGGAAATTAGTTCAATGAGTTTCCTCAACACAGGTCTTATTCGTATCTTTCATGCTGCCACATACCTTGACAAACATTGATTTGCAGCTTCTTAGCGATTTGGTTCATGGCTTTGAAGTCAGCTGTGTAGGAGTAATGGTCAGCGACAGGTTCAGAAGCAATCTGCTTCAGCTCTTCTTCAATAGCATTACCAACTCCCACAGCATACATTTTAAATCCTGAGGCAAACACGAATCCAACATGGTGCACTTTAAGAACAAATCCATACATCATACCCTATTTATTACTCAATTTGTATGTGTTGTTTCTCACCGTTCTCCTTGGCCTTGCTGGCTGCGTCTCCAATGTAGTCTTGTGACCTTCCGTCAGTGAAGACAATACCAACCTTTGTGACACCAGGTCTGGCACCTTGGTTAGGAGTGAAGCTGTTGTCCGACAGAAAATTGAGGGCCAGGCCAGTCATGGTTCCCCTTGCCATGTAGTCCATTCTTTTCACAGCGTCTTTAAGGTCTTTTTTGTTGTTGTAGCGTCCCAGAGGGAATTCCTGCCTTACAGAGCTGGAATACTGCACCAGTCCGACATGGGCATTGTTCTCGGAGACATCCAGCTTGTCTATTATCTGGTTGATCCATTTCTTCACCAGCTCAAAGTTCTCAGGTCTAACGCTCTTTGAGCCGTCAATCAAGAAGACCACATCTGTGGCTGCGTTACTGCAAGCTGAGACAACAGACAGATATGTTTGTGCTCGTGGTAACTGGTGTCAGTGTTTCATCTCATGATGGGATTTGTTCGTTTGTTTTGGGGTGGGGGTGGGTGGGTGGGTCGTAAAGAAGACTTGACGTCTCTGACACATCTTTCACACATACTCACCGCTGCATGATCGTCCGTCGCTCATGAGTGTGTGGCCCGTTCTGCAGGCGCACTTGAAAGATCCAGGTGTGCTGATGCAAGTGTGCTCACAGTCATGATCGCCTGTCATGCATAGGTCCGACACAGGTCCTACCATGAGTGTAAGACACACACACACACCGGGTGGGGGAAGGAAGGGTTAGCGAGGACAGAATTATTCTATGTGAAGTGGAAACTGTGAAAATGAGTGTGTTTGAACCGTTTGCTGTGCTCGCGAGAGCAGCAAACCTTTAAAACACACAAGAATACAGTATATCAGAGAACCAGGTACATCAGAACTTTAAAACATTTTGGTGTTTGAAGTGCCTGTTGCCCTGGTGCAGATTTGCTACAGCACTGGTTCTCAAACTTTTATGTTTCCGATTGTTGTAAGCTAATGTGAATAACCTTTTAGATGTCAGATATCACCTCTGAGAACCACTGCTCGGCAGCAATTTCAATCATATCAATGAATGCACATGCTTTTACTTCTTCCCCCAGAGACCCGAGTGCAGTTGTGCATCAAGCAGGGGGTTGAGATGATAACATGCCCCAATGAGACTCGTGCCCTCAGCTCTATATGCACCTTAGAAATCCCGGTTGATGTCAGCGATGATGAGGAGGGTCAACTCGAGACCTTCATTCTCTCCGCCCTCCCCCTTTTTCACTCCCACTTACCACAGAAGGCCTCTTGGAACTTCTTGGTGAGCTTCTCAATTAGGCTGTAGCTCTCCACATAATCGACATGATCCTCGAGTGGTTCGCTGGCCATCTGTTTGAGAGTAGGCATGTCCACGCGGCCCACTCCGATGGCGAAGATCTCGATGCCAGCCTCCTGTGCCTTGGCCGCGATGTCACGGACATTGTCTTGAGGTCTGCCGTCGGTCACGATGATGGCCACCTGCGATCAATGTAACACATTTATACAGTATACAGGTGTGGTGCAGAGATCTTCAAGGAGATTAAGGGGGATAGTTGTTCAACATTTTTTCATTATTTACTCACCCTCTTGTCATTTCAAACCTGTATGACTTTCTTTCTTGTGCAGAACACAAAAGAAACAACATTTGTCCCCATTGACAAAACCCACTGAGACATTTCTCAAAATATATTTAGTTTTGTTCCACAGTAGAAAGAGTCATATACAAATTTTGAACGGCATGAGAGTAAATACATGATGACAGAATATTTCTATTTTTGGATTAAGATTGTAGTAGATTTAGATTTTGATTTATCCATTGATAGTTTTATAACACAATATGCATGGTGCAATGCTTCTGATGATTCCAATATGGACGGAAAGAGACTTATGGGATTGTCTGTCACAGAGCCTGACCTTGCTGATGCCCAGGGGATTTGCGTGCGCCTTCTGCTTCGCTGAAGGCCACATTTATGGCGAACTGGATGGCAAGGCCGGTCATTGTACCAGAGGACAGTGGCTCAATCTTGGACACAGCCTTAACAAGTCCAGCCTTGGTTTTGTGGGACTTTAGTGAGATCTCATTCTTCACCCGGCTGGCATAGTTCACGACGCCCACACGAGTAGCGTCAGGCCCGACGTTCAAACCATCAATGACTTTGGTGAGGAAGACCTTGACCTGCTCAAACTCAGAGGGGCGGACGCTTCGGGAGCTGTCGATGAGGAACACCACATCAGTGGGCTTAGTGTTACACAAGCCTGCAGCTGAAAAGAAGAAATGAAGAAAGAGGTGATGTGAGAGATTGCCACATGGTGAAATGTCCAATTTAATACATTTACGCCCTTCTTAAAGGTACAGTTCACCCAGAAATTTTAATTTAGCATATCTGTGAAATTTCTTGTAAATACATTTATTTAGAAAAATGTTAGTAACCAAACAGTTCTTGGTCACCATTGACAACCATACTAGGAAAAATTGCTTTATAAAGATCTTTGTTCTGTTGAACACAAAAGAAGATATTATGAAGAATGTAAGAAAGAAAACAGTTCCGGGGCACTTTTGACAACCATTGTAATTTGTTTCTACTATGGTAGTCAATGGTGACCAAGAACAGTTTAACCATACAAGCATTCTTCCAAATATTGTCTCTGTGTTCATCAGAATTTTTTTTTATACAGATTTGAACTCGAGGGTGAGTAAATGATGACAGAATTTTAATTTCTGGGTGAACTGTCCCCTTTAATCTTTATATGTTTTAATAAAAGCTTGAACAGATCCGCAAAACATTAAAAACAAAACTGCTTTCCTTATTTTGTTTGTTGATGATAGCAGCGTGGTCTCTCTGTGTGTTTGTACATGTTTTATATCCCGGTGGGGACCTAAACCTGAATGCACACCAACACATGGGGACTCGTGTCACTGTGGGGACCAAAATTGAGGTCCCCATGGGCAAAAAAAGCTTATAAATTGTACTGAACAATATTTTTTAAAAATGCAAAAAGTTTTCTATGATCTTTAGGTTTAGGGGTTGGATTAGGGGTAGGGGATAAAATATACAGTTTGTACGGTATAAAAAACATTACGCCTATGGACTGTCCCCACGGAGATAGTATACCAGAAGTGTGTGTGCGTGCGTTTGTGTGCGTGTGTGCGTGCGTGCGTGCGTGCGTGCATGTGTATTGGGGTGCGAGGAAGAAAGTTTAAGTGGAAAGCCAGACAGTCTATATGTACCTCAATAAACGTACAGTGTTGGCACTCCTCATAATACCTCCCATTGATTATACATTCAGCAACAGGTATGCATGTGCACACAGGTATGCACACTCACTCACACACGCAGTAAAGAGCCTCTTTGTGTTAAAATGTAGAGATGTGAAACCTAAAAAAACTACTTTTTTCTAAAGCACACAAACATTTAGCAAAACCACTGAAACACAACCCTAATTACCCACACGATTACAATATATCTCTCTCACAGTTGGTCACTTACTGGAATCGCATTCTAACAACATTTACATTTGTTCATTTAGCAGATGCTTTTATCCAAATTGTGAATGAGAACGTATTTACAATTTTTCACTACTTAAATCTATATTCTTGAGCGTAGGACGCAGGGAAAATATGTTGAACACTGGAAGAGATGATTAAATCTATACAGGAGACTAAGAAGGTGAGGAAGAGTTCAAATTGAAAAACACTAAAGGTGAGGGATTATATTTTTCAAGAGGCTTAAAGGGATAGTTCGCCCAAAAATATTTACTCACCACCTAGTTGTTCAAAAACACTATAAATGTTGTTGTTCTGCTGAACACAAAAATAGATATTTCGAAGAATGTTTGGATCCAAACAGTTCTGGGGCACTATTGACTTCCATAGTAGGTGAAAGAAACAGTATGGTAGTCAATGGTGCCCCAGAACTGTTCCCATATTCTTTAAAATATCTTCTTTTGTGTTCAACAGAAAAATAACTTTTATACAGTTTTAGAACCACTTGATGGTGACAGCATTTTCATTTTTGGGTGAACTATCCTATAAGCTCCTCTGAAGGTTACAATTCATGTCTTTGCTTAACATTGAACTCTAAAAGAATATCGTAAATATATGAAGGCTATTGTAAGAAAAAATATAGGTCAATGTAATGAGATAAAAATATATCTAATAGATACAATGTATCTAAATTGGTAAAGCAGTGTTAGCAGTGGAGAATGTGGTGGGTTCAATTTTCACACATATAAAAACAGGCTTGAATGCACTGTAAGCCAGTTTGGAAAGAAACATCTACCCAATGCATAAATGTTGCATAAATGTGCTATTTAGCATTTTGGTCTGAGCCTGCATGGAAATTCTTGGTGTTTTTATTTTAATATTTTTGCTTTTGACTTAGATTTATGCATTAAGCATCCATTCTGTTTGCCATGAATGGAACCTATAATCTTGGCATTACCAATACCATGTTTTACCAATAGACCTACAGGAACACCCAGCTAGTGCAAATCACATTAATGGATCCGTTAACATCACAATCTGTTTTCTTACCCATGGCGGCCGCGTTTCTCAGATCCACGGTGGCTTGAGCTCCCAGTATGCATAATAGCATCACAAACCCCAGCAATGTCATATTGTAATGTAGCGTGAGTCCTCACGACCAGCTCGACAACCAGAGACAGACTGATTCACAGTGAGAGAAACTCTCAGGTTATCAACACACATACACACGCACACAAGCAGATACACACACTTTACGTTTAGAGACGCCGCCCTCAAATCCATCTCTTCGAGGTCTATGTGGAAGCTTTTTGAGGGTGGCGATACCTGTTCCAAAGTTTGGGGTAGGAAAGACAAACACACCTTGATATGTGTATGTGTTTGTCTAAGAGAAACCACGTTCATTTGGAGCCCTAGGAGGGGTCTCTAACTTGGGGCTGAACTCAAATAAACATTAAGATGAATCTGTCTTTTCTGGGCACTTTTCCTCTGAAATTAATCTCGCACACGCAGGAATTTATGTGCGGGGATTATGCGGGAAGCCTCAGTGCCTGATCTAACACAGACAGCCCTGTTCTGCCTGCGTGTACGTGTGTGTCTGTGTTTTTGTACCAAATGCACCACGCGGTGCCTTGTGTGCCTGCAGTGGTGTGCGTATGCATTTGAAGGCCTAATACTTGAACAATGTGTGTGTGTGTGGCGTACGGTGTGTATAAATTGGTTGATGTTATAAAAATTGAGTGTGTGGATGTGTTTGAAGAATGTTTTGCATGCAATTACAAGATAATCAGTATTTAGTGACTTAAATATGGGTCTGACACAAAGCTATGGCGCGGCTGTCGTGGTTATACTGCATGCAAGATGTATGGACAGGTTTTATAATATTTATGCTATTGAACGCCAGTCATTATTATACTGAAAATAGCCCCCATTACAATTCTTTTGATTTGAGTTTTTGTTGTGTCTAACAGAAAAACAAATCACACAGGTTCACAGAGTAAAGGAGGACAGTTTACATTTTCGGGTGAGCTTTTTCTTTAGAGCTGTTTGTAAAGGGCTCAGGAACACAACTTTTCCGGTAGTTCCCTGTTTGTCTATGTTAATGAGGTGTGTGTTTGTTTATACATTGCATAACACCGCAATTACGCTTTAGCATCCTGCACCCATCGATGCCCAACCTACAAAAATAATCCTCTGTACCACCATGTGCCAACATCTCTCACAAGAATAATTTTAGAAGTTTGGTGTTTTTTATTTTATCATCTACCACACTGCAGCATATTGCAATGTTCTGGAGAACAGCATCTTTGTAATTCCCTTTGCTTAACAAGACAACATAAAACAAATGCAAAAATGTTTTAATGTATATTTCATCAAGTATCATTAAGCATAATGGGCTTTTATTTTATTAGACATTAGATTAAGCTATCAATTTTAAGACAAGAAAAAAATATATATATATACTTTTAGCTGTCAAAAGATAAAGCTCACATAACAATTTTACAATCATGAAAAATTAAAAACAGTTAAATTCCATTTCTTTGACCATTTTTTGTGATGTATTAAAGAACCATTACAGTTCAGACTAAACGTCAAACTTGGGCCACCTACCAGTAAAAGACACACTATAGTAAGAAACATGTTAATTATATTGGTTACAAGCATTGGAATGCACTTTAGCGTGTGGTTATTGGCATGCGTGTGGATTTGTGCTCATAGCGGTTCACAGCCCTTGATAGCTGGGGGGTTCTCCTTCAGTTTTCATTGTGAGAACTTCATCATAGGAAGGTAGCTTCACCTGTTAGTCAAAGGAACAACAGATGTTTATTTGAATTATTTAATCATGATAGTGGACAGTAATTTATATTATATCTACAGTATATATATTATGGAAATGTACAGTGGCCTGAAAAAGTGTTCATATTTTTATTTATTTAAATTAATAAATATATGAACACTTCACAATAAGGTCTCATTTATTATCATTAAGGGACAGTTCACAAAAAAAAAATGTGTCATCATTTACTACTCACCCTCACCCTTGTTCCAAATCTGTATGAATGTCTTTGTTCTCCTGAACACAGAGAAAGATATTTGGAAGAATGCTTGTAACCAAACAGTTCTTGACCACGTTTGACGACCATAGTAGGAAGAATTACAATGGTTGTCAAAAGTGCCGCAGAACTGTTTGCTTTTCTATATTCTTCAAAATAACTTATTTTGTGTTCATTAGAACTTAAAGGTGAGTAAATGCAGACTTTTTTATTTACATTTTTGGGTGAACTGTTCCTTTAATGCATGAACGAACACTGAACAACAGTTTTTAAAGCATTTATTATTAGTAGTGTGTGTGTGTGTGTGTATAATGATCATGCTGTTTTTCTGTAACATAAATGTCTCTTTTCATAATTTCACATTGAATACTTTTGTATTACGATTGTATTATGTTTAAAAATCACAAAAATTTAAAAAATATGTCTGCAGAATGGAACTAGCAGCTGTTTGGAATGGGAGATTTATGATCCAAATTCCACCGTAGTCCATAACATTAAAACTGCTGTATCGTATGGCACCAAAACAAACTGTTATAAATGCACTTACTGTCACAGTATTTCCAGTGTCAACATGCATGCCAGGAGCTCTTTCTCCCTTCAGGGCATAGAAACATCTTATTGATACTTGAAGGACATACACCTACACAGAAAACACAGAGACACAAATAAAAACCCAAAATGCACAAAGCAAAATACTGTAGGTTCTTATAAACAAGCGCAACAACCTTGTGGAAGGCAGCTGAATTTCTCAAAGACAGAAGACACTTTATTATGACTGGCTCTATACTTTTTTGCAGTTATGTTTTGGTTAACCAAAGTGTCAAGGTCACACACAAACACATACACTTCCGTTCAAAAGTTTAGGGTCATTATTCATTCTATATTTGTTCTATATATTTTTTCCATATTTTGGAATAATATTAATTTTAACAGAACTATGGAATAACGCATATGTTATTATTACATGTTGTGATAAAGAAAATCCAAAGTAAATCGAAACTATATTTTAGCATCTTCAACGTATCTCTCTGGGATACTATTCTTAATTCTTATTGGTTGCTATTTCTTTATTATTCAATATAATCCGCCCTAATAGAAAAGCTCATTGGTTTAATGAAATAAATTAAAATGTTGGATCAGTTTTTTTTACTTTAATCATTTAGACAAATGTCTTCAGCTCAAAAGGTTTTTAAGATGCTGAGAGACCCTACACTTCGTATATATGTACAAAGCAGACACACATGTGATATTATACCTTCAGCAATATGTGAAAAATAAAGTAAACAGTGTATCCCATGGTGAAATGGCTCAATTCTTCCTCATCCAGTCTATTGACTCCTTTGTAATATTTCTGTGGTAGACACACAAATACACACATTAAGTGAACAGAATTGGATTGATGAAGTGAAATCTTACTGAATTATCCACAAAATAAACGTGTGTAGTGTAGGTTATGTTTTTCTTACTGCAGCTTGCAGGACGTCTTTGTATTTGGGGGTCCCTGGCAGTCCCCAAGCTCCATTAAACACGGACAGAAAACTCACTCCCAAATCCATAAACACCAGCATCACAAAAGGCAGCACAAACATATGGCCCTTATATAGACATAAACAGACAACATTTTGAGCAATTTATAATATAATTTTCTTTCTTTGGTATACACTCCGTTTCACATATTCAATTAATAAAAAAATAAGAACAACAAACTACTTAAGCCTAAACAGATTTGAAATGTGTCGTTTGGAAAGAGCGTCAGGATTCTGTATTTCACCACATACATAAATATTGAGACAAGCTCTCTTTCTGGAAGCTAGATAAATATTGGTCGGCTGCTGGGTTTATAATCTAAAGTGCGCAGAGATGATTTACACACTTACAATCTCCTTATGCACACCGTCTCGCAAATATGCACACATCCAATAAAACAAAAGCAGTCTAGACTAAGTCAAAAGGTTTCACTACAAATGTAGTATTCATGCTTGTCTTGAGTAGCACATATAAATTCACCAATAAAAATAAGCCAGAGAGATCTATTTGAAAACAAATGTTTTAAATAAAGACAGCATGCATACAAATAACGCAATGAACACACTTTTTGTTTTAAAAATCCATAAAATAAATTATAAATCTTTAATGTAAAATAATACATAAATGTATTTTATATGCTTTGGAAATTGTAAAAAGTAGTGTCTTATAAGCCTCTGTACTACAAAAACAATCATCAATAGTTGTACTTAATATTTAAATGTAAATTTAGATTCCTAACCTTAAATGGATAAATACGAATATTAAAAATAATATTTGTGTTTTTTTAAACTGCTATGCATTTCTTATCCTATAGAGGATGGCTTTTTATTTATACAAATATTTGTTTTATGGATTAATTTTATATTATGTAGAAACTTTATTTTTTAGGCCACAGTTACCTTGCGTTGAGAGAACAGAACAAACACACAAGAGATCGACATCAGAACCAGCATCAAAATGTTTGTGCTAATATCAACTGTAAAGAGAGAGAGAGAGAGAGAGAGAGAGAGAGAGAGAGAGAAGAACAAGAGTGAAAGAAAGTGAGAAAGATTTTTATGTCCTTGCATGTCATATCTTAATCATTTTTATTTTTAAAACATTTTTCTAAATGGTCTGTGCAAAATGGATTAAGATGCGTGGTGATGTTTTAAGCTTTTTACATTTTTCACAAATAAGTGTATTTTATTGATAAGCTTGTAAAAATAAACATACAAAATAAGTAACTGTTTGTTGTGATGTGAACTCACAGATATGCTCACAGCGGGTAGATTTAATATCATGATTGGGGATGCCGTGAGTTTTCTCCCAGGAAGCCTTTCGAATGATGTCCCCCAGTTCCAACAAATTACCTATCTAAAGAAATGCACACACACAGGGGCATAGATGGAATGAATCTGACAGAATGAATTCATAAAGGTAAACGTGTGTCTCGGTCTGTGTGTACTCTGGCAGCCGGACTGTTTGGACTCTCTTCTCTGAGCCAACACCAACAGAACATGTTACACAGAAACAGCAGTTCATTCAGAAAAAAACTGTTTAAGTGTAAATTACATAACATACACACAGCCTCCTCCCTTCACTAGATATTCCTATGGCGGTTTACACATGGTATGGTTGACAGAAGGTTTCCTGTAAACATTTTTATGCCTTAAAGCTAAAGATTATATAATGCATTTCATGCTAAACATTCACAAAATATTGATATCATAATGATTTAGTAACATTCAGAACTATTAAAAACTTTGAGAGGAGTGTACAATTGTTTCTTAGTAGCCTTTTTATGTACTAATAGACTTGATGTATGTGTTTAGTTAGTGTTATCTTATCTTTTATTTGTTGTTAAACAATAATTAGGTCCAGAAAAGGGAGATTTTGCCGTGCAACAAACATTCTGTCAAGCCAAAAATGTCAGTATTGAATCTATAGCTCAGTGACTGTCACTTCTGTCCTTTAAAATTGCTTCCTGGCAGCACAAAGCCCATAAAATGTATTTATTCAGCGTACAAAACCTTTTTATAGTTATTCATAATTGTATACAACTAAAACCATTGGACTATAACAATACTCGATATATAACCAAAATTCAAGCTTACACACATCATTGCTCAAGCTTAAACACAGCATTGCACACGCTACACAAAGCATATTTAATTGATTTTGTGCTCAATAAGTCTGTCACACACACACATGCAACACTTTAGTCTGGCTTTTGGTAATGTTAAAGCTCTACAACATTTCTAAGTAAATGCATATAAAGTATTTAAGTATATAAATAAGGCTGTATTTTACCAGATATAAGATGGCAAATGAGCGAGTTGCTGTGGTGACATGGCAGCACAGGGAACGTTTTTCTGACATCTTTATCCTCCAACTCTTTAACGATAAAAACAAACAAGCTGAAAGTGTCAGAAAGAACTTTTAAAACCCAACAAACACACCCTGATAATGATGGACACACATGCAGTTGTAAGTTCCTGTGTGGTGGCCTGCTTCCTGTCTAACTTGTGGGGAACTTTTTTGATCATTCGATGATTATCTTCATTTTAAATTTAGATTTCTTAACATCTCTGTTCCGTTTCAAATGTTTTTTTTATGTATATGAAATTATAAAAAAAAAATCTCTAACTTACCTTAAGTCACATAAATTAAACATGATTTTTTTGACACGTTTCTTTTAGAAAGTACTTTTGTGGCACTTTAGTGGTGTCATGTTTACATGAACCATAATGTTGAATGAGATATTCACTGTAACTTTCAAGAAAAAAGCTTAAACATGAATAAAACTTAATGGTAGTACCAATGTCACAGACATCAAAACATCACACTAGCATCTCATAAAACAAACATGGCAATACCATTGTACTTTTAATATTTTGTATAAAAATTGTGTTGAATTAAATGGCAGCCTGAAGCGAATGTGACACATTGCGGTACTGATATTGATATAACGAATACAATTATTTCATTAGTCAACTGTGAAAACCTATGTGTAACATGAAGATGTATATCTTAGTGGCCACAACATATGCACGTATTTTGTATGTTTTTTTTAATTTCCTTGCAAAAGGTTAAGCAAACAAAACATGCAAGGAGCATTTGCATATATCTCACAACATCTAACTCTATCAGAAATCAACCAGAAACAGGAAGTGGCAAGGCCTGCATTCACAGCATGCATCTGTGTGTGAGAGAGACTTCGGTTTTCACTGCGCAAGATGTCTTTCATGCAATGTGTCATGTTTTTATTTTGTGGAATGTTATCATTATCAAAGTGTTATTCAAAACAAGTTTCAATTTTGAAAAATATTACATTTCTTAAAAATATACCTCATCTATCTCATCTGTCATGCCCTCATTCAATTACACTTTAGAGTGGATGATTATAAATATGGGCTGAGAATAGAAATAAAAAATAATAATAATAATAAGGAACTACTAAACAAAAATGTTTTTACAGAATGTGCAACTATTTCTTAAAAAACGTGTTGTAGAGAATTCTGCAAACACACTTGTAAAACAGTGTCACCCTGTGGCGAACGCTAGTATCTCCTCTAGATTTCATAAAGATTTGCATTTTTTCTATTTCTCCGATTACTTAAAACGGGGGTGAGAGGATTGGCTGAAGATAAATATTTATGAATCCTGTTTGCTTCACCTACACAAGTTCTAAACATCACTTCCAATAAAAATAACCGATCTAGCACTAAAACACACAAACACACAATAACACACACAACCAGCAAAGTTCAGAGTTCAAACACAGAGCACTTTAATAGAGCCAGCATGCCACAGCAAAAACATAAGACAAACATGTAAAGAAATAAAAATATTGCCTGGACATCTTCACAGTCAGTAACCTGAAACACAACAGACATTTATCAGTAATAGTTCAACAAAAATAAAAACGACTCAAAGACACCGAGACCTCTCCTCACCTGCTGTTATCAGAAGTGAATTGGTGAGAAATCGCAATGAAAGGTGGGCTCTGCTTCGCTGACTCTGATTGGCTGGCTGTGTCCCGTGTCTTCAGATTCTGCCTTGATATTGGGCAGCAGGGGGTCAGGGGTGGCTTTGGATAGGCTGGACTGAGGCGCTCCTTGCAGCTGAACATAATGTTGCTGGGGTAGCAGCTGGTGGTAGTGGCCCTCATGACCCTGCGATGATAACTGTGGCCGAAACAACGTCTGTGTAAACTGACCCGACTGACCGTACACATCGGTGGTCCAGGGGTGGGTCTGAAACGCTTCACACAAACATACGCATACTTATTAAAGGTGTTTACATCACTGATGTGCGGTACGGGCATATCTTTTTTATTTACCATGAACTCCTGACTGCAGAAGCATCTGGTTGCCAGTTTGAGACTGGAGGTAGGCGTGCCCACTGCTGGTGTACACGGGCAGAGTATTGTTAGTGCCTGTGGTGATGGGAAGATATGAAGCGCTGCTGCCCTCAGTGGGGTTGGGTGTGAGGTAGGGAGAGGGTGTGAGGTAGGACAGGTGGGAGTACTGGGTTTGTTGGGGTATGAGACAGCTGGTTTGCTGGGGTAACAGTGTGTTGGTTTGTTGAGACAGAAGAGTGTTGGTTTGCTGTGTTAAAAAAGTGTTGGACTGCTGAGGGAATGTGTTGAGCTGGAAATTAATGGAGTTGTTTGGAGGGGCAGAGGTCATGTAGTCCAGCTTCATAGAGGAGCTCAAGCCGTCATAGTCAAACCTGAGAACATCAGAAACACATTAAGAGGAACTAGACTATATAAAAAAACGTCCGTCATGTTTAAGTCTTATTTCACATAAATCCCATACAGAAATCTGATATATTGTCTCATTTGACATCATATGAGTGCGTTTTATTTCAGTCAGGGTTGTCAAAATATGCTGATGTGGTAAATAATTGTGATTTTATACTAAACGTTTGTTATACTAAACAGAATGATAATATTGTTTAATATCACTACACCTTTAAAATGATGCTTTAAAATCTAAAATGTCGCTCTCCTCTCTACACTCATATTTTTAGTGTGCCTCATTGAACGAAAACATATAATAGAAAAACAAAATTAAAATGAACAAAATTAAAAGATTCACTTTACTGATAGGATTATAAATATTTGAATGATATTACGATAATTTTGTTATTGTTCATCCTTTGGCCACAATCCTTATGTAGTGAAAAGCTGATATTGTGACACAATTTCAATTCATTAACATTTCTGAATGGGAAACCTTAAAATGAATTACATTTTAGATTCAATACAGCATAAGATATTCAGACTTGTCCTAAGTAAGACTAAAAGCACTTCCATCACTTCAATAAGCCTGAACATCTTTTACAACGTTCCTCCAAGAAGTTTCTCTTTTCAATATAAACAGAAACTTGTTAAGAACAAATTTGATACTTTGCATACCATAACAAAATTAAAAGCTAAGTTTTAACTAAACATATTGATGATGCCTCTGGTATAGTTTGCAACCAAAAAAAATCAGATCATCACTATGCAAGTTGTCACTGACATCTAGTGGTCAATGACGGAACTGTAGGAAATAAATAACCCAATTTTACACAAACCCGGAATCAGTCTGCAGGCCCAGTTGCGTTGTGTCCGTCGAGCTGACCTCGCTGTGTTCAGCTCTGTCCAGTAGCAGAGACACAGTGTGAGATGGAGGGTTGTATGTAGCGATGAGAGGCAAGGATGCGCGCCGTATCGGAGGAGGGCTGTGCATGGGAGGGGGCATGTACTCCAAAAATCCTCCTTGAGACACACAAGGTCCCATGTCAACACAAGATGGACCTGATGCATGCACAGAAAATCGTAAATACAGTTTCACACAATGATAGTGTTTGCTTAACATGTCAAGAGTGCAGCCAACTGTTTAGATTCATTGAGTTCTAATTAAATCGTTTAATTATAATTTAATTAAGTGTTAATGTAAGTCCTAATATACAGCTGAATGACTTCAAGTCTTAATGTCTAATGTAATTTAAAAAAGTTTAAGCCCTAATTATTAGTTAATTAAATAGCTTAAGTCCTAATGTACATTTTACTATTAGCCTAAGTTATAATGTATAGTTTGCTAATAGCTTGTAGGTATAAATGTGTGACCTGGTGGACTAGTGCAGCTGGTCAGGATGGTACTGTAGGGTGGAAGTGTGTTTCCAGGCTTAGGATGTGAAGGTGCAACAGCAGGACCTGTGAAAATTGGTGGCCTATTTCCGCCCCCACACACAATATTAATGATTATATGCATCAGATCATATAATATTAGTGAATGTTACACATTTCTTACCTGTTGACTTGGATACAAGGTTGACCTCGACTAGGAACCTTTTTTGCTGTGGTCTTTGATGTCTTCCTCCACTTCGCACGACGATTCTGAAACCACACCTGTTACGAGCATCAGGGAAACATTATTGACACTCGCATGTTATATCTGATGCGAAGATAAATTCATAAGTTTAAATATATATATTTAGGACAGCGCTTTTCAACTGAGGGATCGGAGTCTACTGGATTAAAATTATTATAAAATAAAGGGCTATTTTTTAATAGTTTATTATTCCGTTAGTAAGTTAAGATTTCAATTCAGTTGAATGGGCTAGTAAAATAAACAAGTGCAACAAGTACCCCGAACAATAAAGAACATGGAAACAAAGCTTTGGCAAACGAAGTTAACATTTTCTATTCTGTTTTTTTTTATTGTCTATTAATCTGAAACCTTTATATTAGCTGTGCTGCTTTTTATCCTCAGGCCTTTCTATAATCATTTCTGTAGTTAAAGCCAGTTTTTTTAGAATGACACACTAATGCACGAGAGAACTGAAATGAATGGCAGTGGACAGTCACCATGATTCTCTGTGGTGTAACGCCGATAGCGGCTGCGATCTCCTTCCTCTTGTCTCCATCGGGATAATGATCGTCCTGAAATACGCGCTCCAACTCCACCAACTGATCTACAGACACAATTGCACACAATGTAAACTATGCACATCCATATAGATAAACACAGACCCTATATACAGCCTCGGAAAAAGTTTTCTCGGTTTTTCTGAATTTACTATTTAAAGCTATGCGTATTAAGAAAAGTGATTTTGACGTTTTTGTTTAATTCTGTGAACTACAAACAACATATGTACCAAATTTAAAAAATATATATCGTTTCTATTTGCTATTAAAGAAAATGAAAACGGAAAAAAGGTCAAATTAACAGAAAATATTAGTTTTTCAGACCTCAAATTCATATTCACTTTGAACCAATACCACAGTAATATTTGTACATGTACTTAGTAAGAGTTCAAAAATATATTGTTAATGTGATAACCTCGATTTTATCACAGTTTTCATGTGTATTGTCACGCTGTCAGGCATTGCTGTTGGATGACTTTATATCTCGTGATTTGATTTTGTTGAAATTCAACAGAAACTGAACATATAGAAAAGCTGATTAAATGAAAATTTGAAAGGTCTCTTATGTTTTCTGCGGCTGTATATATTTATATGTTTTGTATCCCTCAAACATGAATTCACCTACCAGTGCTGTAGAAAGTGCGTGTTTTCTTCTTTGGCGGCATCAATGGTGC
This sequence comes from Triplophysa siluroides, assembly GCA_006030095.1. Taxonomy (NCBI): domain Eukaryota; kingdom Metazoa; phylum Chordata; class Actinopteri; order Cypriniformes; family Nemacheilidae; genus Triplophysa; species Triplophysa siluroides. Next base: position 122,843 of record VCII01000193.1, read on the forward strand.
ATCAGAGCTGATGGAGGGTAAAGTATGTGTGCTGGTCTCTCCACTTACAGCCTGCAGAGGCAGCAGCGGTGCCGTTCTGCTGGTGAAGCGTGTGTACCGCCGTGTGGTGTACACATGCCTCAGCCTCACCTCCACTTGTCCTGTGGATGGCACCATGGCTTGGGGCTCTACAAGAGGGCTGCTGTCATATGGTCGTTTCCTCATGCATGGAGCCTCAAATAAAGCCTGTGTTGGGACTTGAGTTTGGAGTGCTGGCTGGGGTTGAAAAGTGAGTGGCAATGTGGGATGATTTTGGGGTGGTAAAGTGATAGTTAAAGGTCTGTGTGGGGATTCGATAGGGGACTGGGGTAGATTTGAAGACTTTGGGGGGCACAACAGTTCTTCGCTCATGCACCTCTCCATGGACTGCTCACAAACCATCCCCAGGTCTAAGGTACAATTAGGGCCCATCTGCAGGATACAGTCGTCCTCCAAAGGTGGGACCCCCACCAAATCGGTGGTCTCGTGATCATCATCTGTTTTCGATTCGTTATCTTCTAAACCAGCAACTGCAGAACATTCAGGCAGATCTTCATTTGTGTCTTGTTCGTTTTTATACATCTCGTAAGTTGAAACATAATCCTCCTTTTTGTGTCCTCTGTGTTTTTGGGTCCAACATCATGTTCACCCCCTTCTTTGTAATCTGTTTTCCCATCCTCAGATTCTTGATCGATCGACCAGCGTTCCTCAGGTCTGTCCTCTTCTTTCAACTCAACGTCCGCCTTTAACTCGTGTGACACCTCGTCTTTCAGTTCTTCCTTCACACTTTCTTCTTCATCACCGTTTCCTTTCCTCTCTTCTTCTTGCTCTGTGTGTCTGTATCCACGGTAACCACTCTGTTCTTCTTCCTCCTCACACAGAGCACACAGATCATCTTTAAATATAAATGGCATGAAAAAGAATTATACCTCAACGGCATGTGAAAGGACACAATAACAAATCAATAAACTTCATAAGATCTCTAGTTCTCTCCTCTTATCTAATTCACGATCGATTCAGCTTTGGCCGTGCAATATGGGATGCGTTACCAAATTTAATATACAGTTGTTTATTGGGTTTGTTTTTTTTCTCCCCAAAATCCTTATCACAATTGAACCAAGAAGTTCATATTAGAGCGTTCCTTACCAAAATTAAGGATGGTAAACTATAGTTTTTGTTTTTATATTTGAGCAATTTCAGGATTATGGATGTGACTTTGCAAGCAAAACTTAAACTTTCAGAGAGTATATTTATTGCCAATACAATGAGCTATCTGGTTATATCCTAAACCCCTGTTGACAGTCTAGACAGCAAAAATATCAGTCTATACTCATTACTATTTAAGATTAAATATGTTATGTGACCAAAAAGTTTTTTTTTAGATAAAACAAACTTAAAAAAAGGTTTGCTTGACCGAACATAAAAAGTTACAATATTTTAATTTCCATGTGCCCTCCGAGATCTGGAGGACATCTGCTGTGTAAAAAGATATGATAACGTCTTAGGAAAGGTAGTTTTACATACAATCTAAATAATAAACACCTTACAGACATCTTCTAGATGTCTATATACGACATCTAACATGAAACATCTCGGAGATTATTGCAGATGAGAAAAATGAGTCTTGCAGATAACCATGGTTCAACAAATGGTAACCAATCTGCGAAAAATTAAGGGTTAATTCACTTCGACTGTAGCAAACTTTTCTTTCGGGTTAAAGCCACGTCAACCAACAAGTAGCGCAAACAATTAAACAAAACAAAACCCGAACTTTTATTTAAGAAAACAAACATGGCATCCCAATAGAGTTACGAAACACCTTCAGGGTTTTTAAATCGACCACTTTCTCCACGTGCCCATGCATCACTAATTAGACAATAGCCTGAACCTGCCTCCTAAGTATCAAACCATTAGACCTTTAATCCTCGTGAAGAAATTAGACCAATTAACGTTAGACAATTATCTGTGCCAAAAACGAGTCAATCAGCTGATTTACATCAAATTACCCACCGTAATCACTGGCAAACAGCGCATCTTCGGCCATCATGTTGCCCACGCAAACAGCTTTGTAACTTAAAACTAGAAATGAAAGTGAGCTTGAGTAAAGCGCAAACAGCAGGATGAGTATTGATTGATAATTTGCACGAGCTGCGCAACACACATCACGTGATGAGTAGATGAGGCGTTTCCGTTCGGTCATCGCGTCTGTACAGGTGGATTCCTCAATACGTACTTTGATACAAACTCGCCCTGTAAAATGTCAAATCTTCTATTGTATGATTCTGGACATCTCTGATGTTTGAAAATGTTATTTTTGTAGGATACTAAAAGTCTAAATTGTTTTACTTGTTCTTGATCTGCTTCATTGCTAAATAGTGTTTTATAAGAGCAAGTCCTGTTTTAAAGTTGTATTTTATGTGTTAATGCTTAAAAAAATTTAGTCTTATATTGTTTTACTGTAGCCTCCAGCTATTTTCAAATAAAGGTTTCGCCACCTTAATAATACAAATAGCCTTACATTTTATTCGAAAGAGTGTGATTGGAAGTTACAATATGTATCTTAGGTATAGGAAGCTTTCCTGTACCTCAGTGGTAAGAGCATTGCGTTAAACCCAAGGATTTGGGTTCGATCCAAAGGGATTGCAAATACCTATGTATAGGATATGCAATGCAAGTCGCTTTGGATAAATGCGTCTGCCAAATGCATTAACGTGTAAAATGAAAATTTACAAATCATACCGTCTTTAATATGACTGTGTTTGCAAGTTAATTGAGGAATTAACTCTATTACTTTAATATGAAATTATAAATTGTCTCCATAAAATATTCGCCATAAATACTGGCTAAGTCAAGAACACTAATTAAATTGAATACTATAAATATTTTGTTTTCATATACCTTGTGTTTGTAACATCACATGGGCTCTGTTTAAAATATGTCTAAACCTTGCTGTAGCCATATACAAAATGGAATAGGAGAAACTGTTATATGCTTTTCTGAAGACATATCTATTTTTACCTATAGCCAATTAAATCAAAGCAGACACATAGATAACCAACCAGGTTTTTATTTAGAATAGAGTGGCTTATTAGTGACAGAACTTTGTCTCTTTATACACAAATCAACCAATGAAAAAACCATAAGTTCTTAAAAAATGTGCATGAAACCACGCTGGGCGACCATCAGACCAGGACCGTGCTGGACTGTGATTGGCACACAGACACAGGAAGGCCCGCCTCGTATTCGGCTATGAATAAAAAGAGTGGCAGATTACAGGTAAAAATGAGTAGAAAAGACGGCAAAGCAAACTCAAAAGTTTCACTGACATCCACAATGTTAACACAGTGACCTCCAAAAATTGAACAGGTGCACGTTTGTTGTTGGGATGTGGGGCGTGTGATAGTCACATGTAAAGATTGGATCGCAGGAGAATTGGGTGTAAAAGCTGCGAACATTGCGATCAAAATGTAACCACCAGCACCAACAACAGCTTGAAAAAGCCTATTTTTGTCAAATTTTATACAAAAAAATCTTGTTAAACAATCATCATGTCTTAAAACCTGAAATGTACACACTAATTGTAGGCTTGCAGTTATGTTTTGCGTTATTAATTTCCATTAATCCGGACAATTTTCAATAATAAAACACAAATGATTGCTGAGGTGTAAGCATTTTGCTGTGACTGTGTTAGGCCCTTAGACACAACTGAGAATAGAGACAACTTGAGCATTTTTAGACAGGAAAAGAGTTTCTCAGTTTTGCTATAATTCAAGCATAGGTGTGCTGTGACAGGTCAGAAATTCCCCTAGGTCCTATTTAGAAGACCCAGACAGTGACGCTAGATAAAAAAAGAATGTTTTTACGAGTTTGTGCAATCTTGAACTATAGTATTTTTAGTGTGGAAAGATGACAGTAGCCTATGTCTCCACAATGGAAGAGCTACAGGGGAGGGGAACAAATGTCCAGATTCAAACAAATACTCAAGCACACAGTACACACTCTTTCACACTGTACAGACATGAGCATACAGTTCAGAGTACAATATTTAAGCTACAGGTACAGTTGCACAGGTGTGACAATACAATCTTAGATTGAAGCACATCCACCCCATATAGATGCAACCTCATCTCAGATGTTCCCAAACCCCTAAAAGGAATCAAAGAAAACAGTGTGGAGTCTTCGTGCTCTAGTACGCACTCAGAGTTTGATTATGGTGGGTGTGTTTCTTACATAAAAAAATCTTTACCATGCATTCTAAATGCATGATTTATGAAACAGCAGGAAGAGTTATTTGATGTCATGTTCCAGTGCATAAATGGTTTCACCCTCAGCATTGCGATATGTTTATAAATGGGCGTGTTGTCTAGCCTTCCATTCTACAATTATGTTAAAATATTAAATGATATGTGGTAAGACCGGTTTCACAATTTCAGCATTGAACATGTGCTTCAGCTGCGAGCACCACTGACATCACGCATACATTCTGAGCACCAACCACAGTGTCACGCGACAACGCGAGCATCCTGTAGTCGATAGCTTGTTATTGCTAATTCATGCATTTTTTTTGTCGTTTTTGATGAATCAGACTGAAATAATATTTCAAAAACAAAATAAAGAAAACAAAACAATATTAATTTCATCCACTGATTTCACGCTACTTCTTGCTTCATTAAAGGCTCTCGGCTCAGATAGTTTTATGTTAGAGCACAAAATTTGGCCTGTACCATTAAGTTAATGTTTGCCTTGAATCTGCGATAATGTTCCAGCTCCCCCTCCTATTCTATCACAAAAACCCAATCTAACAGTCTTATCAGCACTTTTCTGTGTCCTATCTGAAAGATCTATAGAGCTCACAAATAACAGAATTGTGGCGTGTGTGTATGTTTCAGTGAAAATGTGCAAATCTGTATTGGAGTGTATTTTGACAGTGGGCAGTATTAACCTTGTGAGTTTGTGCTTTCAAAACAAAAACCAGAGACCAACCTAATCAGTTTTAAATACCAAAACAATACAGCATGTACTCCCCTTGGCTGATATAACCTCTCTGGAATGTACTGACAAAAATGGTTTACAATGTTACGAAAAAACTTTTATGTAGATTTCAATAGCACTGCATTTGTGTTTGGGTGGACATCAAATAGCGTGTTTACTTTTCAGTACAATAGCATGGTTAAAAGTATGATATAACCAAAAGTGAAGTTGATATTTACACCGATAAAAACCTTACCACACAGCTAAATAGATAATATCCTTCACTACGAATATTATGATCCCCATTTTCCTTCCATTCAGAGCTGCTGATATATTATTGATTATTACTATTGATTACTAAAGTCTTTATACAGAGCAGAGGAGAGGCTAGTCCTCCGATTCTATGCATGCGCTCCCTTCACAGCAAATCTGCAGTGTTTTGTGTGCTGTGGTCTACATTGTACATGTTTCGGGGCACCTTGCACCAAACACAACAGACATCAGGGCCTGCACGCTCTCGCCAGCAGAGGGAGTCAGGCTGCGTGTGCATCTGCGTATGCGTGTGCGTCTAGGTCACAAGGGGCACCTTAGACATACAAAACACACATATGCATGAGCACACACACTCGTCACTCTCTGCTCAAGCTCAGTTTCTAGCACCAGGGAAATGGAAGGCACCAAACCACGTTGGATCACTGACCTTGGTGACAGAAGAGCTTCTCCTGCTGCTTCTAAACTCTTATTTTCCCTCCCGCCTGACCTGCACGATCTCTCCATGACCCCCTCTCGGTTATTTTCTCATATTTTCATGCCGTTTTTTTGTAATTTTATTTATTTCGATATTTTCTGTCCAAGAGAAATATTGTGCAGAAACACATTTGAAATGCAGTGACTTTACAAAAAAAAAGATTCAGGTCTTAATTTCATAGAACGACAAACCTAAACATATCAACAATAACATCTTAAAAAAGTGTTTTCTTTGTGTATACTTCGTCCCACCCCCACCAACAGCCCCGCCCACAGCCCCTTCATTTTTTTCTACGTTGATCTTTTTCAGTTGTTTTTTTTGGAAAAGAAAGTTCCAAGTCCGTGGAATGAGAGGCACTCTCATGAGAAACGAGGGCAGAATGGGATCAAAGGGTAGGAAGAGACGACGAGGGGCGGGGGGGTTGGGGGAAGGGTCAGGGTCAGATAGAGATGGCAAAAGGTTGGACAAATGGGGGAGAATAAATGTGTAGACGTTAGGCATAGAATTCTTCCTGCTTGTCGGGCTTCTGGTAGGTGACGGTGGCTTGTTTGGGCTCCTCCAGTGTGTAGCTGCCTTCGTCTTTCTTTTTCATTCGATAGACGAGTAGCATGACGAGGAAGGCGGCGAAGAGCGCTCCCACAACACCTCCAACAATCACCGCTAGAAAGAGAGAGAGACAATGGTTACTTACAGCATGGGCTTGTATGCTTGGGTTTAAGATCGTCTTTTGGTCATTTCATTACAAATGTGGTCAGATGCATTTTCGACTACATGTTGGACCACGCTTACACCTAAATTTTGTGTCGGGCAATTGTGATTGGCCAACATAAGACAGATCTTAACAGCGACAAATTTACGGCGATTTAAATCATTACGAACAAGCTCATTTAATGCTCTCTACACCAACTATAAATGTGCAAGTGTCATCTCTCTCAATACATTTCTGTGCGTAAAAAAACTGCCTGCCGTATTGTTGAGTTCATGCCAACAATGAGCAATTATTAATGTTCTCTCCTAAAAGACGACGGCACAATCGATAGCTGTTTCACTGATTTATAATTTGACCAAAACATACAGTACTAAACAAAACAAACTGAGAAAACCAAAACACATCCAGTCAAGGCAGGGAAGGGGTTTAACTCTGCCTAAAACTAAAGCGTAACTTGTCAGCGCGAGAATTAAATGCAAAGTACTAAACTCAAACTAATCACTATACATTCTGCAACTCCTATATCCTTTACCTATGACCAGGAAGTCTGCAAATACAAAGGCAAACAATCCTCCAATCAGAACAGCTGAGGAGAGAGAGACAGCGAATCAGATAACAGGGAGAGACGAGATGGGAGGGGCAGACACAGGGATAGAAAACATGGAAGTAGGTGAACGTGGGCAGAAGATGGTGTTCTCCACAGAGACGCCTTAAAATCCAAGTCCATTAGAGGCTTCCACTTAAAATCTTAAGCGCTAAGCCGTTACAAACAACATTTACTCCAAACTAATACTGCTAATTGCTAAATCTCCATTAACATCCAGTAATAGGTTTGCAAATAAATTGGTAATTAAATCCCTCACTTTCTTTAGATCAACTTTTAATTGCCATTGATGCTAGATGATACCGTTTATAAAGTGTCATATCAATAAATATCGTTTTTGCAGTCACATTTATCCAATTGACGGATGGTTTTATCCTAAGCGACCTATGCGCTGAGTCCATGTGTTCCCTGGAAATCAAGCTTATGACCTTGATGTTGTTAGCACCACATTTTAGCAGCTGCTCTACCAGTCGAGCTACAGGCACAGACAGATGCTTTCTTTATCTAGGATGAAAAGAAGACATGCATATCGGATGTTCCATTTTCTGGCTTTAAATCTACTTGAAAACAATAAACATTGATTTGCCACGTCTTAAACTGCCAATACACTAAGTTAAAAAAATATTTTTTTCTCATACAACCAGCCTCTACTGGTTTTAATTTGTTGCTATAAACAGCCATGATTAAAGTTTATTGTGATATGATAAGATATTTAATCTAAACATTGGGCGTAATTTATGAATTTAATTATTTTGCTGTACACGGTAAACCCAAATAAGTTCACAAAACTACATAAAATGCCTTAATGTTTTAAGTAAAAAAAAAGACAAACTGTGTTGAATTAACTTGTTTCAATTAAGTAATTTGGACAAGAAGCCAACATTTTGTGACTTTAAAAGCTAAAAAGCATTTTGAGGCAACTCATTACATAAGCACACATTAACACTTTTAACTTCTACTCCTAAGTAATCCACAAAAAGATCAAGTTGATCAAAAATAAACTTTTTTCTCAAAAGACAGAAAATGGCACAAGAATTTAAAATATTTAGGTTAATAGAATAATTTTGTATCCAATTAAGGCAACAATACTTAATTTGTTTAGTTACTTAGAACTGAAAACTTTGCACTGTTATCCCAAATTGTCTGTGTGCTATATTAATATACACCGCATCTAATCTTACAACCAGCAGACAGAAAGACAATAATTTGTACAATGACAGACAGAAGCAAACAGACAAGACCAACAGGTCTACAAATTCAGACAGACAGACAGGTAAAACAAACCAAAAAGTATGTAACTGAATGAGGATTTGGAAGGAGTCTGGCGTGTAAGTGATCAAACAATTCTCACCAATCAAAACTTCTTTCCGCTCAAGAATGTTTTTCTGTGGAAGCTGAGCAGCTGAACTTCCAGCTGCATCTACGGAGTTGCCAGTCAAATCGGGCTCTGATGGTACGCCCGGGGCCGCTTTGCCTCGTTCGTTGCCTTGGCGAACTTCATCCTCTCGGATTTCAAAATCACCACTTGGACCTGCTCCAGCGACTTCATTATTTACAGTCTCATATGGTGTTTGTGTCTAAATGAGGGAGACAAAAAATAACAAAATAATGACCTCTCACCATTGCCAAATACATTGTGTGAAAGCGAACGGAACATTTTCAGGCAACTGGAGCAAAAACAGCCGACTGATCTTTTCAAACCAACTTCCTACATTTAATATATCATACATTTGGTTTGAGTTGATGCAAATATAGCAGAAAATATCTACATGTGTAATAATAATAAAGCATAGTAAAAAAGATTACAGAAAAACTGCGGTCATGCCCAAATAAGGTAAATGCACGCGTGCACGTTATAAGTCTAAAAAAAATTGCACATTCACTCCCTACGGCCCTCATGGGAATGAGAGAGCACTTATGAAACGGAAGTATTAATGTCAGCTGCAATAACGGAACATTACTAAACCATTTGAGGATTCTTCCATATTATATTACTGTATTTCATGGACTAGTGTCTAACCTGTACTGTTGAGCTCATCACTGAATGTGTGCTGCTCTCGGTCGGGGCGGCTCTACTGGGGGTGGTCTGTGGTTGCCGGGGTCGTGGGGGAGCGGTGCTGGGAGTGGTCGGGACGGGACGCGGTCTGGTGGGCTTAGCCGTGGTTGACGCAACAGTGGTGGGTAGCATCTCGGTGGTCGTGATGTCATCTGTCATTTGCGTAGTGCTGGAGGGCTCCAATATGGTAATTTCTGTAGTAATGAACAAATCATCTTTTTCTGAGTTGCTGGGGTCCTCCAAATCACTAGGAGCCACTGTACTCTCATCCAGAATTGTGGTTGAGTCCATGGCCACCAAGGGAACTTCAGTAAGCCGAGGTGAGACTGTAGCCTTTGACTTTTCTTCTTCCCAATCTCCTTCCTGCACTTCCCATTTTCTTTCCCTCTCAGATTCTCCATCCTGCTCCTTCGGCCTCTGCATTTCTTCCTCCCACTTTTTCTCAATCTCTAATTTGGTGTCCCTGTCTACTTCTTGTCCCATTCCGCTTTCTCGTTCCACCTCAGGTGGTGGTGGCCTACTGGGCTCCGCAGCCGGGGAGGCGGAGGGGGCGGGGCCGGTGGCCTGTGTCGTGGAAAGTGGGAGGGGCTCCTCTGTAGTGACAGACACACCTGCTCCGGTCGGACTAACGTCTATATCTGGAACTGAGAGGAGGAGAGAAAACAGTCAGGCAGGGATCAATACTCACGGCCATTTTAGGCCGCGTTAATGTGTCATATGATAGCTCGCATGAGCGTCTGAAAGGCTTCAAAGCAACCTTTAGATTGGTCAGCACAGGAATGTGAACATCCCCATGGCAACACATGAATAAAATATCAATAACCTTGGTAAAAAATACGCACACACACAAAGAACAAAGCAAACACCACACAAAATCAACAAGAGCACACATATACACATGATTTTTGTAAATATATGCAACTTTTCAAATTTATAAATTGTGTATACATTTAATTGTTTCTTCGTTTCAGACCAAGATGTTCAACTGCAAATATTGAAAATACACAATTAAAATGTTATTTCCCCCACATAATCTATAAACAATAAATCATTTGAAATATGATGGAAAGTGATGTTTCTCATTGTTGGTGGACGAATTAAACTAATGGGTGTGAATAGAAGGTTTTAAGAAATAACAAAACGCATTAATGTGTAACAGACTTCTATTGTTTTCATAGCTAACACTAATCTAACAGAAAACATTTAGCAATATTTGAATTAAAAAAACATTACATCATACGTACAGTGTTTTTATAAACGTGGACATATTTCCTCCACAAGACTGTTGAGTACATACACAGTGTCTGTCCACACCCAAGTTCCTGCTGATTAAGTGATCTTATTTACAGTAATCTGATTATTGAAGATCAGATGATCACTAACAAACAGACCCAAACGCAAATATCTGCAGAAACGCCGTCTACTTACAAGAATAAAAAATGATGCATTATTCTTTATGTCTCTGGGTTTTAGTTGAAGCTAAAATAAATGTATGAAGTTGTGGGAGGAATGTGTGACAGAGAGGGGGTGAGAGAGAAAAATGGAGAGGAAGTAAAAACACAGCAAAATGACTGAGAAAGAGAGAGAGAGCAAAAGACAAAGGGGGCGATTGGCTGTTGAGTTGTGAGAATGATTTTGGTCCAGGCTGGACTTTAAGCTGTGACCCCTTAATGAGTAATTCACACACACACACACACACTTTTTTAATGTTCGCAAACATGCTTTCACAATCACACCAACTCAGTGCCACATACTACCAACACTCACAGCCAGATCCAGAACCGGAGAAGAAGTCTTCGTCATCATACGGCTCATCTCCAGAACTATCCTCGTCCACCGGCCGTGATTTGCGCCGCTGAGCCTGAAGACACAGAAGCAAAAAAATGATGTCAGAGAGGTTATGTCATTCACAGATATTTTACCAGCATATCAATATATTTATTGGCATTATGTAAAAAAAGAAATAATATATCAAACATGCTTTCTAGGCATCTGCATCGACCATTAAGAGTTCAACTTAAGTTCAAGCACTTATGTCAACTTATGCAAATCTATGTAGAACTACACAAATTTACAGTTACATTATTTCAGTTTCCGATTTCACACACACGTATTTGTGCGTCTGTGTGTGTAAATGTGTGCAGGGGTCTAGCGTGGGGAGCAGTTTCATCATGAGGCCCGTTGCTATGGGCAACACTTGCCTTTAACCCAATTTCCCTTTTAATAGGGATGAAAATTCAGCAGAAAACGAGCGCTACACTGTCCTTAGACCCAATGTGTCAAATCCATGAGAAAAATGTCATTAAAAATAGAACATTGTAATGGGTTTATTTTTTGCACATTTGTTAAGTTAATAAGGAGTTACAGATTCACAGTTTGTCAAATATGATGATACAGCACCATGACTAATTTTAGACACACACCACTGTGGATGTTTCTCATGATCTGCGTGTTTGAACAACAGGTTTTATACATCTTGGACCAGAGAGAGAACTAGCCCGCAAGTCCAGTGCACCTATAAGCGTATGTCCTGTTTCATATGAACACTTTCGTGACACAAAGGGCAGAAAAGCGTAATATACAGGACGGTTTAAAAGTATTATCTGAGCGGCTAAGTAGCAGGGACATCCGATATATTTACCAAACTGATGAAGACATAGAAGACCAAAAACAAAATAGAATGGGGTCAACAGAAACTGAGCGTTCCCCACTTGCTCACCCCCTCTTTACATGCACATGAAACCGGAATCATGAAGTCGGCTAAATACACACCTGAACCCCAGTGAACTGCCACAACCCGGAAATGCATTTCCAAAATACAAAATAAAAGTCAAATATAACATGCACTTACAAGTATTCCAGGAGGACACCACATGAGCACTGAAAGAATGCTAAAAGTGCCCAAAGCTTTATCAAGACAAAGAAAGGCTGCTTTGAAGATGTTAAAAATAAGATAAAGTTTAGATTTTTCTGGTCACCACATAATTGGATGTGTTTACTTAAATGCTTTACTGTTTTTTTGCTGAGTAGATGTGTCCAAATGTTTGCTGGTATATTAAAAAACCTTTGAATGCACATTAAATAATGCTATCAGTGATAGTCATTGTATTTTTTAAAAACACTACATTAAGTTTGTGATTCAAATACTTCATGACAGAAAGAATTAGGGCTGAGTGGTATTAAAAAAAAATGGGATATACGATGTGATGTAATATGATAATGCCAAGTCTGTAAAATCCATGTAAACTATATTAATATATTTTAAAACACAAAGTAACAACATAAATGTTTCAGGTTCGTTCTGATTATTGATCATCTTCCACACATCAGGCACAATCGCTGTGCTATCTGCATCAACTTTGATTAAACATAACTTTTTTTTTATTATTGCAAACCATTGCGATATGCACATTTGTGATATTTCAATATATTGTGCAGCCCTAGGAAAAATCAATGTGCCAGAATTATTGCACTTTTACTTTTTGCATTTATAGGATGCATTACGATGCATATACGGACTTGAAAGCAATCATAAAACCAGACTCCCTGTTTCCCCCTATCCTCCATCGGCCTTTCTTCCTGTGTCCTTCCCCCACCCTCATGATTGGATACTCTCCATCTTAATAACAGCCCATAAACACTGAGAGCCATAAACTCTTCCCATGCCCTCCACAAATACCCCACACATAAACACATGCTGGGCCAAAAATTGCTTAAAGCTGTCTGTCATACATCAGCATTTCTTTAAGCCTGAAGACTCTTTTATGACTGTACCCAGTTCTGTATTTAGTATAATTGCATTGTGTGTAGTGTAATGTCTATTGCCTTTATGAAATATAAGCATTTGTGTAAGCATGTGTCAATCTTTTTCCCTGTGTACATTAAACCTCAAGTGTAGCCGTGTTCTCTCAACAGCAAGTCTTAATCTACCACAACCAATAATATGGTACCACATAGGGCTGAGCAATAAAAAAAACTCTTGATTTTTTTAGCATTTTAACAAATTATTTTTTAATCAGACAAATCTATGCGAACACGTGTTTTTCTGTGTCTTTGGTGTGTTATAAGTTGCCCATGCATGTATTAGACACGTAAAATTGCAAAAATTAAAGTGTCGGAACAAAAGATGCCTTCTATCTAAAAGCGAATGCTCACCCAGACCTGCCTGAAACGCCTCGTGTAACCACACCCCCACAAATCCACATCAGTTTGTGGTATGAGTTGACTACGACCACCCAAATGTAAACCCAAGTAAGGTGGGCGTACCTGTCAGTACAATTGCTTTGGAACCTGATGTTCCAAATATGATAAGAGGCGTTACATTTCCGTCACACGCTTGCAGTATTTGACCAATCACTACGCACTGGTTAACTGGCCAATCATAGCAAACCTTGCTTTTCAGAGCGATGAGCTTTGTTAAAAATCTGCGTGTTTCAAATAGGCGGGGCAAAGAGGAGATACAAACATGCATGGTATGTGGAAAATACAGAGTTTTTAACCTTAAATCGTGTATACACATTGCATTACATCTAAAACAAACGATAATATTCGTTTTAGCCGTTTCATATGACCCCTTAAATTTTGACCAAAGAGCCACTTGATTGACGAAGATGATGTGTAATGCAAGAAGTAAAATACAGTATTTTTCACTATAACAAACGTTTTGATTCTGGCCATAAAACCATTGAAAATACTTTAATATATTTAATTTTAGTATTTTTTTTAGTTCTGTATGCATGTGAAAACCAGAGAATTGGCTCCCAATGTCGCCATTTGAAAATCTATTAACCAAAGACCATTAACCAATCGAGTCTAATACAATTTCAGAAATACATGATTCAGATCTATGAGCGCTTTCAAATTGTGCATGCCGGTGCCAAACCTAGAACCAAGACTTAGCCAATATGCATATGTGGCTATTTTGTGTGTTTGTGTATGTCTGTGTATCCTCCCATGTAATGGCGGGGTTGGTCTGTGGTGTAATTTGGTCTACGATATGATTAAGGGGTGGAATTGGCACACACAGCAAGAGTTCTTTCACACAGTTTGTGTGTGTGGGTGTGTGCGCATAGAGATGTGCATGTGTGCAAATGTGTGTGTATTTGGGGGGGGTGTGAAGCAAGCTTTTGGAGTCAAATGTAAATATCTAGCCCATCTGTCTGGCAGCACATAAAGACAAAGAACTGATAAAATCTACATCTCTTATATTTTAAATGGTTCCATTGTACACCACATTTGATTGACTGCTGGTGTTCCTCTCAGTCGCGTCAGAACAGCTGTGAGCTGTGTGTGAGCGAGCGAGCGAGGAAGAGAGAGAGAGAGGGAGTGTGTAAGGGAAGTTAAGAGGTGAGCTGGTCACTAGGTAATGACCTCATTTCAAGAGTCACACACAGACACGCACGTGTGGTCCTACAATGCTCACATTTATACAAAACAAAAATACAAAATCCTTCACCAAACTTGAAACCCCAAATTTAAACTTTCTCTTTAAGGTCGAATGTCTCCAGAAATGTGTGTTACTGTGCATGTACGAAGTAGGCAGCTGTTTCTCTGGGACAATCCTTAATCCAACCAGCAAGTGATCCCATAATCCCACAGGATTTGGACCATGTCAGATGCCCATATGTGTTAGAAGCCCTGTGTGTCGATAAAGGAACTTCTCTATTGCATACTATTTTGCATTTGTTACTGTAATTAAGTCGAATCATATTTTAAATCAACTCGGCAAGATTAACATTTGCATTGTATTTTGTGTCTTTAAAATTAAATTTCAGAGTTAAATTTGATATTCAAGAAGGAAATAATATAGAGCGGGGCTTAAATTTATCCATTGTCCTCAGACTCACAATTGTGTAAATATTTCATCAAGTGATTCAAAAAGACTATTTTTATTTCATGCATTTAAGTGTGATCATAATCTCGGACACTATGGCTATTCTAAGACATAGTTCACCCAAAGATAAATAATTGACTCACCTTCGAGCTGTTCCTAATCTGAACATGGAGAAAGATATTTGGAAGAATGTTAGCAACTGATATTTCTGGGGCACCACTTACTACCATTAAAATGGTTATCAAAGCTGCCCCAGAACTGCTTGTTTTCCTGAATACATAAAAATATTTTCTTTAGTGTTCAACCGAACAAAGAATTATATAATATATATATTCTATATATAAGTATATTTATACAATGGCAGTCAATGGTGCCCCAGAAATCTGAGTTACATGACATTCTTCCAACTATATCTTTCTTTGTGTTCAACCAAGCAAAGACATTAATACAGTTTTGGAACAAATTGAGGGCGAGTAATTCATTAAATAATTTTTATCTTTGAGAGAACTGTGCCTTTTAAATACTAATTTTGTAAATGACAAAACTCATTATAAACTTTATATTTGCTAATATTTTGCAGGTATCAAAAGTCCATTTTTTTGGGCATGCATTGTTTTTTAATGGCATAGTTGCAAGTCAACCACTACAGGAAACACTTTATCTTATATACTGTCACCTCTTCAGAAGTGGAAAATGAAAGTGGAAAAAAATTGTGAAAAAGTTCAAATCTCGCATGCCTTAAAAGCAGTGAAAAAAACTATTCTGACTCGATATCCTAATTCATGCATGAAAGTGTTAAAGAAGAGTTTTCAGGCTGTTTTGGGGTTGGTTTTCCGACTGTGATGTTGGGAGATCGTCTCGAAAGCTTTCTGCTGAAGAGTTGCCATGGAAACACTTTCATGGTATATTATCCGAGTCATGACCACTCTCCCACGCATCACCCAGCATACAGTACCCAGAATCACTGCTGTCTGGAATAAACTCCGCCCACACAGGGTAAAACCGGGGTAACATACATAGCAGATCATGTGTGTATTATGACCATCCATTTAATACAGCTCGTGTCCACAAACATAAGTGCAGATCCAAGTGGTTCGTCTGAGTACACAGTGTTTCTGAAGTTTAAATGATGGTATTGTGTTTATTTGCATGTCTGGGTGAATGAACGCTTTCTCCTCGCAAGCAGATGGAGCTTCCTGGGGATCATAACTTCTCTCGTGTTCCTAAGAAACTTTTCAAAGAAGCTAAAAAATGCAGCCAGGGGCTAGGGAACGGTCTTCCTTTGTGCGTTTGTGGGTGTGCACGTAAGGGCGAATGTGTGTGGCCTGTCTTTGTGATTATGAACAGTCCTCCCCCATTCCCAGAAGCCCCTGCTGTTCACAGTGTGTGTGTTTGAACTATACTGTGTGCGCTTACGGCTCCTCATTTCCCATATCTGTAGGGACCATCTCAATTTTGCCGCACAAATAAAAAGAGAGATAAGGTACCTATATCTCTGGCAATAAAGGCAAAGTAGGGCTTTTAGGAGCAGCAGTAGCTGAAAGTCTGACAGGGGTAATTATGAAATATTATTAAACGTTGCTCGGTAACATCGTACCTGACTTGAGTACAGAATTGGAGGAGAAATACTGTGGAAACTTGTCAAGTGTCAAGAATGTGTCCACTTATCTACCCTGTCCTCCCTCTTCTCAAAAAAAGAAGACCAATTATAAATATCATAAAGGATGATATCATTACATAAGCATAACTGTTGCGTATACATAAAGGATTTTCTATAATAAATGATGATGGTTTCTACTCCAGAAGCCGATTGGTCAATACAGAGATCCAGCCGTGTTTAGTAATGATCAGTAAAAGCTAAGACATGAAACACCTGTTCACCATATTAAAGCAAAGGAATACACACACGTCCACATTAGAGCTGTCACAATATCAGGGTTTTCACTTCACGTTATTGAGAGGAAATTATATTATCATGATATCTTTTAAAAGGTAACAGTTCACCCAAAGGTGAAAATTCTGCCTTCATTTACTCACCCTTGAGTTGTTCGAAATCTGTATAAATGTCTTTGTTCTGATAAACACAAAAGAAGATATTTTGAAGAATGTAGGACTGCAAACAGTTTTGCCTAACATTGTCGTTTTTCCTACTATGGTTGTCAATGGTGGCCAAGAACTGTTTGGTTACAAGCATTCTTCTAAATATCTTTCATTAGAACAAAGAAATTGATACTCGAGAGCGAGTAAATGATGACAGAAAGTTTAGTTTTGGGGGAACTGTACCTTTAATTTTTTATGAACATAATGCTACCAGTCAAATTCATATTTACTTTATCTTATTTTGTTTCACACTTACGATGTGATTGTAAGGTTTAGAGAGAGAATTTGTAACCACTCTGGCTCCAAAGGCAAAACTTTAAACGGGTGATGAAGTGTTTATGATACGTGTAGAATTAACATGATATCAATGTTCATGGTTTTTAATATCATGTCATTGTCGATACTGTTATGCTGTGACAACCCTAGTCCACATAGAGTGTTGCTATTTTTGTTTCACAGCGATGCTCTCTTAAGGTACAATCATTCAACGGGCCGACATGAATGACAAAAATGTGTCCTTAATATTTTTATTATCTACTAACCCTCTCATAAAAGCAGGCACTTGGTGCCAGCTCGTGACTAAATTCACATTAAAGCACAGCCCAAACATGTTTGCTAAACCTTTACATAAATAAAGGTTTTACAGGTTGAAAAATGGCGTTCAAAATAAATGCTTTAAACCTACAATTTTCAATGAGTTTGGAAACCTTAAAACAGATAACAATTCAAACGGAGTACCTATATGGTCCTTGTTTCCTACTTTGTAGCTCAACTGGTCCATGATCACCAGACTTGACAAATACATTTTGAGTGTTCTTCACAAAAAAAACATAATAGTGCAATTGTAGAATGAGTGTAACGGAGCAGATTATGACAGAATACTCAATTCAGCTTTCATCTCTTTAAAGGTGTGGGGTGACTAGACTGAATTTCAAGGTAAACATTCAGACGCACTCAACAGAGCCACTGAATCTGCCACCTGCACACCTAAGAGAAATGTGATGAATGCTCAGTCTATACATGTTTATATAGTCTTACTCGCTTTTCACAATAGAACATACCACGACAGAATAATTGAGATCTCATTTAGGTCCGGTCTTGTTGCCAATGATGTACAGTACTTGTTGTTTAGTGATACACACTACAATAATTACAGGGCTCGCTTGCTGGAGTTACTTCAGGTTTGATGCCAGTCTCAAGGGCACAGTAATGATAGGGTATCTGTCTGACACTCCAGTTTCGAACCCGTGAGCATTGTGTTGCCAGATCAGTAACGACAACTACACAACAACCACCCGATCATCATGTGTGTTAATGTGCATGATAAATAAAACAAATCACATTTACCTCAGAATAAGACTCATGTGACAGGAATTTGATTAGAAGACATGAGACCATAGGAATGCAGCTGCCTGTCACAACTCCTCTTTATTTCCAGGGATAAAAAATATAAGTCATATTCTGGGAGTTAACTTCTCTAGAAAAACTGATTTTATTGATATTATGTCTTTCTACAAGTTATCTTTAACGTGTCTCTCTATCTCTCTCGCCGTCTCTAATCTGTTAACTAGGTTGTGTTGAGTCTACCATCCCACGAAGCTGTTTAGTGATCGTGTTTAACTCTATCTCTGTCACATCTCTCGATCTCCAAGCAGGTGATTCTGTTGTAATCTTTCATCCCTACACTTGTGGATTAGCAGCAGTGTAATCTGCTTTCCAGCACATCTGCCAGAGCGGACGCCTCGCTTAACTCGAGTCGATCAATATCACTTTCCATGCACAATATGATAAGTGCGGAGATGAGCAGGAACCGAGGCAAGAAAAGCAGACTGACTGAAGCAGCTGATTCCGACCTTCCTTCCACCTGCTTGTACAAGTGCACAACACAACAAACAGCCGTTTCATAAACACGCGATGCTTTCATAGAGAAATTGTGCACAGTAATGAGAGCTGGTTGTGGGCTTGCACAGCGAGTCGGCTGCGTTCTAGGCTTTTTGTTGCAGACTTGTCGCATATTAAAAAAACATGAACATCACGCTTGTTTTGAAGTGTGCGTTTGTTCCTGAATTTATGCAGTGAATCATCGCTCAGGAAACACCCGTGCGTGCTCGCAGCACGACAAACGCGTTCTCCCAAACAAAGCTGTTCTGTTCTTCTACCTGAGTTGTTCATCCATACTTCAGCGATTGCAATTTGTAACAAATAGTGGTGCCGTTCTGACTGTCTCCAGCATCCATTTCTTCAAGTAAATCTCAGATAATGCATGAGTACCTGTCTAATATCTTTCTAAATGGTTTGTGTTTCTTTAAAGGGACAGTTCACGCAAAAATGAAAATTATGTCATCATTCATTCACCCTCTTGTTATTTAAATCCTACATGACTCAAAGGTTGTTAAACGGCACGCAGTCACTTGCAATAGTTTTGTGTCCAT
Source organism: Triplophysa siluroides (assembly GCA_006030095.1). Taxonomy (NCBI): domain Eukaryota; kingdom Metazoa; phylum Chordata; class Actinopteri; order Cypriniformes; family Nemacheilidae; genus Triplophysa; species Triplophysa siluroides. The sequence continues at coordinate 142,314 of VCII01000193.1, forward strand.
AAAGTGGAAGTGAATCTGTGCCGGTTCTGTTCAGCTACCAACATTCTTCAAAACATCTTTTGTGTTCTGCAGAAGGAAGTCATACAGGTTTGAAATGATCACAGAATTTTCCTTTTGGGGTAAACTATCCCTTTAATTTAGTAGCCAGACAGTGGACATCCTTTCTTCCTTTGATTTTCTGAATAAGTGACTTATAGGACTGTCTTTGGGGTTTTAAATATTGTATTAAATATTGCCAACGCTTTTTTGTTTTCACGTGTTCCAAAAAGAAATGTCATTGGGCTCAAAAGTAAATGCTTAAAGTAAATCTGACATCCTGTGGGAGAGATTTGTTTTGATACAATCACAGCAGCTGTATTATCATTCAGTGTTTATGTAAATGTGTTCAACTGATTATGGCCCAAGACCTTGACTTGGAGGCCATAGGATGGGGGAGAGTATAAGTCTCGATCTTGTTACAGTCAGAATCCCTCAACTTATCATTCTTTGATGAGACAGGCGGTTGCCTTTTACTGTGAGCAAATCTTTAAGGTCACATTATCGAGAACCAGACCATGCAACACATATTCCTTACAGAAATGTCTCGTCAATAAATGAATTTTTCAACTAGGAATAAAATATCTGTCATTATTTTCTCACCCTCATTCACATTTACACATTTGACAGACAATTTAACCTAAACCAGCTTACAGGATTTTATATTTAATTGGGATTTAGTTTCCCAAAAAATGAAAATTCTGTTATCATTTACTTGTCATTTCAAACCTGTTTGACTTTCTTTCTTCTGCAGAACACAAAATATTTTCAGGAAAAGTTGTTAAACGGCGCCCATTCACTTGCATTAGTTTTGTGTCCATACAGTTGAAGTGAATGTCTGTCGATGCCGTTCGGTTACCAACATTCTTCAAAATTCTGCAGAAGAAAGTCATACATGCTATATTCCACGTCTTCTGAACCCATACGAGTCAGAGCGGACTGTGAGCAACAGACTGAAATTGAATTTGATATTCACTGATAATTATGCTTTTCCCTAAAGCTCAGCTTTGGCTTGCGTTTGTGTCCAGAATTCATAAAGGCATGAATCACACTGGTTACGAGAGAACCAAGAACGGGAACAAAGTAAATGACACTTAATGAATTTATGTAAATCACTTAATGTAAATGAATTTTTTTTTAGTGTGCACTGATTTCATGTGAAAAAACGTGCTTCATACTACAGTATACATTAATATATACAGCATGTAGTAGAGCCTATATACATATGAAATCTATTGAAACTAACACCAGCATTTCCTTCTTATTTCCATCACTCATCTGCATCATGTCACATCGCTTGTATCAAGAACTGAAAATTCTCACATTTATTTACAGGGTCTCTCTCTCTCTGAGTCATACTCCACACTTGACAGAAGTCTGTATATCAGCAGATGTGCGTGTGTGTGTGCCAGCTCCCCTTTATCAAACACTCAGAGTCTGGCTGAGAACTCATCCGAATCTCTTTAGCCAACATTCTGACATTTCATCAAATTCTTTGTACCACAGACATGAATGTTAAGTGGTTTTTAGACTATTATGCTTGTTTTATCAAAAATGTCTAGTATATTTACTTTAGATAAAAGTATTATCACACGGACCTAAGCTATGCCATTTCATTTTTTCTATAGACATGCAGACAATCTGTTATCCAATAAGATGTGCAATAATGCTTTGGGTTACATCATCTTTTACTGCAGTATGGAGTTCTGTCAAAAACAAGGCTTAATTATAAATCACTCTAGTGAAGACCAAATAAGAGCTAATGTTAAAACACTAAGAAGTCGTGTTAAACTGTAACATAGGATTTGACAACGTTAAAATATTGTAAATAGACAGAAACAACATATTTACTGGACTATAAGACAAACCTGTTGCAAACCACACAATAACCCTCGCGACAACATACGCCCCTGGATTCTCAATGACCGTTTTTGTAGCATCTCTATCAATTAGCTTATGTAACACATATTTTAATTAAGAAGTTATCAGAGTAACAAGGCTGAATTCAGATTCAACGGGACCTCTTAACTCCGCCTTCCGTAAAAAAGCTTTCTCATTATTGCGTCGTAAAGACGATGTGCTAATTTGCACATCAATGTGCGAACAGCTTTCAGCTTCATCACTCAGACGACTTGGAGCTTTGAGCTTCAAAAGCAGAGAACTGTTGAGTGATAAAAGCTTCGACGGAGGTTATACTGAAGGTGAGTATGACCTTTGTGCAGGCCTTGATGTGCCGAGACTGAGAAACAAAGAAAATGCAAAGTGAAGATGGATTAAACGGAGCATGGTGCGAAATCCTCAAGGATACAAGCACAGACAGTTTACTTTGTGTGTGGGTTTAAACACATTTTTGCCTTTTGGCGGTGAGCCTATTTTCTCTTCAGCTCTTATCTGAAGTTCTTGTCTATACAAATTCCTAAAATAAAGTGTGAGTGTATGAAACTGTTTTTTCAATTATTCATTAACTCTTTTATTGACTTCTTTTTACTTGCTCGATTGCACAGAATCGTTCCACACCAGATATTCATTGGAGCTACCAACCCATGGGGGTTCTCGTATTATTTAATGATAGCATTAAATGAACAGTACGCACCAGAAATATAGCGATTGTGGAGTTAACAGCTCACCAGAGAACTTCAATTTCGATCGGTTTCTTACCCAAAGCTATTTTCGGCTTAAGAAGACTTCGACAACACATAAATCAGACAGATTACTTGTATGATACTTTGATGGCACTTCGTGTTGTTGTTTTAAACATGAAAGCTTCTGCCATTAACCAGTTCAAAATGTCCTTTTTAGGAATAGTTCACCCAAAATTCTGTCATCATTTACGTTATTCCAAACCTGTATGACTTTCTTTCTTCGGCAGAACACAAAAGAAGATAATCTGAGAAATGTTGGGTTACCAAACAACACTGGCACCCATTGACGTCCACTGCATGGACACAAAACCACTGGGACATTTCTCAAAATATCGTCTTTTTTTGTAACACAGAAGAAAGGGTCATATACCACATGAGAGTGAATAAATGACGACAGAATTTAAATTTTTGGGTGAACTATCCCTTCAAGTTCTATAAAAGAAAGTCACGTGGGTCACTGAAAAAAAACCCACATAGTTGTGTAGCTTTAATTTGAACAATTGCAACAGTGCAATATGTGCATTGTAAGAGACTGTAATTTGTGCCACCATCCACGGGAAGTGACTCCTAAATAATGCAAAACCGCTCAGTTAAGGAAATCCCCTCATATCATCAGGGAAAAGACGAATGCACACACCCACACATTATCTATGTTGCCCAAGTCAATTTCCAAAGAGAATATGAATCGACATAAAGCGTCTCATTAAACGTACACATGTACGCGCTTAAGTGAACGAAAGCGTGTAGCCTACGTGAAACGTACGCGATCATTAGTCTTCACAAAAACACAAACAGCAGACCCTGCTGATTAATGGCCCGCACGTAACATCTGACACGCTCAGCCAGCGTTATCTAAATATTTCTCTTTTCCAATTAACTCTCGGCTGTTTCTACATGGTGTAACGCTCGCTCGCCGTTCCCCTCGCTCCACCCTGCTTCTGGAAAGTTAACGGCATTCCTGTAGTCCCCGGAGCCCGTCGCCACGCCCCCATTCTCTCATTAACCCAATTATCCTCCTGGCTCCTCCATCTCCACGGAAACATGTCACTACCCCTACCGTTTCCCCAAGCAAGAGGCCATTAAAACATCGGTGGAACAAACAAGCAGCTAGGGAAACAGAAGGAGGAAAGGGAAGGACATGCTCGCATTCTCTTCGGGCGAGGGCTGTCCTGCTTGGCTACAATAGCTGTATTCATATTTATAGAGCAGCTTGGTGAGGCATCTTAAAATTCTTTGTGGTTCTGAAACCCTTCCCATGCATGCTCTCTAATTTGAAGTCTTATTATAGCATGGCGCGCGCACACAAATTTGGGACGCAAAAAATGCTCATCGTTTCAACGGCAAGGAAACCCATTCGATGGTTTTTCCGAGATACCGATCACAAAATGGCATGTACACATGCACATCTAACACCACACCCGTAATTTAAAAAAATGCACAGTAAGCCACGCATATATCCACATAATAGTCTATAAAATATAGTTTACATATCGATTTCCATCTAAGCTGTCTCCCTCTTCCGATGACTGTCTGTCTTTTTCAGGTATGGAGTGATTTCCCCTCCCCCACCAGACTGCCGGAGCCGCATCTTAATTAGCGAGAGACAGACAGACAGAATAAAAAGGAGAGAATGGGGATGACACCGAGACGGAAAAGACTGTGAATGACACAATGAGAGACCATAGAGAAAAAAGAAAGAGCATGATAAGGATGTGACTGAGATGTGCTCTGCAGTTGTCATGGCGACACTGTGCAGAACAGGTAGAGGAACACGGTCTCCTGGGAAAGAGCAACCAGCCCGGATCGACTCCACCTTTCTCTCTCTCTCTCTGTTTCCACCTCTCTCAGCAATTCATCTTTTTCTCTTCTGGTTTGTACACACGAGCCCCGACCCAAAAATAAACTACTACAGTATAACATCAGCGCACATATTCAACAACGGGTTTGTTGTTTTTCCCGTCACCTCGCACGATCTTTCCACACATTAATTCAAAGATATTCGTATTGCCTCCGTGACCCAGATCTCACATAACTACATCCATCATCTTCAGGTTGTCGTTGAGGCGGTGGCTGACGAATGCAGGGAGGTCAAAGGGAGGTGAGCGTGATGTTGAGAGTGATGGGGCGTGAAGCAGGTGGGCCGATAAGGAGCACCTCTTTTGGTGACACCTCTAAACGAAACGCTTTCACACCAGTACGTGGTGCCATTTGGTGGACCTGATAACGTTTTTTCTGTAGTAACACTTCGGGTCCGCTGGAAGCTCTGGGAAACCCTTAGAGAACATGGGTGCCAAGCCACCACAATGTTTTCTCGAAAAAAGAGAATTTTAAACAGAACTTTTTTGGTCTTGACCTAAATAGAGATGTCTGAGAAGATGCATGTCTCAAAATAGACACTGATTTATTTACATTTACTTACAGAACGCATTGTACAGAGCGTTCTGTAAAAAAATTAGAAAAACCACAAGAATTCTCAGTTGCTTTTAACAAACAGAAATGTTATTTGATGAAGAGCAAATGGAGGCTTTCAAGCATCACAACTTTGTCTTTTTAGTCTCACGTGTATTTCCTTTCGATTTGAAAAGATCTAAAAAAGTCACACTATGCTCAGACTTGCCAAGACTGCATATTTTAATAATAACTCAAGTATTTATTCCATTCCATTTTCTACCGCTTGTCCGAACTACCTCGGGTCACGGGGAGCCTGCGCCTATCTCAGGAGTCATCGGGCATCAAGGCAGGATACACCCTGGATGGAGTGCCAACCCATCGCAGGGCACACACACTCACTCATTCACTCACGCACTCACACCCTACGGACAATTCTCAAGTATTTATGAAAAAGTTAATTAAATATAGATATATTTACATATACATATTAACATATGCATTTATACAAATACTTTATTTTACTCCGAGAAACATTTGATACATAACTAAAACATAACTAAAGTGCAAAGCAAACTTTGACTCGTATCATATCGGGTTACTTTCCCAAGCAAACAAATCCAACAAGCTACACAAACTTTAAACATGGTGTGTCCCTATCAAAACTTTAAAATACTGTCCAGCTCTTGTTGGCCGGCGTAAGTGAGACTTTCATACAGCTGAGCGAGTCAGTGGCAGAAACTTCCCGAGTCAATTTGCTTCACACATTCCTCTCTCATTTTCCCTCCTCCTCACCTCCCTCCCTCTATGGATGCCTTTGTCGTCTACAGCACAAAACACTGATTCAGTTCTGAACCCAGGAGTCCAACATGATCCTTTAAAACCGACACACACACACAGATTTCTGGAGCGGATGTGTGTTCATTAGCTAGATTCCCAGATCTAAATTAATCTCCATCTCTGGCACACAAACCAAAGAGGATATGACACCACTGACCTGATCCGCATGAGACTTCCTTTTGAAATGGCCAAAATAACCAATCATATACTACAATACAAAAGTATACTATCATATACTACAATACAAAAGTATACAATCAAGTGCGTTGATTCTTTAATTTTGGGTGGGTGTGCATTATGCCGTAAAGGTATGTGTTTATTGTGTGTCTGTGCATGAAAGCACCAGTAGCATATGAACCATGATTTTATTGTAGTAAAAGTGCAGAAAGCATGTTTTTGCAGCTATATTACAGCTATATGCATTACCACAGTTTTAACACAAATATCGTGGTAAACTATGGTTACTCTAGTAAGACATGTAACATGTCTTTTATGGTTAACCACAAAACCGTGGATAATTTTCGACAAGGTTTAGCATTAGCAGTAAAGAGTTAATAGCTCGCCATACAGCCAACATATAGAGTTTGTTTTAACATTTTTAAAAATGTCGTTTTCCTCGCTGGTGTTATTCAAGGTAAACGCGCATTTGGAGGGAGGGAGGTTTCTGCGCTCGGCTAGATAGATGTCTGTCTCCCGCCGCGAAGACCAATGACGTCATCTCCCCGCAGCCTGCCACCCCACCTCGAGCAATCTCCGGCCAACATCCTCCGCCGATCGCCGACACTTCAAGCTCGGCCAACACCTCCGCACATTACCTGTCCCGACCCCCTTTTTGATGCAGCCGTTCTGTAATATACCGACCGACCACACTTGACCACAAAGAACGGGACCATGTGGACGAACCACCAACAGGCGACAATCACGTGCCACTTGTGCGCAAAAAAGAGGGACAAACGCCGTGCAATTAAAGCCTAATTAGACGCCACGCGTTAATTATACTCGAGCCACACAAACGTAATTCAGACAGCGAGGGACGGGGGCCAGGGCTCGCCGTGCGTCCCTGACCCACAATACCAACACACGGACACCCACCTAAATAGACGCACACACAAAGATCAAAGGCCAATAAAATGGCTCTGGGGACTAAACAAGGCAAGGGTGCCTAACACAATCTAGTTCGCAAGTCCCTGCCTCGTGCATTCAGCCCACTTGAAGCGCTTCCCAGGCCGCCAGAGACGTACTGTCTGCGGTCAGCCGAGAGAATGTGGGTCGCGTCCAAGATTTACAACCGAGCACCAATGCATCGGTCACACACACGGCTACTGTCGTCTAATTGATGACCTTACAATTCACGTTTACCGCGAGTCTGTGTGCGCACACACCCGAGCGTGAACGTTGTGAACATGTATGCCCGACGATAACTCGCCCTCTCGCAACAATAGATCACAATAGACTGTCATTCTTACCAGTGCGGTCTGCGCCAGCAGCAGCGCCAGTGTTATCCAGCACGGGAGCTTCATGGTGCTCCAAACGCAGTAATACGCGGGGCTCGCGCTGTCGCCTCGGTTTCCTCCTGTAAGATACTGGAGATAAACGTTGCTCTCAGTTTTCGGTATCCAACTTTAGGGCAGGCGTCCTTCGGTACATCCGTCTGCCCGCGACCTAGAACGGCACGGTGTAATCCCGCTGAACCACGCGAAAACCGAGGAGCAACGCGCGCACGGCCTCTCGTGATTTCCTCCCCTCTGACTTCAGTTGTTGAGTCTTGATGGATGTGGAAGCAGGGAAGACCAGAACTCCTCTCTCTCTCTCTCTCTCTCTCTCTCTCTCTCTCCACCGTGCTATGGCGTGTGTGAAGAGAACGGGCATTGGGTGGATGTTCCTCGTGCGGTTGAGGATGCCCCCTGCAGCCCAGTTAAGCATCAGCGTCTCTCCCTTGTTTTTAGGATCCACCTCTAAAGCCGGCAAGCATTCCCATAGGCGCCTCTTTAAACACTATGCAAATCAGTTTGATCAGCAGCAAGGACGTGTTTTTGTTCATATTGACCTGATCAGTCAAATTCTTGTAAAATGTAATACTTGCTGTTCAATATTTATTTCAAAATACGCAAACATAAGCTATTTACATATAACTGACATTCATACCGACATATCTCAGTGAACAAATACGTCTCAGCTTCATGTTAGTATTTTTTATATAAACACAAATCGACATGTATACTATACATCATATGTGCCACTAAATGTTTCGTATTGCAACAACAGATTGAAATATAGCCTATATTTTCTGAATATATATATATATAAAGTGGTATTTATATATTATAAAGCACTGCTACGTTTCACCAATAAGTATTTGGAAGATGTTATTTATTACATTTAAGTAGTCCTATTAAGCAAACTGTAAGATGTTTCTTATAAATTGATTATGTATGAAACAGTAACCTAATGCATATTTTTGTGGGGGTCTCTCAGGGATAAGTGCATTCTAACTACTGTATCGTTATCCTACATTTGGCTAGACTACATTATTCATGAAGTGTATTTTTTCTGTTTAGATAAGTGTGATGCACAAGTCTGGGACAGCTCATACAAACAATCAATATCACAAGTTTTATTTTAGTAAGTGGATTATCGGGAGAAAATCTCAAGGACATATTTTTGGGTTAACATCTGAATGTTCACTATTCATTTAAATGTTGCGACAGAACAAACTACATTAAGGGAAAAAAACCCTAACCCTTTTGTTGAAACCAGTAACTTTGTATTGGCACCTACTGTATTATGGCTCCTGTATGACATTTTGCTTATTGCTCCCTAAACTCTTTGTAAGTCGCTTTGGATAAAAGCGTCTGCTAAATGACTAAATGTAATTCTAGATATGCAAAATGGATTAAGTTGAACAGTTATGCAAATGTGATTGCTTAAGAAATCCATTTAAAAGTATCGGTTTCTTTCATCAAACCTTTATCCTCAAGGCATATCATTAAGACATTTCTGTTAAATTATCACCACAAGAAATTCCATCACAAAAATATCCTTCCTTGAAATTGTAATTAATTTAACATTAGTGTTTGTACATTTTTGTGCGATGCTGTTATAATTCGTTTCAAAGGCTCCAACAAAACTTTGCACAAGTATTTATATTTCATTAGGAAGGACGTGAAAAAGAAGAGCCAAGACAACTCCGAAATTTTGAATTTTTTTCATTGTTTTGTTTCAAAATAAAGATCACACATTGTTTAGAGACAATCTACAACTGGAGTTACAAAAAATAGTTGCCCAGGCAGAAAGCACACACAGAATCTGTTACCTATACACATTATGGTTACAAGTGTGCCTGCATAAAGAGAATCATAGGAAATATACACAAGGCTGTTTAAATATACACCGGAGAGTGTCCAAATCAAAAACCAATGGCCATTATGTTACAATCACTTACAAGTAGACAAAAGAATGGCAAATCTGTACACACCTCTAACTCTGATCCAGGGCAGTCTAACGCGTCAAACACATACACAAACGCGCTCGATGCTACCTGCCCTGGAGCGAGGGAGGGACTATAAAAGACCTTAAAAAAGAAATGAGTGGAAGTGAAAAAGAGGTGGCTGGTGAGTGGCTAAAAGCAGTGCGCATTTTCTCTGTTCTTTGTACATCTATGCAGTAATAATCCAAAGGGCTTCAAAACCAACAAAAAAATTCATATTACAATTTACAATATATAACAACTCATAACTCGGAAACCACAACCAAAAAGGTGAGAATTTACACTGAAATGCACAAGATTTTTATCCATCGTCTTTTTTTCTTCTCATACCAAAAAAGGGCTGTAGAAGCAAGTCCACATTTACATTAGCGAAGGTTTACAAATGTACAATTATACAATCAGAAGTATGTATTCACTACTGGGGAAGATTATAGATACAGATTGGACATCAAAAACCAGAAAAACTACAAAGTTTATATATATATATATATATATTTATATATATGCAAAGGTCTACATCAAGTATGCACTAAATAGTTTATAGAAGCAAGACCAAAAACGTCTCCCATGCTTAATGTCTGCGTGTTAGCAATCAAGTGTTAGCAATAATGTGTGTGTTATGAAAGAATATGCGCGTTAGAAAGGAGTTGTAGAGGAATAAAGTGTGTTTGCGCAAGCCTACGTTTCGAAAGTGGGATAAATCAAATATTCTCTCATTAGATACATACAGGACCCAAAAAGGACCCTCATTTAGGTAGTAGATCGAAGAACAAAAAAATATATAAACGGGGAGGGGGGAAAAGGGTCGCGGATGATTCAGCGATGACGGGAGGGTATCATCGAATCTGACCCAACCTCCCTAATGTTGGGTGTGGAAACACACACAAGAACACACAGACACAGGCATCCTAGTTATGGGAAGGGTTTACAAGATGCCGTTAGGGGGAGCACAGATCGGGCCGAGGTCAACGCCATTCTTCATGTAGTACTTCTCCAGTTTGGCCAAAATGTGCTTTCCGTACGTGTACTTCCTCAGCGTCGCAATATGGGGCCGGATCTAAACACAGCAATAACACATTTGTCACAAATAATCATCTTTATAGTTCAGCATTTTTCCTTTTTTGGAGAAAAGGTGGCAATGAATGCTGTACCTTGTGCATTACAATCTTGCGTTGCGTAGGCTCTGCAACATCGATCATTTTCTGCACAACGTAGTTGGCGTACTGGTCCTTCATCATGGTGTATAAGGCACTGTGCGGCCCGTCCGCCATACTGCATACCTCATCAATCAGCATCGCTCGCTCCGCACGCAAGGAGTGGGTCACGCACTTCTCCACAACATTACTGAAAAGGAAAAACGAGAGACTTTTTCAGTTAAACTCACTGACAGCATTCGTTTCATAAATGTTGAAAATTTTACAGAGGTACTGTAAACGTCTCGCTGTAACTGCTATGTTTTTATCTCTAATGCACATGAACGTTTGTAAGCACCTGGCAAACTTATGCTGGCTGAGCCCCAGAACATTTCCTCTGATTTCCGCGACGATCTTGCTCTTGTCTTCTGCGCGGCCGTGCTCCAACACGTGCTGAATTACGTAATTTCCATACTGATCCTGCATGGTGGGGAAACGGGTTTAGATGAGAGGAATAGATACGATTATTCCTGGGTTATTACAGAAAATTACTTTGTAAATTACCTGGACCAGCTGCTCGGTATGTTGATGTATCTCCTCCAGTATGGGTAGGGTCTGCTCAGGCAGGCAGTGTTCCAGAATACGCTGGATCACTCGACAGCCATATGGGTGTGTGGACAGAGCAAACACCTGCACAACACACACAGTTATTAATTACAATGTATGATTCTTGTTTAAAAAGGAGCTGCAGGCACACATTACAGATAGTGCAGTTATATCTTAAAATAGGCAGGTTACACAATGTACGTATGCTGTTTTCGGATCCCAGTACCCACTTTAAGAATATGGGCCCCTAGAACTACTAACTTAATGTTGCAGCCATCTGGCCAGTGTAGTCTACTAACAAGTTAACACTGAATTTGACAAGGCTGCAGTTGTACAAACAGACAAGAAATCACAATAAATGAAACTTATGAATCTGCGATTTCTTTAAGTGCACTGGAATGTCTTGATTGTAAAAATAAATTGATTGTAAATCACACACAAATAAACTGACATATATACTATAAAAAGCTCTTTAATTTGAGCATATAGCATTTCAATCTGTTGAATAGTAAGCTGCCAAAGAAACCCACCTGTCCCTTGAAGGCATCAATGATGAACTGAAGAGCATGAGGCTGGACACACTCAATGCACTTCTGCACCACATGGTTGCCATTTTGATCCTTTACACACTTTAACACATGTCCATCAAGCTCCCGAACCATCTCATTCTGCGTAAGACACAAAGACATTTATGTGTCATAAGCAAAACCACTTTAACAGTTGTAGGCCAACTTCTGTAAATCAGACTAAATTCAATGAAGAGATTAGAAATTCTGATTTAAAGACTTAAAGGACAATATAAAATATAAAAAAATTTGAATGCCTGTTTTTTCCGCTAACATCACTTAGGCCAGGCTAAATAATAGCTATTTAGGCATTGAAGTGAATCTTTGTACGTAGGTAATTTCTGTCCCCAGTATCCACTTAAGAAGAACATGGGTCCCATGAACTACTAATTCACTGTTGCAGCCATTTTGGCCAGTGTTGTCCACTGAAGAGGAAACACTGAATTTGACAAAGCTGCAGCTAGACAAACATTTGTTGAGAACCCATGAAACGGATCCCAAACCAAACTAACTATCACTAACTATTATTCTTTAAAAGTATAAGAAACATACTAAGTGATTGCACCAGCACAAATGCCGCTTTAGGTGTAACAATTTACTTTCAGGATTTACTTAAGACAGTAAAAATGATTGCATATTCATTTGTTGGCGTTTCCCTTTAACGCGCAAAATTTATTGGAGGAGAGTATTTAAATGGATCATGCAATGCAAGGTTTGCACCCAACATTTCCACTCCATATTAATTTTAAACCCCCCCACATGGATGTGCACATCTGCAGAAACGTACAATGACTTGTTGGTCCGAAGGGATGAACTCCAGAGCTTTCTGGATCACTCTGCAGCCGTACATCTGCAGGGCCAGAGATAAAACATGACCTCGGATCCTCTCAGCCAGCGCCAACTTCTGATCCAGACTGCCAAACTAAACAGAAAACAATAAAGACACTTTTAGGCCTAAACGACATTGTTTTAACGCTGGTCAGAAATTGTGTGCCATAAAGAAGAGAAGTAGATCAACAAAAGAACTTAGTATTACCTCAAAGAACTTCTGGATGACGTAATTTCCAAACACGTCAACCATGAGCTGGTACGCTGCCTGTAAAATCTCATTGAAGACCAACTGGCGTTCTGCAGGACTTGCTCGCTCTAATTTAAGTTGAATAAACCTGCACATAAACAAGTGATTTGTCCAACATGTGAGAATATGTATTGCTTTGGCACAAATCGGTCGCAATAATTATCATAGAAATCACAAAAGATCAAAGCAAGAGGTCAAATTCTGCACATTTATGAAACTGAATCCTGTAACTGTAAATTGGAGGCCGTTTTCAAGAAGAAACTGAAAACATTTTATGCGTTTTTGCTCTGCATTTACACAAAAACGGCGTTTTGGGGGACTGAAAACACAAAAAACGGGTCTCTTATTGCAAGTTTTTCAGCCTATTTACACCTGGTGACTTCTGCAATTTTGTAGTGTGGTCCAAATTCTGAGTAAACAACTCATTCCCTACATTCGTTTACTACTTTTTACCCACAATACATTCTGATTTTGAGTGTACATCCGTTCACTCATATTTCCCATGATACACAGCGAATCAACCATCTGATTAGAATCAGCTGGAGGAGAGTGACCCGTTAATGCCACGAATGTATGTTTATATAGTTGTGTTTGTTCTTGTTGACAGTTATTTTCTACTTTTTGAGAATAAAGTATAGCAGTGTTTTATTTATTTATTTAAATATATGAAGTAATTTTATCAAACGTTATAAATGTAATAGTAAATAAACGTGCCAAATATTTGTTTTGTTCCCTTTATTAAAAACGAATAGCCTACAATAAACGTGACAACTAATGTAAAAATGAACTTTACCATTTTACAAAACAATCCATACCGCCACACAGGTGTAATATAAGCATTATGATGAATGTCCGCGACAGTACTGTCAGACGCAGGATATATTACGCCAGTGTCCGAAATTGTTCACTCATTTTCATTAACTTCTTCCCCATATAGTGGACTATTTAGCATTTGCGATATAGGAAATAGTGCATGAGTGAACAAATGAGCGAATTCAGACGCAGCCACAGTATGCGGATGTGCGCAAGCACGTAGGGTTTCTTTATACACAACAGCACCATCCGCTGGCCTGGCATAAATAATACATCGTTTTTATTTGTTTTCCCGGATCCATGTAAATGCAGATCGATTTGATATTGCTGTCGTGCGTACGTGAAACTTTTCAAAAACAGAAAACGTGTAAACGTACTCTTAGAAAAACAAGAAAAGTCTACGTAAAATCTTAATTAGTAAGTTTGAAAAATGTATATATATATATATGTACGTAGGTAAATTCTGTCCCCAATATCCACTTAAGAAGAACATGGGTCCCATGAACTACTTATTCACTGTTGCAGCCATTTTGGCCAGTGTGTCCACTGAAGAGAAAACACTGAATTTGACAAAGCTGCAGTTCGATAGATTTAGTCTGGAAATGAACTTGTGAAACGGATCTCAAACTAATGCGTTTCTTATTTGTATTAAAAAACTCAATACATCTTAAAATAAACTTTACTCTCATGTCAGTATGATCTACTATCAATAACAAAAGATGTAACATCACAAAGCAAAAACAATAAAGCCCAGTTTTGTTCATCTGCTTTACCTGGAGCCATGCTGATCCTGAGAGAACTCCATGACATGTCCTGCGATCTCTCTCAGCTGCAGGTTGGGGTAGCGGTTATTCCTGAAGTCCTCGAGTAGACGGCTGCGTCCTGACGGCATCACATCGGAAATACCGTAGCGTAGCCGTGACGACGGGAAGAGCTGGCTGCTGGGACTGAAGAGGGAAGAGCCGGTGGTGGCACTGCGGTACTTCGCCTCTGCTCCTGGAGCTGCCGAGATGAAACGTCCACTACCATTGGTTAGTCCACCTGATTGGGAGGAGCCAAAGAGGTAATTAGACAGACAGCCTTTATATGGCAAATAAACACCAGCTTCTTTTATCATTAGTCAGGACAGCCTTAAAACTTACACACTCACCAAGATTCAAACTGCTTGAAGATCCATGTGTTGAGAGCGAAGGAGGTGGGGTCAGAGAGTGGGAGGGGCCTTGGTTAGGAAGCGGCATGCCAACAGGGCCAGGGGAGGAGCTAAAGCTGAGGCCATTGTAGAAAGGTCCATGGCCGATAGGGGTGAGACTACTGGGTGTGCGCTTGTACAGATCAGAACTGCCTGTCAGAGAATCTCGACGTGAACCACTGGAACTGGAATTAGCCACTGCGAACGCAACAAACACAAAATGATATTCAAACTATGCCATTGCTCCCTCCCAGCAAGACTGAACACATCATTAAATGCAAATCTTATTTAATCTCAAACAGAGTTTCAGGAATAATCGCATTATTTTTGGTCCTGCAGTGCTGGGAAAATTAATAAAGCCAATTCTATTTAATCCTTACTGTAAAAAATAGGTTTTACAGCAGTATATAAAGTGGTTTTCGTCGAGTATTTTGCTCACAATCAAATTTGACATCACACACCTGCTGTACCGAAACCTCCGAGTGATGATACAAGCGTGGCTCCCAGAGAAGAAGAGGGGTTTGCATTAAATCCAAGCGAAGTGTTTCCTGGCTGGGCAGAGCCTTGTGAAAATAGAGAAGAGCTCTGCGAGGAAGAGCTCGGAGAGCCGCTCCCATAAAAAGAGCTTCCGCCCAAAGCCCCGCTTCCCTGCTGCCCAGGAGCTTGCTGGGAACCCAACGCACGGAAACCCCCGCTTGCTCCGCCCCCATGACCTCCATTAGCTCCACCCGCTGAGGCAGCGGCAGCTGCAACTGTAAAATAAAAACATATTTAAATACAAAACTCTTTATGACTTTAATGACTGTTTGTAAAGGACTTTGATGCCACAGGTTCTTCTTGAGCTGACTTGAGTCGTGGCAAGTTTATAGACGTACCTGCTGCTGATTGGCTGATGATAACTGATGCAGGGGCCATAAGCCGAACAGGGCCACCACGAGCACCTGTATTTACCACAAGCGCACCTGTCTGGTCATAATACGCAGCTGGGGCTAACATGGGGTAACCTGGAACACCACAAGATACATTATCAATCATTGTCTTTTTCATTTACGAGTGGTGACACTGATGTATACAATTGCATTATTCAGCGAACAAGGTGACCCGTAAAGAGTAAATACTTTGTGATTTTTAATATCCTACTTTGTGTCTATGGAGTGTCCAACAACAAGTTAAAACACTTTCATTTTCTAATAATAGGCAGTTATTGTTACTTTACTTCTAGAATGACTCTTAAATGATTTGTTTGGCGAATCATCAGTCTAATCCCCTACTTTCTGTCAGCCAACTCTGGTCAGATGGTCTAGTCTGCTGTGATTGGTTTACCGCATGCACGTAGGCGAGCATTAGACGGAGTGACGCAAATCTGACCCGGAACAGAAGTTAGGATGACTCATTCGCGTGATTCAGAGTTAACTCCTTTTTTCCCAAGCCCATAACTTTGTTATTCGTTCACTTTCAGCTTTAAAACTTGGCATACTGCTGACATTCACATACAGCCACATAACACACTGCATGAAATGTAATTTAAAGGACATTGTAATAGTTACTCTTTGATGTCTTAAAGGGATAGTTGACTTGATATGAAAACTCTTTCATTATTTACTCACCCTTATGTCATTTCAAACCTTTATGACTTTCGTTCTTGTGTAGAACACAAAAGAAGATATAATAAAAATGATGGTAACCAAACAACATCGGCCTCCATTGACTACCATTGTATGGACACAAAAAAATTGGATTCCACTGAAGAAAGAGTCAAACACAGGTTTTGAACAACATGAGGGGGAACAAATGACGTAAGAATTTTTATTTTGGGTGAACTATCCCTTTAAGAGCAATTTCAAGCCAATAAGTGTCACTTTGTTTACATATATTTCTGTAAGCGTCCCCTTAAAACATCAAGAATCCCTTACCAGGTACCCCTGCTGCCAGACCCTGCCCAAAAGCCAATGCAGAGTTCACAGCTGCTGCCGCCACAAGCTGCTCTGTTTGCTGATTCTGCTGTCCTTGGCTGGGGGTCAAAGGTCGTTGATTTCCACCTCCACGCATTACCTGGGGCCAAAACAAAAAACTAAGGATTGGCCGATGCATTTACAAAAAACTTTTGAAAGTGAGCAATTGCGTTAAAGATTGATGGCACATCAAAGGTTCTGGTTCGCTCATCTCTTACCTGTTGTTGGTTCTGCTGATTCTGTGCTGCTGTCTGCTGGTTGGCAGAGTTGGAAGGGTTGGCAGCCTGCTGCTGGAATAGATTGGCAGGGTACACACCCCAGGGAGTCACACCATAGTACTGAGGGGGCATCACCGCCGGACCTGATATACACACAAACACTTAATTTCTCAGATCAAGGGCCACAGCGGACTGTTTTCCGTGTCTTTGATGTACTACAGACAGTAGTTCTGAATCAGTAATGGTAGCAGCAATTTGCCTTTGTACTGTGGTTTAAGCATCAAAGCAGGGTATGTTTGTGTGTGTGGCTTAACTGAGCAGACTACCTCAATCCTAGAGCTAAAGCTGCTCTCCCTGGAGGACACTGTCCAAGCTCTCAGCCATCGGGAACAACACTTCTCAATTACTGACTGGTTAGCAGATGACCTTTCATAACAGACTGCTCCTGTTGCACTGACTAGGAGAACAATCTGACGGATTGTTGTTCCTGAACAGCAGTTTAAATTAATGTACTGTCATTGCTCAAGCACAAAGAAACAAGCCTTTAGCCATTCATACCTGATGGACTCTATGATGTCTCGTTCACATGTTATGCATGTGTATATTAAGGGTGGAGCGAGTATATATTTAAAGGGCTTTATTTTAAACTATTGTGTTTCGTTGCACAAACATAACCTTTGCTTTTAGGTTAGAAATTGAACATTGTTGCATATTGTGACCCTGTCTGTGAATACCAGGGTCAAGTCTCACAATCCATATTTAGATTGGGAGCATCAAAGTTTGATTTCAACCAATAATTTCAGAGATGCACCGATACACACTTTTCAGCCGATACCGATTTTTCAAAGATATCTACAGTTGCCGATAGTACGGTGGTTATATTAACTTGCATTAACTAAATTCTGAAGATTAAATTAATATTTACCATCTGGCTTCCTAATGAAGATAACGTTTTATCAAATCACTCGTTCCTCACTCTTTTCCATTTTTGCGTGAAAAACATTGCACGACAGGGAGTGTCCTCATACTTCTGGACGTGTCAATGCTCTTTCTCACTCGAGTTGAGTCGAATTTTCTAATTGCGTCTAAGACACGATTGACACATTCGGGGGATGCAAATGACACGAGTCGGGCCGCATCTATTTGCGTCTTTGCATTGACTTTGTATAGAATTTACTTGCGAAAACCGCTTAATTCGCATTTGGTGTAAACGCAGCTTAACTGTTATTCTTTGAGGAACAAACAGAGCAAAACATCAGTTATTTCCATCCCAATTATCAACCACAAGTTCTCACCAAGGGTGGCAGCAGCGGCAAGTCCAGCAGCGTATGGGTCAGTCCCAGGCGGAGCCGTGCTTATGATGTAAGGGTTTGATACGAATGCAGCCTGTGCCAAACCTAACACACAAAAAACAAGTTCAACAAACACCACCAAGAACTTTTAGAATTAGTAGAGATAACTAGTCCAAAGGTAAATCAATGAACCATTTAGCACTTACCGATGTGTTGTTGTTGAGCCGCGGCGAGAGCGTACTGCTGCTGGGCTGCGGTGAGCTGCTGTACCGTGAGAGCACTGGGCCTCTGGAACAGCTGCTACACAAGCATTTATTAAGCATGAAACGGATCTACGGTGAATATTTGCATTTGCTTACATTCATAAATGCTAATCTCTCTAAACCATGAGCTGCGTATGCAAATACATCTTCGTGGGGAATTTCAAGTATAAATTCTAGGCTTCACAGCATATCAAAAATAGGTTGTTCAAAGAGAGCCTTCAGAGGTTCGCCTTCGATAGTAAACAGTGCCATTTAAATGTGAATATAAGCAAGCATTTGTTATTTTATCACTCAGCAAAAGGTGATTTAACTAAACGTGTCAAAACCTTGAACAATAGAGAGCGCACATTTCTGATGTTTTAGTCGAGCCCTCTAGGCTGTAACAGATAGGGGCGTTCAATATTTACCTGCTGAGGAGAGTTGTAGTCAAACAGGCCAACTGTAGCAGCTGTGGAGTCAAGAGGCAGCTGGCCTCCAGGGTACTCGAACTGCAAAGTCTCCATGGAAACAGATTCCATGTGGTCCAAGGTCACATTTTGGGTTTCAACATTCGAGAACTCCTCTGGTGGTTTTGGCCCGGCACCTCCAACCAATTCTGGTCCACCCAACTCCACCTCCGGACCAGTGGGAGGGCAGTTACCAGGAATACGACTGAGGAAAAAGGACACATTTTTAGTCAACGAATTCAAGTAATGTTTCAAATACAGTTACTAGAAGCATAATTAAGAGGCAGTTTACCTAAAATCCTTAACGTCCACATCAAGTCCATTCTGATTGGGCAGTCCGTTTGGGTTATCCAAAACAACTGTCTCTGTCTCCATTTCCTTCCTCTCAGGGTCGAACGTTGTTTTGGGTATTGGTTCCACCCTTTTCTCAGGGTCATCAGTTTCAGGATCTCTCGGGCCCTAGCAGGAAATCAAGGATTGGATTTGAGATTTAAAGGATTTGTTCATGTTTGAACAAAAGAATGAGAATAGTTCGGAGATGATGAAACACTCACATACGCTCCTTTGCGCAGACAAGAATCCATTTTCTCAGCAGGGGAGGAGCTTAGGACATATTCCACCATGGAAACTCCCAATCCACCGCTCTCAGAACGTGGCGAGAGCACTGATCCAGCTTCCCCGACACCGTGGAAGCCCTGACCTGGTCGACGCTGCACCATAATCGGCTGGGAAACTGAATGATCTAAAGAGGGGTGTTTGAGAGATAAATACTAAATATATAAACGAAAGCAGCCTATCGTGAGAAGATTTTCATGCATTCATACCAGAGGTTCCCCAAGCACTATCCCTCCACTGGTCCAGAAAGATCCCTTTTGGTCCATCTTTCCCCGAATCATCCGTTTCCCAGAACTTCTTCCCAGTAAGGAGCTGCTACAAAGCAGGAACACCATACATACACATTAATAAAGAAAATAAGTGAAATAATACCGGGGAAAAGAAACGCATCTCACCTCTCCCATTGCCCGGCCTTCCAGCGCAAGCGCTTGGAAATCATGGTTGAGCTCATCCATTGATCGTACCTGTATGAAATACCCCAGTTATTACGACACAGTTTTGACACTATTTAACACTAACCTGGTCAATTCTACGCAACTCTACCTGGTTGTCTGCATGGATGTTGTCACCGGTGGGCCAGCGGTGTTTGCAATTGTTGTAGCCAGGCTGGTCTCCATGCTGCCGCTGGAAGAAGTAGTCCACCATGGCGTCATCTTGAGAGCGCCCGGCTCCCTGCGTAGGGGGAGGGGCCTGTGGAGAAGGGCCCGGTTGGGGGGTGTGGCCCGCAGCACTCAGCACCACAGGCATGCTGGGTAATGGCCTGTCAGGGGGAGGCAGTCTCAGGTGGGGGCTGAACGAATCCTGCCAGAGCACAGCTTTCCTCTTCAACACACACGCTACGCTCATTCCACCAGAGACTGGAAACAAAACGTAACATTAAGTTTTTGTGTCGTTCGGGTTTGCGGACCATCTAAATGTAAAGGCAGGCCTTGCCTTGTCCAAAATCTAAAAGGCTTACAGGTGCCATAAAGAAATAACTTAAGGTATAGTGGCTCTACACAATACAATTACTGAGTGCTTCAACAATTTTTGTATATTCAGGTCTAATCAAAACACAACACACATTTTGTTGAGGCTCAGAGGGGAAAACAGAGGTGGATGTTCAAGTTAATCAAGCAGAGCAAGACTGTCAAAACGAGTTATTTCATTCTCATTTAAATTTGGGCCTGATATCATTTTACAGGAGTCGAGACAAGAGAGGGATTTCATTGGGCGCAGCCCAGTTAATCATTCATCTCACACTAGACATGGTCAAACAAAGAACTTATATATTTTATCCAGGCTGAAAACTAAACTGATGGCACGTTAACATGGCAAATGTCCAGTAGGGCTGGGCAAAAAATATATATTTTAAATTTCCGCAAGCACTGAAGATTCATCAACAAGAGTGTTATTGGTACAACTATCCACTAGTTGTCACTTTTCGTTTTGGGGGGTGTGTTGTCGAATTTAACATCACCTACACATAAAAGGCAGCAGTTCATACGATTGTAGCCCCTCTTTACAGCTATTTTTGTGAAATTTTGTTTGTTGTACTGAATCTTAAATGTAAAATAACCTTTTCTATTTTAATATACCTAAGTGTGTTTAAAATTTAAAGGGATAGATCGTATGCGTTTTATCGTATTTGGCTCTCGTTTGTACGGTGTCTCTAAATTGTTAAAAAAGCACTTGAAATGCTTGCTACCAAATCGAACCCGGTTCAAATTCCTTTATGACGGACGAAAATATCAGAGGCAGGTTGTAAATGTTATTGACACAACGTGAGGTCGTATTCATTTTTTTACGTGCAGAAATTTCTGATGCAAATTTCGGACTCAATGTGCAATGGGCTTAAGATGTTATGTTCCCAGGTTTAAATAAGTGGCTGTTAAATTTAGAAATGTGCCAGTATAAAAAAAATGAAATGTGTTAAATGTGTCAGTTTACAAAGATGATGCTTTTACTTTAGCATAAAATGTTTCAATTACTTGAAATATTACTCATGTTGGTAATATGTTATTACTTTACCAACTGAACAAAGTTTTGTGGACTTGAATAAAGAGACAAATGTTGCACTTATACTTTTCCTTGGCATTTTGATTTCATAGTTAGGCAGATATGGTGATGCATCGTTATAGAATTGCTAAACAATATATTAATTATTGTAGAATTCTCACATCGTGATATTACAGGTATCGTGAGCAATGTATCGCAAACTGTATCGTATCGTCATGCTTCCTATGATTCCCACCCCTAATATTTACTGATCTTTTTTAGAAATATCTATAGGATTTGTATTAAATCTATAATCATTGACTCGAATTGAGAATCGAGAGCTTGTGAATCGGAATCAAATCAGGACATTAGAATCGATACCCAGCCCTAGCGTCCGGAAGTACTAGGGTGAGAAAATCGCTCAATATTCTTGATATCAACCACGCAAACACAAAGTGCCATAAACCGGCCCTAATAGTCACATTAATGTAAGTAAACCCTTAATCCAGTACCTTGGATGAGTAAATAGATTTTAATGATTCACAAAATTCACAGTTGACTACTACTGCAACAAAAGAACAAGTCACATTAAGTATCGTTAAAATACTGTATTATAATATCCCTGTCAACACACTTAACAGATACGCCTGGTGTTTCAATGTGCGCAACTCTTTAAATATTATCTTTTGAGTCATTCTTTTTGGTAGGTGAACACATACACAATAACAGTTTATTTAAAACCGAGCCAGTTTATTAAGCGTTTTAATGTGACAACTATTTATACTGTTTTCACGCAATTTATATCTACTTTGTTGAATGGGTTTTGACATTTTAACATTGTTATTAAATTTAACAGAAATATTGTGCAATTAACAGATATAAACAAACAACAAAAGCTATTACAGTGTTGCTTCAAACAGGCTAATTTAACAAACACTTTGTTAAATACTAATTCAACAAAGCTCTTTGGTTTTAACAAGCTTGGGGAAAATCATTACATATTATCTGCTCTTTCTTTAATTTCAGTCGCATCTGACCTTTTTCTTAAAAAACATATGACACTGTAAAGGCAGGCCATAACATGCATGATGCAGTAAAATAAATCCCAGCAGCATAATCCTGAGATTGGTGTAATCTCACCCTAAAACTGTGCCAAAGGAGCTGGCAGCATTGAGGATAGATTAGATCACATATCATTCTGGAATTAGGAGGGCCAGTTTGGAGTGGAGTAGGTATAAAAACCAAGATCCACTAACACCTATTCATCATTTCTGTGTTAGTGTCAAAGACAATGATAACCAGGCACTATCAATATGGTTCACTAACAGTTTTTTCTGAAAGCTGGGTTTCACCGTGAGGGGTATTACCCAAAGAACCTAAAGCGGCATTTCAATCAAAAATTCAAGGTATTATATAATTTACTCACACTGATGTCATTCCAAAGCTGTATAACTTTCTTCTGTGGAACACTAAATATATTTTAAATACTGTTGGTAATCCAACACTGACCTCATTGACTTCCACTGCATGGACCCAAAACCACTGATACATTTCTCAAAACATTTTGTTGTGTTCCACAGAAAAACAACAACGATACACCGGTTTTGAACAATTTGAGGGTAAATAAATAACAGAACTTTTGTTTTTGGGTGAAGTCTCTTTTTTTGTCAAAAACACACTACCACAACCTTTAAAAAAAACTCTTCCCTATTCTGTTTGAACAGAACCACATTTCTTGTTAGTGCCACTGCTTTTACATTTTTGTAAAATGAAGCATTCCATTCAGCTTCTATTTTAGAATGTGAGCACATCCTCCCCCATCATGCACTAATCCTGTCTATTATTAAATACTGCTAATATTTGCCATAAAATTCATATATTACTTCTCGGAGTCTAAAAAAGTTGTGTGTACATGTAGACCAACAATGATTGAATTTGTTTTTGTTTGCATACAGATCAGCAAGACATCAAAAGAGATGCTCATGTGTGTCACACAGTAAAAAAAGCCATAAATTACAATGCAGGCAAATTAGACACCAGCACAAGACTCAATTAAACATAATCCTGTACACATAGATAATTTAAGGCCCAGAATTATAACTCGGACAGCGAAGTGACAAACTAGCACAGGTCGTGTGAACAAAATTGCTGAAAAATCAACTTCATTGGAGCAAAATTCACACCATCCCACAGATAACGTGACAGATCAGAGCTCAAGCAATTTTATACTGACTATGCTCATTGCTCATACCTGAGCTTTTGGACTGGCCTTTGACTCTGCAATCCAACATCACACACAATTTCTCTGAATAATAGAAGACTGAAAATGTAACTTCAGGTTCTGCAGCCATCAACTTCACAAGGGAAAAAAAACCTTCCAGTCCAAACTTTGTAATAAAGAATCTGACCAATAAAACGAGAAAAAAAGTGCATAACCAAACATTACCCAACACCACCCCCAACACTTCCCATACATCGCACACCCCTTTTGTTATCTATCTATTGAACCGAAAAGCCAGTTTGGCTTCTTGTGACATTCACACCACATGTACTGCCATACCGAGTTACTTTCATTTCTGGACATCACAGGCACGTTGAGAGTCCCGCGTGTGTCCATAATGTCTGTCCTCTGTGTGGATTTTGAGACAACGCACTCTTGAATGATATGAAACATGCACTTGAAGCCTGACCAGGTTCGCCATTACAGGGCCAGAGACACCCGGAAACAAGTTCTCGGTAAGCTCGGGTGGCTGCAAGCACACCTCCCGGAAGTGGGTCGATTTACCGTAACTAGGTTAACCGTGACCAAAGCACGCGTTTCGTGATAGCACGAACATACATGACATCAAATATCAAACGACGTGAGACTCCCCGAGAGCCAAAGACATCACATGTACCGGACACACAAGGCAGTGCATATTCACCGGCGGTGGAAATGAACCCGGTGACATCAGATGGTCATGAAACACAATCGTTTGTTTGAATAGTCACAGATTTATAAATCGCCGAGGGGCGGAACTGTCAAAGCAAGGCTTTGATGGACGTCTTAACGCACCCGAATCGACAGTTACACGGCCTACACGCTCAATTACGTTCGTTTTCAATGAAACCCGAAACAACCGAGCACGTTCAAATCACGTCCCCGACCGCGCGTTCAAAACGGTACCTGTGCGTCCGCGAGCCGGCTCTGCGCTACTCTACAGGTCCTCCTCCCGTTAACAAAAGGCCCGAGTCGTCTGGACAGGAAGAGCACTTACAACAGGAGGAAGACCCGGGGAGAGGAGGGGGGACCGCTGCCTGCCAATAACGCTCTCAAAATCGCTCGGTACGCCGCGTAACGTCAAAATATAAACGCACGGTGAGCTAAAGCGGCTCCCGGGGACCGTTCGGTTCCAGAGAAGAGGGTTACTCACAGGTGGAGGATGCGGATGGTGACGGATTTCAGCCCCGGTTCGCAGCAGCTCCCTTGCTTTCACACCGACAACATGGCGGCTCGCTCCAAGCGGACGCGCGCGGGTCATCATGGGTAGAATGAAAACGAGCGCGTGCGGTTCATTGCGCCAAGAGGGGAGTGTCGTTCTTTGTTGTGCTGGAGACACATACAACAATGCGTGTTTTTACAAGCGCTTTTAATGTATGAGTTTACATTGCTTTAGTGTTTAATACCTGAAGTGTATTTGTTATTTAATAGGTGTTTGTTCGTTTTTGTGGTGAAAAGCTTTTTATTAAAATTATAGTCTATACCTCTACATGTTTTTTGTTGGAAGTGAGACTTCGTTTTTTTATCTAGAAATGCGTTTCTAAAACTTGGGATTTCATAAATATTTAACAAAAACTAACAAAGTATATACTTTATTCAAAAATAAAAGATAAGGCTGCTTGGAATGTGTACTGTTGCCTTTGTCTAGATTCTAGGAGGTAAAGCGGCATTGGGTGGATGTAGGCTAACTATTGCAAATAATGACACACAACGAGATAAAAACAGGTCTGCTCATTGTTTTCATATCCGATTCACAGCTTTCCCAGGGTAGCACTTGGTTTATACATTTAAAAGCACCATGAAACTGATACAGAGCATTGTATCGTGTATGTTCTTGAAAGAATATGACAATAGTGCTTTATTTCGGACATACCCTTTGTGGTGTGTTTTTAAGTGAACAAGACAAAGAATAATCTAGAAAGACTGTTTATTATGCTGAACAACCGTCCCACCCTTCCCATACGCAGGTGTGTCCCTCACGCAGCCCATTTATCTTTCTTTCTCACTCACTCAGACACATCCCTTCCGAAACAAGTATTGTACATCAACATACATTCATTGTGAAGTTGTCTTCAAATAAACATTTATGGCTAGTCACATTATGTGTTAGGTGCATAAATACATATCAAAACTTATTGTCTTGTGTACATCAACAAATTCACACACACACACTCATGCTCGCAGACATATTAGAGCCACCCAGAGGCACAAAGTTTCTCTACCATGATTTTAACATGCACAAAGTCCTACAGCATTCTCCAAATACACATCTACCCAACCTAAAACATTCATCTAACACGTTACATTATAGTGTCTTACATCGGAATATAAACATTCCCTCTTACACACCCGCAGACACACACCTGAAAGAGCTGAGCAAGCATGAATTCAAAGAGTACATGGCTCAACACAAACGTATACAAAGTCCATGGTGCTTGTGCGCACTTTTCAACACACACACTGTTGCCATCTTTAAGTCTTATTTAGTAATGCTCGTCTCAATGGGGCTTAAGCATTGTCTGGTTCGTAAAGCTTCTTCTCTCTCACACTCACTCAGTCACACACGCAGGCTGGTGCTGCACTATTGAATTTCTCCAACAGAGGGAGACAGTGTATGAGAGACAGACATTGGAGCTGGGAGAACGTATCCCACATTGCAGAGGACTTCATCTCCCAGAGACAAGCAGTTGTTTCCCTCTGGTGGGGTTTTCTCTGGTTTCTATCAAGCCCTAAATATGAGATGAGAAAAAAAGGTTTTTTTAATATATTACTCTTTCATGTCCATTTATAAATTAACAAGTTAACATTTAGAAGAAAAAAAAGAGGCCATGGGGTTATGACTAAGGACTACTAGCATAGCTATAACCAACATTTGTTGATGGGGAAAATACACTAATATACACTCAAATCAAATATACACTTTGTTGATCATTATACAACAATATTGGGAAAAGTGAAAGACAGACAGAATGACAAGACACATGAAAACTATGATAAAAATTGATGTTATCAAATTGAAAATATATATTTTTGAACTATTTTCCAAAATACATGTACAAATATGACTGTTGTATTGCTTAAAAGTGAACATACACATGGTTTCAGTATTTGAGGTCTGAAAAAATACAGAGCATAAATAAATAAGCAATAAGATAAATAAGAAACAATGTTTTTATTTGAAATAAATACAGTAAAACAGAAAATAATTTTGAAATGGTCTCTTAATTTTTTCTATGGCTAAATGTGTACTTATTGTATCCGTCATACTGCTATGTTGGTTGGAACTGCACCCAAGTTTTTCCCCTACTGTTGCACTTGTGTATATGGTTGTGTGACAATAAAGAGATTTTATTTGACTTACGTATACAGAGGCTGCAGCTGTAGGTGAGAACTCTTTTGTGGAGGTTGGTAACCATAAGTGTCAAATCCAGCAATGAAATCCACTGTAACAAAGAGAAAGGAATCAAAATTGTGTAACTCAATGTGACTTTCAGTTCCTGACGACAGCAAAAACTCCAGAACACTTACATGAATCCTCATCATCCAGTAGATCTTTAAAAACATAGCAGGCATAAACGAATCCAAAGAGCTAAAACAAAGAAAAAATAAAGATATAAATTGTTACAATACAATTGTGCTGACGTATGTTTATGATGCTTCTAAATGTGTGTACTCACTGCAAGGAACACTTGCAAGGCTGAACTGACCACCTCTATGTATTGGTAGTCCAGTAGGCAGCCACTGACGGTGATCACATGATGATCCTGAGGAGCCAATGGTGAGTCAGGCACTGGTGTAACTAAGCAACCAGGCCCATTCTCCATCCACCAGGAACGGTGAAGTGATGTGTTAAATGTCATTAGGAAACCCCTGTCCTGCACAAACACAAAATCCCCAAAGTGTGCACTTAAAATTAATTTACATTCACAAAGGGACTTCAATATGACAATCCTGAGGAAAAGCATAACACTGCATTAAATCAAATATTTGTCAATTAATGTATTTTGGATGATCTTGTATTATGCCGCCTATGAATCGTTTTAATGTTTCCTCATTTTTTGTTGATAAAAGTATGCTAACCGTAAATGTAGTGGCTAAATTATTTCACAGCCAAAAGAATTCACAATAACAATTAGTATCGCTATACAACAATTTAATTTCTTAAATTTAATAGTGTTAAAATGCAAGTGTAGGAAGACAGTGATTTTGTAACCATTCAATCTCTTAAAGCAAAATGTTATAATGTTATCTCTTAAAGCAAAATGCAAAACCTACTATGCTGGCCTGTCATTCAGATACCGGTGCTGATTTACTTGGGACATATGTGTAGTATTAACATAATATTCATCATCACGGTTAGTATTATATTGCGAAACCTCTACTGGGTACAATGCATTACATTCACGAACCTGTGAAAAGTGTCCAACTTCCAGATAAAAACAGATGATGAAAGAGTTCCAGCCAACCCAGACCACAAGCCACACAGCATACTAAAACAGAAGTATGCAAAGACAGATAGACAGACGATGACACAAACGATGATGAAATCAGACATGGGATTTTTTGTTAAACTATGCTATTTATACATGAAGTGTATGTAAAGACGACAACAAATCAGTCACCCACTTTAAAGGAATAGATCCCCTTCAGTCAATGTGTGACTTTCTTTCTTCTGCAGAGCAAAAAGAAGATTTTGGAAAAATTTGGTAAAAAAAACCCATTGGTTTTGTGTCCAAACAATAGAGGTCAATGGGGACCAACGGTTTTTGGTTTACAACATATTTCAAAATATCTTCTTTTTGTTTTGTAGAAATCACACAGGTTTAAAATTACCATAGGGTGATTAAATTATGAATTTTCTTTTTGAAGGGGAACTATTCCTTTAAAGTTGAAACTATGTGGATGACATGTTCCGTTGACAATATGTGTGCATTAGATTGTAAAAACATCGGTGCTTTTGTCTCTGGATCTGTTAACTTTTACATTGTTATAATGTGTATATGCATTGCATACCACTATAACATATCTAGTGCGGACTTGCACAGTTCCAAACACTCCCATAATGACAGCCATGATATGGAGGAAATTGGCAAGGATGGGTGCCCACTGATATCCCAGGAAGTCAAACACCTGCCTCTGTAAAGCAGCAACCTATGAACAAAGAAAAAATGTGTATATTAAAATAAACACCCAACATTCAAAACTACTACATTTCTTGTGAACAAACACAACAGCAAATGCAAAAAAGCTAAGAAAATGTAGGGCAAGCTAGGGCAAAATAGGACACAGGGTTATGTGGGGCACCTACGTTCTGATTACAAGCAAGTTTTTATTTCAACATTTTCTAGCTGTCAAATCAAAGTTTCTTGGTCTTAAATCCCAGATAACCCTAGTTCACCCTATAACTATTAACTACATTACATATTTAAACACCCACATGTCTGTCTGTACAGACATAAGACTGTATTGATTTTATTTCAGCGAGTTTCCTGGCAAAACAAGCTGTTGAGGACTCCCAAATTATGTTGGCAGAAACTTGCTACACAAAATCTAGTATAGATGGCTTTGATTCTCTGCAGATATTGAGACCAGTAATGTCCATCCAAGAAATGGCCTAGCACACTGACAGCGTCCAGCACTGCAGATTGCCCACACAACCATAAGGAGGCATGTAGACAGACAGAAAATCTATATCCGTTATAAAAGACATTGATGGGGTTAGCTTAACCATACAAATACATCCCAGATTTATGTTGATAAGGAGTTTGAATGTTAACAGTGCAGACTCAGCAGTAAACTCTCAACTGCACTTCAAAAAAACATTAAACCCACTAAGGCCAAAAGCAAATAAATAACACCTCGTGTCTTTCTCTAACACTCAGGAGCAATCCCAAAGCTCTGCTGCAGCTGTTTCCATGGAAACTGCCTGGAGCCCCAACCCACTGCCCTATGAAAGAAGAGCCCCATCCTCAGGAGACCCTCATTCACACATACACTCATTTGCGTCACACAAACAAAACATCCACAGACCTACATATCTAGGACATGAAGTTTCTCTAAGAAAAAGTTTGCAAGCATCTCTACTGGTCCCCAAAGTAACTGGAACCAGGACATCTTCCCCATTACCCACAAGCCCGTTGACATCACCCCACCCCCCGAAATCAGAACCTAAAAGTCTTGACCTCTCTCTATAGTCTATACATAATGCCTGTACATATGTACATTTTCACAAATGACTAGACATGCATCCAACATCAATGTTCACCATCACGGTCTTACCAGCTGCAGGCAGAAGATGACCACCAGCGTACACTTCCCGTCGCACCGGCCCATGCTCTCGCGCTTGAGGCACGGTTTGGGCCCCGCGAGGCGTCGGGAGAAAGCGGAGTTCCCGGTGAGGTCCAGCTCGCTTCGCTGTCTTGCTTCACGATCACGTTCAAAACATCAAGAAGCCCACCGGGCCTTGTTCATGCTTCCGTGATGCCTTCAGATCGCCGCTGATCATTTCGGATCTCCGCCGCCGATCCGCTTGAATTGTCTTAATGGAATTGCGTTGATCAGGTAGATCCCGAATCCTACCAGATCAGCCACACCTTCATTTCGACACCAAAACAGCACAAACAGATCACGAATGAGAGGGAGCGTGGTTAACGGGCACAAACGAAAATCATATGATAAGCATCAGGCGGAGCGCGAGCGGGGGGTGTAAGGGCGCGAGGTAAGAAAATAAAGCAAATGAAATCCGTAGCGAGCACAAAGCGTGGCTATGTGACTTACCGTGCCGTCCGCTATTCGCTTTTCCGATGCCGCGAGTGGTCTCAGTCTGATGCTGAAGCTCGATCAACCATCCTGCTGTTCCGGCTCTTTGTCAACATCGGTACCCGGGTGGGCGAGCGGCGGAGAGGGGCTTGTGGGTGTAATCAGACACCCTCGTGCAATTCTGCAACCCGCTCGCGCAACCGCATAGAGACGCTCGCCGACCGTCCGGGACAACATGAGGCATTATCACACAAAGAAACAGCTGGCAGCTTTGGACACTCTTAGCGAATGACATATATTCTTACAAGAATATAATCATTCGTTGCATGAATACAACACATTTCATTCATGAATATAAAAAATTGGTACATATAGGCATTTTACAGTCCTGTTCTACATTTACATACTAACTGTGTAGCTGTGCAATTACTAGGTACCAACCCTAAGTACAAGTAGTTACCAATAGTTTTCAGTGCAGCCATATGCTTGCAACAATCACACTAAACCAAACAGACACAGACTTCTGAAAAGATGTTTATTAAAAGCATAGAAAATCAAGTCAAACATTTTTCTCCAACTGTTCATCATTTTTCCAACTAAATATCATTTGCTAATTGAAAATTGCATTTCTCACAACTCAACTTATCACTCCCATTCAGACGCAGACACACAACACCACACACACACAGTTATTGAATCTCTCCGATGTAAAGGCGCTTATCACTGGATCCAGAAAGCACTGTAAAAGGCAAAACAAAATTGGAATTACACATAAAGAGACAGTAAACAGTATGGATGAATCACTTTGTGTCACTTAAAACATCTGCAAACTGCTCAAATGTAAATGAATAAAAACAACATTGCTTGTTTACCATCTTTGAAAGTCAAACAAAAAAAGAAACTAATTTGTAATTAGTATGTTTTTACCAATGGGTTCTTCTGGATGAAAAACCACCTCGTTGACAGATCCAGCGTGACCAGGGAGTTTATACAGGATCCTGCGGGATGTTGTGTCCCAAATATACACAAACCTAAAACACAAACACATCATGTTTATTAATAATAATAATAATAATAATATGACAGTAAAATGCATGAATCATTCAAATGACACATACCTGTCAGCAGAACCTGCAGCAATCTTACTGCCATCAGGAGACCATGAGCATCTGAGAAGATTCTAAACAAACAAAATAAAACTTAAAAGGGGATGTGCAACGGTGTTTCATCCATACTAACTTCTTGACAATGTTAAACGTGCTGGGTTCTCATGCTTGACATGGTCTACTTGTCAAAATAAGAGTTGGACGTATGACGTAGTTTATCTGTGCTTGATACACTCCCCCAACGTTCGTACAGGTTTCGGAAAGTTTTTTTTCGAACATGATATTCCGTTTCGTGACAACTTTTCTTAGTGCCTTATTGGACAGTTCTCCTGGAAAAGCACGCCCACTTATCAACCATGGAGAGTGGGAGAAAGAGCACGCCCATCAATGTGCTTCTTCGTTCGCCACTTTCAGCTGTGTTTGTTCACTGTATTTCGGTGAGGAATGTTATATAAACGGTGGATATAACGCTGGATTTGCAGATCGTTTGAAACTGAAAGATGGAGCAGTCCCACCGCTAGAAGATGCCGGTCATGAACCGCACGCGGTAACTGAAACTGAGTCATATGTATTGCCCACAGCTCAGTGTCTGTGACATCTGCTTAATTCTACTCCCAAAAATAAACGATTTCACTGTATGTATAAACTAAGAAGAATAAAGCAAGTATATTTATAAGACTCAAAAAAAAGTTGAGTTTACCTTCTCAAAGTTATGGACATTTCCCTGAAAGATCTTCACACACCTCTCTTTTGGTGCAAATGGACGGATATCCCAGACACGCACTGCATAAAACATTGAATCAAGATAAATTAACAACAGATAAACCCACTAGGAAGAATTCATGAGATGTATAACAACTGTGACTGATAGAGTTAGTTAAATACATTATATTTAACATGCATAAATATACACATGTAACTTACCGCTGTTGTCCATTGAATTGGAAAGCAAGTAAGACCCATCTGAGCTGAGACTGAGACCTGTAACAGAGTCTCCATGACCCTGCATACTGTAAATCAGTTTGTTTTGCCTCAAGTCCCACACCTGCGTCATATAAAGACGTAGACGTAAATGTATAAGAATAGATTTATTACTAAAAGCTCAGATTCTAGACAATTTAAGGTACAAGTGGACACACAGACCTTGATGTCATTGTCTATGCCTCCTGAGATGATCTGGTCACTGGTGTCATTGAATGTCACACTAAGAACTTGATAGGTGTTCTGAAATGTGTGAACAGAGGCCTTCTTCCTGATGTCCCACAACTACAATAACACACAAATTAGGAAATTAATACTATGACATTTACTATCAGAATTCAAAGATACAATTCTCAGGTTGAAATCAACACTATTTTAGACACGTTCAAAGCACGTATTTATTCACCTTCATGTCAATCAAAAACCCTATAAGACTCTTTCTACTGTGAAACACAACAGAGAATATTTTGAGAAATGTCTCAGTGGTTTCATGTCTATACAATAGATGTCATTGTTAAAATATATATATATATATATATATATATATATGTATTCTACAGAAGAAAGTCATAAAGGTTTACAATGACATAAGGGGGGGTATACGATTACAAAAACTGTGACGAGTGACTGCAACAACAAAGAAACATTGATCATTCCTGGCACCACAGCTATTTTCAATAAGTTCATATAAAATATTGGAATTATGTTGAAGTGACCCAGTAAGGCTGAATAAATAAAATCTGAATTTTTACCATTATCTCATTTTCTGCACCCCAATATTCCGGAGAGTTTAGGATCTATATTTGAGGAATAGATTACCTTCACAGTTCCATCATCACTGCCTGTGCAGGCCAGCTGTGGGCCGCGCCGTGCAGGAAAACATGAGTTCACGAAGGACGTGTGACCTTTCAGACGCTTCACACGCTCCCCTGTCTCACTGTCCCACACACACACAGTCTTATCCGTACTAGCTGAAAAGAGCAGACTGGAAAAATGCACGGACTCGGTGAAAAAAACATATGCATGCGCACAAGAGCGAGTCTACAGTGTTTATGATAATGGCCTGTTTATTTTCCACAAGAACACACCTTCCATCTGTGTTGTAATGAAGCTCCATCACAGCTCCAGTGTGGCCTTTAAGCGTAGCATAATTCTCACAGTCTCCATATACGTTCCATAACACTGCAAGAGTACAAAACAATACTTTGACAGATATACTAGTACACATCAACATTACACAATAACTTTTAATGTATGTCTGTAATCATTGTGACACAAACACAAGGGAAAGCGGACCGATGACTCACAAATGAGGCGGTCAAATCCTGAGGATGCTAACGTAGCCCCATTGGGATGAAACTTGCAGCCGTAAACTTCTCCATCATGACCAGAGAGCAACATTATAGGAGCCTGCAGACTGGAGCTTCGTGGGGGGCCCTGCCATACACACACACAGATACATTCATGTTTTTGCAGGTGGTGTTATAACTACAAGGGTGATGAACCCCCCAACTATACACAATCCTTTGATTGCAGGTGTGGATATTTCAGGAAGTTCTCCTTCAATGCGCTACCAATGTCTGGGAACACACAAAGCCCCACACATCTACAACTTTGGAAAATGAATAAAGGATTTAAATTCAGATCTTTGTTACCATAGCAGAGAGCTGCTGGGACTGCGCAGCGGCCACCAGCTCGGTCCGCGGTCTCTTCACACCGACCGGAACAACTGCCATGTCCGCAGCGCGCTTCTTCTGTTCGATCATGATTGCAAAAACACTCAAATGCCGCCGAAACTAGAAAGCAGATCGAAATGATTTCCTTTCTTTTCTAATGAATGTGTTTTCAAGCTGCCCACCACCAAGCAACACGCTCGCCGAAGAAAACACATCCGGCGACGCCAAGCTCCTGATTGGTTGGTGCACTCAAAGCGTGATTTTATTGGTCGCTGTTCAGTCCTTGAACCGGAAGACAACAAGTCACACGACTCACGTCGAACGTAAACGCAGGAGAAAGATTCCAGCAAACGTATTTACGTATTTTTCTGATGTATCAAATAATTATGGGTTGTCGGAAGTAATATTGCAGCACAAATTTTAGCGGCAAAATTGTTTACAATTGCGAGTGGCGACTCGCTCATTCTCTATGTTGTGTACATTGTTGTCTTAAAGATAAAGTGGACAAGACCTGATACTGTTTGGTAAGATGATTCATCTTGGCTTTCACGAACTATGGTGACTTGTGTCAGAAGCACTATTGATGGCATCGTTATATGTAGTTGTAAAAGCACAAAATAGGGGATCTGTTTTGTGCACCAATATGTCGGATTACAGGCAGATAGCAAATCGTGTACTTTACCTTCTGCAGGTGCAATGGCCGAGGAGCACATGCGAGAACCAGAAGGATTAGATGGACTTCCTCCTTTGTACAGCATCATTAAAGGAGAGGTCAGATTTAAGATGCATCTAAAATCATATACATTTCTCTCTTACTGATTCCAATGAACCTCTCGATCAATCTTTATTTAGGTTGCCACTGTAACAGAATATGGAGCTTTTGTTAAGATTCCAGGATACAGGAAACAAGGTAATGTTGGATGGAGTTACAGTGGTGTCTGTGCAAATACAATGATAGATTTTACATTGTGTGATTGCATTGTCAGGTCTGGTTCATAAGAGTGAGATGTCTGCATGTCGGGTGGAGAAACCGGCTGAAATTGTTGATGTGGGGGAGAATGTCTGGATAAAAGTCATTGGCAGAGAGGTAAATTCAGTATTCATGATGCAAATACAATAACGACAGCTTTTAAAGGCATGCTGTACTTCACACGTGTAGGTTATAACTATACCTCTGCTAAACGCAGTGATTTATTTTGTCTTTACGTTGTACTTGTTGTCTTGATTCCATCAGATGAAAGATGATAAAGTCAAACTCTCCTTCTCTATGAAAGCTGTTAATCAAGGCACTGGGCGAGACTTAGACCCCAACAATGTAATGGCAGAGTAAGTGGTTTTATAGTACATGAATACTATGTTGTCATAGGTTTGTTGATAAAACACTCAAGTCATCTTCTGGCATACTTCTACAAATGTTCATGCTAATAAATGTTGTCCACAAAGGCAAGATGAACGCAGACGGAGGCAGTTCAGAGATCACATGGGGCAAAGAATAACCCTGGAGGCTGTGCTCAACACCACATGCAAAAAGTGCGGCTGCATAGGTGAGCAATGTAACCTCCTGGCTGTGTCAAACCGACCCAGTTCCAGTGTACCTTAAACACAGACCGTTCGATGAACAGTTTTCTTTTAACTCAACCCTGTTCATTTAGACAGACAATCATTTAAGAAATCTTTTTTCCTTTATTTGGACGCATTACGGACAATAAACATATACTGAAATTCTACATTAGCTTAGGTCAGATCAGATCAAACAGTGGTAAAGGAGTACTACACTATAAAATGTCATGATAATTCACTCACACGCATGTCATACAAGCCGTCCGTGAGTTTATTTCTTCTTTTCGAAAACAAATTGAGGCTTAAGTGCAATTTTTACTTCTACACCGTAGCCTACGCTGAGACGCGTACCCTATGCGACGCGGATCGCAAGCGCTATGATTGGTCTGCTTGAACCCCCTCCCTTCAGGTAAAAAAACTCTGCGATAGCATCGAGTTGCTGATGAATAAGGGTGTTGTCTCACGAAACGATTGGTCATTTTTCATGAAAAGGAAACTATTACAAACTTTTTACACATAAATATATGGCTTGCACTGCCTCGAAGTGCCTCCAGGCAGTGCTGTAGTCCAGACTCGAGACGTTTTTCTGTAGTCTCAGACTTGTCTTGGACTCATTGGTATCTGCACTCCGACTTGGTCATTGGTCTCGCCAAATGTTCTAGTTGGTCTCGAAGGAGTCTGATGATTTTTTTTTTCTCCTTCCAAACAAAACCATTGAATGAAGCTTGTTGTGATCTGAATATGGGTGATCCGAAAACCGATTCTTGACTCGAGAAAGAGAGCTCCTGGTGCTCATCAGTTCACTCTTTACAGCAGTTCAGTTCAGTGTACTGTTGGAGTAACTGTAAACCTCTGGTATTAGTTCATATCAAGTTGGAAGGACTGTCCTGCATGTCAGAAAGCGAGTAACTGACGTAATTTGTGGGTAAGTGCTTACTGGAGATGCGGTCACCAATGCAGTTCACCGATTTGGTGAACTGGTTCGACCGCTTCACTAAAAAGAAACGGTTCAAAAGCATGATTCGTTTGCAACCAAACATCACTAAGGCATCAATCATTTTCATTTTAATATAAGTAAATGCTTGATCTGTAAACGCATGTGTCTGCAGACAAACTCGAGCTTCTCCACTGTGGAACAGATAAAGCCATGTTTTACAGGTTGCTAAGCAATCAAGATTATCGAAGCACTTTGTATTTCGGTGTTGATAATTTTTATATTGTGAATTATGATTCTGAATAATTTCAGACTTGAAAACTGTATTTAGAAGCAGACAACGCTTTACTCCCATGTTAGTGTCAGTTTGGTGATTAGGACTGTTCTTGGATTCACGTGTGATTTCCTAGATGGCAAGTGTGCAGTTGAAAACCATTGAATCAATGTTGTTTAGTATAAACAATACTATATGACACGTGGGTGAGTGAATTTTTATGTTAAAATTGTCATTTTAAATCTTCTCCTTTAACGCTAGTTCAGTTGATTTCAGTCACAAAGTGAATACTAGCATATAGTAATGTTTAGTATCACATTCAGAGCTAATGCCTGGCCAACACTTCCATAATGTCTTTATTTGCAGACTTGTACCTTTAATCCCTGAACACCTGTTATGACAAAGTGTAACTTATAAATATTGACACATATGTCTGTTTGCATGAAAGGTCACTTTGCCAAGGACTGCTTCTCACAGCCTGGACTGCAATACAGTTTAGTGCCAGACGAGGAAGATGAGGAGGAGCCGCCATCTGCTCAGAACACCCAATCACAGCCTCAAAAACGTAAAAAGGTACAGACACACCCCTCAGAGACCAATCACTGGCCGCTATCACACAAGTATTGTGACATGTTGCTTGTATTTGTCAGTCAGCCCCATTATATTTGTGCTAACTGTAGCCCTTATTCACTGGTCTACTCATGGCACACTTTATTTTCCTGCAGGAAAAAAAGGCAAAGAAAGAAAAGAAGAAAAAGAAGGAAAGAAAGAGAGACCGCTCTTCATCTGACAGCAGCGGCGATGATGCCAAGAAGCCACGGCATTCTCACACACATTTAGAGAAGAAAAAACACAAGAAGCACAAACACAAAACAAAATGATATTTATGTTCAACCAGCAAATTATGCATGCATGTGCTCATTCGATGTATAGGTATGAGATGTACAGGTGTGTGTAACTGATAGCAACTTAAATGCATTTTGTGTTTATATCAATATTAAACCGAGTAAATTTTAAATTCATATGTAGTTTTTTTTTGCAAGAGTTTAAAAGGGCGAGTTACTCTGGAACCTTGAGTGACCCTTTACCCAGAAACACACTAGACACCAATAAGCTCGATTTAGAATACAGTCACAGCAGACACTGGAACATGCTTAAATTAGAACATTCACACGGAACACATTCAAACATTAAAGTAACAGTGTGCCAGCGTCCTTTGGGACTCTGTAGGATTACACAATACAGGTCACGGCACTGGAGCACCTCATGGAAATGTTGACATTATAAAGTGCACACAGTTGATTTGGAGCAAATGTCACATTTATTGCAGAACAAAGATGTAGATGTTAACACTGAATGTAGTGGCATATCACACACCCAAGAAAAGCAATCATCTGGAGGTACGAAGTTGGAATTTTATTCTTTCTTTCAGGAACGGTGCAAAAGAAAGGGACGAAAACCACTGGACATTTACATAACCATTGAGAATATGTCGTCAGGATGAGAGGACAGGTTTTAACTGAGGCTTCCCTTTATTCTCCCTTCACATAGTGTCGCGTGGAGACGACGTCGCCGATTGTCAGTGTCTGTTAGGAAAAGAGAGAGACTGATGTACATTCTTGGACAGAAAACACCCACATGCATGCAAAGAGTACATCAATAAATAGGCAGAAGTAGCTATTCAGCAAAGCTTTGCTACCGCTGACTCTACATTAAACACACACACGATACTGACCAATGTGAGATTGTTGTCACTGATTTCTCGGACCAGGGTCGTCTCTTTATCTTCCCATTTCTGAACATGAACCAACTTCTCTCCATCCAGTGTTATTTTTGACTGTAGAATGCACAAACAGGGTAAAGACACAATTAGAAACAGTTTTTCCATTGTTAACTCTCTCATTTATATTCCTGCTACACACATCAGTGTGAAGTGTTGTTTCTTTGTCTACACTGACCTAATGAATGTCACAGGATATCAACCATCTTAAAAGACCCCATTGTTTACTACAGACAAACCGTCTTGTGTTATCAGACATGAGCTTAACCATCTTTCACCCAATTCACATGACTGGCTGATAAACCAATTAAACGTTAATGCTAACAGGTCATTCAACAAGCTCTCAGGAACCGAAACGTCGAGTTTACCTTGACTTTACGGTCATCTGCAGTGGTCTCATCGAACTCCACTCCCAGTTTGAAGTTGATTTCCGTGGATTTGAAAGTGCTGACGGTCTTAAGTGTAATGATGTCGCCGTCCATGGAAATAACGGTCGTGGGTTTGGTCATACTGCCAACCTGACGTGTGGCAAAGCCCACGCCTGAAACAAATACATTTAGTAAGAAACTGCATACAAACAAAGTGATTGCATTTAATATCAAAAAAACAATTTAATGTGGATATGTACAATGTGGGAAAATTGTTGTAAAATATTTTGATTTGTTTAAACCGCAGGGGACCACACCTATAAGCATTTCCTTGTTAGTGAAAAAACAGGAAAAAGCATCCAGACGCCTAAGGGCAATACAGTAATAATTAAACAAAGACTGCATATATTTGCAGTTGTTGGTCACATGTGAACAACTGCACACAACTAAATTCTGGAACGGTCAAAACGCTCAATCAATGAGCAAACAGACAGCTTTGATTTGTACAGTACTAAATACTATGTGGAAGTAGCCTTTAAATGGTTATGGTCATACTACATTGATCCTATATATAAAGAACAGAAAATGTGACCTGT
Organism: Triplophysa siluroides; assembly: GCA_006030095.1. Taxonomy (NCBI): domain Eukaryota; kingdom Metazoa; phylum Chordata; class Actinopteri; order Cypriniformes; family Nemacheilidae; genus Triplophysa; species Triplophysa siluroides. Next base: position 182,149 of record VCII01000193.1, read on the forward strand.
TAGTCAGATATGGTGACCCATACTCGAAATTTGACCTCTGCATTTAACCTTTCCAGAGAGTAGTGAACCAAGTGGTGAACACACGTACACCCGGAGCAGTGGGCAGCCATCACTGCAACGCCCGGGGAGCAAGTAGGGGTAAGGTGCCTTGCTCAAGGGCACCTCAGTCGTTACCCGCTGGCCCTGAGAATCGAACCGGCAACCTTCTGGTCACGAGTCCGACTCTCGAACCATTAGGCTGCCAAGGTAACAAAGAGTCAAAACAAGTTTACAATCACAAAAGGGAGAATCAATAACAATTTTGTTTATCCCTTCATGATTAGTGGAGATTCATGATTTGAGGGAAGAAAGTTGAACTAATCTACTCTCTCACCCTCCCCCCCTACCTCTTTTTCTTTCTTCCAGCCACAATGCTCTACATTGATTTATCAGACAGCCTCCCTCCTACATCTTCCTCTCCTAAACCACAGCTCACTCAGCAACGCTTTGTTATTCACGAAATATCATCAGACGCAATCAGCTTTCTAAAGATGGCCGACTAGCATATCACGTATGTTGCCACATTTTAACGAACTAAACGAATTGGGAAACAAAAACATTTGATTGTTCAAATGCTATGAGTGCTATAATGAATGAAAAGTTTCTCCGAAATTTCCACGGCAAGATAAAAGGTTATATTTTAATAATTTGATTGTTCAGCTTCATAGTCACATGTGGTTGTGGTATTACTCAGGCATGCGTGTGAGAGGGAAGCACATGGTTTTGTGTGTGTGCGCACATTTGAGGCTCTCCTTCTCACAAAAGATCCTGCACCACATGCACTCCATCTTAAACACACCCATGCAGACCCACACCCATGCAGATTCACACCCATGCACCTTGCACAATCAATGTTTTCCTGGGAATACACCATTTCCCACTAGGCACAAAATGTATTTTATTATAAACAAACCCAATTTACATGTGTTTACTTGCATCAAAGGCACACCCCAAGTTCAGCCATCCGGAATACACACATGCACAGCCTCCTACTCACCGAGGGCTTTCATGTAGTCATCGAAATTCTTGCTCTCCTTTAAGTTCCATGTGCCAACGAAAGCCTCGACCATGTTGAAAGCTGAGTGAGGGAACAGTAGCAAAAACAATGAGCCGGAGAAAGAAAGCGTGAGAGAGGGTAAGACAGCAACACTAAGCTCCTGCGATCTTACTGGCTGATTTATAACTGCTGTTTGTGATGTCATCACTATAAGCTTGGGGGGAGGAGAGGGGAGGAGCAAAACCTAAAGAGAAGAAGAGAGATGAAAGACAGGCGATGGAGGGGTGAGATGGGTGAATTTTGAATCGGTTAGGAATGACAAAGTAAAAAAAAGACATGCATGTTTAAGATGTCTGAACAGAGTGTAACAGAGTAAATTGTAAAAAAAAGAATGCAAGAAATTCATTTAAAATAAAGTACTTTCCTAATCTTTTCCATATGCACTGTTCTGTACTTCAGCGATAAGCTGACAACGGTATAATATTTTATGGTATGAACAGTTTGTGAGTGTGATTTAGTTTATGAGGTTCTGCTTTTTATTTGATGAAAAATTTGAAGAATTTTATTTGTGCTATCTAACGTTCTGCCTCCAATCTTTTTTTGTGTAACACACACACAGAGTGAGCGAGCGAGAGCGAGAGAGAGAGAGAGAAGGGATGATTGATATGGGGGTCAGGGTCACGCAGTATTTTCTTCGCTCTCTTTCTCTCTCTCTCTCTTTCTTTTACGGACCGCTTTAGGGAAATGACCTTATGTCAGAGGGCTCTTTATTCCCACCCTCTGCCTGTGTTTTGTTCAGTAAGAGACAGCAGAGATCTAGCCGTATCAGCTGCTGTTTGTACAATAATCACCACAAGTAACACTAAACCTTTTCCTCGGCCTGTCCACTGCGAGCCACAAGCATTTGTAAGTGAGCGCACCCACTCTCAAATGACGAATTGCACCCTGTTTGAGCAGAAATGTCTGAATATCAGGATTTGTCTGCAATAAGGTCTGATGTTGATAAATGTTTTAATAGTTTGTGATATTATGAAGATCATTACCAGAGAGCAGCTGTTACATAGTTCAAGAACATTAGACATTTGGCGTAAAAACGCTGTTAACAATAGCGTTCTGGAAGGAGCCCAAGTATTCACATTGTAAAGAAGAGCTTGTTTCCAAAAAGAAATCAATCAAACTGCAGTTGGTTTGTTTTGATTTAAGCCATAATAACTAAAAATTACAGCCAACTAACACAATGAAACGCAATAAAAACAGGATAACAGGATTTTTTTTAAATAAACTTCATATACAGTATAACAAATTTGTTGATAAACAAAGATCAAGATAAATAATGCAGTCTACACTGAGAACAAAAGCTCGTTTTGTACAACTTTGGATACACTTTAACAGTGTGTAGCTCAGTTGGTATAACACGGTGCTTTTATTTGAAGAATACGTTAGTTCACCCAAAATTGAAAATTCTTTCAGAATTGATTCACCCTCAAGTTGTTTTAAACCTGTGTACACTAGGAAAGATATTTGGAAGAATGTTTGTTACCAAACAGTTCTGGGGCACTAAAGACTTTCATAGTGCAGAAAAAAAGTACTATGGTAGTCAACAGTGCCCCAGAACTGTTTAGTTTCCCACATTCTTCAAAATATCTCCTTTTGTGTTCAACAGAACAAAGAATTTAATACCTTTTTGGAACAACTTGAGGGTGAGTAAATTTTCATTTTTGGGTGAACAATCCCTTTAATGCGCAGTGAAAATAAAAAAGACGTCACTTTCAGTTAAGTTTGTTCAGAGGAAAAGTCGTTTGTTCTCATCATTTGGCTGAGGGAACATAACATGATATGACACAAATATCCTTCAGAATAAGCACCGGTTTGAGCATGTGCAAGTTCAGACACATACCCAAAAATACACGTTCTTATTTTTTTTATGTTTTTTATTGTAGAGGGTACAAACCCTTATTTTATGTATTCAGCAGAGATATATTTATTTATTGAATTTTATTAACTACATTTACCATTGCTCTGATAGTGTATCAGTATACTAAGTGATAGTTATACAAACTGATAGTATTCAGACGGCTTGTGCTACTTTACAGATACCCTCAAGAATTTCGAAAATTTCTATTTTGGTTTTTGGTGAGGTATTTAGGAGGTTAGTTCTTCTATATACACCTCTCTGTTTTACTCTTAAAACCTGGCATTGCAGCACTGCAAGTACTGTTGACTCTTGTGCATTAAACTGCAGCCGGTGTTTCCTATTTGAAAGTCATTTTGGATAACTGCATTTGCAAAACGATTAAATGTAAATGTACAATTAAACTAGAGGCAAAAATTATTTGCACTTCTCTGACAGGTAATAGTTCTCTAGAGATCTTCTGCTTCTTTTCCCACTCACTGTAGAAGGTCATTATCCATTGAATCTATACGTTGTGAAATACACCATGCTGCGCCAAAATATCTGATGATTCAGCCTTATGTGTTGTGTAACACAGAGACTCTCTTTCAAAATGATTTATATAGTCACTTTTCACCCTTAAACGCTCGTGGAGAAACACACAGTGTGGACCATGACTGTGTCTAACGCAACACAACGTGTGACTAAACAGGTTATGCAGAGTTTAACATTTCACACGAACAGGTGCTGGAGAGAGGACTAGTTTTAAAGAAAGAGGTGAAATGTCAGTTCCCATTTTAAATAGCACGCTGGTCCTAAATCACACATACTAAGCCCATATAAACACACCCTATCCAAATTAAACACAATATGCAGGTCCCAAATCCAACTTTTGTTGAAAACAGCAAATGCAAATGTATCTGAATCTTACAAATGTCAAACAGAGTCCAGACACCCCCACCCCTTTACTCACACCGCCCTCTAATGGACATGCGGATGCAACTCGGTTTACAGCTGCGCGCACGCATGCACACACCAATGGCCAGCACAAGCAGGCAGCCCATAAAAAAGCAAACACAGACACAATACAGCACTGTGCTGTGTTAACAGTAACCATGACAATGCAGCAATACTGAGAGACGTGCAAATACGGTGAAATATCCTCAGAAGTTTAGATGAAAGATGTCTTAAATCAAGGTAAGATAAGATAAATGTGTGCAGTACGAGTGGAAAAGCAACGTAAACATACACAGCGATGACCGTGGGAGAAAATAAAGAGATCTGAACAGCCGATTCAATTTTTCTATTGGATTTCTTATTGAAATAACTGGTATTGTGCATCTACACCAAATTCGATGGAAATATCAACGGCTAAAATACTAAACCACTAGGTACATGACTCACTCAAAAAACAAACAAAAAAACCTGAGTATAATTTAATAATATAACAATAATTTGAAGTAGGCCACATGAGCAGAATTTAACTAACACCTTGAAACAAAATGAAAAAAAGCACTGACAGATCCAACACATATCTCAGGTTAAGTAAACGGCATTTACTTAATGGGCTATTAGAGATAAAATAACTTTTTGTTGTTTATCTCATTGTCTCCCCTTCCCCCTCTTCTCTCGCTATCCCTGTGTGTGTGTTCTTCAGCTCTCTGCATTTAAAGAGGTGAGCGTTACCGGGGAGACGCGCTTGCAGCAGGATGCGCGGTATCCGGTAACGCGCTTGCAACCTTTCCAAAAGATGCCGCTTCGCGATATCCCCACGTTACCTCGAGTCTGATATAGCCTACTCAGATTGAGTATTGACCTGCTTTTTTATTATTTGAGATGCTGTCCGATGCGAACTTTCAATTTACAGCGAAGCAGTGTCAACTTTCACGATTGCTCCAGGACATGGGCACGTCGATGGCGACGCGCACGCTGATTTAAACACTTTTTTACTGTTTTGTAAACCTCTCGGACATCTCGAAGACAGTATGGCCACTGAAGCATCCTCATGGGGTTATTATAACTACAGAAGTAATATTGATACTGCAAGACCTGTACCAGAATGACGTCGTTGTGGAATCAGCGAACGGGGCGAGAGGCACCAAGACCCAGATGGGGACTGACAGGTGAGAACAAAATTTAAGTTTAGGCTATACATTAAACGAAAGGGGCAACAGAGACTAGAAATGTAACGTCTACTCAATTGTATTAACACAATTTTATGAATGCAGTATAGATATTATTTTATTCTTTGCTATATGATTTACATTTAAATATAACACAATGGCAGTTTGTCAATATAAATAGTAAATTTTCATAGACTTTAATATAAGATTCTAAGTGTACTTTTTAACCTAATCAAGTAACGTTTCTTGGGAAACAACAATTTGCTTCAAAACCTTTGCAAAAAGGTCTTTAAACCAATGCATCTTGCTGCTGAGTTTCCATTAAAAAACACATCCTAGGAACCACTCGCAAGTGCGAACCGAATAGAAATAAAAAATTATTGATTGAACAAAAAAAACATAAATAAGAAAAACATAATAAGAAAAAAATAATAAGAAAGAAAAAAGAAACAAAAGCAAGCTGCGTCCTAAGTAAAATGATCCGGCAAGATCAGATTTGATCCTTTTCCGTTACCCCTGGAGCATGAGATGCAATTTGAGAATCTGCATGTCTCAGCATTGCTCCTCAATACACACCTGCTCTTAATTATTAATGTTGTGCCACTTCCTATTTAATTTGCTTGTATAGGCTTTTTGGATTATCTGACCGAGCGATTCTGTGCTGTACTCTAGAATAACAAAGCATATTTTCTGACAAACCGCTCAGAAAAAAATATAACAAACGGCAACATAATGCTTTTTTATAATTACAGTACAATTCAGTTTGTCTTTGTTGTATTTCAGAGCAATGTTTATGTTTGCTTATGTGTTCCAGATCAAAGAATTAAACTCCCTAAATGCCCCAACGCTGCCCCTCAGCAATCTCTGCCCTCTTACGTGCCCAGATCGAGACCCCGTAGGCTGCCCACAGACTACGGGCATTTAGAAAGCTCCGTGATCGGGGGGAGTCACTGGGGGGAACCTGGAGTTCCCAGAGCGGGTGGCTACCACGCCCGCCATGCTGAAGCGAGCCCAGTGCGGCCACGAATCGTCACCGTGATACGGCCCAGTGGAAAAGAGAGCCCGCGTAAGATCTCACTACTGTTAAACCGTCGTGCTGTGCAGACGTTTGAGCAGCTAATGGCCGATGTCTCCGAGGCCCTTGGTTTCCCCTGCTGGAACAATGCTCGTATACGACGCCTATTTAGTCCAGCCGGCCGCGAGATCCACAGCCTTGCTGACTTCTTCCGTGTCGACAATGCCTTCCTGGCTTTTGGGATCAGCCGCCCATCGCTTGATGAGATACATGTCGCACTGAATGAGTTATATCCTGAAAACCTTGGCTACTGTGAGCACATGCTGAGGATCTGGGAGCGTATGCTGAGACCCAAGGCCACTAAAGCAGATAGTGGTTTCCATGATGATGACCCTGAGGCATCTTTACCTGCACCATGTGACCAAAAGGTGAACCAACCAATTGCCAACAACCTGCAGCCTGTTGGAGGGCAAGGAAGGCAAAGAGAAAAGGTGAAAAAAGAAAGACAGAAAAAAGACAGAGAGTTGTGGATGAGGAAAGGTGACCTGCAGAAAGACGACAAGAAGGAGCCAAAAAAAGAGGAAAGAAAGACAGAACCTGTTTATTGCAAGAGCTGTCGAGGATGTGGTCCTCGTATACCCCCAATCAGAACCAAGCCACATTCTCAACCAAACAGGCCAAATAACCAGAGCGAAACAAATACGACTTCCGAAATCACATCACACAGATCACCAGAAATAGACGAGAATGTTGCCAATGCTAACTCAACCCCCACTGTTCATCAAAATCAGCATAACGCTCTCATTATGGAGACGATATTCGAGAGACCAACTCAACAAGAAACAGTATCACAGAGAAACCTGCAGGGTAATCTACCACCTGACGGGGCTGAAGTTTCATTGGAAGACATCGAGCGCTCCTACGAAATCGGCCGTGTGGTGGGAGATGGGAACTTTGCAGTGGTGAGGGAATGCAGAGTACGTGGCGTATCTGAAACCTTTGCCATGAAGATCGTGGACAACGCTAAACTGCAGGGCCGTAGTCACATGATCCAGAACGAGATCGCTCTGTTACGTAGCCTAAAACACCCCCGACTTATCCAGCTCTTTCGTTCTCATCACACAGACACCCATGTGTACCTGCTGATGGAGCTGGTCACAGGTGGAGACCTGTTTGATCTGTTGATCTCTCAGAGCGGCAGGTTTAATGAGCCAAGTGCTGCATGCATGATCAGAGACATTAGTCAGGCTTTGGAATACATCCACAACAAGAGCATTGCGCACAGAGACATCAAACCTGAAAACCTACTGGTAAATAAAAATGTAAAGCATTGTATTGTAAGTTTCTATTATCTGAATGAAATCTTAAAGGAAGAGATATTTGGAAGAATGCTTGTTACCAAACAGGTCTTGACTACCATAGTAGGAAATATTGCTTTATAAATTTCTGTATTTTGTTGAACAAGAAGAATGTATGAAAGCAAACAACTCTGGGGACTATGCAAGTCAACGGTGGCCGAGAATTGTTACAAGCATTATTCCAAATACATTTCTGTGTTCATCAGAACAAACAAATTTATACAGATTTGGAACTCGACGGTGAGTAAATGATGACAGAATTTTTATTTTTGGGTGAACTGTTCCTTTAGTACAATTAATTATTAGTGGTTGGTGATTTATCATTAGAGACATTTACCATAGTTTTATGTAGTTTAACATTTATATGTAAATGTTGTCAGACTTTTATTGCTATCGTGCCATTTAAAGTCTTTTAAAAAAGACATTTTTGAAAACGGCTTACCTGTTTGTCTGATACTTGTTTTGATAGACTTAAAATATAACATTTGTCTACAACAAATCGTTTAAAACATAACTCTAAGTGTCTTACTTTGGTGCTTTTAAAACACTATTGTATTAAAAACATGCATTCAAAATAGTGAATTATACTCTCTATCACTTATTCAGGTTCAGCGCAATGGCAGTGGAGGTGTGAATCTGAAATTGGCTGATTTTGGATTAGCCATGGTGATAACAGAACCGGTGTTCACAGTTTGTGGCACACCCACATATGTTGCTCCAGAGATTCTTGCTGAGACAGGTAAAATCCTCTGCTGTAACCCATCTAAAACTGGTTGGACACATAAAACCTGAGCTACAACTTATTTAAAATTTCAGATGATTTGTATATAGTACATGAATTGTTCTCAGATATTTCCAGTGTTATGCATTGTGTATGTGTGAATAGGTTACGGTGTTGCAGTAGACGTCTGGGCGATGGGTGTTATCCTGTTTGTGCTCCTGAGTGGCTTTCCTCCATTCCGCAGTCCAGATCGTAACCAAGAGGAGCTCTTTCTTCTCATCCAGAGGGGAGATGTCCACTTTCTGTCCCCTTACTGGGACAATGTGTCTGAGGGTGGGACATTTGACGATCTACAAATAAAGAAATTTAAGGATTCAGTCCCCCAAAATAACAGTTTTGTCATTGTGAACTTACTTATTTTTCATAATTTTTTTTATAGCACACATAAGTCAAATGTGTTAGGAACAAGCAAATGGGAAAAAATATTTACAGTCATTTATATGCTTTAATCGAATGAAGTCATCTCTTTGTGTCTCTGTGTGTCCCAGGTGCCAAAGCTCTAGTCAGAGCTCTGCTTGAGGTGGACCTAAAAAGGCGTTTGACAGCTAGTCAAACTCTGCAGCATCACTGGCTTCAACATGCAACCGCAGAGAAAGACCATAAGGGGGCGACAAAAGCCACTGACGCCACAACTGAGAAGAACAACCACCAGAAACTAAGTGGCAAAACTATTGAAAATACACAAAAACAAGAAATATCATCAGAAGAATCTCATAAAGCACAAATCAATGAGTACAAACTAAATAAATATGAACCAGATATTAATGAACATAAAAGACAAGCAGACGCAGCAGAGTCACAAAATGACCAGTGACCAACAACATACATCTAATACAGAAGACAAAACCTCAAACAAGCTACACAGCACAGATCAGAACAAACCCGAGAGACCAGCAGAGCGAGAAGACGCAGACTCAAAACAAGAGTGAACTGCTAAATAATGAGTGAGCCAGAGAAGTGACATGCTGAGCAATGACAGTAAGAAGGTCACTGAAGAGTGAAGAAGCCATCATAAAACCAATGACATATGACAAGACTACAGTACAATACATGCTATATAAATGATTCAGTGTGGGGAATTTAGTGATAAAAGAAAAACAGTAATAATGACTACAAATGAAACAAAACAGCATAACACAAAACAAATGAACTGATGTAGTTTCTTTATACTCTCTAATCTACACAAAAACTAAGAGCACTGATCGGAGTGTGTAAACTGTCGCTTTGGATAATGTGTCGGTGAAATGTAAATCTAATGTAAATGTTTTTCACAAGGCATGTCAGGTTTCAAATGAAGTACCTGCTATCAACATGTGTGTTGTTTAAGAACAGCAGTCTTTTTTCTAAAGGCAATTAGGAAGGAAAACTAATATTTTTTTATCTCGCCAGTCTATAAATAATTAAGCGGTCTTGTATTGTTTTTAATTGAAAGGTAGTAAGGACGAGTTTCTTATTCTAGGAAGGATTAAAAATGTTTTTGTCAATATCAGCATCTGTAGCTTGAGTGCCAATTTGCGTGTAAGTTGGCCAGCCATTTTTGTTATAGTATGGTAGACTAGCTAGAAAGAATCTAACAGTATTCAATATAAATTGTCTTCCTGTGTCTCGCATTCCTGTATGTGCTGTTACTATACTGTGTATGTAATAAAATGGTTTCCGTTTATTTAGTATCTAGTCTGTTTGTTAAATACGTAAATCTGTACAAACTGTGTGACAACTGGTGAAATCAATCTTGTAATTTGCATGAAATGACTTAAGCTTCATTATCTAATGCCATGATTACGTTTGTACATAATGAATAAGAGTATTACAGTCCAGTGATCTGCAAACCTCACACAAACACTTTCCCATCCCCACATGCTACTTACAATGCAGAAACAGTCAAGCAGCCAAGCTAGACTGACAGCTGTCCTGCCTAAACTAGTCCATCAAGTTATTTCATTTGGTTAAGGTCATTCCCCCACCCCCCGGGCTCTCACATTGGCTTCTGTGAAGAAAAAAACACATGAGAAATGACACTTAACAAAACACTAAACGTAAACTTATTATTTTAATTAAACACAATTAATAACGTTAAATCTGCGATATATTCAGATCCAAACCACTGTTTGTTCAGTCGTAATAATTAATTCAGTTCTTCCATTCACAAGGCTGCAAGTACAGTTATTTACACAAATGACGCTGCAGGATGACGTTGCCATTTTGTCGCATATCAGGGGAGTTGGGGGCTTTTGCCTAGACATCACTTGCGGTCACCTTTTTCTTTTAAAGCTTAAATTGACATAACACAAATATGGCACGTCGGCACAGATCAGTTAAAAACAAATCTACTCACGAAATCGAGCAACGCAAACTTTATGATAGCTTTTTCTTAAGAAGCGTCCCGCTACATAACGCTGGTACGCATGCGCGTCGCAGAGCTCTTTAAATACCCCCAGTCATCTGATGAGGCACAACATTTGCTGCAGCCAATCAGGTAGCGCGTAAGAGACGCGCAGCGCGGCCATCTCTGATACTGGCAGAAAAGTCACATTCTACCAAACAACGAACGACAGTATTGGCTTGTTCTTCACCCCGCTCTGAGTATCCAGTGCCCGGATAGGCAGAATCAGAAAGGGACAAGCGGGCAGGAGGAGAGGAGGAGGTAGACAGGAAAAAACAAAGATGGCAGTGTAGATTAAGGGGTAGACTGTCGAAGAGACTCTGCATCAAACTGATCGCTTTAAGGCTTTCTGGCGAATCCGGATCGCGTCGGAGTGGACCGGTTTTGTTCGGAAGACGGACCGGAGCCAAGGCGCCCAGCCGGGTCGCAAAGCGTCGCCGTGTGCGTGCTGTCACAGCGGATAACGGCAAACAACAGCCTGTTGTTTTGTTGAGGCATAGGAAGGCTGTTTTCTCTCGTTAGAAACTGAGAGCTGAAGCTAACCCGAGATCAATCCAGACATCTGGACATTTATGTAGGGAAAACTGAAGTAAAACACAGATGACAATAATTTTCCTGCCCCATATTCTTATATCATTATAAACCCGATAATAATCTGAGGCTTGTTATCAAGGGATTGTTTACTACTGAATGCACTGTTGGCAGTCCAGATACACCATTGTCACAGACCGAATAGCTCGGGGGAAAACCTGGAGATTTCACACTGACAGTCAGCGAATCCTGTGCTAGACCAGCCTAAATATCCTCTCTGACTCGTTTTGGACCGGACTTGGATGTCTTCGATGGAGGATAGGATGGAATTAGGCGTCGCGGCCGCTCCAGGCTCCTCGTCCTCGGGTCTGAGTGTCGGTCCTGTGGGGGGAGCCCTGGATGCGGGTTCGGGGAGCGCCGGACTGGTAGGTATTCAGGAGGAGCCTGTCGTGCGGAGAGACGGTTCTGGTATCGAGGCCGACCCGGACGCACCGCCCAAGAAGCGCGTGAGACACCAGGAGGGGGAAGCGGGGAAGCTCGAGGAGCGGCTGTACTCTGTACTGTGCTGCACTGTGTGTCTGGACCTTCCTAAAGCTTCTGTATACCAGGTAAAAAATGTCATTATAGAGTTTGATGTATGTGTATATAGAGAGTTCAATTGTGCAGGGCTTTGTCTCACCGGTATGGCCCAAATGTCGCATTACCGTTTCACACCCATTGAAAATGACGTTTAACATTTTAATATGAAATGTGTTCAGAATGATATTTTGGGAGTTATAGCTTATTTTCTGTGTGTTTTCTATTGTTCCTTTGTCTGTTTTTTTATACAATATCTGTCACTCACACTGCAGTTGACTAATAAAATGATGCTTTAACACACTTACATAACACACAAAAGTAGTTTTTGTCTGTTTTTTACTTTTGAAGAGCTGGTTTGATGTGTGTTTTTAAGTTTATGGTGTTACGCTTTACATAATACTGACCTGAGCAGCTGTTTTTTGCTTTCAAAGGCAAACATGACAATCAAGGTGGTCACATGTTCCGTTTAACCCAATCATCCTGCTCACCCCTCCCCCAAATATGTGCCCCTTATAATACCTCTGAAGCCACAACCTACAAAACAGCTGTAAAGAAAATTCCTTGTTACTTTCTTTTACGTTTTCAGACACTTTGTTCCCAATATAAGTAGTTCAAGTCAGCCTCATCCTTTTGACATTTAATTGTTTATTAACTGTATAACCCTTTAAATGGTCCTGTCTTTTAAGTGTATGACTTTTAAATGACTCCTCAAATGACAGGTCTGCATTGAAACCAGAGTGAAACAGTAGAAATGCCACAGAGCATGAAAATGACATTCAGACATTTTGTGTGTTTCTTTTCTTGCGTTTTCCCCCCCCCCAAGTAAACACAGCTATCATCTCACTAACCTAAAAAGTAGCATGTGATTCATGCAGAATGTGTCCCACCACATCAGAGCTAATAGGCTGCAGTGTAATCCATTACTGAATCATGGGATGAAACTAGTAAAAAAACATGTATCTTTAAACAAAACAAGCAAGTTAGGAAGAACAAAATCAATTGGTTCCTAAATGAATCAAACATAGCAGTTTACCTCCTGTGATGTAGATCAGCTGGTGAATTAGTTAGAAATAATTCATTCAAACTGTCAAGTTCAACTTTGAACTTATCATAATATTAGTATTAATCATTGTTTTTAATAGCTCATAATGTTTTGGATAATAAAGCTTATGATTATACCTAATTATTTTATGTAATTAACCTGTCATAACTGCCATAATGCATATATTTATATATGATGGCTAATTTTGCTATTTTAGATTCAAATGTGCATATAGGAATTTAGCAGATGCTTTCATCCAAAGCGACTTACAAGAATGAGGAAAAAAGGAAGCAATGTATCATAGTGAGGCATTAATACATAAGTCTCAAACCAGGTTTCAGAAGATTAATGGTGCAGCCTATACTTAAATGTGTAATTTCTTACAGTTGACTTACAAAGAATGACATTACACTGCCATGTTATACATATTTGGTTGTTTTTCCCTGATTGTAATTTATTTTCATCATTACCTATTTTAGTGTGTAAGATGAATATAATTTTCTGCTTTTTCATTACCCCATCCTGACTAAGCAGCCCAAGTTTCTGACTTGGCAGGTGCACTTGTTTTAACATGCTTTGCGGGATGCTTTCATAGTACCTCTCCAAACATAAAATTGTGATTCTTTTTACTATGGCTACTTTAATAGTGTAAGTGTAAACTCAGACATGTTGCCTTAAAATTAAGGTCACAGTCATGTCATTCATGAAACCACTGCTCAAAATCACTTGGGTTAAATGGGGAACTTCCATCCCGAGTTCTACATCCAGAACAATACATCTACTCACAGAGATTCTTGCACTTTTAGGTCTAGTGTATGCACCTTCGCGGCATCTAGCGGTGAGGTTGCAAATTGCAACCAAATGCTCACTCCACCCCTCCCTTTTGAAGCACTCCGGGGGCTGACACAGCACCAAGGTGTCTTCACGTTTTCGCTTCTTTGGCAAAGGAGATAACGTATTTACGAAACGTGCTTTGTAGAGCAGTTTGTCCGTTTAGGCTACTGTAGAAACAACATGGCGACTTCCGTGCAAGGGGACCCGCGGTGTAAATAGATTGATGTAGCATTTGCTCACCATAAAAAGCCTGTGAAATGGTTTCAACATTGCTCTCTGTGCTGTGAACTGAAGGTGTGTGCTCTCATTTCACAGTGTACAAACGGGCACCTGATGTGCGCAGGCTGTTTTATCCACCTGCTTGCTGACGCACGTCTCAAAGAAGAACAGGCCACGTGTCCTAACTGCCGCTGTGAGATCAGTAAGAGTCTGTGTTGCAGGAACCTGGCGGTGGAGAAAGCCGTGAGTGAACTGCCATCCGACTGCAGCTACTGCCTCAAACAGTTCCCTCGATCCAGCCTGGATCGCCATCAAACGGAAGAGTGCCAGGACAGGTACCGCTACACCAAATTACAAAACAAACACCTGATTGACAGGGAATAGTAAAGAGTCAAATTCACTAAAACAAAAGCCTGCGCTTTTTTACTAACCATTGTTAACATGCCTCCTAAAAACCTAATCTATTATAGTTTGTTTTATAATCAAATGTCAGCGTTGTGTACCTGGTGTAGTCAGTATTGCACTATTACAGAATTTTGGTTTGATGAGATGCTTGTGTACTTTTTCTTGTGATAATGAGACACAAGAAAGGATTGTGCAATGCAAATTGTGTTTTCGATGTTTGCCTCTGCTCTTGTTAATCGAGTGCATGCAGATAAACAAAATCGATACAATTCATTCGTAGTAAGTCCCCCCAGCCTATTTCTAATCTAGTGACAAGATGCTAGATTTACAGAGATGATATATGCTATGCCATACCTAGATGATGGTGTTTGGTCAGTCATTTTCTTTCATTACGTCTTATTTGTTCTGGAAATAGAGTGACACAATGTAAGTACAAGCGGATTGGCTGCCCATGGCAGGGGCCTTTCCATGAGCTCAGCGCTCATGAGGCAGAGTGTTCCCACCCATCCAAGACTGGTATGGAGTTGATGGGTATATTGGACGAGATGGACCAGAGCCATCGCAGAGAGCTACAGCTCTACAACAGCATCTTTAGCCTGCTGTCCTTTGAGAAGATCGGCTTTACAGGTACACAAATAGATAGAAAAGCATGAATGAGTTAGTAACCAAAATATTTGTAGCCTTATGTGTCAGGTGTCAGTCAGAAGCCACTCCCTCTCATGAATAATGCGGAAACCCTTGCGCATTCTTTCTACACACATGGATTCGGTGTGACTACCAGTTGAACAACCTGTTGAAAACATACACAACAAGCATATAGAATGTGAAAATCTGCATACCTGATAGGTGAAAAAGTTGTATTTTAGCAATAACTCTCATGTGTTTCACTCCAGAGGTGCAGTTCAGGCCGTACCGCACCGATGACTTCATCACGCGACTGTACTACGAGACGCCTCGCTTTACCGTGCTCAACCAAACCTGGGTGCTTAAGGCGCGTGTCAACGACTCCGAACGCAACCCCAACCTCTCCTGCAAGCGCACGCTGTCCTTCCAGCTTATTCTGAAGAGCAAAGTGAACTCTGCACTGGAGTGCTCTTTCCTGCTGCTGAAAGGGCCGTACGACGACGTGAAAATCAAACCCGTCATCCAGCACCACGTCTTCTCCAACGACGCCAACGAAACCGAGTACGCCCTGCTGCCCATCAGCGACAGCGTGGAGTGCAACAAGCTGCTGGCTGCCAAAAACATCAACCTCCGCCTCTTCATCTTTCAGATCCAGAAATAGAGGCGTGAGATGACGGGACGGAAGAAGAACATGGGAGAAGTGATTGGGTAGGCAAGCACCACTGAACCACAGATACCTCTTGAGGAGAAGGATAAAAAATATGGCCCATCAGAACTGCATTGTTCGTTTGTGTGCGAGTGTGTGTTGTTGCTGGTAAGCTTCCAGACCTGAAAATCTGCCTTTATCATCAACAAACCCACCCTACACTCATACTGGCGGAGCAGGAGAGGCCCAAATGGACAGCACAAAAGAGTCGTTGACTGTGTTTGTGTGTGTTTCCTTGAGCCTGTTTGTGAGGATGCAAGTCATTTCAGACCGATATTATATGTAGTTGGATTGATTGAATGGGGGAGTGTGTTTGGGACAAAAGGTAAAGGCAGAGGTGTCAGAGGTGTGATGCAACCTATCATGCAGGCAATGTTAAACTGTGTTTGTGTGTATGTCCCGCTCGAAACCGTTCTCAAGGCTTCTCCACACAGACACTGCAGCACAGGGGCTGCAACCGCTTTAAGTGTTTTTTTGAATGTGAAGGTAGCCATTTTCATTGGTGCAACAGTAACAGTTAGGCTGGATAAAATGTCTGCCAATCCCAGAAGATGCGATTTTGCATGGTTTTAGTTTTTCTTTTTGTGTGCACTTTGGAATGCACACTTTTAGTTGAGTAGCAATCGTAACCCTGTAATCTTAACTTAAGTTGACTTTATTAACACGTTTATTTAAGAATCTGTGAACTTTGCCTTTATTCCTTCTGTGAATAGTCATCATCATTAACAAATGCCATGTGTTCTTTTCAGGCCCCCAGTTTGTCAACACAGTTACAGCGCGTCTACACCGGACGCGACCGGCGCGACGCGACACCACATACGGCTTGTTCTAATGGGATTGTCGCATCGCGCCACGTTGCATCCAGTGTGGACAAAATTGAAAATTATAATAGGTTCTATTATCTTTTGTCGTGTAGCATCGCGCCGCGTCCAGTGTAGACACGGTGTTGCATTTCCCATGCGTTGTGATGTCATAATACCTTAAGCTGAATCATAGATAATATTTATTTTAATGATTTATTTATCTTGCATTTATTTGCTAACATAGTCTACACACTCACCACAGCGAAACTGGAAACTGGATTGCCACTTTTACAGACCCTTTCCATCCCTTACGAGAATGAATTAACCATGGTTTTATTATAGTAAGGGGTGGTTTCCCTGACAGGATACGTTTAAGACAGAACTAGGCCTTAGTCAAATTAGGATATTTAAAGTGAAAATTAAAATTCTGTCATCATTTACTCAGCCTCTTGTCTTTTCAAACCTGTATTACTATTATTCTTTCACAGAACACAAAAGAAGATATTTTGGAAAATGTTGTTAACTGGACCCCATTCACTTGCATTGGTTTTGTGTTGTGTTAATACAATAGAGGTTCAGTGCTGTTCGGTTACCAACTTTCTTCAAAATATCTTCTTTTGTGTTCTGCGGAAGAAAGAATGTCATACAGGTTTAAAATGACAATACGAGTAAATGATGACCGAATTTTCATTTTTGGGTGTACTATCACTTTAAGTCATTTTAAAAAACATACTTTACAAAAAACACAATGCATCTAGAGACAAAGCAATCGCACTGACATACACTGCCCGTCCAGAAAAAAGTCACATACTGGTTGGACCTCTTTTAGCTTTGATTATGGAACGCATTCGCCGTGGCATCGTTTCCATAAGCTTCTGCAATGTCACAATATTTATTTATTTTTTCGGCAAGATCTTGTATTGAGGATAGGAGAGTCGGCCCGAGTGCAAAGTCTTCTCCAGCACATCCCAAAGATTCTTAATGGGGTTATGGTCTGGACTCTGTGGTGGCCAATCCATGTGTGAAAATGATGTCTCATGCTCCCTGAACCACTCTTTCACAATTTGAACCCGATGAATCCTGGCATTGTCATCTTGGAATATGCCATCAGGGAAGAAAAAAAATCCTTTGATGGAATAACCTGGTCATTCAGTATATTCAGGTAGTCTGCTGACCTAATTATTTGGGCACATAACGTTGCTGAATGTAGACCTGACCAAATGCAGCAACCCCAGATCATAGCACTACCCAGGTGGTGACTTTTTTTGGACAGGCAGTGTATTTTACGATATGTCATTGCAAGTTGTTTTCGATCAAGACACTTCAAACATTTGAGTTAGTCTGGGACTAGTCTGCCCCTAAAAGTGTCTGGCAGATTTATTATAATTTTACTACAAATACCATGGTTAAACTTAGGCTATTGGGGTGATTCAATTAATCATCCCTATAGACACACACATGATTTTTCTTCATACCTTTATTAAAAATGCACATGCACACACAATCTCACAAGCTGGGGGTACAAAAGAGCCAATTGAGTATTTGGATATCTAGTGAACTCGGCTGTGACCTAACACTTTAGACATACTTGAAATAAACAACAGATCAACAGAGTTGCTTTTGCAGAGACTGTCACTTCTGGAGTTTAGTTTCAAACTGTTTCTGCGTTTAAAAGCTTTTAATTCTCACATGACACTCTGGCTGTATATGTGCCTTTCTATTAAAGCTCATTTAAACTTGTGTCACTGCATTCTGTACGTTTCTTTCAGTGTTTTTTCAGCGTTGTTCACTGAAAGAAAAACTTGTTATAAAACAGTTAGCTCTGGTTCTTGATTCGGATAGTTTGTGCTTATATTCTTGGACACATTCGCAATGTTTGTCTTAATGTGGTTGTGTAGTTAATGTTGTTCGATTTCAAAGGTTCATATACTGTAACACGTAAGGTTAGCTGCTAGTTCCCACTTCAAAGACACGTAATGCTTAGTCCTGTAGCGTAGGCCTACTCGCGCTCCTTCATATGTTTTAAAATCATTTATTTAAACACAAATGCCTAAAATACATACATACATACACACAGCCAGATAGAACGTCAACTAATCATGACCTCCTATACATGTGTGGGAAACAAAAAGCAAGTCCATCAAACTGGTCGGATCATACATGTTTAAGAAACAACACTGCTGTAAATTCCTGTCAAAGGTTATAATAACATTTTGTGAAAGGGTTATTTTTAATATAATTTTGTGTGAGGTTAATTTCAGTCAAGTAATAGGCTATAGACTTAAATATAGTATCATAAAATATCTATATATATACCGTATCTTACGTGTCGAGCAAAAACACAAGTGATAATGTAAATAGTATAAATTATGCTCTAACTGCTATCATAGCACATCCGTAAAATTCTGATCAAACTTGTGACAATAACTCCAACAAAAAAGGCAGAATCTGAAAGATGCTAACAGACTCAGGTGCTACAGACTGTGTGGGACATTATTTTGTTGCTACTGTAAATACTGTAAAAAGAGTTTGTTTGGCTTTTACTGTCAAACCGCGATCAGGTGTATACGTAGTTTCCTTCAGTACCAGCACTGGTTCTGATTCATGTTACAGCCATTTTTGCAGCTACTTGTCTGGTACGAGACCCCCAACATATTGAGTGATGGAGGTGGAGAGGGGGCCAAAGAGTTGCAGTATACTTGAACTCCAGCAGGGGGCATCAAACACTGTGTCTGTCCACCGTGCCCTGACACCAGCATTGTAGATGGATAAGGCTGCTGTTGTTGCTGCTGTTGCGGTACCTCATTAGAACAAAAAGAGAACATATGTTTATTAAATGAAATATAAAACATATATTTATATTATACAGAACACTGAATTGACTTGTATCACCCATAAATAATATGATGCGCATGAACTGGAGTCTCCGCATACCTGATATGAGGATACAGATGGGTAAGGTCCCATAATGCCTTGCTGCGTTTGGGGTAGAATCTGACTTCCTATTGTGCTGGGGCAGCCTTGTTGGTTAGATAAAGTCATAGGCGAATATCCTGTTAAGTGAGAATTTGTCAATTATAAGTGAGATTGTATTTTTACTATCATAACCAATGATGAGTTATGAACTTAAAAGCCTAAATTTAACAATTGCAAATGATATACATTTATACAATTATATACAAAACGTACATT
Source organism: Triplophysa siluroides (assembly GCA_006030095.1). Classification (NCBI taxonomy): domain Eukaryota; kingdom Metazoa; phylum Chordata; class Actinopteri; order Cypriniformes; family Nemacheilidae; genus Triplophysa; species Triplophysa siluroides. The sequence goes on from VCII01000193.1 coordinate 201,671, forward strand.
ACATTTGTATATTCACACGTGTTATTTTCACTGATAACAGGCAGGCTTAAACTGTTTGGTATTTGAGGGCTGATGTGAATAGCAGAAGAAGAGACCGCTTCACTGTGAGACCACTAGCACCATCTCTTACAGTGTAACGGCTCCCTCTCCTACTACTGTTACTGTTATATCAATGCATGGAGGACTTGAAAAGCTTCATATGTACCTGTTTGTGCGCTGTAACTGGCTGCACCGTATTGTTGAGATGCACTGGGACATTGAATAGGGTAACTGTATACTGTAACCTAAGAGCGGAGAACAGAGTTGACTCATGATTAGACGTACGACACTGTAATCTCATTGGCAGGCCTGGTGATTGTATTGTTTTTTGGATATCAACATGTTAACGTGTGGTAAGTTGAAAATAGTAAACAAGTAGTTTTTATATGGCATTTATGTACAGTAACAATACCTGATTGCTCTGCTGACCGAGGGTCTGAGGGGGCGGGACTGTGGGTGTTGCCAGTGCCATAGCAGGGCTCATGTAACTGTCTGAATGATGTGATGGAGCGTAACCGTGGTGAGGCGGAGGATAGCTGTGTGTGGGCGGAGCCCCTTGCATGTAGTAGGAGGTCATTTCTGGAACATCTCCCGAAGACTGGCGACTCAAGGTCATGTGACCAAACTTAGAGGTGACGTCTTCCCTCTGTAAACCACAAATATGCTTTTAATGACATACATCTGTAAATACACCACTTCGCAAGATGTAAATACTTGTCCAGAAGCACTTCTGGTTTCGGTTTTTATGTATTAAATTGTATTTATTTTTTATTCTATGGTATGTACTTTATATACTGTATTTATTGCATACTTACGTGTTTTGCTTGGGCACAACAAAATATAAAATATCTTTGCAAATAACTAAACCATATACTATTAAAAAAAGCCACACTTGTTTATCACTTACAGTCTGTTCTATTGGATGTTGCTGAGAGGTAGAAACATTTAACTGCTGGGGTGGAAGGTACGTCATAGGAGAGTACTGAACCTAAATCAGAAGAGGACAGGAGGTAAATCTGCATCCAAATATTTCACCTGTACTTGTAATGCATTAATCATTGTGTTTCAATGTAGTTTATACATATTTAATAGATGAATTTATACTATACACAGCATACTACGTACTAAATTTGCAAGTATGCTACTGTAAATATACCCACAGTCTAAACACTATTAATCGATGCAACCGAAGATGAATAACATCCTTAAAACAGAATCATTTAGTATTCTTGTACTTTAAATCCTCATACTGTCTATTTATTATATACCTGTGTGCCACCATGGCTTGCTATTGGCTGCTGCTGGGGTAGAGGGGGTGGGGCTTGGGACTGCACCTGGCCACTGATTGGCTTCTGACTTACAGGTGGGTTATAAACAGCTGGAGTTCCATCAGGATTCAGGAAGGGCTGCCCTAAAAAACAGATATGAGAAATGACTGTGTCTTACTGTCTTACGTTTTGTACCAATGTGTTCATATTTAAATCCATGACGCATGTCTATGTGCTGTGTGTGTATTCAAGTGTGTGTGTACCTGTGTGTGGGTTTAATAAAATACTCCCAGGAGGTATTGATGACTCAGCAGGCACGATGACATAAGCAGGGCTGCTGTTGGGTGCAGCGTAGCACAACGCTGACTCAGATACTATTTGATTGATCAGACAAGGTAACAGCAGATCAGACATCAACATTGTGTGTGTTTTCTTTTGGTTAATAGATGGACAGGAGGGATGTTGTTTTTGCACCTTGTTGGCACAGTTTGGAGCTGCTGTCTGAGCGTGTGTGTGTAGATTTAGATGTCCATGTCGGGCTGTCAGAATCTGTGCTGCTCCAAGGTCGAGGGTCATTCCAATGAGAGTCCAGCTCAAAACTGCTCTGCCTGCTGCCAGACAGCCGACCGGAACCATCCCTGTTACCCCTGCAAAAATAAATTCATAGGTTTATTTTTTGTAAATAAAACCAATTTCATGAAGCATACTTCAAGTATTGTATAAAAACTGGTACCTTATTTAAAGAGGTCATATGACACGGCTAAAACGAATATTGTTTTAGATGTCAAGCGATGTTTATACACGATTTGAGGTTCAAAAACGCTGTATTTTCCATATAACGTGCATGTTTGTATCTCCTCTTTGCCCCGCCACAGAAAAACACATGTTCGCACCATATGACCCCTTTAACTTACTTACATGCATTTGTTAAAGGGGTCATATGGCGCGAACATGTGTTTTTCTGTGTCTTTGGTGTGTTACAAGTTGCCCGTGCATGTATTTGACAGGTAAAATTGCAAAAATGAAGTGTCAGAACAAAAGATGCATTCTATCTAAAAGCGAATGCTCAGCCAGACCTGCCTGAAACGCCTCGTGTAACCACACCCCCACAAATCTACGTCAGTTGGTGGTATGATTTGACTAAGACCGCCCAAGTGTACACGCCAGTAAGGTGGGCGTACCTGTCAGTACAATTGCTTTGGAACCTGATGTTCCAAATTTGGTAAGAGGCGTTACATTTCTGTCACACGCTTGCAGTATTCGACCAATTACTGCGCACTTAACTGGCCAATCATAGCACACATCGCTTTTCAGAGCGATGAGCTTTGTTAAAAATCTGCGCGTTTCAAAGAGGCGGGGCAAAGAGGAGATACAAACATGCACGGTATGTGGAAAATACAGTGTTTTTGAACCTTGAATCGTGTATACACATTGCATTACGTCTAAAACAAACGATGATATTCGTTTTAGCCGTGTAATACGACCCCTTTGCAATACGACATTTTTAAGATTAAAAGCATTAGTAGTTTTCACCTAAATAGTTGTCTCCTTTTCTGGGTCTCATTAAGATTGATGTTATCCTCTAGGCCTCTGCATGCATGAAAGAAAAAACGAGACGTGTTGTCAAAAAATTATAGTACATTAACACAAGATTACAATAAGCCATGTGTTAAAGTGATTTAAGAGGTGGTCGCAACACTTACAATTTTTGTAATAAATATATTTACCTGGTCTCAATATAAACACTCTGTGAAAGGCAAGTGGACTGAAACAAAGAGAACAAAATCAGAGGCCAATGCTTTAATGTACTACTGTGTGTGTATTTTCAAGAGTGTCTTCTCACGTCATGGGAGAATATGCGATCTCTAACTCTCTGATACTCTTCCTCTCTCTCCTCTATTGACCTGCTCCTCATCTGTTCTTTAAGCGATGGAACTCTCAACTATAAAAACAACCCCAAACATCAGAGCTATTAGACGAGACACTTTCGTCTCTGTTGTAGAAGTGTGATCTTTATACCTGACCGTCTTCTTTTTCCTGACTGCTGTCTCTTTTTAGTATTGATCTTCTTTCCTCTGTCTTATCCTCCTGAACGTGTTCACCAAATCGATGTTCAGGTCTGAAATAGAATGGGACAGGAGTTAGCTGTGCCACGCTTCGTCCTCCACACCAGAAGAACTACAAATAAATGAATACATTATTACTCCAAATTAAACATCTAGCTAAATATCTGCTATCAACTGAACTTAACAGGAAACTTCTAGCCACATCGATTCATAAATGCACATACACCTAAAACACACACATACATCCTGGAATTGCTGGTTTTGTTGATGATAACCGATTTTCCACTGTGATCCACATTGTGTTCCAGACCAAAATAAGCCGCAACCCTGTGAACCAGCATCCTGTGATACGAGGACATCTGAGGGAACTTCTTGTAGGAACTACAGAGACCAAAAGAGACACATTATATCTCATTTGAGAAATAGAGGCGAATTTCCAGACTGTGACAGACATGCATGGACATTTACCTGTTGTCTGTCATGAAGTCTATCATGTCTTGTTCCAGTTTTAAGAGCATCAGTCTGTCCCTAAAAGCCAAATGAACAGAGCGAGTCTGAATGAACCGAGGATAATAATTGAGCAAATTTGTACTTTTATTTAAAAATGCGCATAATGTACCCATTATTCTGTAAAATAGCTCTGATTTGAGCAAAATGATTTATGATACCACTATTGTCAGATTAAAACGAATGATTCGAGATACACTTGGTTTTGGTGATTTCTGTCTTTTACCATTCAAGAAGATAGCAGCTGTACGTGCATGCCTATGACTTACAGTATATCAAAAATAGCTGACCAATGGCATTCCCAGAATGATGCTTTTACTCACCGGGGACTGCTTTTCAAAGTAGTGATTAGAAATTCCTCCAGATCAATACCTGTGGAGTCTGTATACTCCACACTAGGCTCTAAAGGATATAAACACGGATAGAATTACATTTTTCACATGAAAAAGAATTGGAAGTATGAAAGTGTGTGTAAATCATGCACTAAGGTAAATCACCTTTAGATAAACTTGGTTTCTTGGAAGTGATGCCCTCTTTGCTCTTTTCCTCTCCCTCTTGTTCATACTCAGGACTGTCACCATGGTTACTAGATATAGTTGTTTTGCTCTCTTTCTCCTAAGCCCAGACAGAACATAGTCCCTTCACCATAATTTACTTATATATGTATTATATGATGTAGTGGTCCGACCTGCCAGATTATGTTGAATGTAAATGGTTTAGAGTAATTCTTACCCTGCTGTTCTCCTCATTGGGTACAGGCTCATCGCATACTGCTGTACTCCGAACCAGCTTCCCTTTGGCCTGTAATACACATAAATTGAATTACAAATTCACATCACACAAGAAGGAGAGGATGTTTCTTCCCATAGAAAAGAGCAGTACACGTACAGAATACTGTACAAAATGTTCAGGACCACAACATATAAGTAGAATATCAAGTATCTAAACAATCATTTCCCTTTTATTCTAAAAATAGGTTTTTAAATGCAAAACTTGCTTCAAAACTATTCAAAAGACTACTTCAATGTATTCGGTGGAATATAAAGGATGCTATTGCCCTTTTGGAAATACAGCAGAACGGTAGTTATCTTGATTCTATGGTGACTGTAAGTGCTTTTCATTGAATCAGTGAATCAAAACTACAAGGTGAAAAGTGCTAGTATGCTATTTTTAAACCATTTGGACTCGCTCCCAGACTGTCTGAGAGCTGTTGATGTGATTAATATATTGGAGTTGGATAACTTTATACTATCAAGGGAGTGAGTTCAATGTTTACTTATGGCATCTCGACATAACTGCTGCAGTTAAGAAGCCAACAGAGAAAGACAAAAAATTGTTAAAGTACAATATTCTGCAGGAACCTCTATCATATACTGTATTCTTCAGTCACCAGTAAATACGATAAATGTCCACATGGATGTTTTAATGACTCGATTCAATTGTAATCCTACCTTCAGATTCTTTTGAAGCTGTCCATGGTCGCCATCTTTATTTTGCTGCAAAAAAAGATTAAAATAATTATACAAAAAATAAGAGGAAAAGTCAGTTATGCAGGTGCTGAAACGGCATTATCACCTGGCTGTTGTTATGACAGTTCTCTGTTTCCATGGTACAACTTGGTGGCGGAGTTTCCTTCTTTATAGGGCATTCTGGGAAATTTATGGATTCCACCTCAGACATCTTTAAATTTGTAGATTCAGTGGTCGCATCAGTCATAATAATCCACCAAATGCCCCATGACCATCCAAGCCTATTACCAAGATGTTTTTCCTCCGCTTTTCAAATCTCCTTCTCAGAACAGATGGCTGGAAATATTCTGGAGTACAAAAATATCTGACACAAAACAGAACAAACAACAGATTTGTACATTTCTTTACTATATTTCTGCATACATCTCTTGCACATGAAGACCATCATTCACTATCATATAAGCACATTTATGTGATTAAGTTTCATACCAAGTGACAATCATAAAGAAATTATTTCATATTTTATTCAATCAAAAACTGATACCGCACGATTTCTTACAAAACCTCCTTAAGATACCGACACTGTTTCTCTTTGGAATTATATTTATCTATTGGAGTAGAGACAATATTTGACTCTTATACTAAATACTTGTTTTTAATTTTGGTTTATAGCAAAGAAATGTATATTGTTACTGCGGTCATCCCCCCCAGGTACCTTCTTTCAAAATGTGTATGTCTCAAATATCTGTTACACTCTTGAAAAACTCACATTTGATATTCATCAAAAATCTGATGATCTTTGGCAGATATGGACACCTCTGTGGCACTACATTTATGACCTCTCTAAACTCATTATTTTACTATGCATTTATTTTATTTTCCTGCCCGATTGTATTTAGTTCATTACTGTATTGTATAGTTTCCCCCCTTTTACTTTATTTTCTTTTCTCATTGCACCTTTGAAGCTGTACTTGTATGTTGTGGGATACTGGAACCGATGAATAAAAAAACTGATTCTGTTAGCTACAGCAGCACTTCTTATCCAATAAACCGATCCAAAAATGGTATATGTGTTCTGAAAGGGTCACAGACAGCAGGGAAAATAATGCAAATAAAACATACAAATGAAAATAATAAAATTCATATGCATATAATCATACATCCTCGCATAAGCTCAATAAACAGGTTTCATTTTTTATTTTAATTTACTTAAAAGGAATAGAAATTAATCAAAATATGATTTACTAACTTACATTTACATTTAGTCATTTAACAGACGCTTTTATCCAAAGCGACTTACAGTTAAGTATCTCATGTCACTTAACCAGCTATATTTGATGCCAATTGACAAAATGTTAAATGCTCTCTTATTTGTAAATCACTTTTGATAAAAGTGTCTGCTGATGAATACATTTAAATTAAATACATTTCTCTAACTTGCAAAGACAAAAAAAATTACTTGGCTTGTACATTATTGCTAGCTGATCATTTTGCACATGTTTCTTCCATTTTTAACAATTTCTTTTAAACACTTGATATCCAATGTAAAACGCAGAAGCAAAAGCAGTTACCACTAGTTTCCAGGAACATATCAGGTGGCCTATATATGCGTGTAGGTGCTCAGAAGTGACGAGTCAGCTTGCAAACAAGGATCTGTATGCAGTATTATGTGCAACTCCTTTCATTGCAGTGGCAGGTGCAGTCAATTATATTCTCAGAATGAAGACTCCCTGAATGGAGGGCAGACATACACGCAAGCTCTGTTTGGATGTATCCTTCATTCTTATGTCACCACACTTATCAGGTTATGACTCGTCTTCATGTCTGACCACTGACTCACTTTGACCAGCGTTAAGCTACTACACACCCACAAAGATGCCGGCGTTATTGGCATCATCAAGGTCTTATCTTGGTTAACAAACAGGTGGCCTTAAAGTGAATGAAGATATGACAGAGATGTCATAACTCAGCTACAAGCCGAAGCACATTGGTATTTTTTTGCTGTCATAACCCAACCCTTACAAAAATGTACTAGGTGTAGAAATCAACCAATCAAAATCAATCAAACTTTAAAACCAGTCATAGTTATATGTTTAGTTTTCTGGTAGCTCATTTTTAGTCTCTAATACTACTAATGCAACAACGACATAACAGCAACTTTGACATGTTGGCGAACATCGTGGTTACCATGGCAATTCTTGGTAAGGGCAAAGCGTAAAGGGCTTGTATAAAAGTTGCACGCACATTCACTGAATGGCGCACGGCGTCATCGAGATCTTCGTGTAAAGATCCATTCTGTCTAGCAGGATGAAGGTGCAGCCGATGGGTTCGGTTTCGAGCGCTCGCATTCCGGGCTCCGTCTGGCCCGAGTTATATTTGGAGCGGCTGTTTGGGGACTTCAGGCTGCTGTCAGTGACGCACACGGGGACGGTGCAGCAGCAGCTGTGGTTTTTAAAAAGAAACCCAGATCTTGCGCTACCATTCTTTAGTTGTCGACCGACACTGATCCCAAATCTGTATTAACAACGGGATCCATCTTCTTAAATATGTGGATTATGAGCTTCTAACAAACTGCCCCATGCATCAAATGCACTGGAAGCTTCCGTCACTAAGACAAATTCCGTGTATACCCTTGGCAATAAAGCTCGTTCTGAAATGTATGTCCTGATTTTAACACAAACTTCAAGTTGTATGGACTTCAGAATAATAATGCCTATAACAATATGTAGCCTATATGTGTTCTGACAAGGCAATGTGATGTAGATCTGACACGCACAATAAATCTATACTATTATTTAATAAGGTTAACAGTGATGTTGCTGGCAAAGACAACCCTCTTACATTAAAGCACAGATTAAAACACATCTTTGTCTAATTTTCTTCAAATTAAGAGAAAAAAGCATGCGAGGCAACCGATTTTTCTTACCTGTGGGTAACGCGACAGCGGACTAAAAGAGGAGAAATCGTTAGAAAGGTTTAAAATAGGCGCTTAAGCGTGTCGAGCATCTTCTGTTTCTGACAGCAGTGCGCGCACAGACTCACGCCACGCGCTTTCAACACAGTTAATCAAAAACGCGCGTGCCCGCGTTCGCTCAGCCTCTTCCTGACACTCACGCGCGAGCACAAAAAAATAAACATCAGCGTGAGGGATAAACAAAAAATGCCAGAGGGAAATTTCAAGTGGATTACACGAAATTACAGAATTAAACAATGGATGATAAAAACGGTGCGATTAAAATGATATTTGTTAAATTCAGGGATTGTAGGCCTACTCAGTGCACGCTTTGTGACCTTTGTGTAAAATTTTTTTAATTATAAAATCATAATAATTGTGGGATCTTTAAACACATGTTTTATAGGCTATTTCATGGTAGTACCTCCAGTAATTGTGTTTCCATGTGCATAATACATTTTGTAAGTGCAGTATATTCATTTATACAATTGATGGAAACATAACAGGTCAAATATTCATCAGCATCTTAGAAACTAGTTTTATCTACAGATAAAACACGTGAACTTGTGCAAGTGCGCACCAGAGAGGCCGACAAAAACTGTGATGAGCACCTGTTAGATAAAACGCAACGCACAAATGAGATGCATACACCACAATAACACTCTACATCTGCACAGTGTCTCTCTTTCTGCCATATGGCTTTGCCATTTCGCAGAAACAGAGATATTTCCCTCCTCTTGAAAAAAGCTGTTCAGAAGACACCATGAAACAGACTCAGAGAGGATCCTTATGCTCAAGCACACAAGCCGACGGGTCTGGCCAAGCATAAGAGGATGTTTCTCGGGGTTTGATCAAACTAAACCTATATTTATCATGATGGCGGTATTATTTAAAAGTGACAAGTTAATGTGACATATCCCCCTTACACACATGCACACAGTTTGATGTGTTTTGGCTACCTATTTATTTTGTGTGGGCTGGTGGCAAGAGCAGCTGCTACTGTGCGGAGAGGAGATATTAAAGGATTGATATGATGTCTACTGTAGATATGCTTATGATTGTACACATTTTTTGTATTTTTTAATAGATGTAATGTAAACAGCAATGTTGAAATGCGAGTAAAGCATATAAAATATACCTAAGTAAAAAATGTATAACCTATTACATAAATGTAGATGTTTAAATAACTCTTGGCTACATGCACAAGAATCTCGGATATGGACTCTTGAGGACGAGATGTCTGACTTGCACCTGCTGGGTTAAAGCAATGGCCGACATACACTTGTTCATAATGTTCCAGTATGTCTGGCTGCACTAAGAAGTCAATCGAGGTCAAAGGACATCAAAGCATTCTACTTAACTTCAAAGACACAAACACGCAAATAGACCTCTCGTGACGCTTTCTCCTACTCGTGTATCATGAGAAAAAGGCTCATCATCTCCAGGGGTCAAAAAACAAAAGAGATAACTAGATTTGGCATACAGTCAACAATGCTGCAAGTGTCCGTCCTTTTTGAAGACATTTATATAGGTAAAGTATACACACACGCACCTGTCGCCCTCAATACATCTCTCAACATCGGCATAGGGCTTGTCCCTTACGGCAATTACGGACGGAATTTCGCACCTGTTGTTTCGTCAGAACAGTTCGGGAAATAAAGCATTGACAGGAAATGAGCTTTCACCGGGCTGACCACGCATAGGATGAGTTGCCTCGATGGATCGTAAGTCAGTGGTGCTCAAACTGGGGGCCCGAGATGGAATCAGGGGCCACAGATTGTGTGGCATTTTATGAAATATAGAAATGTATTATACATTTTATGCAAGCAAACATCAGAAAAATAAGCTCAACAACCTAAAGAATTGATGTTTCAGTATTGCATAACTGAATATGTTTTTGGTTTAAAATTTGAAGTTTAAGAACACAAGTCTTTATTGGGGGAGGAGGGCGCAAAGCAAGGGGACCTTGCAACGAAAAAGTTTGAGAACCACTGTCCTAAGTCATTTGCTCTCCCTCATGTCATGACACATATGTGTGATTTTCTTTTGCAGAACACAAATTATATCTTGAAGAATGTTGGTAACCAAACAACATTAGTTCCCCATAGTTTCGATAAAACCACAGAGACAGTTCTCAAAATATGTTCTTATGTCTTCCGCAGAAGAAAAAGTGATATTCAGGTTTTGAACTATATGAGGGTGAATCAATGACAGAATTTAAATTTTTATGTGCCCAAAACACATTCACAGATGGAAACAAACTAGACAGTCAAAACAACAATGGATATATATTCATGGACTGTGTTATGATCTTAAGAAAATATCCTTGCATAACAAAACCACTTTAATAGCTCAGTAAATACATTCTCCCATGCACACGCTGAAACCCCGTCCTCTTCCATCTGTATCCATGGAGACTGGGTTTCACACCACTGTTCGAGGACAAAAATAGCATTGTGATCAATATCCCACAGGCACACTTGAGTTCACGTTTGGTGACGCTTAGATTTACACAGACATGCTCCCATCTATTAATCTCAACTCTATCTGCTCAGCTGTTGGATCTGGCACAGGATGAATGCAGTAACAGCGCGAAGAGTCATTGACAATGACCAAAAATGCTCAAACGATGCTCTTTTACACCCACGCAGAGATGGAATAAAGAGACGGCCTTTAATATCAGGCAGGTTTTAATCACATGAAAACTAAAGAAACACAAATATGAATGTTTTTAGTAACACATCCGTCTGTTTAACTGTTCCTTTTCCTAGGAGATGATTGTAGACTGAAAATAAGGAGGTATAACCATACAACAAGGGTTACTATAAGACATAACCGCAGTTTCTCCCAGCAATTAAATGATCATCATCAAGGTAAGAAATCAATTACAGCTCCTGCATTAGATTATATGTCAGTATTCATTACAAAAATAAGATATAAGCAGTGCCAGGCAGACAGCCAGCAGCTTCACTTTGGGCTAGTGTGTGTGTGTGTAATAGAGAGAGAGATCAAATCTTCCCCGTGCACACCTGCTCTGTGAACCCTGGCTTTAAAACTCCACCCATCAGACAGGAAGTGGGCCAATACTCTAAGCTCTGCCTAGAAAAGCCATACGTTAAATACAGAGCGTGCGTGCAGGGGTGTTAATGTGTAAGTGCAAAAGGAGGAGTGCTAGTATACAGGAATGAGTGTGGATGTAGTAGAGTTGCTGTTTGGGGGTAACTGCTCTACTATTGGGGGTAATAGGGTTGCTGTGGTGGTTGTTGTGGATAGGGGTAGGGCTGCTGCGCAGGAGGTCCTGCGGGGTATCCAGCCTGCCCCTGGGCTTGATAGGGCATGTAGGGCATATTAAACTGCCCATATGCGTAGGGGTTATAGGTCACTGGCATCTGGTAATACCTAGGAGGAGCAAAATGAACAATTTTATTAATAAATAATATGTTTGTACATAGGTCTATAACAATTGTGACTGTATTTATGTACCCTGGGTAGCCTTGATAAGAGGGATAGGGTGGTCCTTGAGCCTGTGAGGGTCCGGTGGGTGCGACAGGTGGGGGATTAGTATGAGGGGCCATTGGAGCGTTTACTGGAATTGACGTGCTGGCTGCCTGTGGGGCCATGTTTGGGGGTGGCGGCCTAGCTGGGGGCTGAGGTTTACCCTGAGGCTGCTGCGGATTCTACAACAGAAAAAAGGAAGATTATTTTGTTTGGCATTATACATTTCCTCTCATTGAAGAGTCTGTTGCACACTCACAAACACAGTCCTAGGTGCAGGGCTAGGGGCGCTTGAGGCAGGTGCAGGGGTGTTGGACTGGTAAGACGGGACGCTGAATGATGGAGCGCTTGGCTCACGTGCAATGCTTTGCTGCAGCTCCCTGTCAATCAAACACGGTTACTAAATAGTAGCCAATCACAGACCTTATTTAAACAAAAGTGCAGCCGACTGTAAACAACACTGAAATACATACTTGAGCAGTTCATCTCTCTCGGTTTTGCGGGCGAAAACGATGTCGCTGCATTTATTTTGAAACTTCAGCAAGATTTCTGTCAGATCGTTGTAGAACTACAAAAAGTAGGAAACATGAGTGAGTGACATCATACATTGCGTCATGTGTCCAGAACTAATATTAAAACATGTGTTAATTACCTTAGTGCCCTCTCGGATATTGGAGCTGATCTCTATGTAGCTATCGTGGGCCGAGGCAAGCTTCTTCAACACATCCTCTCTGTTATTAGCCTCAGAGTTAGACTGTTTAAGTGCTGAGAACTCTTGATGGGACACCTGAGATACACACACAGAGACGGGTTAAACAATTTCGAATAAAAGATTTCAAAGTAGCTTAGCAAGGACTCAAATAAAACATGACTTGTACCTGTATCTGTGACAGTAGCTCCTCCTGTCTGCGTAAATTCTGCTGGACGCGTTGTGTGTGAGAACCGTAGCGAGTGTCCAGTTCACCGGACGTCAGGACTTCCTCATTAATGGCTCCATCTTGAGCCAGTGCGGTGAGGAACTTTGTAGTCATGTCAAAGGTCACTGACTTAATCTCTCCTTCCATCACTTCCCTTTCTCTCTTCACCTCATCCAGCTGTGCCAGCTGAGCTCTTAGCACGTTCACCACCTAATAACACAACAACACATGTATGTCATATTGGTTTGTTCATATTATGACATTTAGATAGCCGAGTGTGCGTGTCTCACCTCACTGCCCTGCAGAGTTTTGGCCGGGTTGGCTGACGGTATGGCAGCACTGAGCTCACTCTCTGACTTGCAGAGCAATGCGATCATTTCACAATGTGCATTGTAACGCTCTTTCACCACCTGATCGGCCTGCACCGCCTTGTCCAGTATATTGCGAAAGTTAGTACCCTCTGCAAAGGAACAAAACAAGCGATAGGTTAAACACGTGTAACCTGGCCGTGCATCTGATGTAGTAACCTTGCGTGAATGTACCTGCTCTGAGTGGTTTATAAAGATCTCCTGATGGTGTTCTGCTCCAGCGCTGGTTAAATTTGGCTCGGAGTTCATTGTCTGTCGTTTCCTCACCATCTAACATCTTCAAGGACTGTAACAACACACAAGAGTTTTGTTAATGATACAAATGGGACGAAGTGCCAAGTGATGCCCTAAAGTCTGAGACCATTAGAAAAAAATCTCAGCAAACATGCATTCTATTCAAAGGTATTATTTATATATTCATCATCTATTTAATATTTACATCTACATCTATTTAATGTTTTTGTCTTTAATTGCTAATGCAACCTTTTTATACACCACAAAACTAAGCATTGCTTGGTAATTAGTTCCTCTAAATTGGTATCATTTAATTGTGTACATAAATGTAACAGCTGACAGCTATGCAACTGATCCATTACATACCTTTCTATCAAAGTTATCGGACATAATCAAGATGTTTTTTTTCAGACAGATTAACTCGGAGTTCTTGTCATATTTTATTACCTTTTTCTAAACTATAGCAAATAAACTGTGATAATGTGAGAAATGTTAAAGGTGTCGGAATAAATTTTGTTTTTAATAAGCATTAAAAAAATAACACATTTCAGAATGTCTTTATGTTTGGTTTGTTCTTATTTTATCGTCAGTGACAGCAGGCATGCGAGTTGGCATGAGCCTCATAATTTCATGCAAAACCCTGATGGCCCATGTTATCACAGCATGGTTTGAGAATGATCCAGCAGTATAAAGACATGATCAAATGTCACAATTCTCCTTAGTTTTAATTCATTTAGTGCCCTAGATTTATTTCTTGATTTTGTCATTAATTTTACATATTCACATAATCGCCAGGATTAAATAAAAAACAGGATTTCAAATATGGAATCTTCTGGATCCTACTATAAAAACACCAAACAGGCTGTGAATGTGCGTATCACCTCATCCAGGATCTCACGGTTCCTCGTCAGAAGCTCAGGCAGATCTTTAATCAGCTGCTCGATGCTCTGTAATCCACCCAGCTGAACTACAGCACGACTCTTCTCCAGAATGGACTGAGGGACTGCTTCTCCTGACAGATCCTCTAGCGCAGCGGGTAGATTCAGGGATGCCAACACCCTGACCGATCAGAAACCAACAATTACCACTTCAGCTACCAATCGAAACTATTATCCATGGTAAAACTGATTTCATTAAATTACTTAGAAATTCTAAATTATATTTGAGAAAAACATTTTGTGTTATCTGACAATGATGCATAATAAAGCAGATAGTACACACAGAGATGAACAACATCCAAAAGAGCATCTCAGAGATTTTGATAATCTGTTGTGTTACACGACTAATCTTGTGTATCACACAGAAGAAAATCATACGGTTTTGGGGGAAAAAAATAAGATTGCATAAACCGTCTAGTATTTTCAGCCATAAGTTGTTTCATGTCAGGTGTTGAGCCATTTTAATAACACAAACACTGACCCATTGCAGAGATTTGTTGCTTCTCTCATGCTGCCAATAAGTCTGTTCACTGTGTCGGCCTTCCTGGAATTGGCTGTGCTGACTGACTGCTGCACTGCCATTGGCACCATCTTCTCGAACAAATCTAAGCACACACACAAAATCATACAATACAATAAATAATGCAATCCACTGCATCTAATTAGATGTTTTTAACCAAAAAGGTGACAAAAAAACCCTCAAAACAACTAATTATGTATCATTCTGACCTGTGAACTTCTGGCTGAGAGGTGTCTGAACTGCAGTTGCTTTGACGAGAGATGCTTTGCCGATGTGCTCCAGGTCTTTGACCTCTGGCACACGGTCGTGGTATATGAAATCGTTGTCTTTCTTTGCAGCTGTTAGCGCACGGTTGATCTTATCTGACAGATCTTTCACATTAACATATTCATCGTATCGGGAAGCCGCAGTCTTAACCAGCTCCGCGGCATGCTGCAAGACACGCATGAGAAATTCCCAAACGAAAACGTCAACATCCCACTAATGAAGCTCACAAATAAAAAACTAAACGAGCAAACAACAGACCGAAAGTAAACAGCCTGTCACCCGTAGACAAACACACCTGCAGCCGTGCGATCTCCTCTCCAAATTTTTTCTTCTGATTGGCCAAGGTTGACTGGTGGAGCTCAGCGGTAGCCTGCATCATACAGTGCTTGGCGGCGAGGACAGGAAGCACTTCCTGGAAATAAAAATACTGACCAGGGAGAACCACAGCAATCACAAACACCACGGCAAACACGAACCAACACCACGGGCAACCACAGACGAGCACAGACACACAGCACAGGGCGCAGGAAGAGAAAACAGAACAGCAAATCAGCACGCATCCTTCAGCAAACCCCAAACAAATCCTCACACAACGCTCATGCAGCGTTCACTCGCGGATTAGTAGGAGAAACAAAGGCTGGAGTTTTGAAAGTGTGTGTCTGTGTGTGAGGGGGACGCCTCGCAGTCGTACAAATATCTAAGAGCCCGTTTAGAACTGGTAACAAGATATACGGTGATCTGATCGTAAGTGCAGAATAAAACATGTAAAAATAAAATTTGGGGGATTTGGATTTTTTGGATTTCAACTCTCCAATCAGGAGCTATATTTTAATCCAACATTTTCACAGAAGATTCTTGTGACTCCCATATCACTACATATCAGATACAATGACTATCACCTGATCCGGTCAAGGAAAATGAATTTTAATACCAGGTGTAAACAGGGCCGAAAAACTAATGACACACATACAGACAACCCAACTTCATGCAGTATATGTGTGGATCTTTAAGAATCTCTAGTGACCCCTAGTGGATCACCTCCCTACTTACAAACAGGTGCGTTAGACATGTGTATTGGCAGCTACACATACCTTAGGCAGATTCTCTTTGTACTGACACTGCTTAAAAGCATCGCCGTAGTAATCGGCAGCCTGATTCGCAAGTTTAGCAATGATGGCGTCCTTCATTTTATCTGTAATACAAGGTCGGTCCCATGATACAATTGAAATAAAATTGTGTCCATTGAGCATACATGTGAACACACACGCACCAGCAGTGGCTTTGAGAACGAAGACCTCCTGTGCTTGGCTGAGCATGATCTGACTGAGTGTGCCCACCGTCTCGGGGGAAATGTCCATTGTGGGTTCTCGATTGAGTGCAGACAGCACTGTATCTTTTATGTGAGCAAATGCACCACTCGCCAGCTAGAGACATACAAAATCCTTGTTAAAGGTTGTTATTGACACCTTTATTTTTATATTGGAGGAGTGAAAGATTGAAGATCAAATTTTAACCTGGTAGAACTTGGCAGCAGCCTTTAGTCCTTCGTCATTGTCCAGATTCTGCTCAGCAGCTATCTGACTAGCCAGCGCACCCACATTAAACAATACGCAAGTCTTCTCGTAGCCAATACTTGCCAAGGCTGAAACACGAACAGACAGATCACATGACCGGTTAACGTAGTTTGTGTTTTTCAGACTACAAAGGGTTACGACAAGAAAGAAATGTATATGTTTTATTAATGTAGACAACAGGTAGTTATGAGAGATGCACATTTTTTGCAAGTGTGCTGATGTAGTTAGAAACACATACAAAACTGTTTTTAGGACTTACCAAGCTTGACTGAGCCACCAAACAGAGATCCTTTATCAAACGCATCTCTCCATGTGAATGTCAGGCATAGCTGAAACATAAAAAAACGAGTAAATTGGCTTATATTTTTCTATATGTATTATTGTCATTATAGAAAATGATTTTGAATTAACATTAGGTCTTGGATTTTATAAATGTTACCTCTGGAAAAGGAAATTTGGGTTCGATTGCGCAGAGCTGATCATGATATCTAAAAAAAGAGAAAGAGACAAATAATAATAAATATTCTAAAGAGAAAATCAAGAAACGTTGGAAAAACTTAAAACTTCATCCCATAAAGACAACAAATGATTTCAGCATTACAACATTTATCATGTGACTGTCAGTTTGACACAATAACCAACTGACAGAAGTTACTCAACCTCCATCATAGACTCAAGGATTTGGGGTAATGTCTCCACGTTCTGGCCCATGTTGAGTATGGCTTGACTATTACTGTCTCTATAGATTATGAATAAGTCATGACTGTTGACTCAAGGGGGAATGCCACTGAAGGGTGTGCCCGAGGGGCTCTTCGTCACACAAACCCAACACTGGTCTAACTAGAAGCCACAAAGTAGGCCATTGATCTTGACCATTCAGCGTTGCTACAAAGGAGCGACAACCACACAAAAAGGTTATCACTATAGCAACGCATGGCTTGTTGACTTTCCAGATAGTATACAGCCCCATGCGCTCAAATTGGCAACATGTACCACATATGATAAGAACAACACAACTATGATTTAGGAAGTGCATATACTTTATAGAACCATTGATTTAGTTTTAAACGTAATTACATTTCTGTTTCGTCTGCTGTTTCTTCCTAAACACTAAAAAAACATGAACAGTTGTTATATTGGAGAAAACAAGTCTGTTTTGACAACTCCACATCTAAACATTATATTATAAGACAGAAAAAAGAAGATTTAAATAACAGAATTATGTTTTAAAAGCATGAAGCACAAACTAAGATTTTGCTTGAACAATCGAAGACAGATAAAGGATTTAGGTGCAAAATGATGTACCAAAGGCACAACTCAGATTTTGTTTAACAAATGACCTGAGCATTTCCTTAACCAGACTTATAGCAAATGATTGAGCGCTAGCCTTCACACATACACAAAGGATGCTGCACAAATATATAAAGCATGTGCTTCCAAATACCTTCCGAAAGACGTCACTCAAACCAGACGCATTCACCTCCCTTTATTTAAATGACGTCATGGCATGAAGACTCGTGAAAAGAGACTAAATGTTCAAAAACATATTGAATATAAACAACAACATACAAACATTTCCTCCTTTATTCCGACGTATAACGTTAGTTGTACCGTACGTACAAATAACTGTTACGTATCACTGACATACACTGAAAGTTTGACGCGCTCAGTTTGGAGAACACACCTGAGCCAAACCAGGAAGCCGGATGACGTATAATTTATTCGATCGTGAAGAATATGGCACTATAACAATATACAATATACGAATCAGTAATACACACATTAATTAAATACGACAATTTATTTAAATTGTTAATTAAAGTGTGGATTTTATGCCACCCCCATTTCCTAGGAATCGATGCTTCTGTGGGTGAAATTAACGTCATGTCGAAACTCTGTGAGTTTTTCCTAACGTCCAGGAAAACCACCACACGCTAGAAACAGGCCATTCATACACAAATCATTCGTTAAGTACAATGACACGGTGCTTCTCTGGAGCGTTACTGCAGCACAGATATCCCACAGAAACTTTGTAAATAAGTTGTCCTGTCAGACTCACCGCAGCAGGATTTCCAGCGAGCTCTCGTGTTTGTCCAGCGGCCTTCCAAGAGCACTTTTACGGAGCTTATTGACCTCCTCTACGGCCCGAAGATACTCCGCCTGGTCCTCACTAGGTGGATACGTGGCCGTTACAAATTTGCTAAGCGGTTTCACCAAGTCGACCTCCGAGGACTTCTTTAACGGCACGGAAATAAACGTCGCCATTTGGGCCCGCAGTTACAGCACAGATCTAGCGGAGAATTGAGAACACTGCAGACAGACAAAAACAAAGACTGTGCACTTCCTGGATCTTTTTGGTGCGTCATCGCGTCACATGTACCTGAAAGCTGCGCATGCGCAACCGGGAGCCCTGTATATGAAGTTATGCAAGCCTATGATGAACTGCATACATTTCTCATATTCCATTTGAGCGGCTTATATATGTGATCTTTATATCTATCTATCTATCTATCTATCTATCTATCTATCTATATCTATATATATATATATATATATATATATATATATACACACAAACAGCAAAATCGGATTTCAAAAATGGCTTTGGTAATAAAATAAATTATAAATAAATTACATGAATTCTATATTAATATTATTATATTTGTGTCTACAAAACATTGAACACCTTCGGATTAAATGATTTTTAAGATCATGATAAAATAGATCTTTAATGTCACTATTTAGGAACAATTAAATACAGTTTAGCAGCTCTTCTGTATGACTGGTGAACAATTATAAAAAGCCCAATTATAAAGTTATAAGAAATAAAATAAATACAGATAAATGTAAGAGCAGGCAAAGACCTATAAACATAGACAAAGGCACAAATACACACAAAAATATAAATCCTCAGAGGTAGTGCAGTGACAGTGCAAGTAAAGTGATTTAAGCATCTAACTTCCTTGGGGAAGAAACTGTTTTTCAGTTTGTTGGTTTTGACTTTTATCAGTCTGTACCTTCTCCCAGAAGGTAAGGGGGAGAACAGATGATGTCCAGGGTGAGCAGGGTCTTCTGAAGTCGGCCAGTGTCAATGTCATGGAGTATGGGCAGTAACATACCAATCACACACTCAGCTGCACTCACTACACTCCGCAGGTCCTTCCTGTTCTCTTCTGTAGCTGGAGTGCCACTCTGTGCAGCAGTAAGTTAACAGGCTCTCTATGGCGGGACAATAGAAGTTGGTCTCTGCAGGTTTTGAGGTAGAAGAGCGTGTTTCAACTTCCTGAGGAAGTAAAGTATTTTTTTGCCTTCCCCACCTGCTGGGAGATGTGTGTGGATCAGGTGAGATCAGCCAAGATGTGCAGGCTGAGGAATTTAAAGCTCTCTACCTTCTAAACCTCCTCTCTGTGTATTTAGAGGGCAGAGTGCTCTGTGTGATTTGATTTTCTGAAGTCTAAAATAATTTCCTTGGTTTTGCTGATGTTTAGGTCTGGATTATTGTAAGAGCAGCATGCTGTGATATGAGGAATCTCCTCCCTGTAGGCGAAATGTAGCCTATATATATAAATATATATACAGTATACAGTGCTGTGAAAAAGTATTTGCCCCCTTCCGGATTTTTGTTTTTTTTCCATATTTGTCATGCTTAAATGATTCAGATCATCAAACAAATGTTTATATCACTCAAAGAAAACCAGAGTAAATACAAAATGCAGTTTTTAAATGATGGTTTTATTTGTTAAGGGAAAAAACAATCCAAACATTTCTGACCCTATGTGAAAAAGTAATTGCCCCCCTTGGTACATCATGGTTGAACTGTGAAAACACACCAGCAATTCCAACTCTGAATGACAAAAAAAATCAAAATAAAGGTTTTGGAGAGGCCTCAAAGTCCGGACTTAAATCCAATTGAAATGCTGTGACATGACCTTAAAATGGCTGTTCATGCTCGAAGACCCTCCAATGTGGCTGAATTAAAACAATTCTGCAAAGAAGAGTGGTCCAAAATTCCCCCACAGCGATGTGAAAGACTCATTGCGAGCTTTCGCAAACGCTTTATTGCGGTTGTTGGCACCAAGGGTGGCACAACTAGTTATTAGGTTTAGGGGGCAATTACTTTTTCACATAGGGTCAGAAATGTTTGGATTGTTTTTTCCCTTAATAAATAAAACCATCATTTAAAAAATGCATTTTATATTTATTCTGGTTTTCTCTGTGTAATATTAAAATTTGTTTGATGATCTGGATCATTAAAGCATGACAAATATGCAAATATCAGGAAGGGGCACATACTTTTTCACACCACTGTGTGTATATATATATATATATATGTATGTATAATTATGTGCATATGTATTCATCTTTTTGTAAACATTTTGCTGTCAAACCATAGGGCACAGGTACAGTTCATTTGTCAAGTACCCATGTACATTATATATATTTATACTCTTTCTCTCTCTCTCATATAAACATTAACATATATTGTATATATATATATATGAAAATAATCTTCATATGTGGATTTAATTGTACACATATTACAAGTCACTTATTTCCATTTATATGAAACACTTCAAAAACGTTATATGAAAATTATTTTATTTCTGGTACAGGCATTAATTGTGTACATCTCAGCACCCCCTATGGAAGAGGGGCTTCTTTAGACAGTGAAGTGGGGGCACCATGACTCGTATCACAGAAATTCAGAGGTCAGTCCATGTGATTCAGAGGTCAGTCCATGTGATCCAGAGCATTCGATCCGAGGAAGAAAACACCACCTCGTTGTGTATTTATACGTTGATCATATCTTTACCTGGAAACTTTGTGTACACCAAAATTCAAAGTGAGCTTCTGAAAACAGCAAGGTATCCAACGGCGTGACGTTTGTTGTGGTCAGTTCAGTGCAGACTTGGTCGTTCCTTTTTTTAAGAATTAAAAGGAGTCAACATTCTTACAGCCGTGCTCCTCTATAAAGGGGCAAAAATAAGCACAGTACATGCCAAAGCACAGCTGCCCGATACATACTACTGAGATGACCTACACTAAGGCAGTCTCTATTCAAGGAGAAAGAAACAAATAACAATAGAAAAAAAACACAGAGACAATGCACTGAATGACTGTATAATGGGTATGAGATAACTGGACCTGGCGGTAAAAACCGGGCCATGGACATGTCAAATGTATTAACATCCTAGACCAGAAACATAAGATAAAAGAAAGCAAAGGCATTTTGGGAAATTGATGGAGTTTTGTGATTGTGCTTGCTTCTCATATCAATAATGTGTGTTATAATCTGTGCCAGGAGCTACTATAGAGGGCGGGTAACAGTTACCGGGCACAGACAACATTAAGGAACAAGAATCACAATCTAAAAATCATAGACTCCCACTGTTGAATCATAAAAGTGGAGTCCATACTCATCCACCTAACTTACAAAGTGTAAACTCTAAGATTTCAAGAAACTGAAGTTTGAACAGAATCTAGTCAACAGTTACAATGGCACCAAGCAAAATTGGTCTTAATAGAGGAATAAGAAAACAATATCAGCACTGACAATACCATCTGTACGAGTAGGACACAGCCTAAACTTAGTCTAACAGCCTCGGAATAACCGCAGGGCATCATACTTAAACTCAAGGAAATCAGTTCATCCAGACAGACATCAAGACGTCCTGCGCATGCCTCAGTCAGGACATATTTCCCCACATTTCATTATATATCTAACAAATGGGTGCAATGGTGACAATACGAACTATATCCGGGCCAGTCCAAATGGGCAACATTGACAGGACAGAGACAAAGGCGAACAAACTCAAGTAAGTACTGTATGTTCACAACTTGCAACGTGAGGAGTCTGAGCGCGGGCTGAGCGAGGTTCAGCCATGTCAGAGTCATACACTCCGAACCTTCCACAAAAACCATGCTGAAGTAATAGTGGTCACGAATCTCCGCTTCCCTAACGGTTTCTGGCCACCTCCATCCTTCTCAAATCAACCTTATAGAAGCACACACATACTTTACAATACACAGCCCACCGCTAACACACACACTGGCATCAGTTTAAGTGTTTTCAATATGAAACAATTTGCACACTGAAGTCAGATTCTAACAGTTAGGAGGCCCTGCCCAAGCCCAGCTCTCTCTCTCCATCTCCAAAGTCTGAAACGTGAAGAACGAGAGAGAGAGAGATTAAAAAAGGAAGGGAGAGAAGGATAGAGGGAACACGTTCAATGCTCAATAGTGGCAGTATGGAGCCTGATGTTGTCATCACGTTCTTTGTGTTACGTGTATCCGTTACGTTTACTTCAGGACGAGGTGAAATCCATCACATGTGTCATCTAAAGGAAACCAAAGTGAGAGAGCAAGAAAATGTCAGAATTAAGAGGGGACTCAAGGAAACGTCAAGGAAGTAGATGACCTGCTAGAAGAAAATCAGATACCTTGTATTGTACTGACAATGAAACTGCTTTCATCAAGGAGGTTATAAACCATCTGTAAGCAAAAAAAGATAGTGTCTCTACTGTTTTATTTACATTTTGTGTGACAACCAGTCACAAGATGCTCCTAACCTATACAATCCACTTGTTTTATCACAGATGATACCAGAAGTGGCAAAAATGTATAATGAATGCTGTTTTATAAGTTGCATTATGCAAAAACATATTCAAATGAGCAAGTGTGGTTGGCCGACTCTAGCTGATAACAACAGAGGGATAAGGATTAAATAGTTCCTGGCTGGTTTGAGGTGGTGTATGAATCTCTAAAGGTTTGTGTGTTTACCTGGTCACTGAGTAGTATGTGTATTCCTGTAGGTCCTTGCTTATAGACTTGGTTAATGTGGGACAGTGGCAAAGCCAAAACGCTGGAGATTTTCCTGGTAAGCTCACATGCGGTCATCTCCTCAAGGTAAAGAGCGTGGTAAACTAAACACAAAATAGACATTTAACATCATGAGTAAAATTTGGTATCAAAATACAACCTTTATTGATTATTGCTGACTATTAAACAGTGTCATTTTGTGTGCATTATGTCTTAGCAAAGTTCCAAAGAAAAATAACACAACCGATAAAACAATAACTTAATAATTTAAAAAATGAAGAAAGGTAAAAGGCTAATACAATGCAATGAAAATATATGAAGTGTTTGGTTCCGAAATGAGATAACTAAATGTTTTTTAATGCGTTTTATTGTGTTAGATAGCTGTATTTCTTGAGTTATTATGGCTTAAATCAAAACATGATTTTTGAACAATTTTATATCATTTAAGAACCAAACTTTTCATATATACCAACCATATAGATGTTTTTTGTATCATGTAAAAACTAGGTAATGCTAGAAAAAGAAATGAGAACCTGATTTTGTTTTTTAAACATTATGTTGTTAAAGATGCTGCTGACTTACGTGTCAATATTATTTGTTAATTCTACAACAAAAAAGAAAGTTCTGATATTTATTTATTCCTTTGTATCCTCAGTGCTTCATTGTCACAAAGTGTGTCAGGAATGTGTGTGCAAGCCTCAGCTATTGACATTAATATACCATGTATGGATGTGGGGCTGCCGTGATCTCCGTTTTTGCTGTGACCATGCTTCTCCGAAAGAGGGCTGTCGTTTGATGAAGCCTCCATAGAGACGTAGACCGTGAGTCTGGGATGCACCGCTCTGTATCGGTGCACAAACAAACGCACACATTTATTAATGAGCATCATGCTACGAACACTAATGCTAAACGTTAACAACATGCTAATTATGTTGTAAACACTCAGCTAGCATTATGCTAATACATGTTAACATCATGCATGCTAAATTTATGTTTAATCATGGTAACTTGCTCTGTGTCTGAAACCACACCCTCTTTCACTCATAACAATTCCCTATATAGCGAATGACATTTGAGTCCACAATATGGCGAAGAAGTGAATTTTTTTGTTTTTTGGGGGGAAAGAAGTGATTTTGGACACTGACGTATATAGCCAGCGTCTCACAGTAGTCATAAACATAACGATAAGCTTATATTACACCTGTGTAGCTTTGTGGATTGTTTTCTAAAATACTCAAATTCATTATCACTTTATTTGTCACGTTTATTGTATTAGTTTAAAATAAAGAGAACAAAACAACCGTCACATTTATTTATCACGTTTAATAATCTTTATATATATAAAATTTAATTATCGGATGTACACTCAAAATCAGAGTGCATTGTGGGTAAAAAAAGTGAACGAATGAAAAAGTTCACTCAGGTTTCGGACACCACTAAAAAAATGGCACCCGATATGCACTATATAGGAGATAGGGAGCGGTTTCAGACACAGCTTTGGTGTTAAGATGTATTAGCATCCAATGTTTTGCCACGACAAGCACGCTCACATGTACTCATCTACCTTAATTTCCTCTTTTACAATTATAAGATAGCATATTATTATTTAATGTCTTTTTCTTTTAACCTTACCTTGATTTTAGTGCATTATAGAGTCGGATTCCATCAGCTGCACCACATATTTGGACTAAATCTTCACGAGTTAACTTCAGTAGATCAGAACCTGAGAGACAAAACCAACTGTATCAAATCTGTCTCATTACTTTTATTTATGCCTTGTGTCTGTTATTTATTTCATGCTGCAAACACTTACATACCTGAGAAATGAGTGAACATGCGACTGAATGAGTTAAATCTATTCTTAAGGAGCCACTTCTGTGTCTCCTGTATAGTGGCTGTGGGACTTAGAGACTGCAAGAAAGAATTGAAATCAAACACATTTCGATTGCCATTTACGGCAGAATAGTAAATCATTATTGAAACAGAAATATGTAATAACCTCCATAGACACGATGCTACCTGGGTCCACCTGGTGGGTAGGTGATGATGACTCGCTAAAAAAAAAAATGTCAAAACATTACATGATGCATAATTGTGGATCGAGACGCACTAAAGGAAACACAGAAACGTTTCAATGATGTGTCACCTGTCCGGTCTCGTGGTGCTCGTACTGTAGGTGTGTGTGCTGGAGGTGAAGGTTGGAGTGGCTGCTGTATTTGGATTGACGTATGGACTATCCGGCCACGGGGAACACTGACACACAGAGACAGAGATAAATGTGAGGAAGTACGAAGCAAATGTCAAAGTGACAAAGAATCAAGAAAACTAAAATGATCTAAAAGCAAATATGGCAACAAAGCCGCTTACACTTCCTCTCTTGCTTTTGGCGATGGAATCTCCGCAGTCTGCAGGAAGTGTCCGCTTGCTCGATTTCTTCAGCTCTTGTTCCACAGCCTCCTCGATCACAGGCTCTAATCGAGTCTGGGCACACACCAATGAAAAGGTTAGGTGGCGTTACTGTCGCTTAAATGGTGACGCACTGTTAAATGCACTGCAAGCTGCTTTAAATAAAAACCAAATGCATAGATGTAAATGTAAAAGATTCACACACAAAGTAAAATATACATATCACTGACGTTATCGGCTGTGTTCAATATTCTTGCCTCTGACAAAATGGTGGTGTCATAAGAAGGCTGATATTTCTCTTTATCATGTGCAGTCCGCTTTTCCATCTTCTCTCTGTCAGTTTTCTGTTTTCTGTCGGCACCCTTTGGCTGTCAAAAGATACAGGACACACTTAACTGTTACATTTAAGGTGTGTAATTATTTTGGAGTATGTATTGACAGAAATGTAATATAATATTCATAACTATGTCTTCAGAGGTGTATTAAGACCTTACATAATTATTACCTTGAATGAGCTATTTCTTTTTACATACACCGCAGGTCCCCTTGCACGGAATTCGCCATGTTGTTTCTAAAGTATACCTAAACGGACAACCTGTTCTACAGAGCGTTTCAGAAATACGCTATCTCCTTCGGAAAAGAAGCGAAAACGTGATGACATCTTAGTTGCAATTTGCAACCTCATCGCTAGATGCCGCTAAATTTTATACACTGGACCTTTAACTGAGGTTACAAATTGGCTCCATCACAATGGTGGGCTAAAACAGTGACTATAAATTTAAGCTTTTTGGCTATTTGAGGTGACATTAGCTGAGAAGGAATGTCATAAAATGTCATTAAAAACGATAGAAATATTTGTTAAAAGCGATTAAATTATACACAATAAAACTAGCAATCCTTATTATTAGGGTCAATTTTTTTCTTATGTTGACTTTTCAAGTCTAAATGGAAATAACGAAAGCATGGATCCAAAAATTCAGCCTCACACTTTAGTCTTGCATGTGATGCATTATTGCTTGCGTGCATGTGGTTTGTGTTACCTTAAAGACTTTGATCTGGCAGCTGCCCGAGTGCAGGTGCTCCGTGTACTCTCCGCTTTCATCCTGTTTAAAGGTGTCGATCTGGATGCGAAATGGAACTCCTTTTTCTCCGCCGTGTTTCCGCGGGGTGAACTCTGTACTGATGCAGTGAACCTTCATGAGAGACGAAGGAAAGAGAATCAGCGTGGAACGCAACACTGCCTCCTGAAGCAGTTCTGAATTTATGTTTGGCACGCTTTTTGCCCAGATTGGGATGTGAGCAGATACGCTTTTAATAAACAGAATGATATTCACGTGTTTGAAACTCGCCCTGAGTCAAAGTCTAAGGATAATGTAAAGGAGTCAACGACCCCTTCTGACCATCTCCAAGTTGTCCGAGATATTAAGATGATGTCTGTCTCTTTTGGCATGACACTTGGGCCAGTGTGGGATGAGCAATGGCGAGTGATGAGAACAGGGGATATCGGGTCAATGAGATGTTACTTTAGGAATGTTCTACTCATTATCTAAACAAAACAGTCTTGCTTATTTAGTGCTGGTCAACTTCATAGTGACCTGAAGCAATATGCACCGGTAAATGCTCAACTACATATTTAGAGATACAGTATCTCACAGAATTGATTACACCCCTCACATTTTAGTAAATATTTGATTATATCTTTTCATGTGACAACACTGAAGAAATGACACTTTGCTACAATATAAAGTAGTGAGTGTACAGCTTGTTTACCAGTGTACATTTGCTGTCCCCTCAAAACAACTCAACACACAGCAATTAATGTCTAAACCGCTGGCAACAAAAGTAAATACACAACTAAGTGAAAATGTCCAAATTGGGCCCAAAGTGTCAATATTTTGTGTGGCCACCATTATTTTCCAGCACTGCCTTAACCCTCTTTGGCAAGGAGTTCACCAGAGCTTCACAGGTTTCCACTGGAGTTCCCTTCCACTCATCCATGACGACATCATGGACCTGGTGGATATTACAGACCTTGTGCTCCTCCACCTTCCGTTTGAGGATGCCCCACATATGCTCAATAGGGTTTAGGTCTGGAGACATGCTTGGCCAGTCCATCACCTTTACCCTCAGCTTCTTTAGCAAGGCAGTGGTGTCTTGGAGGTGTGCCCTGCAGCACAGTCTCCGAAGGGAGGGGATCATGCTCTGCTTCAGTATGTCACAGTACATGTTGGCATTCATGGTTCCCTCAATGAACTGTAGCTCCTCAGTGCCGGCAGCACTCATGCAGCCTCAGACCATGACACTCCCACCACAATGCCTGACTGTAGGCAAGACACACTTGTCTTTGTACTCCTCACCTGGTTGCCGCCATGTCCTTAGTCTGCTTGTCTTCAGCAAACTATTTGCGGGCTTTCTTCTGCATCATCTTTAGAAGAGGCTTCCTTCAGGGACGACAGCCTTGCAGACCAATTAGATGCAGTGTGTGGCGTATGGTCTGAGCACGGACAGGCTGACCCCCCACCCCTTCAACCTCTGCAATGCTGGCAGCACTCATACGTCTATTTCCGAAAGACAACCTTTGGATATGACGCTGAGCACGTGCACTCAACTTCTTTGGTCGACCATGGCGAGGCCTGTTCTGAGTGTAACCTGTTCTGTTAAACGGCTGTATGGTCTTGCAGCTCAGTTTCAGGGTCTTGGGAATCTTATTATGACCTAGGCCATCTTTATGTAGAGCAACAAATCTTTTTTCAGATCCTCAGAGAGTTCTTTGCCATGAGGTGCCATGTTGAACTTCCAGTGACCAGTATGAGAGAGTGAGATCGATAACACCAAATTTAACACACCAGCTCCCCATTCACACCCGAGACCATCTAACAAATCACATGACACCGGGCAGGGAAAATGGCTAATTGGGCCCAATTTGGACATTTTTACTTAGGGGTGTCCTCACTTTTGTTGCCAGCGGTTTAGACAGTAATGGCTGTGTGTTGAGTTATATTGAGGGGACAGCAAATTTACACTGTTATAAAAGCTGTACACTCACTACTTTACATTGTATTATACATGAAAAGATATAATAAAAGATTTGCAAAAATGTGAGATACTGTATTTGTGACATTGTGTTGCAGAAAGACAGCTTGTGTTTACTCGTGTGTACCTGCACAAACACAGACGCTCTCTTCGAGACATCCCACAGGAACTCTGCAGCATTCAGCTGGGAGGCGTGTGTGAAGGGCTCAGTGATGCCAACCGACATAGGGATATCTGTAACAAACACATGACGCACTGTTAGGCTTTACACCGTTTTGTTACTGTGAGCGTGAGTGAATCTAAACTGTGTCCCTAAAGTACTATGTGATCACACTGCATGACCTCACCGATGTCGAGGAGGCGGTCGCCAGGCCGATTCCATTTCCAGCCCTCCAGCTGCTGGTGCTCCATGTACTGAAGCCTTCGGTCATGGAAAACCACCCTAACTATACTCTACAACCCACCCCAAACACACACAACACATTAGAACAAGCACCACTCTTAAAGGGCCACACACCTCACCAGTGTTTCCTGCAACACTTTTAGCAGCATCACGGCAAAAAATGATACTCTATTGCAAGTATTTAGAATTATAGGTTACTAAAAGGTTGTGTAGTGCTTGTGTTTGAATATCTATATTTATATTATATTTATAAAAAGCCATGCATTTGTACTTTATCTTTTTTATCTACTGTTAAAAAAACAAGTTAGGAGTCCTGAGCCCTCTGTAGATTCACTGACGTCACAGCGCTGGCACTAAACGGTGATGCAGGAGACACCTCCGCATACAATCCCCAAGAACATTACACCGGTAAACGCTAAAAACCTCTTACCTTCACAGTCTTGTTATTGAGTTCTGGCATCTCCCCTTTTTTCCTGTTATCAAGCAACCGGATCTCATAAGACTGGCCTACAGGGGAATATGTGTGATATTGTATATCTTCTTAACATCATAAAGAAAGAGAGACAAACAGAATGGAAATGATACCTTGGTTTAGGTAGGTGAGCGTCTCATCGTGCAGTTTAACAGCGGGGGACGTGGCGGCACACAGCACATACTGAAACGGAGGATTCTTGTTGTCGGACTCCACAGGAACACTAACATCTTCCTGCTTAAAGATGGGCAGGGCCAACACATCACTGCAACACAGATAGAAGTTATGAAAAAATCAAATTGTTATGTCAGTCAAGAACCGCACACCATCTCCTGCTTTTAACATAGAAGTGGTTGTCATAGGAACAGGTATGGGGAACCCCCTGCCTGCTCACACCCAACACACAGCCTCTCTTATCCTGCTGAATCACAAACATACAAAAACACTACGTTCTCATCAAACTGCTGGGAAATAAAAATATAACCGACACGGGGAAGTCACAAACGTTGGGATATATAAACATTAATTTGCATTGTAAGTCTTTTTGATCACCAAAGGGGCCACGTAATAAATATTGAAACATTATTGCCACAAAAAGGGAAAATGTCTCACCATTGAGACACATGTACAGACGCTATCATGTTAGTGCTGTCACAGCAAAGAGCACCGAGTCAGAAATCTGTCAGTGCGCTTGACATGACGTGATGTGACGTTTGTACCATGACATGCCGCCTACAGGATCCGTACTGCCTGCAATCTGCAGCGGCTTTCTGAAACTTGAGCAGCTCGACTGTAACATTCCGTTCCACAGCTGCTCATTCCTCAGACGGGGATGATCGCGAGTTAGATAATCTAAGCATCACACCCTCGTTCACCTCAAGCGCTACATGAAAACAAGACATTAGCACTTCATCACAGCACAGACGGACAGACACAGTGGGGAAAATGATAAGGGTATGTCCACGTTAACCTGATCCGACCCTGTTCGGCGAAGACTGGTCAACCTTGTACAAGCCTTTCAGAGGAAGCCGTGTGTACCAAAAACATCTCTATTTTGGTAGTATTAGCCCTTACGCTCATGCAAAATAAACATACAATACTTGAGTACGAACACTGCCCAATGCCATCAGGAGACACAGCAGAGATGCATGGTGCTGCTGGAAAAGTTACAAGAAACTTGATAGCACAGGCGTGGAGCATGTGAACTGGTCTCTTCCCTCAGTCTCATACCAGTAACAACACTCCCACAGAACGTAAGCCATACCACTGACTACGCTACCTCATTACGACTCTCACGCAAAGTATTTCAGACATCTGCATATGTACAAATCAAATGCTGATGCTGCGCTTTCCACCACAAGCTCCTAACGCCAGCCAGGGTAACAATTTAATGGGATCTGATCTTGTGCATCATGTGTATTCCCTAACATGAAGTGACCATATTTTAAACTGCTTGTGGCCAAATGGAAATATAAAAACCACTGCCCACCCGTTTAAAGGGAGTGCAGTTTCTTCCATTGCATTGAACACACTGTGATCAAGTAGTACTGCAATCTTCATTCAATTACTAATTTTATGAAGTATATTAGGTGCATTAAAAAAAATCTATTTTGTGGCTCTAGCAAAAAAAAAAAATGATGCGAGTTCACATTATTGGTTGATCAGATGGTCAGTCACACTGAGAAAAGTATTGATTTATAGTTTTCAGGGGGCATCAATCCATGGATGACATGGATAAGTATCTATACATATTTAGATGTGATAAAAAATGCACATTTCATATATATATTGTATCCACTTTTAACAATAAACAGTTTGTGGGTCTCCCGAATGACCAATGACGTCACGAGGCGCAACCACACAGTTTTGCGTCTATGTGCAGTATCATATGACGTAATGCAGTTTAACCTTTAAAAGCTAAACAAGTTACAGACAAAATATGTTCCCCAGTTAACAACACTTGCGAACAGATTCAAATGTAACTTATTCCACCTCTTATAACTAGAAATGACTTACGTTCGACCAGAAGAGCAAACAACACCCTGTTCCAGGAAGTAACGTTAAAGTTACTTCAAATGTGGCTGCTATCTTTTTAGTAAATAAACTTTATGGTTCCTCGAAAGAAGTGTGAAGAAATGAATTAATGCTTAACTTACACGTTATAACAATGATCTGATATTTGAATTGTTTAAGCAGTATTACACAGATGCAACTCGTTGTCTTTTGTTTTGAGCTAGCTATAGCCACAGATATAGCCCTATTTAAACCGGCCGACGACAACAACAGCAATCTCGCGATGAAACAATTGGTAAACAATGGCACCAGACTAAAACTGTTGCGTGTTCTCCCATATCATCGGCTGGTATTCTAAGCTTTGCGAATCAAAATCTGGTCTCAAGACAGTTAGCCAACTAGCTCGCCATCATAGGTGTAACACTGTTC
Organism: Triplophysa siluroides; assembly: GCA_006030095.1. Classification (NCBI taxonomy): domain Eukaryota; kingdom Metazoa; phylum Chordata; class Actinopteri; order Cypriniformes; family Nemacheilidae; genus Triplophysa; species Triplophysa siluroides. Next base: position 233,861 of record VCII01000193.1, read on the forward strand.
AGGCTAGTGTATTGGAAATCTGGTGAGCCATTTGCATGTGCGCTAACCTCATGCTGTAAGCGCCAGCCCCGAGCTCCTGGCCGATGCCAGACAAACTGGCATCAAAGTCGTGCACAAGACCAGACTCGATGGAAGCATCGTCCATCTTCAGCACCCACGCCATGGCGGCCAGATCCTTCTCCTCCGACTCTAACCGAAGGGCCGCCAGCTTCACCTCGTACCGACACCACCTGCGCGGAGCTCGCGTTGCAGCTGACAGACTGCTGGAGTCTGCTAGTCCTACTAGATGTGGGTTAGGTGGCCACCCACGGAAGGCTAACTGATGAAAGCAAGACAAATGACTCGAGTCCGGACTGCCGTGTGCCTCGCCATTGCTTCAGTTTCACAGGAACACGGGCGAGAAATGCCAGTCTCGGGATGAGTGGAGGCGTCGTGAAGTAAACTCGAGCCTCTCCTTTGTGGTCATCAACACCGAATTATTTGTCTCCAACTTCCTCGCAGACGTTTATCTTTATTCCGGGGGAACCTTGCGTCTTACGCGCCCTTCTGTATTAGCACATCATATCTGTATGTAATCTTCCATTATATAAAAGCAGGGTGGGATGACGCTGTTGACAGTCACCGCATTCACACGCAACGTCCGCCCGAGTTGGGCTGGGAGACCTCGCTAGCTTTGATCTCTCGGCTGCTGTGGTAATCCTAAACACGGTACCCTCTTTTTGTGTACGCTGTCCTCCGAAAGCGCTCGCCCAATTTCATCGTGCTGAGTGCGTGGTTAGGTTGACACTTCGGGAATTTCATAAGGGGCCAAAGATCACAAAACATCGACACAGCCCTCTGTCTACCACAATGCAAATCGCAAACCCCAATCGTTAGATATACACAGCCGCATGAAGGATCTGTTCGGCGATCTGACAGCCAATCACTTCGCTCTTCTCAGAGCAACGAGCCCTCTATTGGCCAATGGACATCCACATAACTGTCGTCATCGTCTCTCTGGCTAGTGGAGTCTGATGCGCAGAAGCAACTTTCAACTTCCAAAAAATAACATTTAATAACAAGACTTTATGATATCTAGATTATAATTTAATTTTTATATCGAGATTTTATATATTTAATTTGAAAAATGATCTTACTTTTAAAGAAAAATGCAAATTTATGAAACACCTGGGATTTTCTATGCTAATTTAAGGTTCGTTTTATGCTATCATGTTGAGAAACTGTAAGAATTAAGAGAGCACTTTTTTTTGGTTCAAAATGAATTTCTGGCTCTGCTGAGAACCAAAGTAGTAAAGTCCGACATGACACTGAAATTATAACAAAATGTAGCCTAGATTGCTTCTTGCTAGACAAGTGAGTGTGAGATTGACAGCTCCTCATAGAAAGGCCTGCAGCGATTCCCAAAGTTTTAGTAGATACATACAAATACAGTGTCCTTTAAGGGGTTCCTGTCCTAAAGAAGCCATTAAACGTCCATGGATACATTCAATTACATTGCACATTTCAGTTTTATTTCAAAACTGAATTATAAGTGAATCAATTATAAGTGAATCAAAAATATAATGATTAAGAATATGGACCAATGAACGAGATTTGAACAAATATAAAGAATATGCACAGTAATTTAAGAGGTACTAAACGTTGTAACTTAATTTATTTTTTGATATATTGTTTTGTATTACACAAAACATATCCCCTGTCTATTAAGTTTTGAATTAAACGACGTGACACTCATGGCACTTAAGGCTCTACATTTATACCACAATCATAAAACGTTACGCAATTCCTGTGCTCGATCTTACCGCGAAATACTACAGCAGTAGCGCTGTTGGGTCTGAAAGCTTTCAGTGTCCAGCTGCCAGAACAGCATTACAATGTGCGACGGATTCCCGATCAAAGCTCAAAACAACCAGTGACAGCGACCGCTCTCGAGTCACACGGTTCTTTCTTGTTTATCAGCAGTGAACTTCAACCTGTACAGCGCACGCGATCGCCCCTCCGTGACTGAATATACTGTTCCAGTACGTTGTAATGTGATCCTGCTGGCAAGCATTTTGTGCATTTGCGTAAATTCTCTTTATTGTTTCCTTGCAGTGAAATAGGACATTAATAAGGGAGCAGATCATGATCTTTTCATGAAATATCGTAATTTACATTTACGCATTTGGCAGACGCTTTTATCAAAAGAGACTTACATTGCGTTATCCTATACATTTATACATAGGTATTTGCAATCCCTTGGGTTCGAACCCACAACCTTGCTCTCTTACCATTGAGCTACAGGAAAACTATGACTGAATTCCGAGTAATTTGCGCGTAAAACGGACCTTCCCGAAACTTTTTTCCGGATTCACATATACGCTCACTGACAATTTTAATCGTTGCATATGCACTACACTGATACGCAAATTACGTACGTAGAAGGCATAAGAGACTAATAGACTATATGCCTACCAATACATTTATAAATTAAACCCTGTCCACCAAAGCGTTTTTAGACATCGGAAATAATACCTGGTGCTATTGTGAAAATTACCAGCTGGTGACGCTTGAGAGAGACGCGTTGGTTGCCGTGATTTGGAATATCCACGACAGTTACATGTTACCAATATTATTTTGAAGAAAATTACTGAATGTAAAAAAGCAGTAACCTTTAATATTAACTTCTCTATTGTTGTGTTGTACAAGGGTTGGTCAATGTAGTGTTTTTTCCACCCCTTCTCCACTGTGATTGGAGGGCTCTGTGAAAAAGGACAGTGACGAGCTTTGCGTTTAACCCAAAGTTAAAGAGTAAAAAATGAAACAAGACAGGGCAAACTAACTCGTGAAACATCATTTTGATACATAAGGCATCAAGGTGCTGTGTGATCAGTTTGTCTAAAAGAAAACAGAACGTTTGAATGTTTTAGCATCTACACGTGGTAGGGAGCAGGTGTACATTTATGTTGTAACTAACGTTAACATTTTGAAAATACAAAAATATACATGAATCCTAAAACTTACGTCAAAACGACTTTACTAACGATTTAAACAAAGAAATTGCTCTACGCATGTTTCATGAGTGACCCATCGTGTTATTGTTGGGGGACCATAGTAAATTTGTGGTTATAGAAAACAAAATCTAATATAAATTAACTCGAGCTGCACAAAGGCGGCATTTAATTTAAAGGAGGGATGAATTAAAATCACAATTTTAACCCGAGCTTTTGTTATATAAGAGGGAATTGTATTCACGCGAACACCATGCAAGTGTCAGAACTGAAAACGCCCTTGTTAGGCCTACTGAGATTACATCTGTTATTGACACCAGGCCCAGCGAACGCCAGGTTCTGGAATGCACCTATCTATGACGACATTGATAGGTTGAACACGCATCCACAGAAAAATATCAATGACTACTTCTCTAGCCCAGCCCACTGGTTCGCGCATGACAATGATAGAGCGAGCAAGCAATAAACAAACATGCCGTTAAAGATAGCTAAATATTGTGCCACCCCGGTTGTGGAAGAATACAGTCGCTGCATAATCCGTTTGTTCGTAAATCGTCAATAGGAATGGCGCAGCAATCTTATGCGAGTTAAACATTTTTGTACTATGCGTCACTTATGCTTTGTTAGAGATCGCTTGATATGCCTTGAGCACTATCGCACGAGATAAGTATTACCTGGGGACCTCTAGTCATTTGTAATACTTGCAGAGGTTGTCTGTGATCTTCAGCCCGTGCGAATCGCCATCTTTCCTTGATTCGGTGGGCTCATATGTAACTTTTCAAGGTTTTATCCACCGTTTGTGAATAATGGAGGCTGTTTTGGTATTATTTCGTGTGCTGGGTGATATCCATAAATTACCGGGAGTCTCGTTTGTTCATTTATCATGGAAACTCTCGTAACATTTGAGACCGCGATCGCGGTGATCTTTTTTCCAGTTCGGGATCACTGTTCTCAAATGCAGACAGGTACAATCATATATCATTAAACGCAATACAACTACACTTCTAATGTGTAACCTAACGTTACGTCTCTAACCAAATTCACAGAAGGCTCCAACTACGCAAACGGCTACCCAATCAAAGCAGTGGGCGTTTACTTATAAAGTCTTGAAGGCGGCACGCCCATTAAAACCGAGCGTTTGCAGAGCTCACCTCAAAAGCCGTGTAGAAAATAGCCGATTACTTATTGATTTTGATGTTTCTGAATGTAAAAACCACGTGAACGTCATAAGAACACCTCATATAACAGTATAAAACAATAAACAAGCACAGTTCATGAGACCTTTAACTTTCACTAAGAGAAACACAAAGTAAAGTTTGTTCATTACTGTACATTTCTTTATTTTAATTTTGTCGTTAGCACAGTTCTAGAAATGCAGCGGGAAGAGAGAGAGACAGAGAGCGAGCGAGAGAGAGAGAGAGAGCTTCCTCACAGGTGATAAAGGCTGACACTACAGGAAATAAGTGACAAGACAATTGCAGCATTTAAACGCGTAAATACATTTCTACAAATATTCCATCGGAGAAGAATGACACTATATGCTACTTAAAAGAATTCACGCGGCCTCAGGACATCACAAGATCATCCTGAATGTTATATAAATACATATCGCCTGTGGTGTGGCATCACATCTGGCCCCGCAGGGTGACGCATGGCCCATTAAGCCATGACCGCAACCAGAAAGTTCAGATTTTATTCATGACATGCATATAGCCAAGCAAAGTATGCCTTATAATAAAGCAAGCTTGACCTGAACTGATATGACCGTTAATAATCAATAGTGAGCAATTAGGAACGTTAATAACATGTTGTTTAGAGTCCTCAACTTCATCTTAAAAGTTTGACCTTTTTTGATAAAAAGTAATGATCTCCGTGTTGCACAAGGACACGAACAACACACCCCCCCCCCTCTTCCACCTGACTTCACTGTGCTGGATTTTACATATATTAAATACCACAACCATCTCCCAATGCATCAGACACACACACTCACACACATTTCTGTCATTTACAAGGCAACAAAACAATTGTTTTGACATAAGCAGACCACCACACACAGTGGTCTTTAACTCTGACACGAATGATGATGATCTCAGTTTGGAGGAAGAGGTTTAGTCCAATGGCGCTTCTCACAGCGTGTCTCACTGGAAGGTACTGTGGGGCCAGAGGAGGGTGTCCAGCATCGATGTATGCAGCTGTTTGTATTTGTCGGTAAGCTGTGTAGGTGTTTGTTTGTGTGTGCGCATGCGAGTTAAAAAGCCAGCTAGGGTCCCTCTGCACTAAGAGAGTGCTGTAGTTCTGAACGAAGACTGCAGAGCTACATGCCCTGCTCTCCGACATCTGTAGACTGGTCGCTTCCACCGGAGCCGCTCTGAGCTCGCTTTATGTACAAGTTCAACAGTTTTAGCTGGGAAGAAAGAGAGAAAGAGTGTGTCACAGCTTACTCTATTAATGCTTTTCTTTAAAACATTCATTGGTCGGTCTGCAAAAGGAAACATCTCACCTTGCTGCCAGACAGCTGGCTAAGGTGAGGCTTCAAATCCTCTCCAATGACAGAATAGATGGCCACAAGGCAAAATACACATGCTTTTCGTACACTGCTCTCAGAGTTATCATAACCCTGGGAAAGAATAGCAGAGAAATGAATTACAAGAGCACAGTGGCAATCTTTGCAAAGAGCTGTTAGCCCTATAACATCAATGATCAAAACAATTACAGTATAAATATAAGCAATTAGTTTAAGGATGATTTTACATTGTATATGGATTTATATTAACACAATACAGTCATTACCTGTAAGAGCCCTGGGACTACTTCAGGGAGCATTTGATGAAGACCATCTTTGGGCAGCCGGTCGATGACTTTGGTTAGCATCTTGATGGCAGCCAGGTTAATTGGGTAGTCGGCCGATTGGATGATGGGGCACAACACCTTGATACACTGATCGGGACTTATTGAAGTGGCCAACATAGATGCCGACTCTTCTGCAGCCCGGACCACCTGAAACAGAGCCAAAAATAAATGTAAAAAGGTGTATACAAAAGCACTTTAATGTTTCTATTCTAAGGCGATCTTGTGCATGTCTTTGACATTTGTTTAATCCTGACCTCTTTGTGAGGGTCTTTATGTGCTTCCAGGGTCTTCATAATGGTGAGTTCGGCATAGTTTTTAAAGCGCCATGGCTGTCTGTTAAGCATCTCCTTCAACACCCGCAGTGCTAATGCCCGGATGACATGCTTAAAAAAAAAAATAGAGTAAAAACGTAAGTGAAGTAAATCGGACTTGAATCGGATTTGTACGTGGATGTATGCATACCTCGCCGTCCCCGAGGGTTTCCAGGAGCAGCAGAAGGATGGTTTTGAAGTGCTCGTCCCAAACATGCAGTTGTGTTTCTCTGATCAGACGCATTAGCTCACAAAGCGCCGCTTTCCTCTCCTCCACTCGCTCGCTGTGGTTTGAGAGCTCCTTCAGAAGCTCAGCCACCATCTCGGACTGGTCCACACCACTGTCTGTTAACAACATCAACAGAAAACAAATCAGATCCACACAGGCTTATCTGAACAACATTAAAGGGCTGATATGACACGCCTAAAAAATATTATGTTTGTTTTTTAGATTTTTATCAAAGCTCATCGCTCTGAAAAGGGAGGTGTAACGATTGGCCAGTTAACCAGTGCGTAGTGATTGCGTGCGTGTGGCGGAAGTGTAACGCCTGTTACCATATTTGGAACATCAGGTTCCAAAGCAATTGTACTGACATGTACGGCCACCTTACTTGCATAACATTTGAGCGGTCTTAGTCAAATCATACCACCAACTGACGTAGATTTGTGGGGGTGTGGTTACACGAGGCGTTTCAGGGAGGTATGGGGAGTATTCGCTTTTAGATAGAATGCATCTTTTGTTCTGGCACTTTATTTTTGCAATTTTACGTGTCAAATACATGCATGGGCAACTTGTAACACACCAAAGACATAGAAAACACGAATTCACGCCATATGACCCCTTTAACATTTCAGAACAAAAGCAATGTACTAACAAAAATGTAATTTGTGACCCTGGATCACAAAACCAGTCTTAAGTAGCTCGGGAACATTTTGAGTAAAAGACAAAAATACATTGTAAGGGTCAAAATTATCGATTTTTCTTTTATGCCAAAAATCATTAGGATATTACACTCTCAGATTCCTGAGTTTTAAACGGCTGTATCTCAGCCAGATATTGTCCTATTCTAACAACTCATTCATCAATAGACATCTTATTTCAGATTCTGTAAAAATCTCAATTTCGAAAAATTGACCAATAAGACTGGTTTTGTTGTCCAGGGTCACATTTTAACAAACGAAATCTCCCAAACACTGTCTTACCATCTGTGAGCGATTCTGAATCTTGGTCACCATCTTTCAGGCTCTTATTAAAAGGGGAGGAGCTAAAAGAGTCAGAGTAGCTGACTGGCTGGTAATCTCTTGTTGGGCGGGGACTAGAGGAGAGCAGTGGCATCGTATTTAACAGAGAGGTTTTGTTATCCAGTGCTGTCCGACCAGTGTCTGTAGTTTCAACACCTCCCTGCACACATTCACAATAAATTACCACAATAGCAACATGCCTTCATTTTTAGGTTCAACATAAAAAAAAAAACCTAGACACAGTATTTATATAATATAAATTTGATACAATGCTTTTGGACCTCAAAAGACTCTTGGGTATAGGAAGAAGGCGCATAACATGGTTCACAATTAAAAGCACACACTTTGAAAAAATAAACACTAGAACATTTCTAACCTCTTCTCCACCGTCTCCATCTCTTTTTCGTGGTGGCTCTGTCATGTCCTCTTGGCTGCGGACACTGAAGTTTTGGATGGCCTGACTGACTCCTCTCAGAGAACTGTAGATCTCTTCAGAGTTCATGTTCTCTGTATCGTAATCAAATGCACTGTGCACACATACAAAATGACATGAAGTCATGTTGGGGTGTGAGCAAAGTAATTTAAGGTTTAATAAGATGTTGAGCCAGTGGAATAAAAGTTAAGTACCTTGGTGAAGGTGTGTTTTGTGATGTGTTGGTAGGGGAGGTTAAGGGGCTTGACCAGCTGGCTGGTGATCTTGGGGTGTGTCGGGTGAGAGGGCTTCCCATCTGAGCCTAGAAAAACAAACCAAACAAACTTCAGTGTTTCCAGCGGCCTTAAAAATTTATTATATATTACAATATATATTCATATTATAAATTAAACCAGAACCATACTGCAAAAATGGGTGTTAAATTATGGCTGTGTACAGACATGATACAGTATATCATCAGTTTTACCTGGGCTGTGTTGCCGGTGTTTCGCAGGTGGTTCTGTAATAATTTGGTGGCTCCGTCCTGAAAGGTTTTAGGTAATGCTGCTAGCAGCATCGTGAACTCTGGTGTGTTTAACTGGAACAGTGAAATCAACACAGACTGTGCTGCCTGAAAATAAAGCATATCATTAAAACATAAAACCAGTCAACACCACCAACAAAAACAATTTTCATATTATTACACTGAAAGATCTCTGTGTAAAATGTATAAACCCCATGAATCAGTTTGGGCAGAGTCTCTGTTTAGCATCAACACTTTGGGAGGATTAAGATTTTGTTGACCTTTCAAAGCAAAGACATAAACATTCAAAACAATGTCCATGTATGCATGTGTATGTTTCTCGTAGATTGTACCTTTCTGACATCAGAGCTCTTTGGCTCAGTGGTCCATGTAATGATACGTGACACCGCCAGTCTGGTTTCACTGGAGTTGACAAAATCTTGCGGCTCCATCTGAAGTGTCAGTGTTTCTATGTACTTCAAAATGGCCACCTTCACCTGAAACATTATCCTCATGTTACAACTCTGCACCAAAATGATCTGCCAACTAAGGCATAAAATACCATCTAAGACACCAGCAGCATTAAAGGGATAGTTCACCCAAAAATGAAAGTTCTGTCATCATTTACTCACCCTCAGATTGTTCCCAACATTTATACATTTCTTTGTTTTGCTAAACACTAAGGAAGTTATTTGGAAGAATGTCAGTAAGCAAGCCCCATTGACTCCTATGTTATTTACTTTCCCTACTATGGCAGTAAATGGGGAATGAAATCTGTTTGGTTTTTGACATTCTTCCTTTGTGTTCAGCAGAACAAAGAAATTGATACAGGTTTGGAGCAACCTGAGGTTGAGAAAATAATGGCAGAATTTTCAATTTTGGGTGAGCTATCCCTTAAATTATTCCTTTACAGCAAATACACCAAACACAATTTTACAGCAACACACAACCGTCCATCAGAGAAACATCTTTACATACAAACCATTCAGCGGCCCAAAACCATCAACACAGTTATCCTCCAGTAACAGGCAAACATGACATCACACATTCATAGCAATTCTTAAATTCATCAAATGAAGCAAGACAGCAGGGGGAGGTTGGAATAAGCATGGCGGGTGTGACTGGGCTCATAATGCTTTTTCAATATGCAGGGTATATACAGTATATCACAGAAGTGAGTACACCCCTCACATTTTAGTAAATATTTTATTATATCTTTTCATGTGACAACACTGAAGAAATGACACTTTGCTACAATATAAAGTAGTGAGTGTACAGCTTGTTTACCAGTGTAAATTTGCTGTCCCCTCAAAACAACTCAACACAGAGCAGTTAATGTCGAAACCGCTGGCAACAAAAGTGAGTACACCCTTAAGCGAAAAAGTCCAAATTGGGCCCAAAGTGTCAATATTTTGTGTGGCCATCATTATTTTCCAGAACTGTCTTAAACCTCTTGGGCATGGAGTTCACCAGAGCTTCACAGGTTGCCACTGGAGTCGTCTTCCACTCATTCATGACGACATCACAGAGCTGGTGGATGTTAGAGATTTTGCGCTCCTCCACCTTCCGTTTGAGGATGCCCCACAGATGCTCAATAGGGTTTAGATCTTCACCTTTACCCTCAGCTTCTTTAGCAAGGCAGTGGTCGTCTTGGAGGTGTGTTTGGGGTCGTTATCATGTTGGAATACTGCCCTGCAGCACAGTCTCCGAAGGGAGTGGATCATGATCTGCTTCAGTATGTCACAGTACATGTTGGCATTCATGGTTCCCTCAATGAACTGAAGCTTCCCATTGCCGGCAGCACTCATGCAGCCTCAGACCATGACACTCCCACCACCATGCTTGACTGTAGGCAAGACACACTTGTCTTTGTACTCCTCACCTGGTTGCCGCCACAGACGCTTGACACCATCTGAACCAAATAAGTTTATCTTGGTCCCATCAGACCACAGGACATGGTTCCAGTAATCCATGTCCTTAGTCTGCATGTCTTCGTCAAACTGTTTGTGGGCTTTCCTGTGCATCATCTTTAGAAGAGGCTTCCTTCTGGGATGACAGCCTTGCAGACCATTTTGATGCAGTGTGCGGCGTATGGTTTGAGCACTGACAGGCTGACCCCCCCCACCCCTTCAACCTCTGCAGCAATGCTGGCAGCACTCATACGTCTATTTCAAAAAGACAACCTCTGGATATGACGCTGAGCACGTGCACTCAACTTCTTTGGTCGAAAATGGTGAGGCCGGTTCTGAGTGGAACCTGTTCTGTTAAACCGCATTAATGGTGTGTGTGGAGTTATTTTGAAGGTACAGCAAATTTACACTGTTATACAAGCTGTACACGGACTACTTTACATTGTAGCAAAGTTTCATTTCTTCAGTGTTGTACCATGAAAAGATTATAATAAGAATTAAAATATTTACAAAAACGTGAGGGGTGTACTCACTTCTTTGAGATACTGTATGTTGTCAGGAGATTATTTCTTGCTCAATTATTGGAAAACTGAGTTAACTACACAAAGTTTACTCATAAAGTTTCAAATGAGAGACATTAAAAAAAAAATAAGTCTCACATTCTCATACTCTCCAGACAATTACAATAGTCTACGGTAGTGGGGGCTGCGCGTAACAGAATTGTTTCCCCTGTGTCTCACTGACCTGTACTGCTTGGTTCCACACTTGGATATTTTCCTCCAGTGTGCAAGCATGTCGTCGCTTTCTGAGGGGAAACAATTCTATAGCCCCGCCCCCGTACCGGCAACAGCGCCTTTTCCCCGGCTTCAGAGAGAGAGAGGGAAAGCACATACATGAAAGAAAGCCCCAGACCGGGAGAAAGAAGGGATGGGAGGAACAGGAGAGGACGCAGCAATAAGTAATACCGCTGCAATGTTGAAAGTAAGGTAGATGGAAAAGATGATGGTGGGTGACGTGCATGTGTGCATATGACAAATTTGGTTTTGGGACCAGGAATAGGGCTCGGAGACTAATGTAAAGAAAAATCTTTGGGGATTGCATAACATTTTTGTAACGCCAACCCGAGTACACTGACCCAACTAAACCCTACTTATTAATGAACCCATGATCTCAAGTCTGATTTACACTCTATCATACAGAAAGTGCGAGAAAAACACACACACAAACAACACAACAAATTGCACTTACCTTCAAGTTGGGTGTTTGTGTTTGGTCAACTGTGAATCTCATAAGGATGGTGAACTGTAGATCATTAGGGAAAGATTCTCTGAAGATGACAAAAGAGGAAAAAACTCAGTGTCAACACCTGCGAGCACAATTTGATATCAGAGTATAACAGAGATAATGGCCTCCAGTTTTTCCATCTTACACACCTTGAGACATCTAGGGCTTTCTGTACTTTGGCTTGGACTGAGCCGAGCAGGTCTGCCCCCATTTTCTTCAGCAGTTGAGTGAGTAACACAAAGAGCCAGTCCTGGAGATCCTCTTTATGAACCGCAATGAAGTCCACCAGTGTCTCCAAAAACATGCTAAACACCTGTGCAGAAGCAGGAGACATTAGAAAACATAACAGCAGCTCTAAAAGCGTAAGCAAGCAGTTTGAAAGATTCATGCATTTATCTTCTTCAATTTGAGAACATTTATGGTTTGCATTTGTTAGAAATAGTTGCAGCATATATTAATGTTGCAATGTTTGTTTTTTATCTCCCAACAGGAAAATAACCAAGTAGTACCAAAAACATCTCCCACCTTCATCCAAAACTGACCGGAAATACAAGCTTTAAAACACGAACAACTTGCATTCAATTCAAGATGTATAAAAACACAGGTGCGAATAACCTTCAATAGCATCCAAGCTCGAAACAACTAACAATAGATTTACTGAATTTTATATATAAGCATATTAAAAAAGGAAACGGATGACATACTAACGGGTCATAAATTGAATACAATTATAGATCACGGTATAAAGGAAAAGGGTAAAAAGGCTTTCTACTACCCCCCAGAATTTTCAGAAATATCTTGATGAATGTTTATTTAAACATTTGATTTAAATACGAGTGAATCAAATTGCTGACATTTTGTGATTGAGCCAGCAGCTTACCGGGGAGATGATAAAGGTGCTACTAGTTATTTACCTAGTAGGAAATCTTTTGCTGATGTTTATAACAGAGAAATTGTTTAGATAAACTTGATTATCAACAAAGGAACGTATTAATAGCGGGATCAATAGCAGCTTTGTCATTTGTTAGACATTAAGATTTTAGTCAAATAATGCTGTCACTGATTAGTATATTAGTAATGGAAAGTAATGAAGCCATGTTAGCATTCAAAACCAAACATAGTCAAAAACTGAATTAATGTTTTTTAAGAGGGCAGATAAAAAAATAGCATCTAAGTTTCTGTGCAGAGGTATGACACAAAAAAAATCAAGCGGTCAAAAGCAAAAACCAAAAAAACGATTTGCATAAAAGTTAACCAAACTTACTCTCTACAGTTCCATCAGAAGGTAAAGCATGAAAGAAAACAAACAAACTGGTGAATTTCTATAAAACCATAAAAAAGACAATAAATACTCACTGCAAACCATTTGTTGAACATCAACATAAATACACCATAATTATATTCTTCAAACCTTTCCACTGCTAAAAAAAATAATTGACCCTATCGAAAAAATGAAATGAATAAAAGGTACATTGACCCTTCATAAAAAGACTCTTCAATATGATTCAATATGACAGGTAATCACATCCAGGGGTTTACCAGACCCCCGATGAGCTGTAGATTGTGATAGTGCTGGACAGTTTGAGACTGAATGAGTGTTGTACCTTAAAGGAGGCAGAACTGATACTGGATTCTGCCGTGCCGAAGCCTCTGGAATCACGCTGCAAATCAGAAACAGGGGCGGGCCATAAGCCCAGCAAATCAGATAAATGGGGCGGAGCTACGGGTTACCCGACAAAATAGAGAAGAATGCCAGGAGGAAGTTCCAGGAAAACGAGTGAGAGAAAGAGAGACACCTCAAACGCGGGTTAGTCTGTTTGTGTTTGTAGGACTGGGCTGTCGGGTCAACCAATTGTTTTGAGATACTGTCTGAAAAAAGGTGTTTTTATTTTTCCATTTAATTATCGCTTTAAGATTTTAAGACCACACCTGATGTTTTACTTTTAGGGTGACAGTCCCAATAGGTGTATGCATGAGGGGAAAAACAGAGGTAAATAAGGAGGCAGTCTGGGGCGGCGCTGTAGCGGTTGGAAAAAGACGACTGAACCGACTGGCAGCATCAGAATCCTCTCAAACCAAACCATGCTATTAGCCACGGTCCTCAACCCAAGAGTTAGTGCGCACAGCACATGCCTGAGTGTGTGTGTGTATGTGGCGAGAACGAGGGCTGTGGTGAGGCAGAATCCGATACAGTCAGGCAGGTTTGTGTGTTGTAGAGGTTCATGCTGGTTTATGTCCGCAGAAGTGTGTGCATGTGTGTGTGTGTTGGTGAGCTTGAGCTGGAGCGTGTTTGGAAGCGGCATGCGACAGTACCTTGCTGTGCGGGTCAGCAAACATCCTGGTGAAAATTTCACACAACCTTTTCAGCTCCACTCGGCTAGAAGAGAAAAAAACAACACATTTGCTTTGAACAGCAATAGGGAACAAATATACGCCAGTAAATATCTTTGCTAAACACACCCAAGTGTGTCCAAACTTCAAAGAGTTTTAACCTATGATAGCAATCAATATGTGTGTGTCTGTGTGTTTGCATACATTACCTCAGAGTGCGCTGGTTCTTCAGCAACGCCTGCAATCCCATCAGCCCTTCTTTCCTCTCAGACCAGTTGGCGGAGGCACAGCGATTGAGCACTTCGGCTACATCCTCAGTCTGCCGCATATATGTTGGAATACTGCCGTTCCGGGAGCTGTAAGAACGTTCAGAGCAAGCGCTCGATGCATCGCTATTTGCATCATCATCCGAGCACATCCCATAGGTGTCGTATCGCCGCCGAGCAGGTTTTTTCTGCTTAAAAAACAAGTATTGAAAAATTAAAGTTAATAAGCAATAAATTATAAAAAAAAGAGTAATCTTGAAAGGAAATGAAGGAAATTTAAAGGTTAATGCAGAAACACAGATAAGCAGACCGAAAGCCAAACAAACTAACCTTGCCCCGCATATCTCCTAATAGCTGGCAGCATTGACAAAGCCAAAGATTAAAGCATGATCGAGGAGTTAAAGACAGACAATTACACATAATACAATGGTTATGTGATTCTGTTATGTTTGTATTCTGCGCATTTGTTTACTTAGCCACAGCTGAATCTGCAAGATGTTAATCATTATACTACATGTTTATACTATTTTTGACATGGAACTTCAATGTCATTTTAAAAAAGTATACGGGTTGTTTACCACCTCTATGTAAATAAACACAACCATTATCTTTAATATTGTGTTTTATTCCTCAAACATTACTATTTGTAGTCTGTTGAGAAACATATTGTTGTATTATTGTTATTGGTGTAATATTCTGACAGTTCCCATACACAGCTTATGTTTTCCAGTGGTCTTATTTTTAAAAATGACTGCAATATATATATATTATTCTGCAATAAGCGTCGTGGTATAACCGCATGAGGACTATAGATGTTAGTGTGAATGTTAGTTCTTGTGTGTGACTGGATGTTTATTTACCAGAGCATCTGCCAGAGCTTCTTCCACATCTGATCCTGTGTTCAACACTCTCATGGCACTAACTGAGGATGAGAGACGACTGGACTGAGACATACCCAACCCAGAACCTATAACACACATCACACGTCTTACAAACACGCACATGCACACATGGGACACCTACATGTCAAAATGCAAAAGAAATTGCATGCTTTGAACTCATCACAAGCAAATATCAACCACCAGACAGAAAACCACACCAGACAATGGAAAATAAAAACATAGATTACCATCAAGAACAATGATGTTAACAACCACAAATTAATATACAAAATTACACAAGAAAACTTGGGTTAAATTAAGGAGAACACATAGGTAGGTGCAAATAAAAAACAATTTTCCACAAATTAATCTACTGGAATTGACAGCAAAAAGCTTCAAACACAAAACAGAATTTTACTTAATTTTGATCTGGAAGATTACATTTTCTCCATTTTTCAAACAACCCCTGCTGTTCTTTTTCGCTCAGCTCATATGCTCCATCCTTTCACCCCGTTTCCTATGGCTTTTAAAGGTGCACTCCATTTTTTGTTTATGTCATCTTACTGTATATGTGCCAATCGATATGCCAGTTGTTTCAAACTCATTTTTTCATGTAAAACTGCTTTGAAACAATTCAACATTGTAAAAAGTACTTTATTAATAAACTTGACTTACTTAATACTGTAGATAGAGCATCATGCAAAAACAAGAGCTAATGCGACTTTTTATATATGAAGAGTTTGGTTCCAAAATGAGATAACTCTTGATAAATTAATATCAATCAAACTGCAGTTGGTTTATTTTGATTTAAGCCATAATAACTTAAAAAAATACAACATGATTTTTAAACATTTTTAAAAACCTTAGGAAAAATCTCATTTTGGAACCAAACTTTTCATATATTCTAAGTAACGCAAAAAAACCTAAATGCACCTTTAAAAACATTTTATATACTCCAAGCTTCTTGCTGTCAACGTTCAGTTGTGACTTGACATCTGCAGCTGTTTGCTGAGTATCACCACAGTTGTTATAGATGTTACAGATAATGGGGAAAAAATGGTTGTTGTCATGACTAAAAGCATGCATGTCCGATGGCGGCTAAACTTAAAGAAGCAAAAGAATGAAGTGAAACAAATTAAACTTGTTTGACAATGACTTTAAACAAAGGCTTCTAAAAAAAGAGGCCCGTGCTGGCAGGGTTAACAGTTCACCTGCTGCCCCGAAGGCATCTGGGGCATGAAGAGCACCAGTTGAACGCGAGTAATGCCGGGATGCTGCAACACACACACACACACACACAAGAATGCACACAAGCACACACACATAAATAACCAGGCCATTGTGTGAAAGCTCACCAGAGAAACTCCAAATTAGTAATAAAGTGAGAAAGTACCATCACCAACCACACACATGCCCCACTGTGGCGGCTCTCCTGTTTTTGCCAAGTGGTTGATATCCTTAGGACAACATCATGTTGACCCTTCAACCAATCAGATTTCAGAAATAAGTTTACAGTTTATTTTAAGTTTAATCTTCCAACCAGAATTAGGTGCTTCTAGAGCAGTTTTTTTACTTATCATCTCCCTCCGATTTTAGGGGTAAGTTATGGTTAGGGTTGGGCTTTGGTGTGGGTTTAGGTTTTATTTATAAAAATGTTGTCCTTAGGTCAACAAAATATGTTTCCCTGAGGACATCAACAACTTGGCAAATCATGTCGAGCCCACTGTGGCACACATATTCACACACACACACACGCACACTCCAAGTGTCAGTGCTCAAAGGTACGAGTCCAGTTCTGCTTATGTGATCTGCGTAACAGCAGAAAGATTGCACTTTTGCTAAACAACCCTCCTTTCTTATGCTTTAAGTACTGAAACTAAGCTATGGACGCATAATACCTAAAATAATAAAATATGATGTAGGCCAGGAATGTATATTAATAGTGTCTTTCTTCATGTTGACCTCAATAAAAATGCATATGAAATATTTCCTATTTTGTGGTTTTGCCATTTAAAGCTTTCTCCTCTGGTGTGTTGTATACAAGGAGCACCTAAGATGAAGCTTGTCAGCAGCCATTAGCAATGCTCATAAGAGTGAAATGAGGCAACAAAAAAACAAGGCCAGAAGAACCCTGCTTACTACCAATGCTGAACTATGTGAGTTCTTTACAGCCCTGGAAAAAACATTCTACAAGTCAATAAAATGCTAATGTAACCTAGCAGTGCTGCTGAGCCACTGCACAAACATTCCCAATTTGGTCCAAAGGTTTAAAAAAACCTTCCGGTTTCAAATGAACGCCATTTATAACTGTTCAACATGGCATGATCTGTCATCAAGGCCACTGCTGTGTTAAGGCTGATTGGTCCCGGTAGAGGAAAGGGTTCCATGGCTACTCACCGAGTGGCGTGAAGGAGCGCACAGGGCTGGTGTCTCTGCTGCTCTCTCGACTGGCCTCGCGGCTGCAGCCCTGACTCACGCTAGGACGTGGAATACGACTACCCCTCGCTGACCCACCCCCAAGATAGGGAAACACACCAAGAAAAAAGTATAGAGAAAAAAGATATAGAAGAACAAGAAGGCAAATGTTGACAGGTATCAAAGTTAGAAAATGTAGGAGACATAAGAAATGACGAATCTATTACATCAAGGATTGTTAAGCAATGAAAAGACAACAGAGATATGTTGCATTTGAAGAAAAAGCAGGGGGCCCAATATCCAACCTTAGGGAACCTCACAGACAGTAGGAAGACAGAGGACAAGTGAAGGTTAATATTAGTACTAACTTTTAAAGGCCATGCATGAATTTGTAACTAAAGCAATAGATTAGACATAAGTAAACATTAACAGGAAAGGAAAGATTATTGCAGGGGTAAGAATTAAATGGAGAATGTTAATACATGGGAGGTGGCAGGACTGGATCTTTGCTCTTATATTCTGTCTTTAAACCAATGTTCAACGTTCATCTGCATTCATGAGATGGACTTAATTCGTTTTTGCAGAGCAGCACCAAGCTGTGGGGTTTAACATCACAGCAGACAAGGGAAGACCCAGCAGGGTTAATGTGACAGCGTGTTTTGCTTTCCCAAAGCAGCGTGTTACATGGAACACAGCACAACCTCCAGCATGAAACCCCATTAGGATGACAGCCCCAGCTCAGACAAGCTAATGGGATGGCTGTGTTGAAGACAGAAAAACATACCTCCTTTCGATCCATTGTAGATGTGGCTGATGTTTGATGGAGCTTTGATTGAAAGAGAACATATCAATTTTGGTAAGAAAACATTAGAAAAATCTCCATGTGGCAATCCACAATACATTTATGTGAGGGCCAGAAGTTTTTCAACACTCTAATTAGCACCGCCAGCACATTACGATCCTACAGAGTTGATGGGTATTCGAGTTTCACACTGATCAGTATATATAGTTCTACTAAGGAGATGAGGACCATCAGGATCACAGAAAGAAGCTAGTGCTCACCAACAGAAAGCCGTGTGGGGCTAGAGTCTCGACTGCAGCCTTGACTGCGTGGGATCCGGCTGCGACGATGAGAGCCCGGAGCTGCACTGACACGCTGCGCACCTGTACTGAGCGTGCTCAGAGCTGTGCTGGTCAGCACGCGGCCTGGAGAACCCGAGCGAGAACCAGCTGTAAACAAACAGAAAACGGACACAAAATGTGAGACTAACAGATCATTAGAAAACGTTCTGTATGCACATCAGGGTTAAGCAAAATTCAGAATTTAGCAATTTGAATGAGAGTAGTGGAATTTACTAAATTGCAATTCGAAGAAATTCAACAAAATTACACAGTGTGTCTATTTATGTCTGATGTGAAGAAAATGTTTCAATCAAAATAACTGCCAGACTTTGATTGTTGATTTGACTTTTGATTGTTTGATTGCCAGACATTGATTGTTCCATAAAGCACCACCAAATGTATTCCACAACAAAAAGCTATTTTATATATGAACTAAATTTATATTAATTTATAACCATAGATAAACATATTATATATAGTACAAGAAGTCAACTTTAATATGATTAAAAAATATATATAAATATTAATAATTGAAAACGGCAAATGTATGAATATTAAAATATTAATAAAAAGTATTAATACAATCTAATGGCTCTGGAAAAATCTGAAACATGCTTATAAGTCATTCATTTAAAAGACATATAAAACTATAAAAACACTAGCAGTGGTTATATGAATTTCTTTGAATTACATGAATTTCATTTTATTTAAACTTACATATATCACATTACCATTATTCTGCATGTTTCCTACTTTAATTCAAATTCAGAAACAGAAAAGGTTGAAAATGCTTTTAAAATTCTGAATGACACACAACCGTGATGCGCACATACACAAATTCTTTACACAAATTAAACATCACAAACAGACACATGTCCACGTCAATTCTAAATATCATAACTGACCTATCACACAACGCTATACTTGCATTTATTTGAATACAGACATCTATACCACACAAAAAACAACAATCACAGACACACACACACACATTGTGAAATAAAAGAGCTAGTTTTGTGATCTGTATTGTGGCCATCAAAAGGGAAGAATGAGGTGTTTACTGTGAGCAAGTGAAAATGTTTCTATGACTACAGACTACACAAACACAGATGAAAACACCCACGCTTCACTCTGACACGCCGATTACCAAATCTGTCCCCACTCAAAGCGTGAGGTTTTGTGCATGAATTGCGCACAGGGTTCAACCAGGAAAGCATTGGGGCATCCAGAGTGAGCAAAGCTACACACCCTCCATGCAGTGAGGAAAGTGGGGGCTGATGGAAGGAACCCGTTTCTCGCTCAGTCGAGTCAAAGGTAACACTAGAGAATGAAAGTCCGCAGGAGGGACGTGACTCAACCAAGAGAATGAGTGACACATGAAATATGTTGAAAATCTTACCACCAACAGGGGTAGCAGACTGTGATCCTGAGCCAATGAGGGGGGATTAGGGAGCGGGGCCAAGAGACCCATTGGTTGGGAGGAGGAACAGCATAATAAACGGATACAATGCATTATGGGGTAAACAACATGCAGTAAATGCGTTGTAACGCGCACACATTGAACAAATGAATAAAACCATCAGCCTGCAAATAAAAAACAGTTTGAGACGCGCACATAGATTGAAGAAGCTCTGCAACAGCTCTGCATTCTGACGATACTTCACAATCACCACAAAACAGATGAAAGACATCATGAATGTGTTGCCACTGCTTTATGTTCCATCAACTATACAGCTGAACTGTTGGGGCCGAGTTTGTGTCTACACGCCTGCAGGCAGAAATGGACTGACACCATCACACCCAAGTGAACACCACACAACATGCAGCGCACGCAAACTCTCACACACGTTTGCATGAACTAACACACTCGCCAACATGTCAGACGAGGGTACCTGGCGTGCAATCGGAATCGTCGGAACCTAGAGGCACAGAAACAGTTGGAGGAGCTGTGGGTTACATCCTTCAGCAGGATGACTCCATACAATCTCACAGACACACACACGCAGCCAGGTACACTGTGTTTATAGTCACATTTATGCCGTTTACTTACCCTATTTTATGAAATACGCATTATATCGACTAGGGGTCATTCCTAATATGCAGTGCATTTTAATTGGTAAACAATTTTAGTTTTTACTACATTTCACGCACTCTATCACTTTTTGTGGGAAAGCAAAAAACACAAATATTATTAAGTATAACCTGATTTGATTTATTCATAATACCATCTTTTCAAATTATGAGTTGAAAAAACAAAAATCTAAAAGTTTGACTTCCTCAGGGAAGGAAAATATTATTCATCACTGAGCAATTTCAAACCTAAGCACTTTATTTTCATCATGTTAAAGTCGGCAAGTTGCAATGGTCTTGTTTTCCCTATTTGTAACATAAATCTGTGTAAAACGGCTTCTGGAATGAGAAAAACAAAATGTAGGGCAGGACTTTGTCCTTTAGGCATCTGTCAATACAGTTCCAGCCTCCCCCTAATGTTTTTGATTTAAGGATGTGACATGAATTTGTGAAAAATAATGCCACACATTAAAAACAATTATTTACAATAAACTGTGCAATGCTACTTAAAAAATAAAATAATTGTTTGTTTTAAATGGTGACATAAAATGGTAAATATTAATAATGTTGATATATCTTAGCCTGACCAGAGCAAATATCTTATATTTCAAGTCTAATAAAGACTTTTCACAAAATAACACCACCAACATGATCATTTTTAGTTACAGAGTTCAAAATGTACTGCACAACAGGAACAGCCTAGTTGTATAAACTGTGTTCTGAGAAGGTGTTTGTCTCAAGTATAATGTTCTACTGTAAACATGATTCATTTAAAGACATTTATTGACGCTTACATGACAAATGTGTTAAGTTGGTACGATATGCTTATAGTTTGGTGCTTGAGCAAAACAACAGCACAAGATATCTGTGGGTAAATCTATGGACCATTTTGAAGACGTAAACATCACTGGTTCACAAGCCCTTTTTTTTCAGTTCATTCACATGAAGATGTTCATTTCACATTTTGATTCAGTTCTAATGTTTGTTTTGTTGTATTCTGTTCCAACATTTGTGTACTGTTAAATAAAACCAAAACAAGAGGCACTTCTGGATCAGTGTTGTTTATGTCAATTGTATTGATTATATTTCCGATTCCCACAAAATGAATGTGAACACGATTTGTATTTGAGTATGTGTTTACAAGTGTGAGAATACTTACGTTGTGACTGGGATGCCATCTTTGAACGGGTCCGCCCTCTCGAGTCGACCTGGCTGCTACTCTTGCTAGACGCCGTAGATAAAGTCTGCTTAGTCCTTAACCGCCCTGGAGACAAATAGGTCTTTCATAAAGCTCCAATAAAATAAAAGCAGGGACACCAATATCAAGAGATCTTCTTGTGTCTCATTCACCCACTAACACACACAGACACAGACTATAAACAGAGCTATTCCATTGATGAGGACAATTAATGATTGAATTAGAAAAAAGATATGGAGTTAATAGGAAATGGAGAGAGAGGAAAGAGTATCAGATCAGTAAAGGAGATTTTTATTGAAGCAGTTCAACTTGACACAATCACAAGCTGAAAGCCACTGGCAGATTATGAATAATTATTGTAATACCACTAGTCACCAGCAGACGGCAGAAGCACAACACACTACACAAAGAGCTCCACCCACTGTGTATGAAAGGACTGGGTTCTGAATACAATTAAAAGAACTATCCATTGAAGTCAACACAAAATCAAAATTCAGCCCATTTATTAAATCCACGTTTATGACCTAATTCCAAATTTCTAGCTGTCTACTTTCTAGCTGTTGATTTAACAATTTTGTTTGTTTTTTCTCTCTTGTTGATCATTTTCACCTTGTTTGAGCCTTCTACCTTCTAGTAAACATAGCCTGGCAAACTACTACAATCTTGTTTTTAGCTCATAGACAAAATATTAAATGCTCTCATTTGTTGAGTCAAAACTTGGGATCATTGACCTAAATAGAAACAGGTGTATGAGAAGGTGGGCGTGGCAAGCAAAAAGAGAATACAAAGAAGATGAGATGAGGAATGAATGAGCAAACGCCAGATGATCTTACCATCCTTATCAGAGGCATCATCTTAAGCCAAAGAAAAGAGAGAGAGAGAGAGAGAGAGAGAGAGAGGAGGACCACAGCAAACCAGTTAGAACGAAAGACATAAACACACACCAACCACCACACTGGTACGTGCATGTTACTTTGAAGAATTAAAGACATTCTTCACACGTAAGTGAGAGAGGAAAGGCGTGTGCCAAAAGATCAACACATAAATGGCGGGTTGCCCCTACCGAGAGAAGCATACGATCCGGGGGCCAGGCCCGTTGTAACTCGCCCCGCCCCACCGGCCTGTCCGCTATGTCTGGCTTTAGCTCCTGCAGCCGCGTTAACATCCACATCGCTTCGGGAGCGCTGCAAAGAGCCTGGAGATCCCGATGACTTTGAGTTTGCTGGCACTTCACGAGGAACAAAAAACAAAACAAACCTCATTATACAACAAACACTTGTCAAATGTTGTATTGTGAACTTGACTAATATGTGCTAAATGCCAGCTCTCACCTCTGCCTGGAGCAGCTGACCACTTTGACAGCGGCCGACTGGGAAAAGGAAAAAAACAAAGTCAGTCAGTCAAACACAGAACTCTTATCGTTCATTTTGACTGTCGGTTAATGGTGGACGAGTGAAATTCCATACTTAAGGCTTTCTTGCGAGCTAGAGGATGAGCGATCGGACTGCGGGAGAGACGCCACGCTGCCCGAGCTCTTCAGATGTGACTGAAGCGTCTTCTGATAGGACGGTTCTAATGAGTTATACAGAGAATCCGCCATCAGGGGGAAATGAGCCCGCAACCCCCAGTATGTCCTGAGGAAGAGCAAGAGTCATGAATGGCCACAACATGAAGAGTATGCAATCTGACACTACATGCGTTTTGTAAACTCACTTCCTGGCCTCCACTCGAGCCTCCGAGTCCGCATCTTTGATTCCCTTCTTAATGCTTTCCACCAGCACCGCTGCGTGCCTGACACACAGAGAAAGTTCACAAAAATAAAATGACATGATGGTGATTAACGAAGAAAGAAATTTCATTTTGTGTGAACTGTCCCTTTAAGCAGCACAGTGTTAGTCTGTAAACCCCAGTAGGTTCTGCGGGGATGTTGTGTAGTACCTCTCCAGAGAGTGAGTCTGCCATTCCTGCAGTAGTAGATCCAAGAACTCATAACAGCGCCTGAAAGACAGAGCGAGGAAGAGAGACGATTGAGTCTCCAAGTCACTCAGGTCTGTTGAATAATAATGCTTATACTCAGCATCAGTGTCTTTAAGCAATTCCGCCATCTCACCTTCTGACAGCCACAGACTTGGACGTGCAGTTCCCAGTGATGAGAGGAATCAGCCTTGGGACGTGAGTGTGCTAAAAAAGCAAAAAACACACGGTCAAAACACACAGACCGAGTACAATCCAACAGAACAGACTCCGTCGTGGCAGCATCTATTACCCGTATAATGATGTGTATGGCCGCCGTGCCGGATGAGGCCATCACTTTGGCACAGTTAGGGATGAGATTGAAGAGCACTGGAACGATCCCTTCGGCTCCATGATCAAACTTATTCCCCAATATTGTAGACAGGTACCTTCACGGACACAAATATAACATTACAATAAATATTTGTGCCCAAAAATGAAGAGCTCATGATCTCAACAAAACAAACAAAGCACAAAAATTGCATTACAAAAATAACTTACGCCACCGTGATGCACGCCTCCCTCACCACCTGTGAACGCAGGTCTTTCGCAGACAGCTTGAACGCGCCGTCCAGCAGACGCAGGTGCTGGTAGAAACAGTCATAGTCTGTTGCGCCGGCAACCAGCAGCGACCGGAATTTCTTCAGCTGTGTGAAACCACATCATAGATTTATCAAAGTTGAATGGCAATGCATACAAAAACTACATGAAAGCCAGAAAACTCTGAATGCACTCAAAGGCTTGCATGATTTCAGAAAACTTCAAGCCTTTGAAAGTGAAATTGCCTGAAATGTAAATAAAGCCCTATAGGGTGTCTAGGTCTGTTGCATCACAATGTCACCACCTCTTGACCTTTGACTGTTTCTCATGGGAAACACCAATATGGTTTGCCAGCCACCACATTTCACCAAATATTTATTTAGGAAACAGGCTCGCTCACCCTCAAAAAGCTATATGGAGGCTATAAAGGGGTTGTGTGAGAGATTTTTGAGTAACACGCTTGAATCGCGTATGTTTCACTAACCGCGATAACTCTGTGGTCCCAATCGTGTTTATCATCAGAAAGAACCTCCCGAATCTTATTCAGATTATCCTCCAGGTCACGTGTGGAGTATATCTATAAAATAGGGAGAAAGTGCTCAAACATTTTCTTTGATCAAACATCTAGGGCAGTTAAACGATTAATCACGATTAATCGCATCCAGAATTAAAGTTTGTGTTTACATAATATGTCTGTGTACATGTATGTGTTTATAAACACAAAATAAATCTGTACAGTACACAGACATATATGATGTAAACACAAACTTTGATTCTGGATGCGATGAATCACGATTAATCGTTTAACAGCCCTACAAACATCATTACAGCTGTCAAAGTCACAGGCGGAATCAAACAGGATGCTAAAACAAATTCAGCGATACCTAATTTGCTCATTTACATGCAAGAGTTTGAATCTCACCTGAACATTGGGTACATCTGTAAATGATTTAATAAAATCTTCTTCATCCACAGCTCCCACCGCCCCTTCTTTAGAGACACCTGCAACACACATTATTATCATAATTATTTACTTCAACAAACAGACTCTCAAAGTTCCTCATCTGCGGTCAATACATGGAGGGCAACTTAATATCAAGCTTATAAAGGGATGTCTTAAA
This sequence comes from Triplophysa siluroides, assembly GCA_006030095.1. Lineage (NCBI taxonomy): Eukaryota > Metazoa > Chordata > Actinopteri > Cypriniformes > Nemacheilidae > Triplophysa > Triplophysa siluroides. The sequence continues at coordinate 259,343 of VCII01000193.1, forward strand.
TTCTCCAAACCGTTTTACTCCATCTCAATCACGCCAGGAGACAACCAACTGACAGTTGCAGTTGTTGCCATAGAAACTGTGCACAATGATGTGTTCCTATGGCAACTGTCACATTGCTACATTAAAGGGGGGATCCTCTGTGTTTTTATTTATGGGGGATATAAGTAGGGGAGAAAGAAGTTGAATTGGAGCAAAATCGAACAGGATAAATCTATTTAAATAGTCATTTGAAAGTGTGAAAAGTGGTTTCAGAGGCTGGTAATGTCTTTTATAGGGCAGGAAAATCCTCCTACGCATGAACATGTATCAGTCCTAAAAGACTTCCTGTCCGGCTGTAATTGAATGATCAATCATACGGCCCAAAGGGGGAGGGGCCGCAAATAACACCCACACAGGGAGAGGCCCTGAGAGTCTGATAAACACATCAGAAATTCAGAAGAATCAGAGAATCAGCTCAAGAAACCACATTTCAAAGCACTCCTGTTGGACCTATTTAAAACTAAATGCTAAACTCGATAATGAACCTCAGCACCAACATCAATCCATCATGAAGTGCTGATGCAAACAGACAGTCAGCGAATTAAAATGTTTCGCTTCTTGTTCTTAAAGGGTATTTTGCTATATAAAATAGGCTGGTACCAACATTTTAAAACATATACTACTTCAGATATTATTGTGCATAGCACAACATGGTGAGAAGGACTTTGTTCGAATCTGAATCAAAATCTATATAAGCAACAGCAATAACAGTATTCACCTTAAATACTGCTAAACATGCAAAACGAAAAACTCATTCTGTTCTTCAAATAATGGCGAGCATAAATATAAGCATTTTTCTTGATACTGGTCCAATGCAGGCACATGTCCCAGGAATAAATCTGTTCCAAGGCAAAAGAGATTTGGCAAAAGGCTAAAACCTGGGAATTAAACACTTGAAGACTTCTAATGTTTTCCTTCACTTTGGACTCTCCGAGAGGCAAGAGAAACAGACATGAGAGCTGGACTGTCTGATTCGACAACATCAATCACAAGCCTGAACACCCAGCCATCAATCAACACGCCAAATGAGATTTTTGAGGTACTTAAGAAATGAATTCATGCAGCCAGACTATCATAAATCATATCTTTGTGGTAAATTCTACTTCAATAATATTCAGCATTTTAGACTAATAGTACATCACTCACAGATGTCACAAGAATTTTAGACTGATTGCTTAACAGTATCAAAATCTAAAGACTAAACTACACACCACATGTAGTGACCTCATCTCAACATCCTATTTTAAAATGTATTGAATCTGTTTATTAGAAGGTGTCTCACCTGTCTTAGTAGCTCCAGTGGCACTGGGTCTTCTAGCGCTGCTGGACGATTCTGCAGGTTTCTTGGGTACTTTGGGCACTTTAAACGCAGCCTGCGCCGATGATGGCCGGCTGCCATCCACTGAGTCGTCATCGTCAAAACTACGATCTAGAGAAGCAGAAGATCAATCACTCATCAAATCAGAACATGCGGCAGCTTTATATCAATAGATCCAATTCTGATCGACAGAAATGTCATTAAGGTTGACTCACATTTAACCCAATTTATCCCTTTTGAAGGGGTAGTTCACCCAAAGATAAATGATGTCACCATTGATTTACCCTCATGACTTTCAAAACCTGTATGCTTTTTTCTTCTGTGGAACACATAAGAAGATATTCTGAGAAATGTCTCGGTGGTTTTTTGTGCATGCGATGGAAGTAAATGGGGTCCAATGTTGTTTGGTTACCACATTCTTCAAAATATCTTCTTTTTTGTTCTATAGAAGAAAGAATTTCATACAGGTTTGGAATGACATTTTCATTTTTGGATGAACTATCCCTTTAAGTTCAAAATAGATGGATAAATCCTGTTTGGAGAACTTGCTGCACAAGGGTCAGCCATTTTTTCCCCTTGTTGCCTAGCATTGTATCGTTTTCTAATGTGGATGTATGTGGTTCAATAATTTGAGCAATATCAAATAAGACTGAAATCAGTCATCATGTACAAGCGAACCATCCAAGCACCAATGAAACCAAAGAGCTTTAGATCCGATTTCCATCCGTACCACAATTTCAGCTTTAGTAATCAATGACCAGCACATAACCAATACCCATTATGGGCCTATAAATTACTCAACGGCCATAGCAGGAAGTATTACACTTTAATCTATATCTCAGATAAAGAGCCATGCCTGCAAAACTCAAATCCACCCACACAAGCACAGATTGTGTGGTTTCAGCAAAGAGAAAAGCTAGAAGAACGCAAACGGCCCTTCGTTTCATCTTCCGGTACCCGGGTGATGAAACCTCCAAAAGTACACGGACAACACCCTTCATCGGCACAGATGCAAACATCATCAGTCAATTCAAACATGTATATCAACATAAACATGTACATCTTGTGTAGCCACTCACAGTCACAGATGCGTTTGCAGATGAGGCGCCTCATGCCTGAAGGCGGGCGTGGCTCTCTCTCGTATCCGAGGCAACGCCCAAGCTGCTGCTCACATGACAGCGGTTCTCACGGCGACAAAATATCCATAGACGAATCAGCAAGGCGTCCAAGACAGTTTACAGAAACCACCACCCAAAAGCTAGTCGGCATCATCGCTCTCTCTCTCTTTTTCAATTACTCACTCGCTCGCTCCATCCCCCCGCTCACCTCCTTTCTCCCTCAGCCTCCTCCCTCTCTTCTCCATCACTCCCTCGCAATTCACCCTGTACCCACCCCTCCTAAACGGAACCGAAGAACCAATCAGGAGAGCGATGACATCATTTATACCCAGCCAGTGAGCTTTGAGATTTGAGGATGCTTCTTGCATGTAAATAAGCAGTTTTTCGTCTGCTTCTCCAGCTAAACTAATCAGCATCAACCTAAGGACTATTTTCAGTTAAACCCAGATAACACACGGTCAAATAAACAGTGTCATATATATGAGAATAAAAAAACTAAATGCATAAATACAGTGAGGAGGAGAAGCCAACCTACAGTGAATTTGAGGTGTTTTGTATGCATGCTATCATGCGTGTGTGTGTGTGTGTGTGTGTGTGTGTGTGTGTGTAATGGCTATTGTGACCCTGTTACAAAGCCAAGAGGGCTGACTGCATAGACACATTATAGATGCTGACCCCACTAGCAGGGCTGAATAGGCTCTGTGTGCCTGCCTATGTGTTTAGCATTATTAGCATAGTAGCATAACCCGCCCTTTGTTCAGACTGGAGGGCGTGAACAACAATCCAACAAGGACGAGCCAATGATGAGGGCAGAGCGAGCAAGATCAAGTGAGCGAATATAACAAAACAGCAACAGGAAGAGAGGCTGGGGAGATGAAGGTGGAGAGAGAGAGAGAGAGAGAGAGAGAGAGAGACGGGTCTTCTCAAAGGGCAGTTTCCATGACAACAAGTGCAGCTCTGCCGACATCAGTGGGACTGAGTTTTAAAAAAAATGGCTTAAATTTGCCTACCAACAATCCCTGTTGTGCATAAAAAACGACATTTAGTTCCAAATATTTTGGTTTAACAATATTACCAAAAGGGAAAGGCAACAAAAGAGCAAAGTTCTTAAAAAAAAAAAGCAACCTATGACACTAGTTTGAAGAATAAGATTTTTCAATACTAATATCTGCAATGCTTTAATGGCTAACGGTATATAGCAAAAAATAGGAAATAAAAATTTGGGGCTTAAATGCATAATTAACTTAAGAGTGTAAATTTTATGTAAAATATTTATCAAGGCTGTTTAATCAATCTTAATATTTCTTTCAATCAGCCAAGTGGACACGATTTATAGCCGATAATCTCAAAAATGAAAAATATTCTCTCTCTCTATGTATATATATATATATATCAGTCTGCCACTACTAGACGCTACAATACATGACACATTTCCTTCCCAAAACTGACCTGGAAACACACATACTCTCTGACAGCCATATCTGTCACATACACAATCAGGTCACCGCTTGCGCCTGTGCGTGTTGAAGACTCTACTGATGTTTGAGCTTCTCTGTTCATTTGGTTACATAATTGGCTATTTAATCTGGTTTAAGGATTACGGGGGGGCAGTGAAGCCGTTTACAGCAAAACAAACACGCAGCGAGCATATTGTGCAATACATCCACCAAAACGTAAGTACCCTAATGCTTTTACAGAACACTTCATTTATAGTCTACGTACACACGGCATCTCCTAAAGCACTTCAACATCCAGGGCAAAAACCATGGAGCCTAGTAATGGGAAGGCAAAGAGATGTCCTAGAAAGAGGGTCACACGTAAACTCCCCCAAGAGACAAAACCTACTGATGCAGAAACCAATAAGAATATCACAGACAAAACAATATAACGTATTCGCTGGTCAAACTCAATTTATTGTCTAAAAGCTTGCTAACGAAAAGTCCAAACAAAACAACAAATAACAGAGATGCAGAAAAGCAATAGAGATATTCTGTATATCTTCCAAAATCTGTCAAGGTAAGCTGCTTCAAGCACTCAGCTTTATTTTCCAAGCAAAACATTAAAGTTCCAAGCAAAACACCTAAACATCATTTACACTTAATACTATTTTGATTTGATAAAAAAACTCACCATCACCATCATCCCCAACAGACATGGCTAGAACGCATCTGAGAAGCGGCTCTTTCACCCTGTCCTTCTCTCGCCCTTCCCTCTCTCCTCTCTCTCTCTCTCTCTCTCTCTCTCTCTCTGTCACGCTGTGTCAGAGTAATGCCGTGACAGGCACTGCTCTCTCTCTATAACCCTCTCCTCACAGCGACTGTTGGCAAAGCCAAAAAAACCTCTTTGAATGTCCACTTTTTATTCTTCTCCAACATTTAAAATGACACTGGCAAGGAAGTTGGCCTCTTGACGATCGACCCTTCCTGTTCTTATACCGAAAACTGGCAAGAAACATCTCGTGGCGCACGGTCAAGAAAACATCAGTTAACACTTTTGGAAGTTCACCAATCCCTATTAAGAAACATTATTGCAAAGTGTGAAGTCAGAATTATCAATGCGTTTATCAAATTTGATCCATGTAACTGTCAACGGCACATTTAAGTCCGTGATGAATTAAGGTTCGTAATTACGATTATTATTTCTATTGATGAAGTAAATATGAAATGCGGTTCACAATAATTAAAAAGAATATTCAACAAAAACAAATTGATGAAGGGACGTGTTTTAAATCGTTTAAAATAAGACAAAATTAAAAGAAATTGTACAATTATTCAGACATAAAATATGCACTCTTATGTCTATACGCAACACATAAAGTACTAAAATAAAAAAATCAGCTAAAATCCATAGGAGCAGAGACAACAGCAGACCGCTTAACTACATTACTAGGAAAAAATATACATTCCATTAACCAGCTATAAAAAGGAAGAATATACCCACTTCAAGTCAAAGAGTCAATAAGTTCTGACTTAAAAACACACGTAACCCCGCGATATCAATGAATACGACCACAAACACTTCTAAACATACACACACTGGAAAACGCATTAACATACTGCTAGCATTCCAAACCACAACCGACCGAATGTGAGCAGCACAGTGTGATCTGGAGAGAGATCCAGCTCTCCCATTATACAACATATGCCAAACACATCATCGAGATCTCCAAGGCCATGGAAGTCTGACACCATTCCCCATTTTAGATTCCAGCACAGAAGTTAAAGCTAACTCGCTGGAGACAGATGGGGCTCGGTAAATCCCAGCATTTAGAAGTCACCCATAACTATGGAGCTTTTGCTTATTGCTCACAGACAAACTGTTAAATGCCCTCTCATTTGGTAAGTCACTTTGGATAAAAAGAATAAATGTAAATGTGGATGTTTATGTTGACGTTGACGTTAACCCTCAAGTAGAAGTTAATGCTAACAAAAAACCCTAAAACATAAGGATTAGCATTGAGATGAATGAATCATTCCAGTTAAATGTTCAAAGCTCGGATGTCAAATGCTTATATATCTATGGCACTACTGTGATTAAAGACGTTGACAAAGACTAATATAAGCATTTCAACTGAAGAGTGATGTAAACAAGGTATTTAACGAACAATGTTAACATGCTAAAGCTAACTTACCTTGACTCAGGCTGAGAGCCATGTTCCCAGAGTTCAGCACTTCATCAAAACGGCTCAGAATAGACTGTAACCTGAAAAAACACAGAATAGGGATATTTTGAGATGAATAGAAAAAACGACGTAGACATTGTACATTTCAGGTATGAATACTGAAAATATATTATACTTGGTATTTTCTAAATTATAATGTCAAAATAACCAGGTATTCATCACAAACCATAATATGTTACGGGAATGGCAAAATTAAATACTATTAATGTATTGCTTTTCATTTCGAATGGTGTATAAAATCTTCAAAAACTATAAACATTCAGCATACTTCAAAGGGAATCAAGGTACGGCACTGCATCAGAGGCTTTAATCCGTCCATCAAAGTGATGCTTCTCCTGTACCACTGTCAGATTTGACTAACCTCACTCGCAGAAAAGAGAAATTTCAGTGCAAACTACTTACCAAAGAGCATGTTACAAACATAAAGACCTTTATTTAGTTTTTTTCTTAATATTTATGATAATATTCCATCCAAACATGTATTCAAGGCAATTTAGATGCCTATGCTAGAGATTAAGCTGCATAGGCAAACTAAAGAGTAAGAGATAAACCAATACCCCCATTTAAAGGGAAGATTCACCCATTTTTTTTATATTTTATAATTTTCTCTCCCTCATGTCATTCCAAACCTGTATGAATTTCTTGTGCAGAACACAAAGACGATATTTCAAAGAATGTTGGTGATCGAACACCACTGGCCCCCGCTGACTTCGATATGGAGACCTAACCTTTTCTTAAAATATCTTCTTTTGTGTTCCACAGATGAAAGAGTCGTGCACAACGAACGACATGAGTAAATAAATTATTTTTGGGTGAACTATCCCTTTAAACCAGTGAGCAACAAATGAAAGCAATGCAGACATACTGAATACATGAGATTCACTAAACCATCTGTGTTGTGCTCTTACATAGAAGTCTTGGCATAATTACTAGCCTTCATCTGTCAGCCGAACACAACATGACTATTTTCAGTACAACGGAAAATTAAGAGGACACTGCAGTTCAATTACTGTCCTTCACAAACCCAACGTATAGTGTGAAAACACTAAGATGATTCTTAAACCCCCTGCAGGAGACGGCACGATTTCAGTATATGTGCTGCTCCAGCAGTCCTTGAAATGGATAACCGTGAACCAATAACCTTCAATAAAGTGTACACGGCCACTTTCTCACATGCAATATGCATGTCGATGTACATTCAAGGCCATGTTAGACACAGCGTATGTGAATGTCCCTTTGGTTAATAAAACGTTTGCAGTCCACACGAATGAGGCATGTTCTTACGCACATAGAAAGAAACACGCGCACACACACACACACACACACACACCACACACACACACAACAGAACATCAATCCCTAACACACAAATGTAGCATCTCTATCTGAGGGCAAAAAAAGGTAACGAGACTGAAAGAGAATAGACAGCCAAGAATGAGAAGAAAGCAGACATGCGACAAGCGGCAAAAACAGGGACAGCGTGCGAGGTCCCACCCACCTGCTCAGACATACTGCCCTTGTTTTGTGGACGAAAAACCCTTCAAAGACTTCTTCCTGATTGCTACGTTCCTACTCTATGGCATAAAACATACAAAACTGCCACCAGCGTAAGTGTATGTTTGCAAGAGACAGCGCTAGGATTCAATTCCCTTTTACATAACCTCCTGTCTGGAACACACTCCAGGGGGAGGGGCTAAAGCTCAGAAGCTCAGAGACAGGGCTGCAACCCCTCCCCCTCCAGGCATGGACACACACACACGAGCGCTGCTTACGTTTTCCCTTTCCACACTGACAACAACCCCCCTTTAGCCATCTTGCCTTGGTTTAGTCGGTTCAGATTGCCCTCTTGGTCTCCTTCCTGTTTTGACGGACACGGTACCCAGCTGGCGGCTCCGTCCTTTCAAACCATGTCCATGTCAACAGAACGAATGTCCTTTCTTGTACCCACTATCTCTCTTTCGTGAGGGTAAGGCTGGCATGGCATAACGGTTTCTGTACATTAGCTTCGAGTAATTTTCAGGACCTTGTCGGCCCATCGGCACCCCAGTGGGGGTAATCAGATTGCTTCGTATCAATGTGATGTGATGCAACATGACTGCAACAACAAAGTGTAAGAGACAAACACACAACTAATCGGTGAACTTGAAATTTTGATTCTCTTGATTTTAATTCTTAAAAAGCTTTATGAAAAGATTTAACTTCAAAATATTTTTTTGTATTTTGCCAAGTGATTGATCCTATTTCACTCCCTCTAGCTGTTTCTTGATGGAAACCAATGCATCTTATGACACAGCACACCATCAAAAAACACCTCCGGTCAGGGTAAGGTGAACACAAGTGGTGTGCATGTCCCTACGCCAAACAATAAAAAAGCAAGAAATGCCCTCAGTAGGACTTGAGTTCTCGAGAAGAGGTATTGTGTGAGAGCTGTGTGTCATAAGCATGTCATACATGCACCACACTATCTGACACATCATAACCTCATTTTGAAAACCAGACTGAACATATACACGGTCTGGCTTATCTCAGACTCCAAAAAGTTCAGTCTTTATTGAAACATCTGGACTGTGCTAAAAGTGATTCATCTCGGATCTTTAAATCTGACTTCTGGCAGAACTCAAGTGTTATGAAAGTGCCAAAACCTGGAACCATGTAACTGTAATAGAAGAAGAGCAAAACATTTAATGCTAAAGTCAGAAGTTCGATTCCCAGGGAATGCGCACACTTCTAAAAAGCCTGAATCTACTCCCAAGTCACTTTGAATGAACGCATCTGTCCAATGCTTAAACGTAAACGTACATGTAAAAACTTGATCCAATTGCATTAAAAAGTGTTCCTTAAATGTTCAAGATGTGGCCAGTGGAGTCTGTCCAAACGCCTGAAGGGTCTTACATCACACAGAAAGGAATGCAGAAGCATTAGACCAGTCTTTCAGTTCTCAATTCATCACAGATCAACATAATGCACTGATGCATGCAATAATTCATCAGATAACAAGGAATCCTTTACAGAATACAATGTGAAGACACGATTTATGCTTTTCACCCGTCTGTAACTGTATTCTGTCTTCATTTACTCACCCTCAAGTTGTGCCAAATCTGAATACATTTCAGAAAGATATGTGGAAGAATGCTTGTATCCAAACTGTTCTTGGCCACCATTGACTACCATAGTAGGAGAAATAACAACGGTCGTTAAAACTGCCCCGGAGCTGCTTTCCTACGTTCTTCAAAATAACTTATTTTGTGTTTAACAGAACAAAGCCATTAGAAAGCGATTTTTCTAACTATTGCAGTCAATGGTGGCTAAGAACGGTTTGGTTACAAGCATTCATTACCATACCTTAGGGAATAGTACATACAAAAATTAAAATTCTTGCTTTCTTAAACCTGTATGACTTTCTTTCGCAGAACACAAAAGATGATATTTTGAAGAATGTGGTAACCAAACAACGACGTTACCAATTCACTTCTTTTGTATGGATACAAAACCAATGCAAGTGAACAGGTAGCGTCGTTGTTCGGTTACCAACATTCTTCATTAGATCTTGTCTTGCGTTCTGCAGAAGAAAGAAAGTCATGCAGGTTTGAAATGACAAGAGGGTGAGTTAATGACGACAGAATCTTTTGGTTGAATCTCTTTAAATGTGGTCTTTTAGTTAGTATGCAAATATTACAACGTTACATGTAAAAATCATACCAAACAAAATGGTAAGTTTACACTATGGGGTGCAAGTAAAACACATTAAGAACATAAAATTAGGACCCGATGGAGACTGAAGTCCTTAACTGCTATTGCCGTACAGTAAAGGTGTACTGTTGATGTGTGAAGCCTTAACTACAGACAAATGGGGTGTGGATGGACAGTATACACTACTAGGCTATCTATCATGTACTAGGTAGGCTACAATATTAGCAGTAACACACTAACCGTGCAGATGGTAGATCTCTTTTGTTGAGGTCTGCTCTTACTTTTTCCCCCACATGCCGATAGACCTCCACCAGGGTTGATATAGCTGCCTCCCTCACCTGTTGGGCACACAACATATCCTTTACAAATCAAAAGTACACAATGCACCCTAAAACTCAAAGATAAAAAAACAAGCATATGGTCTGGATTTAAGGGTGGACTCATGGAATTGTTCTTTTTTCAGAAATACAAAGGATTGAACTCAGCTGCACAATATTAGAAAACCTGCATTAATGCTTACTGCCACCCTACAAAATCCCTTTAAGTGCAAGTCAGTCCACTCGGCAGCCATGTTAAGCATGTGGAAATGGCTTTTTCTGTAGTAATTTTAGACGATAAAAAGATAAAACATGTTCTTTTATTTATCCGGTAAACCCGTTACAGCAGTAAAACATGATGTATGTGATATAGTGAAACAAATAACACTGCCGTTCATTGTAAGTTTGAAATAACAGTATATAGTCATATAGTAAAGACGAATTGTTTTGATATTCCCCATGATTTTAAAGTGAATGAGCTGTGTTCTGATCATGTGCATTTAATCTGACTTAAATTATTTCACATTAGCGGTGTCTACACAATTATCAAGCCTAAACTATTGCTTGACAAGCCTGAGTTTTCACAGTTCCGTATGACAATAAATACATTTTAGTCTAACAAGTCTAACCATCTTTAACTGGAGCCAAAACGTTTCTGTACTCCACTTTAACAGAAAAGTATAGAAAATTTGTTGCGAAATGAAAACGATGTTGTGTTTTTATCTAGATAACTGCAGCTCCACCATTCACTCGTATGTCTTCGTATTCGGCTTTTGCCCTCACCAATATGGCGGCGGCGTTGACGTACGATCCAGCGGACAATGCAGCGTCTAGTTATATATATATATATATGTCTATGATGTTAAACACTTACAGACAGCTCTTTTTTTTTGTTATGCAACAGCTCCTGTCTACTTGAATCAGGAAAGGTCAAAATCTGATGAAATTCTTAAAAAAACAGACTGGTCCAGTCAGCAACAGATCTTGGAGCAAAGAATGAGTTTCCAATCGCAGATTAGCTCTATAACTTGGGTGCGGGACATCCCTTAAGATGTCCTATTTATTATGGTTTAAATTTCTTCAATTTATTGTTATACAAGTGGCTCTTGTCTCTACTTCCTCACACAGTAACACACACAAGCATTCAAACAGTGAAAGCAACAAAGGAATATAGACAAACTTGACTTTTGCACACACATTCCAAGCATTACATGCATACACAGACAGACACAAATCCCTACCTGGGGGTTTTGGTCTCCTGTTAGTGAACAGAGATGTGGAACAAATTTATTCAAACTCAAAGGCTGAGCACCGTAACTGTGAGAGAGAGAAAAAAAGTGTAATTCAGCATACGCTGTATGAACAAGTACAACATTTTTACGCAAATATATAAACATTTTTTTAGCATTTGTTTTGCAATCCTTTTAGCACTGAATGTTAAAATCTCATTTCATTAATTTGAGAAAATGTTGCAAAATCAACAAAAAAAAATTCTCACAAAATTGTATGAATAGCAAACACTCTGAAACCAGCATTTCTCAGTCTCTGTAAAATGCAACACTGTATTTGATGCCTTGCAATGTGCTGAATCATGACATATAATGATAGTCCTCATCTTGTGATGTTGCATGTGATACCCAAAACCCACATGTAATAGAAACACCCAAACAATCATGATATTCAGCATATTCCCCATTAATAACCAAAGCAACATACATATAATAATAGTGTAGTGTTCTACTCGAGTGCATACTGAGGTGATTACATGTGAATGACTCTCTTTTGTCAACCATGAGGAGTAATGTTCCTGAGAAAGTAGCTTTGTTTGCCTACATATGTGCGTGCAACACTTCAGTGAGAATATTGTGTGTTAATAATGTTAATCTGACCTTCCTGGTATCAATACTAACAGGTAAGAGGATTACCCGAGTAGTCCAAGTTTGGTAACACTGTGTGTGTGGTACAGAGAAGGATTTTGTTTTGAGTGAATGAAGTGTGTTTTCACTCTATGATCACCATTATTCATACAAAACTCATTTAAACTATTTTTTATATTCATGATGTTACTTTACAAATTTGATAAATTAAAGTCTTAATGAAATTCAATGATAAAGAATAAGGAGCCCTACAATATGGAAGACCAGCTCCCCCTGTTGGACAACACTACCAAAACAAACGTTTGTTTACAAAGTGAGAATGCATGTTGGTATGAAGAACTTACGCATTTAGTGTAGCGACCAAGCACATGCAGAGTCCCTCTCTGCTTCTGAAGTTCTTATGTTTAAATCCAGTGAACAGCCTCTCCCAAACATACTACAGAAAGAGAAGACGGGGAGGGGTAACAATAGTAATTGCCTCATTTTGTGTCCATTACCGCAAAAGCAGGAGAGGAAGAGAATGAGCATTGTGGGAAATAATGAGTCATTGGCAGTGATAACTGGCAAACGTGACCTGATGTTGTTCTGTCATACAGCATTCACACATTTACAGACAGAATCTTCATGTGTGTATCTGTTTGTCTGTATAAATGGTGTAATCGTTTGTCTGCGATTATTATAGACTGTATGATTAGCTCATTTTTGGGGTGTGGTTGATCACCATGGGCGTTGCTGTCTGTTCCATCAGCTTCAGAATGAGCGCTTGCGCCTGTTCTCGAACCTGATCCTTTGCGTCACCGAGACGGTCCAATAACGCAGGCACCACTGTGAAAGAAAAAGAACCGGGGGTTTAAACATTGCACTTATTCCAGCTAAGAATGCAAAAATCTCTAAATAAGCCACTTGTAGATGATTTGAGCAACGACCGAACCCAAGGCATTTGGTTAGGAAAACTATTTGTTTGGAAAAGAAATCGGATTAACTCTTTAAAATAAGATTTTATTTGTAAGTACACCATTGAATACCACAGTAGGAAATATTGCTTTATAAAATTTCTTTGTTCGGTTGAACACAAAATAACATATTTTAAAGAAGTCAAACAGTTCTGGGGCACTTTTGACTACCGTTGTAATTTGTCCTTCTACAATGGTAGTCAGTGGTGGCTAAGAACTGTTTGGTTACAAGCATTCTTCCACATATCTTTCTCTGTGTTCATTGAAACAACGACATTCATAAAGATTTGTAAAAACTCGAGGGCGAGTAAATGATGACAGAATTCATTTTTGGGTGAAGTGTTCCATTCATTCAACATCTTTCTACATCATTCAAATTTAAATAGTCTTTGTATAAAGTCATCTTATTATTTTCGAGAAATGTAAGATGTGATGTGTTATGATCATAACATCCCGTTTCTCTGGTAACAATAGGCGGTGGAGCTAAACAGCTGAGAGAAGAAGACCGAGCCTGTGGATTATGTCATAAGTCATTCTGGTACTGCTGTGCAATACTTGTATTGCTGTTGAGCCTTTAACCTGCGTGGAAATGTCTTACCTGTGACAATGTTGCCTCTGAAGCGATCAGTCATCCGATCCACGAACGCGCTGACGATATCGATCCCAAGCAAGGCAACCTGACACCAAACGAGAAAGAGATAAATCAGCTCAAAATGTAAACTCACAGTCACTCTTTCTCTCATGCGGGCTTAACGCAAGCCAGACCATCTGAGACGCCAACAGAGGAGAGTTTCAAATGCTCTATTCTGACACTTGTGATCAACTACATCTTTGTGTATTTGTGTGCTTTGTCTTTAAGAATGAGTATCGATACGGTTTGTGCGTGGAGGTAAAACAAGACCGTGAGTGAGTTTGCTGCTGTGTATTTTTTGGCAGTGTGGGATGGAAGTTCACATTCCAGGGAAACAATCAAATATTCACTTCATCCCAGAAGCTCCAGTTATGACCTATTTTAGGCAAAACAGGCAGAGTTTCGTGCATAAGGGTAACTGAGCGTGTGTTGACCTCAAAATGCAGCAATGGGGTCTTATTCAGGAATCTTATCTGACCTAGTGCATTAGTGGCTTTTATTTTTGCAGTCCATTATGAAAACATGATGTTGGCCAGCAATTCTTCCTTTATGGATAATTTTGTCAGACCCATTGTGCTCCGTCAGCACTTTACGGCATTTCCTCTCGATGAAACGGTGCAAACTGTCGTGTCAAAATTCATGCCAGACTGTTACTTAAAAATAAATTCCTGCATTTATCAAACCACATATATTTGCAACTGAATTCAACAGCTGTGTCTCCAATTTATGAATCGGCTCCATCGTTCGTAAAACCCAACCTCAATGAGTCTGATGTCATAAGCGTCCATTAACTTAAATCCCTGAAGACCTCAACTATTAGCTGAAGGTGAAATGCAGATGGACTCAGATGGAGCACTAATAGCACATGGCACATGAAAGATCTCTGAAACTTTATAGGACATTAAAGGGATAGTTCACCCAAAAATGATTCTGTCATCATTTATTCACCGTCATGTCATCCCAAACCTGTTTGACTTACTTTCTTCTGCAGAACACAAAAGTACAAAAGAAGATATTTTGAGGGATATTGATAAGTAACCAAACAACGCCGGGGTCCATTGTGTGGACCCAAAACCACTGAGACATTTCTCAAAATATCATCTTTTGTGTTCCACAAAAGAAAGAGTCAAACACAGGGTTTGAATAAAAAGAGGGCGAATAAATGATGACAATGTTTTCATTTTGCGGTGAACTATGCCTTTAAGCAATACTGTTCATGCCAACAGTGACAATAAAAGAGAAAGTAAAGCATATCTGAATACATGACCAAATAAGAACTGGCCTCAAATAATAGCAGCAGCATGAGCCAGCAAAAAGCTGCGGTCGCTTCATAATCTCATTGAAACATAACTTCTCAAAAGACTTGCGATTATAAATAGATAAATTAAGTGAATGTGTAGCCTACATTACACTGTACGTTAGACAGTGACGTGACATGCCTTCTACAGCCCCGGTGCACCAGAACAATAACCCACGCGACCCTCCCCCATCCTCACAGCACCCCCATCAGCATCCACCAATTCTCTCTAGGACACAAACCAATCTGTCATCTATGCATATCAATAGCAATATATTTGAGAATTTCTTTTTTACACACACTTAAAACTGCGTTGATATTACGCAGAAGCATCTCAACAGTGCTTTTATTCTTCGTATGGTGTTGCGTAGACTTGTCAGCTTGACAGAAGAATAGAGCAATGAACGCACATCTTGCCTGATGCCATTAACGAATCACTATGATAAACCGCAATAAATTGATTATACCAGCTTAGATATGATTAAATATAATAATACAAACAATATAACTTGGCTCCAGCACTGCCGTTATCCCTTCAAAACAATGCACTCATCTTTATAACAGCTACTTTGAAAATAACTCAAGACACACCTCTGGTGACACGTGAATGTTAAATTACGCGTTCTCAAAATCAGGTCACACGCACACTACCTTGTAATTGCTGGAATTCACCCATCCCGTCAACTCATCTATCGTTTTATCCAGGCGGGATTTGTCCTGCTCCACATCGCAGGATCTCTGCGGGTCTCTCAGATAGTCTATCAGGTCCGGGCCGACCTGCAGCCGTCGGGTCACGTCCTTCTGCAAAACTTTCTGGTAAAATTGGTCCATGTTGTCATTTTCCTCCATCGGGACGCTTTGTGTGCAGTCCTCGGGTTGCAACGAAACAATAACAATAGCTGAATGACTGTCAAAGTCGCGAGAGCAACACGAGAAAGCTGAAACGTGCACAAAGAGGAAGTCAAACACTGCGTTTAGATGAAGTGATCTTGTGATATATAAGATCGGACGGCGTTCAAGTATGCTGTGCGTGCTTTGACGATGTAGTAACGGAAAATAAACTTTCCCGAAGTTCACAAGGGATGAAATGGTTGATAGGTGGTTGCCCGAACAAAAAGTGGGTTTAAACTAACGTTAATCGAAAAGTGTGCGCGCACGGAAGCACAAAGGGGTGTAACAGAGATCCGCGGCGATGCGCGTATAAAAACAGTGGAAATGTGTCCGACCGAGTGCAGGCAGCCTCGGCTAACAATGTTAGCTTTAACCCTTATGGTCGAAAATCCTGGGGCCTGCCGCCGGGGTTCTCTTCCCTCCTGGCCTCCATATCAGAAAAGCCCGCTTCGCGATGCTCGGGGAGATCCGTGGATGAGATGTAAAGCGCGCTAAACGCGGCGCTACTCTCTCTGTTCTCCTGTTTACACTTATTCCCAAAAAAATTCGGAGTGTGACAGCTGTCTTTCGGAGCTCGGCTCAGTACAATCCCGTGGGTCGCGGCTCCTGGACCACCGGTACCCGAAATCCTAGAGTGTGTTGAATAGGAACGATCCCGAGGAATAGTGATTGGGCCGAGGCCTTGAGGTCCTTCAACGCCGCACAGATGGCCAGCGTGCTGCCTGAATGAAAATATGTTAATTACTGAAGGTTGCTTTACATCTTCTTTTGGTTTTACATCATACAGAATGTGGACTTACATAGTATCAGGGGAAAGGCTAATGATAATGATCAGTATAATTATGATGGGAACAATAATAATGATAATCATTAAAGTATTTTATTACTGTTAATATATTAGTGTTGTTGTATCATTCCTACTTCATTTAGTTCTGATAGTGAGTCTGGTTATTCAAGTATGTTGACATTTCTCTCTCTGCTACTCGTAATTGTAGAGTATGGTACACATGGAGACATAATTCATTTCTTCTCAAAGAAGTATTGAATTATATTTCAAACACTTTGAGTTTCATAGAGTTTGTGTTCTCAAAAACGTATTTTAGACTTTGAACGTTGTAACACCTTTAAACAATCCGAAAATACGCGCTTCCAGTTGCCTTGGTCTTTGTCTACATCTCCCCCTCGTGGCGTAGTTGAACTTTGCATGTTAAACGCTAATTTGTATTATGTGCAAATTTTATTTTTACATTTCTTTTATTTGACTTTATTTTCCAGAGCATAGTATGCACTAGTATTAATGTTCCTATATAATTCATTATTTTAAGTGTGTATAAGGTGCACAGTTGAGTCAACATTCTGATTGTATTCAGTGTATACTACATTTATTGGGATAAATAGTGATTTAGTATAGGATTCATATAATTAAAATATAATTAACATGTATATATTAAATGTATTAAAATATATAAAATATCTGGACACTATATTATACAATGAAAATATTTGTATATTTTTACATTTACCATAACAGTAAAGGCAGCAGAATTGATAATACACCTGAAGATGTTGCTGCGCAAGTAGTAAAATGTTATTCATTCATTCACAATTAAATGAAGTGCATTGAAAAACACCAGAACCAGCCAATCCGGAATGTGACACACTGCGCAGACGTTTTATTTAAAGAAATGTCACATTAACAACCAGAACACAAGGACATTCAGGTAATTTTTTTCATCTTTGTCAAAAAATATGGGAGAGAAAGAAGGGAACCGATTCAATATCACAGAACAATTCTGAACAAACTTAACTTTCAGTCACTTACCCTTTTGAGCATTGCTTCCAAAGGTGCATGATTGAGAATACTGGAATCACTCATGTACTGTATGCATTGACTGCAAGTGATGAAGTCACGTTCCTATCCAATGGTTAAAACAAACTCAAGAGGGAATACAAGACAAAAAGTGACTACACCGCTGCCCTGAGTCAAGCTTTTCTGTGGCTGTAATTCCACTCTTCCCCAAACTGCAAAATCAAAGGCACTCGCACCAAAGAAAACATCCATCAATTAGATGATCCAGTAGCTGTTGTCAATAGTAAGACTTGACAGGTATTTAAAGAAATATGCAATGTTGGCATTAAACCTCTGGTTGAATACTTGAATGAACCTGACAGTCACGATTGCAATAGAAAGCATACATATTTTTGTCTCTATGAGCTACCACAGTTGATTTTTGAGTGATGTCGAGATCTGATCTATAAGCTCAATGACGTGAATATGAGTAAGAACACAAGGTTTGGCTGTAGAAACAGGGACATTGCTATGAGAATATTCAAAGACTATTGCCAAAAAATAAGGAGTGTTCAAAATTTTGTCACATATCACAGTTACATATGTCTGGGCTTTTAATATTGCACTGAAACATTCAAAATGTAAAAATGTGAATCTTGATGTATCCCAGTCCTTTGTACATGTATATCATTTGAAATTGAACATTCACATCAATCCATTCCTGACATTACTTTCCTTCCACCCTGGAGCAAAATCGAATTTATCCCGTATGCAAAGTCTTAGTCCTTCTCTCTTCCCCTCATTTGCTCACATGATATCAAATGCAACTATTTTTCCATCTCAAAATAAAGGAGAGAACTAACAAAAAAAACAAAAGCCATTTTACTCCAGGTTTAATATGGGTTCATTTGTTGTAGTGTTATATTTCATTTTCTATATTTAAACATTCTCACACACACAAACAGACAAAAATGCTCAAACGTTCTGCTCCCGGGTTTGAGAAAGTCACATCATCATTCATCAGGAGGTGTATCTCCTCAAAGGAAACTTCTGTTTTTCTATTGGTTCTCGTTGTGAGAGAATGCATTCCTATTGGTTGAGGAGGAGGAGCAAGACGTAAACACTGTTTAGTTGTCATACGACATTGGATGTGCCTCGAAGTTCTTTGCGGATTCATTCTTTATTCAGTAGTTCCATAATGCTTTAAGTACATCCTCATATTTCTTTTCCATATATCCAAATATGAAATATTTTTTAGGGTAGCCCCTTGATTTTCTTCTTGTATATCCAGTAGGTTGTATCATATGTACGTAGTATTTATAAGTCGCGTTGCATTGTATTTATTTTGCAGAACTTGTTCAGATCCATCCTGCCGCCAGGCAACCGCTCACTGACCAAGCGACGTCTCCTTTAGCCACAACCCAGAGTCTTATAGTAGTGTGGAGCAGGGGAAGGGTGGAGTTTAGAGGTTGACTGACAGCTTGACTTTCTGCGGCATCGCTTATAGACCCCGCCTTCTGTCAGAGTATGACACAGCATCGGCAGAGACGCTGACCACCCCCGTGCACTGAAGGGGGGGGTGTGACCGGAGCAAAGTAGGCGTGAACTTTGATCTCAGGAAGGTGAGCCTACGTGAAAAAATACAGGTGAAATGAGACGAATAGCAGGTGACGTCATAACAGCGAAAATTAAAAAAATAAATATTCAGCCAGTAAGAATGTATAAAATCAACAAAGCTATGTGGAATAGGATAATGATTTAACTTTAGGTGTGGCTACCCGGCTTAACAATAGAAATCGAGCGACCAATAAAAAACGTTGTTACTTGTTCCCAGATTTAATCCCTGGTTGCCTATTGTACATTTTAATGGAATTTTTGCAGATTGATGTATATGTTTACTGCGTGTGGGAGTTGTGATATAATCGAGCGACTGTGTTTCACACACCCGGATGCGTTTGATGCCCGCGCGGGTGACCTGCTGGCAGTCATACAGCTCTATGCGTTCTAGACGTTGGCAACTCTTGAGGTGCTCCAATGTGATATCTGTGATCAGAGGGCAGTTATCCAACTCTACGACCTGCAGACGGTCCTGACCACACACACTGCTGCTCAGGTGTCTGATTCCATCATCTGTTATCAACTCGCAGTGAGACAGGCTCTACAACACACAAATATGCAGAGTTAATAAAGTGCAAATGCTAACAGTGAGTTTCCAGGAAACTAAAGTATAGTCTATCATTCTTTTAGAGAAAGCCATAAAAATAAGTATGTAGAAAACTCCCCCACACTCCAAGCGAGCACTTCTTGGCACTTACCAGCGCCTGCAGCCGAGGGCAGTGGATTGAGAGTTGAACCAGAGTGTTATCAGTCACCTAAAAAAAGTTATTTGTACAATCATTTTTCCTACTATTGTAGTCAATGCTGTCCCAGAACTGATAGTTGCTAAGTTGCTAGCATTCTTCTAAATACATTTCTTTGTGTTCATCAGAACAAAAAATGTTATACAGATTGACAGCAACTTGAGGGTAAGTAATTCATGTTTCCCTTAAACATTTTGCCACAACAGTTACAAACTCCCTGAATGTAATTTATTGGATAAAAAACAAAACACACACAGAAATAAACGATATAATAAAGGATGAAGTTGACTTAAAGCATAGCAATTATATTGTTATTTATATCGTCGTTTTTGATGATGATGATGATGATTTTAAATGAAAAAAAAAATCTAAATATTGCTACGAAGAGCATAAAATCCTACATTGTACAACTGGTAGCTGAAAGCATAATCACATTAACCAAAAATTTTTACATAACACTCACCAAAATACATTCCTCTAAATCCATCTTCTCCAAATCATGACAATTCTAAAACAGAAGGCAGAGTTTGTGTAAGCCTAACAAGTATCAACAATGTCTTATAACCCAAAGTCGAAGAAAACCAAATACATATGTTGATGTTTTCTCGTTGTTGTGATTACTCACTCTGGCAAGAACTGTGAAACCAGCATCAGTCACATGTGAGCAGCGAGCAGCCTCCAGGATCCTGAAGACAAAACACACAATGTGAATGAATGATTGACTGTGGTGCGTGCTCTTATCTGTGTATAGAGGAAGAAAGCTTTACTTTAGCTGTTGGCAGTTGAGGCCGAGGGCGGTGAGAGAGGCGTCTGTGATATTGCTGCAGCCAGACACACACACCATCTGCAGTTTGTGACAGCCCCGGCACAAACTCACAAAGCCATCGTCTGTGATTTGCTGCAAGACGGATAAGCCATCTTAGTGTACTATCTAGACTCTATTGCACGTCCGCAAGAAACAAGACGCGTGCTGACAGAGAACAACAAAGTTTAAGGTCGCTCTAATGCGATTTGTACATTTACATATTTCAGCTTTTATTGTGGAATCTACACAGCGATCTGGCAAGGAATCCTCCATTAAAACGGTACTTCACCCATGAATCAAAATTTCTTCATGTTTTACTCCTCCTCAATGCATCCTAACTGAAAATGGTTTTCTTCTTGAAAAATAATGCAGTCGAAATTATAATACCACGTATCGTTTTGGTTCCAAGAGGTAGAATGGGAGTGAATGGGTGTCGACTTTATGAAGCTCTGAAAAGTGCATCCATCGATCAAAGAACTGCTCGACACGGCTCCGTGGTCTTAACAAAGGTCTTCTTAAGCGAATAGATGGGTATGTTTAAGAGAAATATCTATGTTGACAGCACTATTAACGTTGACGTCTCTCGAATGTGCGTGAACCAGAGGCTTGTTTTTCCAGGAGATGACGCAGGCGAGATGACGCAGACGCAGGCGTATGTTCCGGTGACGAATGCTGCATTTTTAGTTTTGTTCCAATAGTATAACGCTAATCTAGCGTCACCTTCATTTGGCAGAAAAACAAGGATATTTCTCTTAAACTAAACGCATCGATTCGCTTCAGAAGACCTTTGTTAAGACCACAGAGCCGTGTCGAGCAGTTCTTTGATCGAAGGATTCACTTATTGGAGCTTGGAAAAGTCGACACCCATTAACTCCCATTCTACCGCTTTGAAGTAAAATGATACATGGTATTATAACTCCAACTGCATTATTCTTCAAGAGGAAAACCATATTCAGTTACGATGCCTTGTGGGTGAGTAAAACCTGGGGACATTTTTATTTGCTTGTAAAGTATCCCTTTAACCTACAATCGATGCTTTGAGAATTGTTCTTAACTGAATCGTGACTCTTCAAATGATAACTGAATCAAATTAAGAGGTGAATAATTCTCACCAATAATGTACATTTGCTTATGCCACATTAAAAAACAACTCGGTCAAAGACTTACTGTGCACGATTGCATGTTGATTGTCATGAGTTCGGGACAGTGCTTTTGAAGGTGCTTAAGTGCTGCATCATCAAGCTGAAATGACACATTAAAAAACATCATGTGACATCATCATTGCTCAGTCACTCACCACTATAAAGTTGCAGTAAGGGTTTGAGTTTATGTACCTGTGTGCAGCCTCTCAGGAACAGAGCTCTGACACCTGTGCAGCCACGACTAAGAGCCTCGATGCCATCACTCGTGATCTGATCACACCAAGACAGGTTCAGATTCTCCAACATGCGGCAGCCCTCACTAGCACACAGACAGCACCATTTAAAAACATTTAGATAACAATTAAAAGCCATAAAATGTAGTTTATTTAGAACAAAAAAAAAGAATAATCAGATCAACAGAAAGTACAAAGTATAACAAACAAAAAGCTTACTTTTTCTTATCATGTTATACTATAAAACTTCTGCACACCATTAAAATATTTATTTACAGTGTAACACTAGGCTTAATATAAATGATATGGTCACACTTTATTTTACAGTGCCCCTGTTACAGTTTAATTATACATTTATGTACTGAGTAATAATAATTTACTACATGTACTTACTATAGGTTAGGATTAGGGTGTGGTTTAGGTGTAGTTACATAATGTATAGTAAATACTATTGTTACTACATGTAAAATGTGTAACAACGGCACCGTAAAATAAAGTGTTACCAATTATATTATAAATTAACTATTACAAGGATGCATTAACGGAATAAACATTCATTTAAAAATCATTAGACACACCGGTGTAAACTGACTAAGCGAAAACCTAAGGTAAGACCGATTTACATTTTTTGTCATCCATTTGAAATCCAGACCATGACATGGTTCTTTTAAGTTGTGGGAACAGGATCTGAAACATCTAACAATGAGTTAATAATTGTTCCTTAGAATTACCTTTTTAACTATTAACAAAATCACCCTCTTGACAGCAATAAAACCAGACTTATGCATCCGCTGAGTGTGCATGCATTTAATATTCATTTAAAAACTAGGAATTATAAAAGCTTTAGTAAGAGCCAAACTAATCAGTCATTAAATGAAGTGATTTTGCATTAACCCAAACATTGAAACAGTGATAAACCGGTTCTCATAACTGCCCTTTACCTTAAGGCCTTAAGTGCATGATTGGTGATGGACACGCAGGAGGTCAGGTCAAGGTGGCGGAGTTTAGAGCAGAACTTGCTAAGGCTGATGCATGTGGAATCCGTGATCTTGGTGCAGCCATTGAGGTTCAGCTGTTCAATGTTGCGACAGTTCTGCGCAAAGGTCCTGTCAATCAAATAACATTTGTCAATAACATTTAATAGAAAGACTGGAAAAAAAGCAACAAAAACTAAAATATCTATGGTTCTTAGAGGGAACAGTTCAACTAAAAAGGAAAATTCTGTCTTCATTTACTTAAATGTGTAAAAATGTCTTTGTTCTGATGAACACAGAGAAAGATATTTGGAAGAATGCTTGTATCCAAACAGTTCTTGGCCACCACTGCCTAACATAGTAAAAATAATAGCTTTATAAATTTCTTTGCTCTGTTGAACACAAAAGAAGATATTTTGAAGAATGTAGAAAGCAAACTGTTCGGGGCACTTCCGACTTCCATTGAAATTTTTCCTACTTTGGTAGTCAATGGTTGGCCAAGAACTGTTTGGTTACAAGCATTCTTCCAAATATCTTTCATCAGAACAAAGAAATGTATACAGATTTGGAACAACTCGAGGGTGACAAAATAATGACAGCATTTTTATTTTTGTGTGAACTGTCCCTTTAATGTATCGCATCAAAATAACACTCAAATACCATTTTATACTTTGATAACTGTTTCATAAACTAACCATTCAACAATTCATGCTTTGAAATCTTTGCTGACTTACTTCATGGAGGCATCTCCTACACTGAGGCAGCCCCTTAGACTCAGCTGCCTTAAAAAACCTCCACATCGCTTTGAGATGTTTTCCACCACACGGCCCTAGGGGAGAGAGAGATAACGAGAGAGAGAGATAGACTGTCAGGGATGACGTTACAGTCTATGGATTCAGTAGAAAAGCCTACTGACCCAGTGTTAATCCCACATGCATAACGCCCACAGACATGAACAATTTACAGCAGATGTAAACAAATTTCACATGAAATACTAAAACAGGGGCCATAATCCAATGACAGGGGCCATAATCCAATAACGCACAAAATGAGTCTGCACACAGAATCTCACAGACAAACAGAAACATTACAGAACACATACACTACAGAACATCATCACAGAGATCATTTTCACCTCAATATCTGTCTGAAAGTTGAACAGATCAATCTTCTGCCAGTTGCTCCCATCTAAAGCAAGAACATTCCATGCCTGTTGTGCAAAGTGGTAATGAGAAAGTAGCTTTAGCAAGTTCACTTTTTTCTTTATAACTACTGTGTTGTTAAATTATAATAACTAAATGAGAAGAAGAACCTACCTTGGATACTTGAGCACACCTACACAAAGTAACTACATCCAGGTAGGAAAAAATCCTAAAATAGATAATAGATAGATAGATAGATAGATAGATAGATAGATAGATAGATAGATAGATAGATAGATAGATAGATAGATTTGCAATAAATGTTGTAATTGTTGCTGACCACATTCAATGTGTTTAGCTCACCTGAGCAGAAGCTCTTTGGGAAGTTTTTTGTTGATAAGAGCCTCATCACTGTTTGAGAACACCTGGACAATATGAAAGCAAAGACATTAGGGATGCACCGATATGTACATTTTGGCCGATATAATAATCGATAATTCTTTAACATTGGAAGCCGATAACCGCTATATTGGCCGATATACAGTATCTTAATATAACCATAAAATTCCATAAGCTGAAACAAAAGGCAAAAAGTGGACAACTGCTTTTATTTGAAAACATTGACTGCAGTAAACAAGGTAACCATTAGTTCACACCCCCCCTGAAAAACATGTACCAAGCCTACTCAACACTAGTTAAAGATTCTTCAGCCTTCAAACTTTTCTGGTATATTTTTTATTTAATAAACAAATTATAGTTCTTCCAGAGCAACCCAGAGAAGTGTTCTTCATAGACACATGTCTGACAGGTCTCTAGACAGAAAGCATTCAGACAGCAGTCCGATTAAAACAATATACTTTTGTTCCTATATTCACACATTCATAAATACTGTATCTACGTACTGTACCTACATCAACAAATTTTGCTAAAAGCAGTAAGAGAATGACCATGACAAAAGAAAAAGACAGTACTGTACTGTAGTTTAACTGTGAGCGGTGTGCAGCTGAAGAGGTTCAACCAGAGGAAATTATATTTGATTTATCAGATTTATCATTATGTAAAATGACCATTTATCCGCCGATACCGATATGGCCGATAATTGATCATGCATCCCTTAAAGACATGCATTATATCAACCTCTTATAACACCAGTTTTATCTTTACACATTCAAAACAATCCATAAAACATGTTCCTACATAAACATCATTCTTGGTGTTGGAACATTGTCTCTATCAGCAAATCAGAATGCAGACTTTGGTTTAGGGGCATTGCATGTCGTTCTCATGAGGGCTGTTGATGCAGAAACCCACCTTTGGCAATACCGTAGCTGGCACAACTCATGGTACTAATTTACATAATACTCAAAGGGCAAGCAGGAGCTGTCGGTGGCTGTGACTTAGAAAAACACTGTCTTAGATTAATTCTGCTGTTTTGTGACATATTGTCAAGCCCTCGCATTCAGGGCACGTAAGCCAGTCTATCAGCTTGATATAACTCCGATAACAGCAGCCAACTCCGGCATTAAACGGATTCAGGCGCAGCGCCCGTTGCTGACACGGTCAGCTGGTGCCGTTGTGTTAGGACGGGATTACCCTTGACGAACAAAAGCCTAAACACGGCACGTAAAAATAGAGTATTGTGCCTTGCACACACCGCGCGTCCACCAACACGCACACAAACACACGCTTAAACACACTGTCATCATCGCCCAGACAGCCTGCCACCGCCCGATTTCGTTTCCTCGGGCAAACTATTTGAGTTTAACAGCCATGTCCGTGGTTTATTCGGTGCGAGTTACCTCAAATCTGCTTTTGGTGATGCCGTTCATGTCTGTTGCGGTGTCAATAATAAAGAGAGTCCGAGGCGAGCGCTGCGCATAGCAACGTATGCGCGTTTTGTCAACGTCGGCGATCAAACTATCACTGGACTTAAAGCAGGTTACGACCGTGCTGGTAACCGGAGAAATCCCGGGCTGGCCGCCGTCCGTGCGCTCCGCTGTGAACCATCACACTGCCAAAATAACAATAATAACATGGACGGACGGAGCAGCAGACTGCTGCTCTAACCTCACTTCCGCCTCCCGAGCTGCCACTCTGACTACATTTCCGCTCGGGTGCACGAATTCCTGCTTGGTAAATGTGCTTAAGCGTTAACCGACACCAATACAATTGAATAGAAGTGTGGCAAGTATGTATTAGGAAAGCTTGTTTTTATTAACAGCGGAGGTGTGCGCGCTATGCACCAAAAGGGTTCCAAAGACGTTCGTGACGTCACTTTTGCGGGAAATACACGCGTGGTGGATTTGTTTTGATTACGTCGATGCGTTGGGTTGCATAGATGTGTCGTCATCGTGGTGAATGCAAATTGGGGAAGATTGAAGGCTTTTCATTCAGAGAACAGAAAATAATATTTTGCTATAAATACCGTCGACATAATATCGTAGACACATTATCATTCATTTTCAGGCAGGCAGCTTAATGTGAAGTGTCATTTATTAAGTGCGTTTTGGGACTATTTAAGGGAAAATTGTTCACCTATATTTTTGTTTTTGCCGTGTAGCTGTAGAACAGCAGAGGGCGAAAGAGAGTTGGCTAGAGCTAAATTGGTCTTTAATTATTTTCAGTAAATGTTCCTTAAATGTTTTCCACTAACAGTCATTATTCTATCAGTAAATGACGTGTGCAGTAAGCTAGTCTATTTTTAAGAGACATTGTGTACTTCATTTTCTGTATGTGTGCGTGTTTGCGCGCGCGCGCGCCTGTTTAAAATGAAATTGTTTCGCTTAAGCCTTGATTGAATAATAAGCCAAGGAATTTAGGGCTCTAACTCATGTAAAAAACATTAAAAGCTGATCAGTCATACCCAGCCTGTGCTCACAGTCCTGATTTAAAAAAGCAAACTTGCAAATTCAAACTCAGTGTCTTTCTGTCTCTCTCCAGCACAGACATACGCATAAAAAGCCTTTACAATCGTATGAATGTGAGTCGGGGATTGTGGGTGGTGATGGGGGGCAAAGACACCTTTTATGCTTTCCCTTCTCATAGCGTCCAATAGCGCCCATATTGGGCAGCTTCATCAAAGTTACCGTGTCTTGAGGTTGGCCCCAAGAATTTAACTGGATCCCTTTCAGGCACAGTTGGTTTTGTCCCGCTCGTTCTGAAATGAAACGCAGCCAGGCGCGCTATGGTGACAAGACGCACCAAAATTAAGACTCCCGAAAAGAAAAAACGCATTACACGGTGGCAAACTTTCTCCGTGCCAAGGAAGCACAAACCATTATGCGCCCGACTCCCCAAGGCACTGGAACAATCCCAGTGCTTAGCGCCTCTGTTCTCATGCGGCACTGCACAGGTTCTGAGTCATGACGTATTTACTGACAACGCCGTGCGAGTTTTCGCACGAGCTCACCAGCAGCTCTGTAATGTACTTCTTGGTCAGATAAACCTCCCCTTGCACCTCCGCCACTGCGCCTATTAGTTCTTTTCTCTGGGTCATCGAAACATTCGGACCTATTATTTGGGGGTGCGCAAATAAATTGGACAATTCTCCTTTCCTATTAAGTTGGGAAAAGTTTTCCTCCTGAACGTTAAACCTTACAGGATGAGGCGACCGCGTAACCGACAGCTGGGGCTCCTGTCGTTTCTGGGATGCTTGGCTTGCTTAACAGTCGGTCACTCTCGCGCAGACGGTGGGTTTCTCTTGATGGTTTGGGTGCGGTAATTTGTTTCACGCGCCTCTGCAATACACATTTAGGCGAGGTGATGAATGGATTCCTTTGCGTACGTCCAGGTTTCTAAAGTTTTGAGAGTGGTGTGAATGTATGTGATATTTGCTTTTGATGTGTATATGTGTTTAAATGTGAAGGCTGCTATAATAGTGATGAATAGAATAGATGCAATCCTGATGACAAAGTAAAATCCTTTTTTCGATGTACTATCCTATGGAATGTTAACGAATGAGTTCTTGCATTTCTTAAGAATTATTACAAATTATTCTCTCGCACTACTCTTTTACTCATTTTTTAGATACCTTAAATATAACTTAAAATCTCTTTTTATGAATGTTATATTCATCCACCACAAAGCTATGATATCTTCACATCAGCATAACAGACTCATCAGTGTGACACTAATGAATTTGTAACAAAGGATTGATAAATGACAGGTTGTTTGTGGTGGGTTAATAGGTTTGATTAGTCAGATGCCCTACTGACTTCTATGACTCAGACTATATTTACCTCACCAACCTGCTAGCTTTATGTGTTCAAGATTACATTTATCCCAAGCTATGTTGTTAATTAATATGTAGGTTTAGAAAATAGATTGTTTAGGGATAACAAAAAAGCAATTTTGCATTAGGCGACATTACTGAAGGCTAAAGAAGCTCTAAAAAAACGTCCAATCCACGTCGGGTGATATAATCACCAACCCTTAATCTTTTCTGGAGCCACGGTTAGTGATAACTGACAGCTCTGTATATGAAACTGCATTGCTATCCTCTGACACAGCTACAGTGATGCG
The DNA here is from genome assembly GCA_006030095.1 of Triplophysa siluroides. Classification (NCBI taxonomy): domain Eukaryota; kingdom Metazoa; phylum Chordata; class Actinopteri; order Cypriniformes; family Nemacheilidae; genus Triplophysa; species Triplophysa siluroides. Next base: position 288,122 of record VCII01000193.1, read on the forward strand.
GATTGACGTATCTGTAGGCTGCGTGTGAGCTCTGTTTCAGAGGCTTTACACAGGAATTGACTCAAACTGCTGTTTTCGTATCTTTGTGTGAAACGGTGACAAACTATGATGTATTGAACAAGACTGGGGTTTGTATGCGGGCGTGGATTAACATTGCCACCTGTACACATGGAGCCTGTTTGAAGCTGATCTTTGTTCCTCTCTACGTTTTTTCTTTTATTTGTGTTTTTTGTCTCAAGTCTCTGTCGTGTTCACACCCCCTTCGTCCTAAATGCTTAAGCCAGTCCTGCACTAACTGGCCTCACTTGAACCTGTTGACAGATTATGATAAATGCCAAATTTATGCCTTTTGGAATACAAACTTTTGGTGTCGTAATTCATACCATTCATGCTAGGTGTGAATACTATCTAGCTGTGGTTATTTCCTTGCATTCTTTTCTGATGTCCTTCTCTCTGTTTGATACAGTGTCTCTCTGGTAATGCAGTGTTTCACTAATGTAATGCAAAATATGCATTTTTGGAATAATACTGTATGTGTCAATCAGTCTCCTCAACAGGACGTGTGTTCTTTCTGGATTTGGAGAACGGTTCAAAAGGTGGACAAGAGGCAGGGTTCGAGGCAGCAGCTAATGCCTGTATCGCTCAAGGGGCCCAGGTGGCATCGGGGGCGGACCTGCATCATGCAGTGTTGGAATGTGCCTTCTCAGCCTGCTCGCGTGGTTGGCTCTCTGGGCCAGGCATAGGGTGAGAACTTTCATTACATGAGGAACAGAATTAAACTTTGGCTTATCCTGTCGGTCAAAGTGTCATTGTTGTGAATAGTTAGTGTGCATTTTGAAACATGATAATGATTAGCTTGTGCTTGTGTATGTGTGTATGACGGTGTTTGTGTGCGATTAAAAGACAGACAGAATTCTACCTGTGAATTCAGGTAGAACATTTCTATTTGCACCTCAGGCCCTGGGAGAAAATGAATCCGAGCTGGTGTGAGAGAACACATCAGCACCTTCCCACGGTTCATTTTCTGTCCCGCTCCTTTTCTTTGATGTAGTTCTTTACTACTGAGCACAAATCTCAAAATAATTATCACATTCAGAATGTGATCCGAAACAATCAATTCTGTGTAAAATGGAATATATCCAGTGGTAAAACCACCCCTATGAAAACAAAACATATTGGCCCGGTTTCACAGACAAGGCTTAAGCCTATTCCCAGACTAAAATGAATGTGTGACATGTCTAAACTGAATGTAACTTGCCCAGAAATATCTTAAAATATATCAGTGCCATTGTTTTGTCACAAGATGCTCACGAGTAATGTTTTCTTTTAGGGCATTTTTATAAAAGCGACATAAATATATTAATTCAACCAAGGCATAGTCCTGGCTTAAGCTAAACCGTGTCTGTGAAACCGGGCCATTGCTTTATATTTTATACATTCAAACGTGTTTAAATCTTTTCTGGGGTGACTTTAGAAGCAATAACCTTTGAATTGAAATAAATACCTTTCATATAATTTTGTGGTAATTCATAAAGAGTTTGTCTCGTGTAAACTTATTTTTTTTTTAGCATTCTGCCTATTAGGCCTCCAAAAATCATTCTGATATGATGAAGTGTGAATTTATGCATGCATGACAAGCACCAGACCATTGTTGAATATCATTTACATCTGCAAGGTATAAAAAGGGAGTGGTCTTCCCTTCAGAATAACATATAGATTATACATGGATTTCCTGGAGAGGATTATATGTCATAAATCACATAAACTTGGACTTCTCCATGCAATCCAACCTCAAGAAAACCGCTTCGGCTTAAAGCTTTGACACTGGGTGTTCCCTAGTAACTTAACACTCTCCCAAGAGAGCCCAAACCTCAGTCTGTACGTGGTTTTGAGACACTTGGCTCCCAAACCCACACACTCATAATTCTGATTAAGACTTCACAGCTGAGCGTTAAAGGGTGAGGTAGGCAATTTACCTTCTTTGAGAAACATTTGGAGGAATGTCTATGAAAGATCTGAACAGACACATTTGTGCTTTGAAAACAGTATATGATCAGCTTGACTTGTAAAAGTCTCTTTTTTAATATCATTAGATAAAATTAGATTTTAATCACTCTAGTTCAGACAGTCAATTCAGTTATAAAAGTATATAAATAATAACTGATAATGATAAATAAACACACTTGAAGACACAATCTTCGACAAATACTGTATAATACAAAACAGGCCTGTGAGGTAAATTTATATAAACACTGGGAACATTAACAGTGCGATAGGGATAACACGTGAAATGTGTGTGCATGTTTATAGAGCCTATCGGCCTATATAAGCAAAATGATGTCACTCTTGCTGTGTAGAAAGAATTCCTCCAATTAACTTGCAACATGTTAATGTGTGATTTCAGGACCACAGTGTGCAGTAGTGTCCAGGGGACTCTGAGGCCAGTTGACGTCCAGTTGGAGAATGTAACCAGGGACATTGAAAGACTGGGCGTGTTCTGTGTGAAAGATGGCGGTCAGTTTAAAATCACTCAAAGAAAGGCTGTTTTTTTGCCATTTTCATTTTATTATTTCTATAGCACTTTTCACAGCTTTACATTTTTGCAAAGCAGCTTGACACACATACAGATAGTACGGTGATGTAGTTAATTATAGAAAGGAAATATGTAAAACAGAATACATTGTTGCAGTTTTTCTCAGTACAATGTATTTACGAAACTTACCTGAAATTGTCTAAAGTTGTCATCATACTGGTCTATTCAAAGTGGTAGTAAGCTCTTTGTGTGTGAACGTCTTCATGGTATGAACATTAATGGCATTCATTTTAATCTAATTGAAATCTTTTTAAAGAAAAAAAGAAATGACATAAAGTCACCCAACAGCAATGTGAAAGAATTCAAATACTCATGAAAGATGTGAAAAATGAGATTTAATTAATCATTTCCATTTTTAAATGTTAATATATATATATATATATATATAAAACATTAGTATTGTGTTGTTTAAACATGCTTATAAACTTTTTTTTCTTTTCAGTATTCAAGATCTGCAAGCATTGCATCCTTTTATTTTTGTTTTAACCAATTCATCCTGTTTCTATTTTCTACCAAAAAATTTAACTAAAAAAACATTTGGAACATTTTCATTTGGTAGAAATGTTATCTATAGTTTACAGAATGAAACAAAAATGATCATTTTACTTAAACACATACCAGTAAATAGTAAATTTAGAAACACTGTAAATAATTTAGGAGGGATTTCATAAAGGTCCAGTGTATGAAATCTAGCGGTGAGGTTGTGAATTGCAACCAACAGCTCACTCCACACCCCCCCCCCCCTTTCCTAGCACTATGGTGGCTGACACAGAACTAAGATGACGTTGCATTTTCACTTCTTTGCTGAAGGAGATAGCATACTACGAAACATGCTAGTGTTTTATACACCTCTGAAGTCAGTTATGTATCTTATATTGCATTTCTGTCAATAGAGCCCCTAAAAAATTACACATTGGACCTTTAATGTTTTACATGGCTGCATAATTTAAAAATATGAGATGTTTAGTCAGTAAGCATGATCGAGTTATTGGTCAATTACATAATTGGTTAATATAAATTAATTTTATATCATAAGTATCTTAATTCTGTGTAATTTATTTTGGTCTGACCTTTCACAGTATTATTAAAAGCAGAGGCAAAACCTCTTTATGAAATTTCTTGGTCACTTCAGTATAAGGGGCAATTCTTGCTATTAATAAACTATTAACTATGACTTTTCCCCCAATTAACTCTTAATTTGTTGCTTATTAATAGTTAGTAAAGTAGTTATTAGGTTTAGGTATTGGGTAGGAATAGGGATGTAGAGTATGGTCCTGCAGAATACGTGCTTTATAAGTACTAATAAACAGCCAATATGCCAATAATAGGCATGCTAATAGCAACTAGTTAATAGGGAGAATTGCCCCCTATACTGAAGTGTTACCAATTTCTTTATGAAATCTTTATTTTAGGACACTCTTCACCTCTATGACTAACACTGTTCCTCTACCCCTCCACCCGTTAGATGCTCCATGTGGACAACCACCTTCATTTCCAAATTCACATCTGCAGGGGAAAACTGGGTTAGACCTGGGTGATGAACTCCTGTATGCCTGTAACGAAGAACACAAACTGCCCGATGGACAGACAGCATTCAGCCTGTTATGTGATAGCTGTGGAGAATGGTACGGCCTGGTGCAACATTGTCTCAAAGGTACACCAATGATCCAAATAACTTTGCAAATCACGAGAGCTTGAACGTGGGAAAAGAGACACATAAGCCTTGCAGTTCAAAGGTTTTATTTTATTTTTGGGTGTGCCTGTCTGAGCCTTGATGTTTTATTTGTTGCAGATGATCCTGAAGGCCACATCGACTACGAGGATAAGTTCACCGATGGCCATCTCTTTGAAAATCCAAGGGAGGTGCATCAAGTTTCCTTAACTTCAGGAGGAACCGTTGATCATGAAATAGATAAACCCACTTCTGAGCCAGAACGTGAGCTGACTGAAATGTCGGAGGCAAATGAAGACGATACAGTTTTACCAACCGAACCTCCAGTGTCTCAGCTCAGTCAGAAACACATGTTTTGGTTTCCTTCAGAGGCCTTCCAGGACAGAGAGGACCATCAACATATAACCACAGACTCCTCTGTTAAAATCCCTGTTGAAGACCAGAGTCACATGACCGACAAAATTTCCCACCAATCAGAAGTGATCACAGAGGAATATGACTCTGATTATGATCACGCGACAGATTCACCTACTGAAGAACCTACCAGTCCCAGTGTTGGAAGCACAGAGGATTCCTGGCTAGACGGATACCCTGTTTCCCAAGGGGGAGATAAAGGGGGTCTGTCCGCAGGGAAGGCGGAGCTGGAACATGAAGTAGATGTGGAAACTGGCACTGGGCGCATGGACCTAGAGGTGTTTGAGGATGCAACTAAAAGCTCTGTGGAGACTGGGGGTTTGATTGACAGCTCAGTGGAGGAACACATTGAAGTAACCAACCATCCTGAGGACGTGAAGTATGAGGAAGTCATTCATGTGAAAGGAGAAGATAACGTTGGAGGAGGGACAACCAGAGATGAAAAGCCTGTTGGAGTGAAGGATGATCCAGTGGTAACCTATTCAGAGGAACTTACAGAAGATGAACTGGAAAAAAAGACACCAAAGGTACCAACGAAAAAATCTGAGGCAGAGCTGGAGTTGGATGATGTTACTGAGACCCCCAATGCTGTGTACATGAAACCTACCACGTTTGTTACTCTTACAACAACAAGCGCAGATGATGTTGCGTTACACAAGCGGCCCATGATGTACACACCATCTTACGCTCCAGAAAACGTGAGCACCAGCCAACAGGGGCTGGACCCCGAGCACACAACCACGTCCTCTGGGATGGTCCATTTGGACAGTACTCCTGTTTTTACCGACATGACTACACCTAGCATGTGGGAAACCAATGACAATGATCACTTTCTAGAGCATGTTCCTGATCATGGCACAGTTGATATCCCCGATGTTCAGAGTGAGATAGAAAGAGATGGCGATCACAGCCCGGACCCCCAGGAAGGAGCAGGGGAGAGTGCTTGTGCAGAAGACCCCTGCCGCGCGTCGGGCCGTGGGCCAATGGTCGCTGCCATTATCGTTGGCATAGCAGCAGCGGTGGTGGGCGTGGTCTTGGGGGTGTGGTGTTACAAAAAAAGGCAACAAAAGAGCTCCCACTACCAACTCAATGGAACTAACAGGCAAACGCAGTGTATTGAATTACAGCAGACTGTGTAAGAGCCACACGCACCCTCGCGTACCCACAGCTTACACGAGCGTCAGAACAAAGCCATTAATGTGTGAACATTACTGTCACTTTCACACTAACACAAAGAACGTCCCAGAGCTCACGGAAATCCATTGAATAGGGTGGCGTAATGCTAGTTTAGGTAAATTCGTTATATTTTTTGTATTGTGTTGTTGATGAATTGTCACGGATTTACACTTTTAAAACGTTGGTTTATTTTTAACCCGTGGTTGGGTCAAAAAGGGATGAATCCAACTGTTGGGTTAACTTAACCTAGGAAATCTCTATATTTGACTTAACCATGGGATGAAACAACCCAGAATTTGAGTTGTCACAACCATGTTAATTTATAACCCAACTGTTGGTTTTGTCACTATTTGACCCAAACATATGTCGAAAATAACCCTGTATTTTTGTGTCTGACTTTGGATGGACTGCATTGGACTGCGGGCTGGTGCATGAATGTGTTTATAGGTTTTTTCAGTCATTTTTATCTTGTATATGTATATGTGTGTGAAAGAGAGACAAAGAAAGAAAGAGTGAGTGAAAGTTTGTGGTTGAACTTAGCATTCTGTGCATGCTGTTGAAAGTTTCCCACTCACGGACGGGTGAGACATTCTTGCCAGAGGAACTGGAGGTGAATTCTGGTTGGTTTCAGTACATATCGGCCCAGAACTTGTAGAATAAATAACTTTCTTCTCTAAATTTAGAATACAATGAGTATTTGTTTATGCCCCTATAAATAAGTTCACTTTCTTGAGGATGGGCTGACTGCTGTTAAACGTTTCAAACTCACAAATAGGTGCGACACTCTGGTGAGAGGAATTGAGGGTGAGTTTTGATTGGCTGTCAGCTTATATAAGCTTTTATTCATTTAAGTAAGTTAAAGTAAAGTTAAGTAAGTTTCTCCTGATGCTAATGAAAACATTGAAATATTATCCGATTAAGGGATATGTGAACAATTACGTATAGGATGATAAGAAAAGAAAAATGTCATAAGTTAATATTCTCTTTATATTCTTTATTTTAATGCCAGTTTTAAGCTTATTAAGCTTATTTCTCCATTTATAGAATTTGCTTCCTCGCTTAAGCAAAAATTAAACAGAATTATTTTATTTTCTTTAGGATTATTATCTGTTTTGTTACTGAAAAGGTGTATAATCTAAAATGTGTCATTGATGTTTTAAAACAAATCTTTTTGCCCCTCAATGTTGTATTACATTTTCATTCAATGATCACCTCCGGCTACATGCACTTATCAGGCTTATTTATATCACGTGTGTATTATAAATATAAATACATTATTTTAGAACTAGCGAATTTAAATAAAAAACTACTATTGTGATTGTCACAGAGCCGATGTCAAAGAAATATATGGCACGCTAAGGGTTTTTGGTTTAATGGTTTTGGTTTCTATTGTGATTTTAGTTCTCAAGGTGTGGTGAAGTACAGTGACAGTATACAAAGCAACAATAGTGTTTTACATTGTTAATTGATTCAACTATAAAAGAATGAGTAGGCTATGTAGAGTAAAACACTAAGCTTTCTTCCCCAAATTTGCTGGGTCATATGCAAATATACTTCAATGAGTTTTTTACTTATACAAAATCAACATCTTACTATATGTTGCATGTTGTTTGTATAGAGTGAATTCATTTTTAAGATCTTTTCATGGAATCGTGTTTTCAAGAACTGTACAGCTGATGTTGTAATAACTTGTTTTTATTGTAGAATATCATTTCAATGAATCCTTTGTCATACCTCTCTGTTTTGTAGAGATGTTAGAATGACTTATATCATATAGAACAGTGATAGTCCTCTAAATTATATAGCGTTTGAATCCTTCTTTATGTAATTGTGCATTTCAGCTCATGGGATCTTATTTGAATACAAAGAATGTTCAAACATCAGACTTTAGACTTACAATCTCTAGGTGTTCTGTGCAGGTCATTGGTTTAATATGAATCTAGAATTTTTTGTATGTAAAGATTTGAGAGAAAGATGCTTACCTTAAATGATTGGTCACATAGTGTGGTTTGTTTGTGGCCATTGCATGTTTTATTGGCTCTGATCATCATATTCGCGCTGATTTTCTGAACTGTAAATTCTGTTGTGAAATGGAGTTTTCTCTGAATGAGCATGTGAAATCTTTGTGATGTTTTTTTCCTTTAGATATTAAAACTGCTTGGTAATATCACACATTACACTGTAGCGATGTCTGTTAGATGTTATATGAAGGTATCTTGACTAAACAAAGTTGTGGAAAACTAACTGAACATTAACAAATAAATTACTCTGGGGGAAAAATGTCAGCTTTACTCTTACTTGGTGTCAACAGTGTGGTGGGAGCTAAAACAGGAACAAAAACATTTCCATCTTTAAATACGACTGCAAACACATATATTTTAGGTGTCTTCATATGTGTGTAAGCCGGTCTGTGAGGCCACTCAACATAATTTTAAAAGAGAGAGAGTGGAGTCAAAAATGGATGGTCCGATTTATCGTTTCATGTCTTTTGATTTCTGACAGAGAAACTAAAGGCTCAGTATCACTCCTGCATACAAACACTCACACAGCGGGAGAACAGAGGCTGGTTTAAATGTGTTTGAACATGGAGTATCTGTGCAGTTTATCACACCAGAGTAGGAAAAACCCACAGAGAAAAGGAGAGAAGAGGGTGGTGGTGGGAGGGGGGCTCTGGAGGTGGAGGGAAGTTGGATAAAAAGTATGCGTGTTTCCACGTCCGCTCCTAAAATTTGAACATGTTTTGCATAAGATCCAGTGTTGAGTTTTTTACTATTACATTTAGTCAACATGTTTAAAACTTACTGATTATGAGTTTTAAGCGTTTGAAAAATAAGTTTGACCTATACAATCCAGTTTGACACATATTTTGCCAAGTGAATGTTTGTGAAATTATCAACAGCATATTTAAGCCAACAATTTGGTACGAACAGACTGTGTGAGACTTGGCGTAACCAAGAAAACGCTCAAAGTTTGATGTTAGTCCCAAAATGCTAAAGGATCAAATTCTCCACCCAGAATAAGACCCAATGATGTATCACACGCAAAACAGATTTGACCTGTGATAAAAATTATTATCGGAGTTAAAGTACAATCTAATTTCATTGAAAAATTCTTGTTCTGTGCCAAAAAAGTTCAAGACAGATTTGAAAAGTGGTGAAATTATGATTTTTGGTTTGGTCTTTATCCACATTATTTATTTACTTACAGTAATAATCAATCATTGGAATAAAACATTTTCAGTTCTGCCCAAATGCCTTAAATAAGTCCAGAAATAATCTTTGTTGTTCTTTTACATGACAGGATATCAGCTTCAACACAGAAAAGCAAATTATCAAAAGAATCTTTATTAAAACAACCCAACAGCAAATGAAACATGGCAGTGAATCTTTTCAACGTTGACAGATTTCTGGTGCATGTGTAACATTTGTACTATAAAATATCTGTAAACACCTCTGACCAACCATAAATAAATACAAGAGAAAAATGCTAAAGGATGGGGAATACCCTTATGACTTTTACACTCATCTTGTTTCCAATTCAGTGCAAATGCAGTTCAGTCTCGTTTGGCATCAAGGACTTCATCAAGAAACTCTACAACTTCACCCTGAAACAAACAGTGGCTTGGTTATTGTAAACTGTATAAATAAAAATGTAATCTTATTTTATATTCTCATGCAATAAAGAGGCATACAATAAAAATCCTTCTTTTACGCAGTCACTAGAGGGCAGTGTAAACAATAAACCACTACTATGGGATTCCCTATTGATCATGGGCTACACCCAAGTGGTCACATGTAGTACTACAAGCAGTGATCTCTCTTACCTCATCATCCTGCAAGAGCTTCTGTTTGGCAAATTCCAGCAGCTGCAGCTGTAACGTTGTTTGATTATGGTACCGCAATGCCTCCTGTTAAAACATTACACACATGTATCCGAAATTAAACAATCCGCAGCAAACACTGCTCATGTGATTGTGTGTATAGCATTTCATTGCGTTGACCGGGATTTGAGACACCTACCGCTCTTGGCAAGAAGTCTTCATCACTGAGACCAAATTTATCTCTATGGTAACGATAATATTCCAGATTATTCTTCATCACCTCATCACTGGGATCAAAGAGCATGTAGCTGGCCACACAAGGTACAGCGTTCTTCAGATCATTCACTAGACAACAATAAAGGAGAAACACAAAAAGCTGAAGGATTTTTTCTGGTAGATACACAATGGGGTCCGAAAGATCTTTGATTCTCGGACCCCAAAAGTATTTTGATCAGTTCACGTATAAAGTTTATCCAGAGATACTATCCATACTTACATTTATAATTTGCAAACTGGAGGTAGTGGTACATGGTTGCAACAAACTTCTCAACAACAAATCCACCAACAAACTGGTGTCAGCTCAGCCTCACAGCCAACCTTCCTCTCCAGAACCTCAGTGTAATGATCTAGTGAGACAGAGAAAACAATAACCGTGTCGTCTGTGTTTCAGATAAAGCTACAAAAGCGTACACTGACGGCAATGGGATTATGCCAACCTGCAATGGAGGGGTAGAAGTCCTTAAAGTCTTTGATTTGTCTGGATCCCTCTGTAGCGGCGATACACTCATCATACACCTTGAGAAAGTCTCTTAATGCCAGCTCCATATCTGTGACTGACGTTCTGAAGTTATCACCATTGTACGCCCGCACGGCCCGGATAAACAGTGACTGAACAAGAGCCACAATTATGCATGAGTGTGACTACATATACAGCCTTATTTATTACATTCAATGCACATTTTATACATGTAACTGTGCTTGGATCACACAGCAGATTTGAAAAATACTGTGGGGTCCAAAAGTTGGAGAAAATATGGCATTAAAATCTATCATGATCTAAAAACACCTGAACATAAAAAAATGTTTTAATTTAGGAAAAAAAAGAATGTGTATGAAGAAGAAGAGTGTGAAAGGAAGTAAAAAGGTATAAAGAGAAGTTTAACCAAGGATGAGATGATAGGGATGGGATAATGGGGGGGGAGGGCTGAGGGGGCACCAAATATGTATAACCCCTAAATGCATGATATAGGGACTATATGAGAAAGTGATCTTCCATAAGATGTTAAATGTTTTTTCTTGCACAGTTTTGTATTTATGGGTCTTACCTCATATGACTTGGTCTCCAGGTCTTTCATATGTTCCTCAGATCCAGGTAAACTCTTGTAATAGTTCATATTTCTCGTCATCATCTCATCCTTTGGATGTTTCAGGAGAAAGGTGTGCGAAGCAGACACAGCCTTGGCCAAATTATCACTCTGAAATCATACATAACATTAAAATATAGGATTATCAAAGATTGGTTTGCATCCATCAATACAAACCCTAAAATCAATACAAAAGTCATTGTAAACATTAAATCCATTAGAATTGATATTATAGTTTTCCTTCATAAAGACATGTAGTAGGCATACTGCAGGTACTTGTAAGGTTCCCGTTTCTCAAACTCCTCTATAGTTTCTCGGGTGGGAAGCGTCTGTCTGAAGGCCGGTAAAGGTTAATCGCTTCAACACCTGCGCCCGTACCACCGACCACAATCGCAAGTAAAGCTCGCGTCTCGCGTCGGCCTCCAGGGCCACTTTTCCTCACCGTCCAAACTGTCCGGGAGCACCGACTCACAGCCGGGGCCACCAAAAGCGACGGTACGCCGAAAATAAGCAGTACCGAGCTTCGAAAGTGTCATAATACACGAAAGACGGATTGGGTTCGAAACATGCCCGCCAATGGGGAGCAAAGACTCGGAACCTTGAGTAAATTCAGGAAAACGAGCTTTGATTTTATCGGCTTACGTTAAATCAAAACGCACGTATGTAATTTATGCAAACCTAATGCAATAGAACAATGACCATACAGTGGATTTTAAAATAACGTTATCTAAAGAAAACGGATGCATTATGAAGAATTAGTATGCATTATATTTTTTCCTATGCATAAAATATGCATGCATTTATCAAAACCTACTTTACGATAATAACGGACGTGTTCATGCATACCAAGGAGTGTTTTAATACGAATAAAGCATTCAAAACCAAGTTGCGCTGTAGCCTAGGATGGGAATTACATCTCATAAAACCCCCATACGCTCGAGCCGCCCATCTGTGTGCCACGTAGAAACATTCCTGCCTCCAGGCCCGCGTTTCCGCATTTCCCGAACAAAATTCAGCCCTTTCCTGCGCATTCTCCATGTAAAGTGACACCGTTGCCATAGGAAGAAGTTTGGGGAACCGTCCTGCGCGTGTTACCACGTCTACACATTTCCCCCGCTGCTGTACGGTTTGGGTCGAAGAAAATTCTGCCGCAGAGCAGGAGAGGTGCAAACGGTCCCTTCGCAAGACTTTGACGGAAGATGACACGGTTAACGGTTCAAATGATTTTCCTGGCTGTCCTTGTAACTTTCGTGGCGTGCAACGCGCCGCCCGTACCGTTAGATGATATCGTGATAGAGAAGACTTTCACCCCGGAGCGCTGTGATCGTATGGTGAAACCGGGAGACTTTGTTCGGTATCATTACATAGGCACGTTCCCCGATGGAAAGAAGTTTGACTCTAGGTAAGTGCAAAATTATTGAATGAGATCAATTGTGCATCTTCGCACCTGGCCTTACGCCAAATGCATGGCCTACAGGTCACTATATGTTGACTGGAGCCACGCAGGCAAAGCTGAATTGACTCAACATTTTATTTTGCATAAACTTAAGAAAACGAATGATGTTTTGCAAAATAGTTTATGAGAATGAATGAATGTATAAGTGAACGGATTAATACATAAGTGAACGAATGAATGAACTGAGATTATAGAGGTATAATGGGATTTATATATGACACACACAGAGTTTAAAATTGTTCATAATTTAAATGGATTTCAAAAGTTTTGTTTGAAATTGTCAGTTTTAAGTAAATAAAGATTGTTAAATAAATTGTATGTTTATGCTTGCAGTTATGATCGTGGCACCACCTATAATGTGTTAGTTGGCCAGAAGAAGTTGATCGCTGGAATGGACAAAGCTTTGGAGGGCATGTGTGTTAACGAAAGATGGACGATCAAAATTCCTCCACAGCTTGCCTATGGAAAGAATGGCTATGGTAAAACAAACCTCTTTTTCCACTCTAGCAGGAAAGCATCTTGAACACTGCCATTTTCAAAGTTGTTTGTCATTGTGGACACATCAACATTTTTTTTTGATTATGCACATACTACTACAAAAGATGCTAATGTTAACCTTTGGGGCCTACAATACCCATGATTCTCCTGAACTAAGTGCTAAGTAGGTGCTTGGAAGCTTTGGGGTGGGGGTTGAGAGAGGGAGGAGTGAACTTCCACAGGGAGTGATCTAAACAAGAATGTCGAGCCTTGTCCACTTGTTGAAACTAGTCTAGTGGTGAAGATCATGTGTGTCTCCCAGAGCATCTGCATGAATCGGTGAATGAAAACACCCAGATGTGTATAATTCAACTGCGCACGTGCACAATAGACTGAATGTCTGTTTAGTCTGAAACACATTGATGTAATTATAGCTACGCTTATGAACAGCACAATGCACTGCCGTTGAAATTCACAACACGCGTTTCTTACACTGCAGTGCCAACATAGCATCCGATATTTTTTGCAGCACTAAGACCAAACCATTTGCTCTCTTTGAGAATAGCTGGTTTTATGTTTTAATTGTTTCAAAGCTATGCTTTTGCCAAGTAACATAGCATGTACAAGAAATAAATCTGGCTAAGCCATACTCAAAGAATCACAAAACACAACAAACCAAAGTAAATGTTGTGGGTAAATCGTGAGAGAAAAAGTAAAACATGTCACATACTTACAAAGCTGAAAATCAATACACTGTACAGATGCATAACATAAATCTTTAACTAAAAGCTAATAGTTAATAACTACATTTATTCATTTATTTTTAGAAGTCATTGGTTTATCTCCAAGGCACACACATATTGATCAAATGTATACTTTGTAATGCACTCAAAGTTACTTTGGATAAAATGTTTCATGCAAAATGACTTGCGTTGCATTTAAAGGATACATTATAATAAGTATGTCCTTTCAGTGGGGATTTAAACCCGCCACTTCCACCATGACATAACATAAATAAATCATCAAAATATATTTTTAAATAATTAAACATTTGTGTTATTTTTTACAATATGTCTGTATTACTCTTTGTTAGGTGACATTATACCTGCAGATTCCATCCTCCACTTCGATGTGTTAATGTTGGACATTTGGAACACAGAGGACAAGGTGCAGAAACAAACATACTATAAACCAGAGAGCTGCAATCGCACCGTGGAAGTGTCAGATTATGTACGTTACCACTACAATGGTACTCTGCTTGATGGCACACTTTTCGACTCCAGGTGAGATAAATCGGTACATACTAGCAGATATAGTATGTTTTGTAATATATAGTAGTTTTGATAAATTACAAAGACAGTGATATTGTTTATATTTTTAGAAGTAGAATTATTTCAAGGTTAAAATAAACTTACATTGAAAATTTTAAACTGGTTAAAACATGTCTTAATGAAAACAATAATGAATAAAAAATACAATCTTTCTTCCTGCAGTCACACACGTATGCGCACCTACGACACTTATGTGGGTATTGGCTGGCTTATTGCTGGAATGGACCAGGGACTTCTGGGAATGTGTGTGGGAGAAAAGCGCATCATCACTATACCACCTTTCCTTGGCTATGGAGAGAATGGGGACGGTGAGAATTCTTAAATATATAAACACTTTCTATATGTAACATAAATGTTACAGCATCCATTTATCTCGAAATACAGGAAGTGATATCCCTGGTCAGGCCTCACTGGTGTTTGATGTGGTTCTGTTGGACCTTCATAACCCCAAAGATGAAATCACAGTTGACGTACGAACCCTCCCAGATCCCTGTCCACGCAAGAGCAAAGTTGGAGACTTCATGCGCTACCATTATAACGGAACGCTGCTGGACGGGACATTCTTTGACTCCAGGTAAATAACATATACTTTAACTAAATGTTTTTGGATGGCATGAAACAATTTGGGTTTAAAAGTTTGATTTAAAGGCACAATGGTTCTTCGGGCAGGGAATGAAAACTGCAGGCTTTCTGTTAACAGCTCATATCTGAACTACTACACCAGCCATAACTTACTTTGTAAATATTTATGTTGATGTATGTTTTAGTTACTCAAGGAATCACACCTATGACACATACATTGGAAAAGGCTACGTGATCGCAGGAATGGATCAGGGTCTTATGGATGTGTGTATTGGAGAGCGCAGGAGGATTACTATCCCCCCACACCTGGGGTATGGAGAAGAGGGCACAGGTGTGTGTTATGTGCATGTACATTTGTGCACTGTATGTTCACGTGGTCAGCCTTTTCTATATCTGTATTCATGTATTTTTTCCTTGTACAGGAACCAGTATCCCTGGATCAGCTGTGCTGGTGTTTGATATCCATATTATTGATTTCCACAATCCATCTGACACAGTCGAGATCTCGGGTGTAAAGCCAGAAAAATGCACCTACCAGGCGAAACAAGGTGACTTTGTCAAATACCACTACAACGCCACGCTCATGGACGGCACTTACATCGGGTCCACGTGAGTTGCCATTCTACGCTTATAGATCATTTTGTTTTGCATGCTAGACCAAATGTGTAACTAAATTTCATTGTGAGTGAGAGTAAAACAATCTGAAATGTTTATTTTAGTTTTTGTTTTAACACTATGTATGTGTATGACTTCAGAAATACCTTTGGAAAGACCTATAATGTGGTTCTGGGTGCTGGACAGGTGGTCATAGGCATGGAGGAAGGCCTTTTGGGAATGTGTGTTGGAGAGAAACGCAAACTTGTTATTCCACCTCATCTTGCCTATGGAGAGAGGGGAGTAGGTAAGATGCTGCTCCTACAGTCACAAAAACAAACAGACATATATATTTTTCAAAATATCTATGTTTATATAGTTTTATAATTTGCATAATTCAAAGCCCCCTTGATAATGTATTTCATTCTGGAGAGAATGTCACATGTCAGATATGTTGTCAATGACAATGCCGATTGTGTTAAGGAACAGTTCTCAAAAATACAAATTCACCATCATTTGTTCACCCTCATGTACCCTAGAAGATATTTTGAGAAATGTCTCAGTGTTGGTGTGTCCACACAGTGGAAGGCTATATGGGGCAATTATGTTTGGTGACCAACATTCTTCAAAATATCTCCTTTTGTGTTCTGCAGACGAAAGAAAGTCATACAGGTTTGGAAAATTGAGGGGGAATAATGGTAGAATTTTCGTGTTTGGGTGAACTATCCCTTTACTGTTTGGAGATTTTTATGCAGTTTGTTGTGTAACCACCAGAGGGAGGCAATAAAAATCCAATGCAAAGTAATTCCACCAAACAACATTTCTATGAGGAAAATAATCTTTCTACATAATGTAAACAACATTCGGGAAAATATAATCTTGATATCTTTAGTATTAACTAGGTAAAGCCGTGTCAAAGATTGAAATCACTGCTTAGGAAGCCAACGTTTTGTGCAAAATAATGAACCAAAGTGTTAATACAATCACTCATTTCAGTATTTAAAACCATTAATTTCAGTATTATAAATAAAACATGAACACTGTATCTCAAAATATTTCATATAATCTATGATCTACAGTAAAATTAACACGTAATTTCCTCTAAAGTAAACGCAATTTTGTGCTTTGACTACTTCCTAATATCAAGTTTTACCTGAATTTCTCAGACAGGGTGACCTGTCGGTTTTCAGGTTCTGTTTTAACATAAAGCATCACTAATGTATGTAATCCATGATACTAATATAATGATGCAATAGATGGCCAAAAGTATGAATATCATACACCCTTTTAATGAACAGGTCGGCTATTACTTTTGTTTTATGTGAAGATGGGATAAAAGCACACAAGGGCCAAAATAAAGCAGTTCTGGTCATCTAGGTGCATTAAACTTGATTTAAAGCCGTTATATTTTGCAGGCATAGAATATTTGATGTGCTTTTTAAACTATGAACCATCTCTGTGCTCAGATGGCGAGGTCCCTGGCAGTGCTGTGCTTGTGTTTGATGTCGAGATGATAGAGATGGAGGAGGGTCTTCCTGAAGGATACATGTTTGTGTGGAACGGCGAGGTCTCACCTGACCTCTTCAGTGAGATGGATAAGAACAAAGACCAAGAGGTGGACCGCACTGAGGTAAAACTGCGTCTGGTTGTGTGCTTGCATGTGTTTAACTCATGCATTACTAGAGTGTTTAAATTCTCCTGCCTTCTTTTCCTCTTCCTTACTGCAGTTTTCCGAGTACATCCTCCAGCAGGTGGAAGACGGCAAAGGTCGTCTTGCGCCAGGTTTTGATCAGCAGCGTATCATGGATAACATGTATGACAACCAGGATCGCAATAAAGATGGAAAAATCACTGAGACAGAGTTTAAACTTAAGGCAGATGAACCTGTTCATGATGAGTTATGAGGGCAGACTCAGGGTCATGATTTGTTGTGTGGTTTAATTTTATAATTATTGGGAGGGAAATAATGATGTTGGATTTTTAACTGAAGTGTCGCTCAGTGCTATTGACTTGATGTTTGTTTGAGAGATGTGCATGTGTGGGTGTGTTTTACTGTGTTAAGATGATTTTTTTGTATGTGTCTGAATGTGTGTGTAAATTTGTAGTGATATGTGCAAAACTTTACTTTGTACTTTGTAAAAAAAATCCCTTAAAATAAACACATTCCAACCCCCAATTGCTTAATGTATTGCCATTCATAAATCATACTGCTAATTTATTAAAACTCAAATTTATTAAGACTTTCGCAAGTCATGTTCCTCAAAGCATGATCACTCTACTGTTTTGCAAGGTTCCTTCAACAATGCAATACATCATCAATCTAATTTATTTTAAGAGAAGTTAAAGCTTTGAACTTCCATTTATCCATAATTCCATATACAAGACATATGCAAAACACGCAAATTACATGTGTTATAGTTTAAAATGCTTGTAAAAATATAAAAACATAATTAAATATTTGATCAACATTTTATTGTATAAAATTATAGGAAATATAAAGATTTTTTTTTTAAATCTTTTCTTCATGTTTGTAAAAACTACATGAGATGTAGATATTTTGTCTTTACATAAAGCAAATAGTACATAAAAGCAGTCACCAACATGGGTCAATAAACCTTGCCTAAGTATAACAGGTGGTAGTGTCTGCCAGGTGTTTTTATGATCCGTACGTGTGTGAGTGTGTGTTTAGCAGGTGTGTGCTGATAGCGACTGACTCCAAACCGGAACTTCTACAACAGTTCTGAACGCACATATTAGTGAACGTGAATCAAGCAAGCACACGTTTAATTCTGCCAAATGATGAAAACACTGCGTGCCTATACACTCCCAGAGAATAAAGACAACAGAGAATAAAGAGAGAGAGAGAGAGAGAGAGAGAGCTGCTGTAGAGTGTGAATCCGGTTCGTGTTTTGCCGTGTGCCCGAGGGCGGTCGTCGTGAGGGTGTCAATCCTGCCAAATCCTGGGAGAGTGTGCAGGGACAACCGACATCTAAAGTTAAGAAAAGCGACGATGGATGACCCAGAAGACGTGAGATGAGACAAAGGTATTAAGTGAAGTCTTTGGGTTTGCTTTTTTAACTTTCTTTGGACGTTTCAACTGTTTGACAGGTGCAAAATGAAGTCCCATTTGTTAATCTCGAGCTTTAACACTTGATTGTTACTAATGAGAATTGTGACTCTGGTTAATGCTCACATTGGGTTTTGTTGTCGAGCTTGTAACGTTACAAGAGTGTTATAATGCTCAATATGTTTGACGGAGATTGAAAAAAAACTTGGATCTGAATGATAAGCAACGTGTTTACTTTTTGCCTTGTTTGTCAAGGTTTGTTGTGCGCGTGCGCTGTTCAAGTGTGCCTGCATCGCTCGCCCTGCCAGTTTAACATTCGTAATGGTTCTGTTGTTGTTTTAGGGAACCTGCAATTTGTGCCCATCTTGTCCGTGTATGGTCATAAAATTGTACGAGAAGAAATGTGTAATTCATGTAATTTTATTGCATTCACAATAAAACCAAACGAAAGATTAAAGGGAGTCACATGGCAATGAATAATGATAATAAATCAGTCATAATAATTCGGGTAATCTTTTAGTTCTCAAACATTAATCTGTAACGCTTGGGTGTGCTTTCTCATAAACCATCTCTTTAAAAACCAGGTGTGATCTGTGTGAGATGCGCCCGTGATGGAAGGGGAACATTTACTGGATCTGGGTCACCTAACCGAGGTGGAGCAAACTATCATTCTCAATGTGCTGCTGAGAGATTCTGAACTGCGCAGCAAAGATGAAGGCAGAATGCGGTTAGTGTGTCTACAATACTAAACACATTTGGCATATATATAAACACAGATTGTATATTTATACTTGAATTATTTACCTGCATTATTTCAGTAAACTACAGCAAACTGAGTCAGACCCAGTCCGTCTGCGCACGCTCTCAGGGGCGTGGTTTAATGATCAGCGCTCAAAAAGATATCAGAAGGGAGGTGCTGATGTTGTGCATGCCTCTATACGCCGTAAGAAGCGTGAAAAAGGTCACATGATATTTTACTCATGGCTGTAGTCTAGTGCACTTACACAAATCTGTGTGTTTGTTTGAGTTTTGTGTTTTCATTTTTTAGATGCACCTCTGATGGCAATATTTGATAAAGGTAATACCTCCTCTGCTCCACTACCTGAGCAGCAAGAAGAAAAAATAAGGACAGAGGAAGAAGGGCAGGAGAAAATAAGTGTAGCAGAAGATGGCACGAGTCAGGAAGAGAAAGAAAGACAAAAGGAAGATGTGGAAAGGTTGGTACAATGGTTGGTGTTCTGAAGCACCTTAATTCTGCATTTTATGTCGAGCTTAGTGTGCATACTGTGCGTTTTCTGGAACAGAATAATCTAATAGTCAATGTATATTGCACATTGCAACAATGTTTTTAATCTTTTTTTTAGTCCCATTCACAGAGTTCCCCCTGTACCCCTACCCAGGACAAAACTCATCACAAAGGTCAGCGACAGCGTACATTTCAGTTTGTATTTCAATGTTTTTGCAAGAAAGATGGTTGTTGATGTACAAAAATAGTTTAATACAAGTGAAACAATTCAAATAATTTTCTTTCTTTTAACAGAAAAATACAGAGGAAATAAATGGCGTTTCAAGTCTTGAAGGTAAATAAAACTACACTCAAATATTGCATGACAGCACAAAACCAGGGACGTATAAATAGCGCAATAATTCACAATGCCAATAACTTATTACGGTCTCATCATCTCCTTTCTTGCACATCCCAGGAAGTATTGTGCAGTCAGAGGACACGGACAGCAGAACTCTGTCAAGCGCATCACCATCTATGAAGGTCTAATCATTGTTAATTGTACAAAAAACATCCCTGAAAACTGACGGAGTGTTTCTTTAAAGTTTTGTTGCGTGTGTATGTTTCTGTAGGTCGACTCGGAGGGAGACATTAACTCCGGCAGTACTGAACTCGATAACACTAGATTCGACTCATTCTCCAGTTTGAGCTCCCATCACTTGGTAAGATACACATCCAGTACAGCACAACGCCACAGCCTCAGCATCATTGAGGATGTCAACTCGGTTTCCATGTGTGTAGATGAATGGCAGCTTGATGAGCCTGTACAGTGTGGGGGATTTCGGGGATGTTGTAGTGTCAGGACGGATCCAGTTCTCGCTGCAGTATGATGTCAATAGGGAGGAACTTCATGTCCGTATAACGCGCTGTCAAGATCTTGCGCCGGCCCGCAAAAATCGCTCAGACCCGTAAGTATACATAGATATATATACATTATCTCTCAATGATCACTGTTTGTAACACCCACTTAGATTTGATACGCTTTTTTATACCAGAAAAAAGTAACATATTCTGAAGGTTTTAACTCTACGTTTACACTCTAAAACATACAAAAATATCAAAAATGAAATGAGAATCAAAAGTAAACAATTACAAAACTATAAAATAACCCTGCTTTAGGAAAGGGATGCTGCCATTCTTTGCCTTTTGTCATCTCTGTCTTTCTTTCAAACACAGGTATGTAAAGGTTTACCTTCTCCCTGACAACACATCTCACAGTAAGAGAAAAACATCAGTGAAGAGAAAAACATTAAATCCAATCTATGATGAAACCATGAAAGTGAGCTCAGCATTTTTTAAATGCATAATATTTTCAGAAATGTTGTACTTCAGCAGTGTCAAAAGCCAACACGTTCTTCTCTTCCGAAATACATTTCTGAACTTGCTGGTTATTTTTTCACTCAACCATACATTTTCTTTCGGATCAGTACAATGTCCGCAGGCTGGATCTTCAAGCTCGTGTGCTGAGTGTTTCAGTCTGGCACATGGAGAGGATGAGAAGAAATCTCTTCCTGGGTGAGGTGGAAGTGAGGCTGGGCCAGTGGGACTGGAGCCACATCCAACCAGCCTGGTACACCCTCCAGCCAAGAGTGAGCCCTTATACATGAGTTATCTGTAAATATCTGTACTGAAGATCGGTTTCTTATCACAATACTCTATATCATAGATTCAAATAAGTCCAGACGCCATTATCAGTCGAGGAACCATATTCTTCTCGATTAAGTTTATACCTTCTGGATCCGAGGGTGAGTCTGAACCGACACTTTCAAACCCTTTTCCACCATGTGACGTGTGCATCATATTATGGTGTGTTTAGCAGAAGATGGCTACCCATTGACTGGTGAGCTCCACCTTTGGTTGAGAGAGATCGTCGGTCTCCTTCCTACAAAACGTTGTGCGCCCATTACATATGTGAAAAGGTATGTGTGCACATTCCTGAGTGAATGTGTTATTTGTTGTCATTATGTAATTATGTTTTTTTAACAGTGTGGTATTGCCAGATGAAAGTGGCACCACCGGGCAGCAAACTCGTGTGGTGCGAGGGTCCGTTAATCCACAGTTCAACCACACCATGGTTTATGATGGGTTTCAGTCCAGTGACCTCCTTCAGGCATGTGCAGAAATAACGGTCTGGAGCTCACAGCCATCTACCTGTCTCGGTGGAGTACGACTCAGTACTGGCTCAGGTGAAACGCATGTAGATGTGTCTAAAATCTGCTGTGGCACTATGTAAGTAAGTTAACGTGTGTATGTGTTTTGCAGGTGTGAGTTACGGTCAGTCCGTTTGCTGGATGGACTCTACTGAGGAAGAGATCAACGTATGGTCGAGTGTTATTCAGAGTCCCAACAGCTGGGTGGAATCGAGTCTGCCGATCAGGACCAATTTACAGCTGTGCTCTGAGTAAACTGTGTTTAACCTATGCTTATTTGACCTGTGACATTGTTGTGTAACAATCTGAGTAATTAATCATTTTTTACTGACAGATGAGAAACCCAGAGCAGTTACATCTTTACTAGAAAACTCATTCTTTTAACAAAACGAAAGTAGAGATAATAAAGTAGAGGGTGTTAAGTTTAAAACAACGAAATATTTTGTACAAGTGGATTTGTTAAAAAAGCATTTCATTGGGTATTTCATTGCTGGTGAATAATACGACAAATTGATTGTGTTGTCTACATTAGGGTGTCCGAGAGTTTCTTTGTAGACTATGTCATAAAAATCTTAATAGCAAAAGAATGAGGAAAAAACTGTACTTAAAGTTATAGTTCACTCAAAAATTCCACCCCTCTTGTCATTTCAAACCGGTATGACTTTCTTTCGCAGAACACAAAAGTAAATATTTTAAAGAATGTTGTTAATTGAGTGAATGTTGGTTTTGTATTCATACAATAGAAGTGACTGGGTACCAGTGCTGTTCCGTTACCGACTTTCTTCAAAATAAATTATTTTTTGTTCTGCAGAAGAAAGATAGTCATAAAGGTTTGAAATGACAAAAGGGGGAGTAAATGATGACAGAATTAGGGAACTATCACTTTAAACAGGTAAGAACTGGTTCATTATTTAGTAATTTTGTTTAAGAGTGGAACCCCATCTTCTTACCGGTATGTCTCTTTTTCTTAATTTGATTATGCAAAATGATGATTTACACTTAACTTTGTGTTTTGTAGCTGGTCTGGTTTTGTAATAGTGCTCTGGGTGACATTGCTGGCCAAGCCCCACATGTAATTAAATAATACTGAATAAAACTTATATAATAAAATACAACTTTTTATTTAATTAATAAATACTGAATATTTTGACAAAAAACTGCTACATATTAAATGTTGATGTCAGACTTTTCAATAAACACTTAAATATCGACAAGAGTGAGGTCGGGAAAAATTTGGCAGGATGTTGATCCTATCTGTGATATTGCCACCAGGCCCCTGCAGACTTAATACGTATGTTTTGGTTTTGCCCATCCATAACTAATTTTTGGATATCAATTTTTAAATGTTTTTCTTCTGTGACAAGGAAACAGATTGAACCTTGTCCTTTGGTTGCACTTTTTGAACTTTCTCCAAAGGTCACAGGATTACCTGGATGTTATGCAAATGCACTTGCTTTTTCAACATTATTAGCTAGACGGCGTATTCTTCTCTTGTGGAAACAAACTCTTCCTCCATCTTTCGATGAATCGCTGTGATGTAATGGATCTCATTCACCTGGAAAAAATGAGGTACACCATAAAGGGCAATACCGGCATATTTTCTGAAACCTGGGACCCGTTTATTAGTTATATTACTGATTATGTGAATTTTTCTCCTGTTCTTGGTGTATCTGATCATTAAGATGTCATAATGTTTGTGACTTGATTTTGATTAAAATATAGATTACAAAGTATGTGCACCGTAGATACGAAGTATACTTATATTGCTTCGTTTGTTGATGTAAATAAAAGGTGCTGACTTTGTGTTTTTATGGGGGGGTGGATATTGGGGTGGGGGAAATAACTTTACTGTTCTCCTGTATGTGTATCCTTTCATTGTGATAAAAGTTCAAAAAACAGATTAAGCAAAAAAAAAAACATAAATATCCATAAATATTGCCATAAATATAAACTTATTATTTATTTTGACTACACATTAAAGATGAAACAAAGTAAAAAAGGTTAAACAAGTAACAATATGTCAAACACAGATAATTATGACTTAGTCTACGTTTTTTACTGTAGCAAATCATGCAGATCATCTCAAGTTGCAAGCATTTCTGCAATGTTACTACTGAGCTCTCATTTCACAACACTTTCTTGACGTAAGCGATTTTTTTGTGCGCGCGCTATTATAAACATACTTATTTAAGCTACTTTATAAAACTCTTCGTTCTACTTAAAATGAAGCAGAAATCCCTTTAGAAATGAAGTTTTAAAAACCACAATAAAGGAACCTAAAGTGCACAGCTGACTAAAGTCACGTGGACAGCAGCGAACTCTCAGGTCATATGACTTTAATTAGGTCCCGCCCACGTGCATTTTTATTGGGGCTTTCTCTAATCAAGCGATGTGATTGGTGCAAGCACTCTCGATACAAGTATCGCAACTCCGCTTGTTTATTAACGAGGTTTCGAGACGTTCTTGAGGTCAAACGCTGTTCATTTGTCTTCAGTATCGATGTCTGTCTGAGTTCAATGAGCTGCGCCGATCATCTCTCTTCACAATGTGGTTTATTTTAGCAGGAGTCGTGATTCTGCGGTGTACTATAGGTAACGGTTTATGTAACTTATATGATAAAAAGTGATATATCTCCTGCTTCCTTGTACATATAATAATACATATATATTTGATCTCAAACGCGCGTGAGTGTTGATCTCGTGATTTGAGCACTGCGGCACATTTCCTGTTGTAGTTCTACACATAACTTATGGTGCTAAGGACCGTTGCATACTTGCACCACAAGTTTAAGACATGAAGGTAGAAGAAATGAATCTTTGTGTCCATGTCCGCAGATGCCACACCGCTTGGTGGCAGAAGAGCTCCAGATTTCGGCAAGACGTATCATGTTAAAGGTATATTTTAATACAGATGCCACATTCAGTGTTTCTCTAATAATGTTAACCGTGCACGTGTCGCTCTTTCCTAGGTGTGATATCATTGCCTTATGCGGAGATAAAAGAACCGTTTGAGGCGTGGTATGATCTCGAGGGGAAGAAAAGTCGAATCGATTATTATCACGGTCCGTGATCTATTCTCATAATAATCTCGCGAAGTTTTGCAATGGAAGTAGGTGATGCACAGTGTATGTTGTCGTGTTTTTGTGTGACTCGTGCAGGTCAGGTGAGCACTTTTCAGATCGGGACTGACTTGGACTATGGTGCCCTCTACAAAATCACTCCAGTGACCACTGAGACGGAAGTCAATGTTATGAAGTGTTTCCAACTCAATGGCACCAAAGAGGAGCCAGTACTTCCACAGGGAGCCCTGCCTGACCTTCAGGGTTTTCAGGTAGCCTGTGTGCTGTTTTAAGATTTAGATAACAGTCAAACGAGTGTGACGATTGTGTATGTCATTGTGTGTTTGCAGTTTGAGACGATAGAATATTACGCAGGTGCTTTGTGTGAGGTCTGGAAAAATACCACAGTGGTTGGCCATAAGACCAGCACATATCGTCTATGGGTAACGCGTCCGGAGGGAAACGATTCCCCGGCAACACCCTGGCACTACGAGATGATGGGCTTCAACACACTTTTGGGCTCCCACTTCGACAAGTACCTTCTAGACTACACTGACTACAGCCCCCGGATGGACCCTGGCATTTTCAAACTACCTGAAGGTATGCAGTGTAATGGTCTTGTCTGCCTTTATTACAATTATACATCTAAAAACTAATACTCCTCCTTTAGGAATGACCTGTGGGAATTTTCCTGGTCCTGGCGTGGAGCATCGTCTATTAGCCAATCCCATTCAAGATCTTGTTCATACTTCCCCTGTTGGCCACGCCCACCGTATGTTCGGCCACTTTAAGGAACAGTATAATCGTCAATATGACAGCAAGGAGGAACATGAGGAACGCGAGCACAACTTTGTACATAATGTCCGGTGAGGAATTAAAGCATTTCTGTATTCAGCACATTCTAAAATACTATATCAAACAAGACAAGCATATTGTTACACTACTTCTCTAAATACACTTGCAGGTATGTTCACTCTATGAACAGAGCTGGTCTTTCGTTCTCTCTTTCTGTGAATTATCTGGCTGATCGATCGGAGGCAGAACTGGCTGTGATGAGAGGAAGTAAAGGCAGACGGACTCACAGAAAGGCTCAGCCCTTTCCCTCTGACATTCACTCGGTGGCCATCCCTGATTCAATGGACTGGAGGCTGTATGGTGCGTTTCAAAAGGCTTTTTGCAGATTCATCTGGTTGTGTTTTTATGATCTGAAAATGTGAACTCTGAATTAATGTTTCAGGTGCCGTGACCCCAGTGAAAGATCAGGCTGTGTGTGGATCCTGCTGGAGCTTTGCCACCACAGGAACACTAGAGGGAGCACTTTTCCTTAAGGCAAATCCACACACAATTGAACACACATTACTAATAATAACAGAGGTGTGATGATGTATAACATCATAATCATAAACCCAGTATTGTGTATCACACCCCTAACTAATATACATAAAACAGCAGTTCCTATTCACTACACCATAGATCTTTTTCCTGTTTTTGTCCACTTGTGAATTGAAATGAATACCATGCCTTCTTATGAATGTCTTGCATTGTTGACTCTTCTGTGTTATATAACTATGGCTGTTACGTACTAAGAGGAGATCTTTTTCTGTTTTTTAGACGGGGATGCTAGTGTCATTGTCCCAGCAGATGCTCGTGGACTGTACATGGGGTTTTGGAAATAATGGTTGTGATGGAGGAGAGGAGTGGAGAGCGTTTGAGTGGATGATGAAACATGGTGGTATTTCTTCAGCAGAAAACTATGGAGCATATATGGGCATGGTGTGCACATACAAATACAACATATGTTACATTCACCCAAACTATTCAGTGTTCTGATCGCAGTGTTTATTTATGCACATTTGTACTTCCGTGTACACACGAGAATGGTTTGTGTCATTACGACAAGTCATCCTTGGTGGCAAAGGTGAACAGCTACACAAACGTGACCAGTGGTGATATTGTGGCACTGAAGGCTGCTATCTTTAAGTTCGGCCCTGTATCCGTCAGCATTGACGCTGCTCATCGCTCTTTCGCCTTCTACACCAATGGAGTCTACTACGAACCAGCATGCAGTGAGTCCACACATTCACGATTTAACATACAACCTCATAAAAGATCACTAATATGACATGTACAAGTGTCATATGCAAGGCCATTTCCCTGTGGCCATACTACTTTATACACAGAAAAGGTCTGTTGTGTCATTTTTTTTTTTTGGAGGATCTATTGACAGAAATGCAATATAATATACATAATTATGTCTTCAGAGATGTATAAAGAGCTTACATTATGAAGCGTTATGTTTTTATTACCTTAGAATAAGCTTTTTCTATCTACATACAACACGGGTCCCCTTGCGTGGAATTCACCATGTTGTTTCTACAGTAGCCCTTAACGGACAAACTGCTCATTTCATAAATGCATTATCACCTTAGGCATGTTTATCTCCTTCGGCAAAGGAACGTGACGACGTCGTAGTTCTGTGTCCGCCACCGTAGTGCTTCGAAAGGAGGGTTGGAGTGAGCCGTTGGTTGCAATTAACAAACTTGCCCCTAGATGACACTAAATTTCATTGGACCTTTAACGTAAAACCAACATGAGCGTTGAATAGCCCTGGTGCAAACAAAGAATCAGGGCTGGGCAAAAATACATCAAAATGTATTTTAAAATAAAATACCAAATACCTTAATTTTATGTGTATCAAAATACAGAAGTCACACCACGTATTTTAAATACTTTTACAAGGGAGTATGAATTTTTTTGATGGCCTATTTGATCTATCCTTTCACCATCACTCTGACTCGGTTGATTAAGTAAACAATGTTTGATAGCAACAGCATTTCTCTGAGTCATGCAATAAATCTGACATATGCAACCAGTTAACACATCAAATATTCACATATCCCTGTGATCTTCCAGATAAAGCTTACACCGTGTCTACACCGGACGTGACACGACACAATAGAACACGCAAGCACCCATTAGATTGTTTATTTTGTCCACACTGAATGTGGCGCGACGTGATTAACCCATTAAGAAAAAGCCAGTGTCGTGCCGGTCAGCGGTCGCGTCCGGTGTTGACACGGTGTCAGTTTTGAAGTAACCAACAGTTTAATGTTCAACAGTTTGCGAATGAGTCATAATTGTATCCTTATTTGGTGTTTGGTAATGAAGGGCTTACTTTGCATCAGCAACACTGACTCAATGACAAACAGGTAATTCATAAGAAGCACCTGTATTCATAGCATCTAGTATCTAACAAATTAATCATCTTCTTCCACATGAATCTGTTTCAAGTCTGCTTTCCTTAAGCTCACTGGTTAGAGCATGGCGCTAGGTCATGGGTTCTACAATCAGGAATTGCACATACTTGGTAACAAATATATAGTAACATGCAAAGTCGCTTTGGATAAAAGCGTCTGCCGAATGCGTAAATGTAAGTCTGGGCAAACTACTGAATATGCACCAATCAGAGGCTGCTCATCATGTAGACTTCTTACAAAGTATTTTAAAAATGCAAACACTAAAGTATTTTAATACAAAATATGCAGCTACTTCCATCACCCTTATCAAATACAAATTACAAAATACTATTATAAGTATCATAAATACCGCCCATCCCTGGCAACAATGCATGTAGTTTACATACTTTTTGACACATGTTTGATATCTACAGAAAATGGAACCGATGACTTGGATCATGCTGTGCTGGCAGTTGGTTATGGGATCCTGGAAGGTGAGCCCTACTGGCTAGTGAAGAACTCCTGGTCGACTTACTGGGGGAATGATGGATATGTACTAATGTCTATGAAAGACAACAACTGTGGTGTGGCTACTGATGCTACATATGTTACGTTAGCTTAATACACACATCCTTCTAAAAATCACATGACGCCACTAAATAGCTTTTATTTTTTTTAATGCAGTATGCTGGAAAATTGTTCAGTTTTATTGTCCTTCAGTTGGAATGTCAATGAACGGAAAATCTTAACAAAATGCTTGTTTGTATATAATATGGTTTTCAACATGCAGCTTCGGAGGAACCCCTAGAAAAACACTTTCGCACAGGCAGTGGTCAGCAATTACAAGGCCTACATATCCCCTTATCAAACTTATTCGATGGTTTTTACCATTGGAAGACAAATTGCATAATAAAAAAGATAATTTCTAATAAATGACTGCATGCAGTATAACTACCATTCCTTGGTTTCGAAAATAATATGTAAAATTGAAAAATTTGACTTTGTCATTTGGCAGTGTGTGACGGAGGTTGGACCATGTGACCATCAACATCAGTTTTTCTCTGTAATAGTTGTCTCAAAAAAGTAAGATTGAACCCCACAGGCTAAAATATCAATGCAGTAGTTCATGAAACCTTAAAGTTTTTTGTTGTGCGTTTAAGAATGTTTTCTTTACAAAATGAAAATCAAATGGAGTCCTATAGAGTTCGTACATCAGCACTTTCTAAGCTAAAATGAATTATACATTTCAACCAACATCACTAGCAAAAGTAAATAACCCACACGAGAAATATATGTGGTACATTACGAAAAATGAAAGCATAAGTACTGCTTTATACAGAAGGCACTATTTGACACTCAACAAGCCCAAACACACAATGTTGACCTATTGCTTAGTATGGGTAATAAGGTCACAAATGTATCATAGATTCAATAAACCTATTCTTACATCCTTAAACTACCATTCACCCACTCTGAGAAGATTGGCATCTTATTAAATTTCACATTTCTAAACAACACTTAAAATGTTCTGCAAGATACAAACGCTACAAAACCTAAGACACCGTACACAGCTTCCTTTGAGTGCGCTGCAGGGCAAATCCCCTCTTGTAATATGAAATATCCACCTTGGAGTGGGTAAATCATTCAGAACCTGGATCTGTGACTAATACAGTACATTTAATATTGAACTACAGTAAAGTGATATTAGTATAAGAATTGATGTGGTTAGCTGTAGGTAACTGCCTTTACCTGTCAATTCTCCCAACATTACTGAGACTTACTGATATACATCTGCTGGTTTTGCATTTCCTTAATGGGAAGACCTATAAAGCTTGTCTGCACATGTCTGTGAATTTAAATGTCTGTGTGGCTGAGACGTACGGAGAGCAGCATATCTATATACGCAATGGTATATAGAATTGCTGTTCTACCGTCTTTGAAATAATACTTTCATAAGTTTACATGTCATTATAACGTTCAAATACGGTAGAACGCCACTGCGGTGTGCTGCGATATACAGCATCTGCTAAAATTAATTATTTTCTCAGTTTCCCATTTCTCTCTGCTTTAAAGGTCCAGTCAGTGAACGGGTCACTCCCCCCCTGCCCTTCCCTTTCCAAACACTACGACGGCTGACAGAACCTGGCTAATAACATGCAAGGGGACCCGTGGTATATGTAGATAGAAATAGCTTTTATAATGTACTAAAACCATAACGCTTATTTGTGTAAGTTCTTTATATACCTCTGAAGGCATAGCTATGTATATTATATTGCATTTGCATTCCAAAACCTCAGTTTTTTTAAATGTCTGTACGCAAGTAAAATCTAGAGCCTACAGGAAACGTGCAAATATATGTGAAAGTCAAACAAAAGAGGCACATTTTGTATCAAAACTTAAATCTCATTCACTTTAAGTTTCCCCATTTATGAAAATGTTCATGAAAAAATGTAGAAATATTTGAATATAAGGCTCCATAGTGTTGTGAGATCATTTATATCGATCTCGACTCATCTGCTAAACTATGTAGTTCCTGGTCTTCTGTGCTGCTTTGTGATTGGCTGGTTTGTACTAGAATGTGTCCGTCATGTTTCTGAGGATCAGACCTAAAGGAGGAGAAGAGAAAATAACTATCAATATCAAATTTTACCAGTTTTTTTTTTGTTAGACTACGCCTTTATTTGGTTAGATGAATGTGGTGTGTTTGTTCACCTCTCTGCATCAAAAATGCTGTCTGGTAGCGGTTGATTGGCAGTCTCAGGCAATGCCAGGGCAAGCACTGCTGCAAGCAGAGGGGTGGTGCCAAATATCACCATAGGCACAACCGGTGCATGGCGTCCAAGCAGGTTTATTAGTGGAGCTAAAACTCCTCCAATGCGTGCGAACATAGAAGCTACGCCAATACCCGTCTGCCTGTCGAAAGACAGAAAAGCTTTCCACATAATATACAGTTTGTAGGATGAATATAGATTTAAAGTTCTAGATGATTTTGAGCAAGGGGTGGTAGTCTCGGCTATCACAAATCTCAGCAATATCACAATCTGGGCCTTTCCTAAATATTCAATTGAAATAGCAACAGTTTCTGGTCTTTATTTGTGTCACACTTAAGGTCAAACTCAACCCGGGGAGGTGGATAAGAAGAACATGCTGGGCAAGCAGTTGGTCATCATGAATGACACTTACCATCTGTTTCACAGCATGATGACAAACAGGCCACTTCTGTTACGATATCTGAGAGAACACTTGTACATATTTTTCCTCCCTGCCTATATCAGGATGCAAAAACTGCCGAACTGAGCCTTTGGCCATTTCATGTTTATCTGTTGCTTTCACACTTTAATTGTATCCGGCAGTTAAGCTTAAGATTGTGTAGATGTGTGTACCTGAGAACGGTCGGGATTAGTTCTGCGGAATAAATGTAGATGATGGCAAAAGACGCTGTAATTCCAAACTTCCCCACCATGGCTAAAGCAGTCCGAACATTAAAACTGTCTGAAGTAAGGAGAATAAGTAAACAACATCAGTTACAGTAAGTAAACAATGGAAATGAGTAAAACAAAGAAAATAGTAGAAACAAGCATTTTGTTTAGTGTCTTAAACAAATCACTTGAGTACACTTGTGCTTTAAGTCTCCATCTGCACTGCAACTGTTGATCAACGTGTCAAAATGACTGTTTACAGTTCTTTTTTAGCATCTCACACTGTGAACATTCCTAAAACAGCTTGTCAAAATAAAAATGGTTCAACTTTTAAAAACATGTTTTCACAGCTGTGTGCATGGCCTGTAATCCTCAAATAGTGTTAAACGCTGTCGATGCCTCAAACTGAAAGTCTGTACAGTTCAGTGTTGACCCAAAATGCCCAATAGGTGTGAAATAAAACATTTATGCAATTATTGTATATAATCCCTAAAATAGAAAGGCATAACGTTTCGAACTTAGAAAATTGCTGCTTCCCAATACTTATACTATGCCCTAAAAGTACAGTATGTACTGTTATTGCTAAGGAAAAATATTTCGTATTTATTCATTATTTCTTATATAATGTTTACTGTATATACTTACATTTACTAATTCAGTGACGCATCACTTGATTTTATTGTTGTGGGTAATATCAGCCGTTTAAGTGTTCATACACTTTTCATCAAGAGTACTCATATCAACATACTATGATTTGGGACATAATTCTTCATTTGAATACTAGTATGGATAGTATGTGAATTGAGATGCAGGGATCAGAGAGTGGCTGTCGTCTCATTTGATTGGTCACCTTCTGGAATGGCGAGAGTGAGTAGACACGCCCCTCCTCCCACAGCAAGGAACACACTCAGTGGGATTCGCCGACTGTAGGGCAGCAAGACCAACACCAGAGACCTTGCGGGTACCTCTACCAATCCAAACATGAACTGAGTAAGATAAAGGTCTACCCCCAGGTCAGACACACCAAGAGACAGCCCATAATACACCAACACATTAACAAACCTGCAGAAACAAAGAGAGAAAAATCTGTTAAGAAACACGTTAAAACGCACTGGTTCTTAAACTTGCTGAATTCTTGCGTGTTGTTTTTACATTTGTGACTTTGTTGGACATGGAAATTTTAACTCGTCTGTCTGGAATGTAGTATTAAAGTAAAATAGGCAAATTATGTAAACCACAGGTACATTTAAAGACTCTAATCTCACCAGATGTAGTACAGTATGAGAGCCCTTTTTCTCATCTGTGGGGTCCGAACCAGATCAGCAGCAGTATATTGATTCCGTCCTTGTGGGACCTCATTTCGGTCCACCTGTGACAGCAGGAACAGAAATAAAATAGACTCTTAGAATCATACACAGTTATTAAACTTAAAAGTCGGCGCAGATAACAGTTTCCACTACTTCATTCACTCATTGGCCGGATGATGAGAAAGTCATCTCCTTGTTGCCCTGGTGATTTAAACCGCTAGCTTCATTCTATCACTTCCTACAGACTAATAAACAAAGGTCCCCTTGGTAGACTGGTTGCTTAGGGTGGGTGATGGTTGTTGTCATGGTGATGATTACAGAGCTCATAGACATTTTTATGGGATTTGAGGATCGTGCCAGAGGCGTGACGAAAAAGAGGGGGAGTGAAAGAGAGGACAGCTCCCAACAAAGTCTGTTTACCTGAACGGTGGGAGGTAACACGCAACCATTAAACATGGCCGCCTTACGCAAAAGAACAATCGCTTCCTCTTTTCTGTTATTCACCAACAGCCAACGGGCTGAATGTGGAAGAACCCTGTGAAAGAAAAAAGATAAATTTATGTTGTAAGAGCGATAAAGGGAAAGAAAGTGATATACAGACAAGATGTAACACAGAATCTTAAGTACTTTTACTTTTTTTTAAAAAGCAACCACATAGATTCTGATTCTAGGAAAATACATAAAATCGTATTTTATTAGCGATTAATAGTTCTAATAGTTCTTCAATTTAGTGTTGACAGTATTTATTGTTCTAACCTTGTTTTAGTTCCAATATACAGTCGTGTCCTAAAGTGATGTCCAACTTTTGAAAATGGACAGCTTTGCTATAAATTTAATTCTATTGTTAAATATTTCATAATATATCGCCGCTGTCCTTCCGAAACCAAATTGGCTGTTTTTCAGGAAATTGAAAAAACACTGTACATTTAAAATATTAAATAGTTTACAAGCTCACTTTAATACTTTTTAGTGGTTAGATTTTTGCAAACCCAGTGACAGTCATAAAGGGTGACTAAAAATAATGATTTATAACAAAATCACGAAATATGGAGATAAGGTTTTGGACACCAGCGATATAAAATATTTTGTATTAAAGACTGCATTTATGTTACATAGTTCTACTTTTTGGTTTGAATTGAGAAGAATTTGTATATTTTGTAAAATAAAAACATATTCCCAGATATGCTATAGTTGACATTTTGCCAAATGTTGTCTAATAAATAGTTTGTACATCTCAAATATTTTTACGGTTAAATTCAACCTGAGGGGGCATTAAAAATATGTGTTAAATTATTGTGTATAAAATAAAATGAAAACAAAATAAAAGATCAATATATGAAACAAGTTGAATAATAGTTTAAAAAAAACGTTTTAAATAATTAAATTTAAAAAATAAAAAAAGTTGAAAGAGAACAAATATGTATTGAATTACTAGTATCTCGTGCTTTTCTTTTCAGGCAGAATTCCCACATGTAATATTGTATATGTGTTGTCTCACCAGATATAGAAAATAAAGAGAAATCCTGGTGCAGAGATAGCAAGCTGTAGCTTTCTCCAGTCTCTGATGAGATAAGCAACACCTGCAAGCAGCATGTAGCCAAAACCAAAGAAATAGTCGGTGAAGATGCCGGCTAACATCCGTCTCTGTGTGCAGGTCCACTCTGTGCCTATGAGGAGTGGGTGAGGTTAATGGTTAGGATTGTTTGGCATTGGGTTTAAGGTCTCAATCTGGGATGTTTAGCTCTAATGCAAGGAAAATTGTGAGTTTGTTACTGCTGGCGTTTATGTCAGTACAATGTTGTAGTGAATCTGCTTATTAAACTAAAAGTATACATTCTGTCACTACATGAGATCGAACCCATGACTATGGCATTGCTGGTGCCATGTTATACCAGAGCTAGAGGAACATTAGAAAGTTACTCTGAGTTACTCCAAGGCTCACCAAGCACAAATGCATTGATTATCACTCCCGAGACTGTTGTTCCTATCATGAAGCGCAGGGTGACATAAACAGGGAAGTTTGGAGCAAAGGCAGCGGCCACACCAAACACTGTCTGAAGTGCTAAAGACAAGAGCATGGCAAACCTTCTCCCATACCTTACAGAGAGAGACAGAAAAAAAGAGAGAGCATTGATGAGAATATGGTGATGAAATCTTGGTGGATGAAATGCTATTTATTTATTTATTATCCAGATGATGACACAGTGGAGGTTGTGATAAAATAACAAATGTAATGGAAAGTGTTATGAACACAGAAATTAAATGGGTTGATCGACATAAAGATAGAGTGAAAGAAAGAAAGAGAGATCGGCGCATGACCTCTGGGTTGTCCGGTATTTCCTAAACAAAGCACACAAGTCCACGTGTAGTTGCATATCTGTGTAACTAAAGTATACCTGTCTGCCATAGCTCCAAATACAACAGCCCCTACAAGCAGCCCCAGCATATAAATAGATGAGCCCAGACTGTTTAGACCGGCCTTGTCACAGACCAGATCCCACTGCAAATGAATACACATGAAACCATATTAGTTCATAAAAGATTAATTGAGAGTTACTTAAAAGAAACCATTACCCAAGAATGACATTCGGTAGGACAGGTGTATTACATGCATTTGTGCAGAGAGTTAAGTTTGTGACAGTCAAGATCAGCTGCATCAATCCAAACAATGTAGTTAATATAAACAACATAATAAATATGATAATTAAATACGCAACAATATGAATGAATATTATAGCCTAATAAACATATAAAAAAGAATTGATTTGACTTATTGATATTAATAAATAGTATGATTAATTCTACATTTGACAAGAACTTCAACAACAACAAAAATGTCAATACACAAGTAATCTGTGGGATGATGTATAAGCCTATCAATATTACCTCTGTGACAGTTGTGCTTTCGAACACCTCGTGGCTGTACACCCATCCTGTTGTACAACTTGAATGTGCACTCTGGTTTTCTCCAGAAAAAACTGTGCACGAGTCCGAATGGCCAGACAAGTGAGAGATGCTCAAATTCACGTTTGAAACATTGCCGCCGTTAGATGGCCAGTCCTCGGGACGTGAACCCCGACAATGGTGAGGTGGCGTGGCGCCGGTGAAGACGCTCGCCATCATGTGGAATCCCAGAAAGATCTGCGGCAGACATATCCATACATACAGAAGCTTCTGGTATCTCCCAAAGCCGCCGATCGTGGCCAACAGCTGATCGAAATTCATTTTCGACTTTCCGAGTCGCAAGGAAGATGTGAATCGCTTTAAACCCCCACAATAATACAGAAGTGTGAAGTGAAGCTCAACACGAGAATCTGGATTTCTGCACGTGCAAGAAGATCATATAAAAAACTGTTGTTTTTATCCTGGAACAATTGTTTCCTTCAATTCGACAACAGAGATCAATAACACATTTAAGCAGCTCCAGCTTGTGCCATTCCGTATTGTTTCATTGACAAAACTCTATAACGCCACAATAGAGAAACAAATACTTTCACGAAGACGCGCAAGAAATTGCCTTTCACGCACCGAAAACTAAATGGTTAGAAAATAATGTTAATACAAAGGTAGAAGTCTGTTAAGGACTATTAGGCGCTTTTCCCATCCATCGCGACTGTGCACTGGTTGACTGTTTAACCGAACAAAACACACACCCCGCGCGCGCTGCGCTTGTTACAAAACCTACGAGACAGACTTGCGCACAACAACACCAAGTGTGAACGGGTGTAATACTTTCGCTCGTACTGACGATCATAAGGCACATATAAATTAAGTTAATACAAACATCATATGTATGCTTCTGTGTGAGTGTGATGTGTTTGACTATTTTGACTATATTTAAATAACACCTGCAGAAAAGAACTCTAAATGGCACGCATATCAGGAGACTGGCTGTGCATCAGAGCATCGGGTAACGTTAAATTAGTCCCACGCGACTCGACTGCACAAGAAAACAACCTCCGGTTGAAAACAAGAAATGTGATACAATGACATAGAAACAAATTCACGCATAAACCGTTTTTATTTTACAGATGTTATACAAGGTAATAAATACCAAATGTGTGTAAAATAAATAAAATGGATTAAAAACCATAATCGAAAGAGTCCATCAGTATGACTTTGTAATAGAAATTGTGTGCAGACAAATAATTTAGTATATACTATTATATACTATAATACTTAGTGTGATCACAACTCCTTTCTTCCTAACTCAGTCCGGTCTACCACATCTCTCACAACATTCAAAAAAATGTTCTGTGAATACTTGACAGGCAAATGGAAAAAAACCTCTCTCTCTCTTTCTCTCCACATTGTTCTGGCTTTTGCGGAAACTAGTAACTTGGTTTAAGGAACTATTGTATTATTGCTCCTGTATGACATAGGTATGACTTTATTGCCCACGAAGCTCTCTGTAAGTCGCTTTGGATAAAAGCGTCTGCTAAATGACTAAATGTAAATATTATGTGGGCTTGGTTACTTGAAGAAAACGATACACAAAAAACAAACAAACATTTATGTACATATAAGCCTACTGAGGAAATATGGCAATTTAGGGCAGATGCAGAATGAAAATCCATAGCAGCTAAATAAGTTTATTTTAATAGAAAAACTGGTGATTAAGACCACCAGTGCAGAGATAGAAAATGTAGTTAGATCATTGGTGTTTTTTATTACATATATTGAAAAACATTCAAATGAATTGTGTAGTTTTGTATATTGTACAGGTTGTTTCCCACTCTATTTCCCACTCAATGAACAACACTCACACAAACTTCAGACATCTGACAAGCGCATGTAACTTCAGTGTTATGAGGCCCAGAGCCATTGAATGTGAGAGTTACGACACTCACATAGACCGCCATAGGAAGAATGGAATGCGGAACTAACTCGCATCATGCAGCGTCCCGCAGTTCAAACATTGCACTGAAGCCCATTCATTTCAGTGTCTCCCAAACGCATATGCGGTACAGTTGGGGAAATAACTGCATGTCTTTAGATTTGAACGAGTTGGCAGTTGATATTAAATGTTAAAATTAAACACAAAGGCTGATCTTCTATTCATATTACTCCCAAGATAAAATGCTGCTACAAATGTAGTCAACGTAGTAACAATCAGTGTACGCGATGTGCTAATTTTTTAGCAAAATTATGCGAATACAGTTGCTGTTATCTGTCCTAGTGAAATCCATTTAAATAGGTCGACGGCACGGATTTGTTTTTGAGGGCTAAATGAACCACGTGACCACACGGCGGCGAGTTCCCACTTCTCATGTCATGATTCCGAGCTTGTTGTCGGAAAGCATGGATGACACCAGATTCATGCTTGTGTGTGTCTTAGTGTTATGGTAATAGTTTTCAACCGTACATCCTACTGTATATTTTTATTAGTCAGTTTGCTGACTATTCTGGAATATTGGTGAAATATATGCTATTTTCGCAGTGTATTAAACATACAGTATACTTCAATTGGTTATTCTGGAATATTGGTGAAATATATGCTATTTTCGCAGTCTATTAAACATACAGTATACTTCAATTGGTTATTCATAAGTGTAAATATGTACTATATTAACGATAAGACAATGCAATGAAGCTGTTGCGTAAGAACTAACAAATCATATCTGTCACAGCACAAATCCTTCTCCATCCGCCACGTTGATTGTGTAAATTATTTCCCAACTTCCTAGTGGGAAACGCGACATCAGAGGGCGTTCATGTGCAATTTTTCCCTCAAAAACTCATATTTCCGATAATTCCGAGAGCACGTGAAGCCAGCATAACTGCATGAGCTTTATGTTCAACGGCTCTGATGAGGCCCAACTGAAGGGGAACCTTTGTCATGGGCCAAATAAATCAGAATTGGAATCAATATTCCATAAACATGTGATCCAAACAAACAATAACGTAAATATTAATCTGACAAAACGCACAATTGACATTATGAACTATCTGAAAAACAACCCAACACCCCACAATACCTTGCGCGTGTTGCGAGGAAGCAAAGCAGCGTGAGTGGCGTCATTTCCGTCAATTGTGAACATGGAGTCGCACGGATTGAAGCTGAATTTCTGGGAGAATGGACCGAGACCCGGCCAGTTTTATTCGTTCCCAGGTAACAGCAGCAGTACGGCTCCCGGATGTGGACCCATCAAACACACACTGTAAGTTCGGTTCGGTGATCTTTGTCATTATTTGCCGCTTAGTTTACAGTTTCGGTTTCCCTGCGCTGTGCTGCATCATCATGGAGGAAAGTGACTGTTTACACCGGCAAATTGTCTTAAATAAATCGTTTACGTTCCTTAGTTGAATTTTAAGATGTTCTTACTTTAGTTTTCAAACGTTTCTCTTTATCTTATGAGAAAGTAAAAATTGAGTGTACAGTGATCGGCTAGCGTGTTAGCAATGATGCTAATGAATAGGCAAATATCATAGCCAAGTTTAAACCTGTATGGAGCTTTTGTTATGATGGCAAATTGTCATGAAATTAAGATGTACACTGCTGAATATTTATTAATAGAAATGAAAAAGGTGCATGTATGTATTACCGAGGATTCGTGTGGTATCTTAATGACACTAACCATTGCTATATGCATGTTTACATTGAATTGTAATCATGCTTACTAATACATTTATAATCTCATGTTTTCCAGCAATCCCATGGTAACGGGCACATCAGTGCTTGGTGTAAAGTTTACTGGAGGTG
This sequence comes from Triplophysa siluroides, assembly GCA_006030095.1. Taxonomy (NCBI): domain Eukaryota; kingdom Metazoa; phylum Chordata; class Actinopteri; order Cypriniformes; family Nemacheilidae; genus Triplophysa; species Triplophysa siluroides. Next base: position 327,826 of record VCII01000193.1, read on the forward strand.
TGATCATTGCTTCCGACATGCTCGGCTCTTATGGGTCACTTGCGCGGTTCCGCAACATCTCCCGTCTGATGAAAGTCAACAACAACACCATCCTCGGAGCCTCAGGGGACTATGCTGACTATCAGTACCTCAAACAGATTATTGAGCAGATGGTGTAAGTATACATCATTTGATTTGAACGTTTTGTGAATATCATTTGTATTATTGTGACACTATGTCAAATCAAGCCGAAGCAGTAGTGTCTTCAGTCAGTGTAACATTATTTTCGAATATAATTTATATAATGTGTGTTTGTTTAGGATTGATGAAGAGCTTCTTGGCGATGGACACACTTACACTCCCAAAGCAATTCACTCTTGGCTCACACGAGTCATGTACAACCGCCGCAGCAAGATGAACCCGTTGTGGAACACAGTGGTCATTGGTGGATTTGAAAATGGAGAGAGGTGGGACCATATCTATTCTAACTGCTATTGTTATCGAAGATGGTAGATGTCAAGTTGCAATAAAAGAGCTGTTACCTTTATTAAAACAAGTTGTGTTTTTGTGTCCATATTGTTTCCCTCCAGCTTTCTTGGGTACGTGGACAAGCTAGGAGTTGCCTATGAAGCACCATCAATTGCAACAGGATTTGGTGCCTATTTGGCTCAGGTAAGTTGTTTTGGATGATGTCATCAATTTTACTGATACGTATGACATATCATGATGTTTGAAGTTGTTTGTTTTTGGCAGCCCTTGATGAGGGAGGTTCTGGAGAACAAGGTAGAAATTACTAAAGATGAGGCACGATCACTGATAGAGCGATGCCTGAAAGTTCTGTACTACCGGGATGCACGTTCCTACAACAGGGTAACAAGCTTTGTTCTTTTCATAAAGTGTTAAAAGTCGATAAATAAACAAAATAGTGTACAAATATTTGACTGCATGTATGAAATCAATACAATTATTCCTTTTTCTTGGATCCTCCCATAGCATGAGCTTGCCATTGTGACAGCTGAAGGAGTTGAGATTATTGGACCACTGTCTTCTGAAACAAACTGGGACATTGCCCATCTGGTCAGGTAGGCTGAAATGATTATGTATCTGTGAATATTAGCTCATATATAAAGTGCATAGTTATATTATGAATGCAGATTGACATTTTATTGACTTTTCAATTACTCTGTTTTTATTGCAGTGGTTTTGAATGAATGCTAATCCTGTTTTGGCACTTGATCTACAGATATGCTCTTAGCTCCATCAGATCATTATTGTATTGTCAAGTCTACAGTTAGATGTGTTTCTCTTTTTGTTATACATTAATAAATTTCATAACGTTGTTTGGTTTGTCCTAGTTGTGCTTTTTTTATATGTATTTAAACTGACCCATAACTATCCAGTGAAATGAACAAACATTCATACTTGGCTCTAAAAATACCTTATTGTTTTGTCCATAATGTAACTTGGAACATTTTAGTTGTATATAACCTCAAAATAGGAGTCTTCATCTGATTTTGCTTCCAAATTTTACAATGCACATCAAGTGCCATTTTAATACAGTACCAAAATTGTTTTTGATTCTGTGGTTTCTGAAGATGAGGGGCTATCATCCAGATTCCTGCATGTTTTGAGTTTGTCTACCAAGACTTTGCAACAAAATTGTGTCCAGCAACCAGTTATAGGAAGCTATAGTCCAGTGCAGTGGTTCTCAAACATTTTTTTTGAGGGTGTATCGCTTTGTGCCCCCCTAAATAAAGACTTACCATCTTAAATTTTAATTAAACGAAAAACATACAATTACACAATGCTGAAACATTGATTGCACAGAATGTATGATATATTCCATATGATGCGTTCTTCCATCATTTTACTGCTGTCAAGTCCATTGAGAACCACTAATTAAACATTAATTTGTTTGACTAGGCTCTTTGAGCCTATCAGTGTTTTTAAGAGCAAGTTACATTTATTGTTAATATAATAACATTGGAAGATCAAAATCTGCTTGCCTTAAGTGTAGCTAAAATACATTGATAAAGCCTAACCGCTCTTTAAAAGACAATTGCGAGACCAAACCGCGCTTAAATTATATCTATGAAAGTGTTTATTTGTATGTTATAAAGTAAGCTATGGTACAATTCTACATACAGCGGGCAATAGGATTTCAGATCATTTACATCTATGAACATTCTGACAACAGATTCTTCCAAACTGGAAGGATAAACACTGTAATAAACGTCAGCATTTAAAAGAAGACAACAACAGAAGCCATGACTTGGCAATCTTAAAGGCATAGTTCACACAAAATAATTCTGTCCTCATTTATTTACTCTCATGTTGCTAAAAATGTGTATATGTCTTCTGTTGTATAAGAAAGAAGACATTCATTGATGTTTTGTGTCTATATAATGGGGCCAATGTACTTTGTTACAGGTTTGGAGTTGCATGATGGCAAGTAAACGAGGAAAGAATTGTCTTTTTTGGATGAACTATCCCTTTAAGCTTCCATCAGCGTCACAAATATTTACATATGTTTCTTACTAACATGTTCAAGCCATCCCCTTTTTTTACATTATTATTTATGGACACCAACTACAAGTCAACGAAGGCACATAAAACATCCAGTAAAAAAACACTCCATTGGTAAGGAATTCAATGATCTATCAATTCTGTATCCTCAAAACCATGAAACGACTCCACATCGCTGTCTTTCTCAAAGATCTTTTTTAACGCAAGGATGCCAGCTGATGGGGAAGGCAAAGATTTAGGAGAAACAACACTGGGAGAAGCGTCATGTTGAGCGACAGTTGATATCTGTTGCTGAACAGCTTCATTTTCTTGCAGTTTACTTGTAAAAAGAGCCTCAGTAAGACTCCTCATCAGCTCTGAAGGTTCCTCAGATGTTGATTCTGGGTTTGTGCTCAAAACCTGATCGAAAGAACGAAAAAGCAGTTTTGGCTTCACTCTCAGAACATTCAGTATCTCAAGGAGCCAACCAGAGAGAATACGTGCCAAGTCAGCAGCCTTCGCTTCAACCAGTTCCTGCGGTTCTGATGTCACATGCTGACTCCAGCAGGCTTGCAGAAACTCTCGTAACACAGGCCCCGCGCAAGCCTCTAGGGGCTGCAGACGACGTGATGTACTGCGAGGGATCACCGTTGGCACAGTATTAGCACTGTTGAGCGCTGCCAAGAAATCCTCAGCCATATGTCCTTTGTAGGTATCCATTATCAACAATCCTTTACCTCCAGAACTGGGGTTTACATGTGGGCGCCATACCTTGTTCAACCAAATCTCCAGTCTTTCTTCATTCGTAAACCCCTCTGGTTTAGCCTCCAGGATGATGAAGTCAGGCAAGGATGGGGCATCTGGGCTTAAAGGTTCACCTTTGAGAAAAAGCATGGTGGATAGCATGGTACCATCAGCCAAGGCCGTGAAGACAACATCTATCAGCGGAGCCGATGTACCTATCAACTTAAAAGCAGACATCATGGAGGACGAATCTGCGGAGGTTCCATCTAACTGCTCCATGTCTATAAAGACGGACAGCTCATCCATGGCACCAATCCCAGACAGCTTAATACTCTGAGAGGCGATTTGCCCGTTCAAAATGCTGCAAAAGGAACGTAAAAGCTCCTGAGACTTCTGCGGAAGCAGTTTCCTAGACGTGGCAAATGCCTGCAAGCCTAGATCATGTCTCAGTAAGAAATCAACCACCCAGTCATAAGAGATGATTGTCGCACCATCACTTCTCATGAACTCGGAGGCCTTGTTGAACAGGTTAGCTTCATCGATGGGCAGCTGTTGCTCACGTTGGTACAGCACCCATTCGACTAACCTGTCGGCCGCCTGTGGAGTCGAGCTTTCTGCACTTCTCAAGGACTGGAGCTGATGTTTCCGCTTCAAAAGCAAGGACTGGATTTCTTCCGGCTGAGTGCCAAAGTGATTCGCAGCCTGTGGGACACCAGAGCAAAGAGCGTACAGCACAGTTTTCAGCTGGGGTGACTTTTCCGCCATTATTCCAAAATCCATGCGAGATGATCTTCCATTCAGAATGGATCTGGTTGCATCTTGTTTTGCCTCACAGTTTTGGTTTGGCACGCTTGGTTTTATAGCGTGAACCTGAATGGGAAGGGATGGTGTATGGGCAGGGAGGGTTATTATGTAGCTCTGCCGAGGGTGGGGTTTGGGGAAAGGATATGATATCTTGTCCACTTGCTTCACTTGCAAAGGCAAAAGGGACTTCATGTTGAGTCTCTGACCACCTTTGATTAAGTCCGTTGGGATGAAGACAAACCTACAAGGACAAATTCATAAGACAGATGACGAAAATGACTTATGACACTTGGCAGTAATACAATGGCGTTTGCAAATCAAAAATAGTTCTTTGCAGTAATGTCTTCAATGATCTTACGCATGACACTGTGGATTTTATTATATTTGCCCTTTTCTAACCAAATCATTCTTTGAGCAAAGAGAGCACATGCAATCAATTTCAAACTGACATACCTTTTAAAACCACGTGAAAATCCCTCTAAAACATGAAGAAGAATATTACTAATCAGTCGACTGTCATAGCAAAGAACAAGTTTGTAATATTGATTATCAAGAAAATCCTACCACGCAGGGTACAGCGGCTTGCTTGATGTGTAGGAAATTTAGTAAGATGCCTGGCCATTAAATCTCCAATCTGAGTTTTGTATTTGCAGTCGGTACAATTTAGACGTCCCCTCCTATAAAAGATTATGATGATTTATTCAAATCAAAATACCAAAACAGCCAAAGGGAAAGAGAATTATTGTCTTACTTTGGGCAGGATTTGTACAGTGTGATGTATTTTCTGGTGCTTTTGTGAGACACATGTTCACTGCAAATAAAGACAAAATTAAGCATTTTTCATATATTAAGTTTCGTAAAATAAATGAAATATTTAGAATAACATTTTTCACCTGATCATGTGATTGGCATACGCTCTGGAACAGCAGGTGTGGTATCGACAGAGTGAACAGCGCACATAGGTGGGAAAATGGTTGGAAAAACCCGGAATCTCATAGCTACATTCAATGCAGAACTGTTTTTCTATATCATTGCTGGAGAAATTAGATGATGGTCATTAGTCAGATTAATATAAATCCTTTTTTTTTTTTTTATAAAAGATCAACAAAATATAAAAAAGTAATTTAAAAGACATAAAAATAAACACTCACTATTGCTGTTCAAATTTGACCATCAGCTCCACCATGTTTTCCACTGGCTTTTTCTTTTCGGGAATGACTGTATTGGTGACATTTTGAGATGGAGGAGTGGTTGACGTGGTGTCTGAAGAGATCTTTGACTCGCTAGAGGTGGATGTGTTCATCTGAGATGCTCCTACATGACTGTTGTTAGGACTGTCAGGAACTTGATTCGTTGCATAAGCTCTAATGATAACCTGAGACAGACACAGTACAAGAGTCAACATGCAAGTCATCAAAAACTCAATAACCCCCCGGTAAATTGATGCAATTATTTATAAAATGATCCTATACTGAAGCAGGAACAAAAAAACCTTGCATCTGCTGTTAAACAATAAAATCTGTGAAGAAAGACTGTTACTGTAGAGATGTTAGAGTCTCTTACCCTTGTGCCAGGCCTGAGACCCTGCAACTGTTTGGGCTTGACACACGTCCTGTGGAACCTCTGTTTGTGTTCTATCTTCTCCTTTGCGAACAGGAACTGAAGTCGGCATTTGTCACAAGGCAACACACTTTTTTTCTGGACAAACAAAAGATACGTAATCAGGGCCGAAACAAAACTTTCTCACAAGATGCAACTACCGCTTTAAACGGATAGTTTAATTTTGTTATTTTTTACTTACCCTCATGTCATTTCAAACCTGCATGACTTACTTCTGCAGAACACAATAGAAGATTATTTTAAAGACACAAAACCCCTGAGAAATTTCTCAAACCATCTTCTTTGGTGTTCCACGGAAGTAAGTGTCATCTACAGACTTCAAATGACTGAATAAATGGTGAAATCATTTTTTTAGATGAAAGTATCCCATTAAATCATATGCTTGATTTAATGATAATGTTCAAACTGAATTGGAACAGTACATGGTTAGTTCTAACAAAATATCATTTGTTCTTGAAAACTTCATTTTTTATGCCACATTATATTTCTCAGGACCAGAAAAACACACGCAAGGGGGTAAACCATACGAATATAGAATGAACAGAGGAATAGACAACGGGTTGGTTTTTAAAGTACTACTCCAACCATTGTAAAATATAAGCAAATGAGAAGCAACAAGATGTGGCAAGTCAAGTCCCTCCATAGAAATACCCAATGATGAGCATCTACATCACTCTTTACCTGATGTTTAAAGTAGTGCACTTGGTAGCTGGTGCAAGACTTGAACACTTTCAGGCAGTAGATACACATTAAAACGCAGGTGTCCTTATGTAGCTCTGCAAAGTGATTAATAACATCTGGGAAGAACGAGGAACGGAAATCGCACACCTTAGGTGTAAAAACAAAGCAATCATTAGCACTCTCACAGGTTCACATGTTCTACAGTCAATTATTCTGACAAAGGACCTAAAAAGCTTAAAGTGACAGTTCACCCAAAAATGAAAATTCTGTCATGATTTACTCACCCTCTTGTCATTTCAAACCTTTATGACTATCTTTCTAAAGCAGATATTTTGAACTAAGTTTGTAACCCAAAACAGCACTGGCCCCAATTCACTTCTATTGTATGAACACAAAACCATTGCGTGTGAATGGGGGCCAGTTAACAACATTCTTCAAAATATCTTTTGTGTTACGCGAAAAAAAAGTCATAAAGGTTTGAAATTACATGAAATATTTTTGGGTGAACAATCATTTTGAGTAAATGATGACACACTTTAAGTCAAGTTACCTGACAAATGTAGGGCATCTCGCCGGGCTTGTGCGCGTGTTTCATGTGATTCAGAAAGAGGGGCTCATTATCGAAGGACCACTCACAGATCTTACACACTTCTGTAAAATTAAATTAAATTACCTCCAGTTATTTTTAGCATTTCAATATAGCACAGCCTCTTGTAATCCTACTGCTTAATTTTTCATTTTAGACTTACTTGAAGACTCTACTTGGCTGTGGACGGTCTCAATGTGACACTGCAGTTGAAATGGTGTTGAGAAGTTTCTGAAGCAATGGTGGCACATTGTATGACTGTCCATCTCTCCTGATAAGTGCTCCATTTCGATGTGGTGTCTCATGTGGTTCATCAGCCTTTAATATTAAAGGTTGAAAAATTACTTCTACAATTTTACCAGCAGCAAACCCCCAGGGCCCTCTGTGATTTTCTAAACTATCGTCAAAAAAAAATATTTAAAAACTTTGCAATAAAAGTCGGCCGATTTCCCCTATAATGAATGTATATTTGACTTCCTGGATCGATGCAGACCCTATCCACGTGAGATTTCCAAGTCTCACAAGCAGTCGCGTAACTTTGTTTTGAAAAGTGGTGGGGACAGAGATGACAAAAACAATACTTTTATAAATCATAATAACTTGTTGGGAATATTTATCATATATAGTGGGGCTTCAATGAGGCTACCGCTGACAGTACAATAGTAAATCAATAAGAGAGATTCATTTTGAGTGACAGTAAAACTGACCAATCATATCATCTTTCTAAACGGAGCGCACTTTGTTTTTTGCTAATCTGGGGGGTTGTTTGCAAGCAGTCTCGTAAAGCGGAAAAAGCACCAGAGGTTGGTTTTCTTCAGAAAGAACTTCAGAAGAAGAAATAATAAGGAAAACGTCATTCAAAACCGCATGTGCATGAACTTTGTTATCAAGTCTCGAAAAAAAAGGGAAAAGCTGATTAAGTTGTACAATCAAAGTTGCCCTGCAATGGTGTTTCATGCATTCGGACTTCTTCACAATGTTAAACGTGCTGTCTTCTCATGCTTAACATGGACAACTTGTCAAAAAACGAGTTGGGAGTATTAGGTAGTATTTCTGTGCTCGATACACTCCCCCAGCGATTGCACAGGTTTAGGAAAGTTTCGTAACAATCTTTTCTGAGTCCCTTTTTGGAAAATTATCCCCGAAAAGGACGCAGCTGCAAGGAGAGCAGGAGAAGGTTTCCTGTAGCTCAGTGGTAAGAGCGTTGTGTTAACAACGCAAGGTTGTGGGTTCGATCCTAGGGGATTGCAAATACCTATGTATAAATCTATAGGATAATGCAATGTAAGTCGCTTTGGATAAAAGTGACTGCCAAATGCATAAATGTAATGTAAATGAGAAGGAGCATGCGCAGACGTCACTTTTACTTGTAAGCAGGAGAGAGAGAATATCGCGAAGTTCAGGTGTTTGTATGTAAACTACATTTGGGTGATGAATGTTATATAAACGGTGGATATAACGCTGGATTTGGAGATCGTTTCAAACTGATATATGGAGCCGTTCCAGCGCTAGAAGATGCCGGACATGAACCGGGAGACTCGTTGACAGTGGGAGCCCACGTGCTTTGGTTGAGCCTACCCCTCCCGCGCCGTATGTTTTCGGAAACAATCGTAAAGCTGTGTTTATCTTTTATAAAAGTGATCAAACCAAATACTCTTCGAAGATACGAAGTATGCAATACTACTCTATGGATACTCAAGATTAATATGAGATTGGCAGAAACCCTGTGTGTTAGGGTCGCTTTAACCATCTATGATGTAAATCCACATTTCATTTCAGAATTACTCATTTGAAAAGTCACCAACACAAAATAAACACAAATAAAGTTGTCTTCACAGTGCAAGATGCTACATAAAAACTCTTACTTGATGTTGCCCATCAGCCTCTTGTCACAGAGTTGACACTTCATTATGACCGTCTCTCGTCTGGTCTCTATATTGGTGGTTCGACCCGGGCGCTGCCCGTAGAAGAAGTCTTTGACTAACATGATCAGTCTGCCCTGGTTGTCCAAATCCCCAGAGCCTGGACTAGGCACTCCCGCTGGTAACTCAGAAGCGGTGACATGCTTGAGCGAAGATTCTGAAGATTTGGAGAAAGACACAGGAGTCTCCAACATGGAGGGTTGTGAGCCTGATTTGTCACTCAGGCTTTTTTTGGTTTTGGATTTAAGCCGCCACACACTCCCAATAAGCTCTTGATTGCATTGCTAGAAAAAAAAGTCAAATATTTGAATAAAGAACTCTGTGTGTAATTCTAAGACTTAAGTTAAGAAATGCCAGGAGAGAATAAACAAATCCAGACATACACAGAAGTATCCACGGAGGGCTTCACTCTTTTGGTATCTGTATTTACAGCGAACGCAGACAGCTGAAAGATTGGAGCCTTTTTTAAACACTGTAAAAAAAGTTAATTTAATTATTTGTTAAACATATTTATTTAATTTACATTAAATACACAACCATAAAACAGCAAGTGATAATCAGTGCTACAACAGAGAGATACAACAGAGAGATACAACTGAAACTATACAAAAAAAAATTGTGAATCTAACCATTTGTTGTTGTGATAGGACGGGCAGTGGGGTTTTGTGCCTGACGTTTCTCGGTCTGTGACTGTCGCTGAACTGGAGGTCTGGTTATTGTATTTGTTTGCATTGTGATGGCTTTGGTGGGCTGACTTGGGGGACTCACTACTAGACCAGCAGCTGCTGTAGCTCCAACATTAAGTTTTGTGAGCTTTATAACCTTAACTGTTGTGCCTAAAAAAAGAAAAATGTATTATTGCACTTTTAACATAAAAGACACTTATTATTACTAAAGACACATAATAAAATGATATTCTGGTACCTTTAACTGTGGTTGGTAGGATACTGGAAGGTGTCATGCTAAGAGAGGTCATCCCAGGACCCACTGAAGTGATGCTCTGCAGTCTGGACATGTTTCCAGGGGACACGGGCTGTGCTGCACTTCCTGTAGTGACCATCCGTGGAGAAAGTAACTGTGGTGCTTGAGCTAAAGAGATTGAAAAGATATTTTGATTATAAAATAATTTCTACGAGCAGAGCATTACAAAAAATGTTATGGTGACAGACAGGACCCTTCTGCAAACCTTAAGTTATGTCAATACTTGCAGATCTATACATTTGTATAAATGTTGAGGTGATCAATGCCTTATGAAATAAAACCAGTCGTTTGAGTTATGACTTACCAGGAGTCAAAAAAGTAATGGGCTGTCCATTCAAGATGTAGCCAACTGATGTTCCCAGACCCGGTGGGCTTGACAGAGGCTGTCCTGGATTAGTCTGAGATGCATGAACATTACTTTATGTTCTAACATTCTTGTAATAATTTTGCAATCCAACAAGCACTCTTTTAAGAAAGAAATGACATCTGAATTTCAAAGGTCTCTCAAAAAGTCTCTGTTCCAGGTACCTCTTCAGAATTATATATTTAGTATCTAAAATGTAGAAATGCACCATTCAAGAAGAGTTATCAAAGAGCAGTAAATGAGACAAGTAAAACCTGTGTGGTGATGTAGATGGTCTGACCAAGCGTACCACCTCCAGCAACATTTGGCTGGACGGCATTTGACAGTACAACAGCAGGAGCTAGAAACACAGGATAGAATACAAAAACACTATTGAATATGGATTTTCACTTGTTTTTCTGGTTTTTGGCCACATTTTTACTGCAGGCAAGATTGTGATTCCTACTAACCACCAAGTGTCAGTAACTAGAAAGGAAGGTGTAATGTCATCTTTAAATTGATTAAATGAATGTTGTATGCTTGTTTGTCTTCTCACCATTAGCCAAAGGAACAGCTTGTTGTGTGAGGTCAGCAGCAGCCGGTGGCTCTTTAGAGAAGATGCCATCGGGTGGGGCAGATGAGAGTACTGTATTGCCCCTTTTGACTAGAGTAGGTAAATTAACAAATAATCAAACATCATAACCACACATAAGACATTAAACATTATTTTTTTCTTTAAACAGTTAAGCAGAATACCCTAAAGAGTCCAACTTACCTGTGGTACATGGGTGATCTGTGTTTTCTGTTATATTCTGACATGGAGCCAGATCATCTTCATCACATTGCATGTAAAGGTCAGATTCAGCCATTATTCTGTTAAATCGTGAGCATTCTCCTGTAATTAAGTAGGTGTGAGTGGTTTACTTTTTATTATGAATGTAATGATAATAATAACAATACACAATAAATAAATAAATAAATATCACAATTATAACAATGTATTAAACAATTTACAACTGACAATAATAAAAGTGTAATCAAAATAGAAAATTGTATAATTATATTTAATGATTTAAACATCATTACTTAAAGTTTGTTAAATCATTTATTTTAGTTTACAGTTGAAACTATTTTTATATATTTATACTTTTATTTATTTGTTGGCATAAATAAACATGCACAAATCTATTCTATCACGTGCGAGTCCCCCCACAACAGTCACGCTCGCGATCTCCCTCCACTTCCTTTCCCAAAACAGCTCGCGTTGCTAACGCTAGCCCGCCCTGCTAACCGTATCTCAGCCAATGTGGAAGCCCGCGCAGCTGTGTTGTGTGTAGCCGGGCTAGCGTTTACCTGACTGCACAACTTTTAACAACTTGCATGTAAACACTATTGCATTGCTTCCGGTGAGAAGAAGTGAAACTCTTACCTCATGCGCCGTTTTGCATATGCAAAAGACAGGAAACCATTTTATAAAATCCGCTATTTCCTCTCATGTATCGCAGGCTTTGCCTTGATGGAAAACATCTCTGTTCTGAATACGTTTTTCCCTCTTTGCTTGTAGTGGTAGGCGAACATTTAAAAACGTCACTTCCACGAATATTCCTTGCACACTGATTGGCTGCGATCTTTGTGAATAAGGCGGGCTAATCATTATAATTCGCGATTTATTAACTGAATGCGAATAAAATACTTGGTGTCAGCACACGCGAAAAGACAACGTGCCTTACATATTAATGCTGGAAATGTGCCTATAGGTTTTTGATTAATTATATTCATAAAGAACACATAAAATGTCACATCAACATGTGAACCCAATCACCAGACACATTAAAATGTGACATTTGCATTATTTTTGTACATTTGAGGGCAGATATAGATCCTGTTCCGATTTACTGTAACGCGTTTCTTCTATAAGATAATGTTCGGCTGTCTTAAACCGAATGAACTGGCGCCTAAGCATTAGCTCAGACTTAGCACTAGGCTAAAAAAATGCATGCATCAATGCGCCACGACAGAAACAATGAAAGTCGCTATTCAATATTTTTAAGTCGAAATATTACCTGTGAACGATATTCGGTGTATGCCACACTTAATAGTCTCATTATAATCGTTTCTATTCTCTGCCACAATACTTTTCACTCCCCTTTTCAAGATGGCGATTAGGCTTTCAAGTCGAGGCAGCATGATTCCCAGTCACAACGTCCCTACACCACATTATGGAAACAATATATATTTGTCGCAACGTGTTTGCTTAGTGTACCACATTATTTTCCAAATTAACGAAATGCATACAATTACAAGTACTTAATATACATGCACTGTTTGGTTACAACCAGTAACGCAACAATTATTTTGTCTAATCGAAAAGTTAACGCCGTGCAATAATAAATACGTCGATGCGTAAAATGAACAGCGTCGTTGAGAAAGCGTAACCCATTTTATTTACATTCACGTGATCAATGACCACAGTTGTATTATTAATTTCTGATTTATTGCTCTGATAAGTTAATCGACTGCTTTGAACCGGAACGCCAAAATCTTTCGTGTTTTATGTGCGAACGGCTTCCATTATATGAATGTCACGATTAGCCAGATGGCTCGTTGCTCATGATCGGGAAATGTATTTGAAACGTTATATTTGGGCAAGAACGTTAATCCACGATCAGGATTCTTACTGTGTTGTCAAGACCATCCAATAAACACATTTTATTTTTATATGGTGTCTCTAAGGCATCTTTGCTCAGCATGTAAAAAAGGTCATAAGCATTGTGTAGTGTAATATGTATGCTTAAGTTTATAAAGATTTGATTACAGAACATGATGTTCAAACAAAACGGCGCAACTTATTTGACTCTGTAGAGTAGACCATAGAAGAATGGGTTTAGTTGACCTACCAACATACACAAAAAGCTTTTATATACCGCTTAAAAGGTCAGGGGGGGTTGTTTAATACTCCAGACTGTACACATTTATCCGTTGTGTTAGAATTGGAACTGTGTTGTTTAAAACATTTAAAATCTAAATGACATTTTGCATTTTCTTGCCTAGGCACTGATATTCTGTATTTTAAATGAAGAAATTGTGTTTTTGTTATACACATTTTGCCTAGGCATAAGCCATGGATAACATGATCTTGGCTTAATCTTCTTATAAAACCTTAACCCAGACGTAAATGCAGGGCGCTCAGACGTGTTAGCAGTCAGAGTGGTTGGTGGTGGCTGTACAGTTGAAGAATAACAACAGTAAAGAGAAGCTTTATACTTTAGGACGGAAATTAAAATGAAAGTAGAACTTTAAGCTGATCACAACGACATGTATCTATCCATCTCTGCCATTCAACTTTGGGAGGAACTGAACTCAAATCGTCTAGTCAAATATGGCACAGCAACTGCCCTCACAGCTATTAGTAAGTTAAGTAATATAATTTCCTTCCTTGCTCATGTTTGGCGACTATATTGTAAAATACAATAAAGCATTTAGTGTTTTTATTTTATTTTGATGTTGTGGCTCAAAAAAGTCATGTATTGTTATCAAACTGTAACCCCCACTTCATATCCGTATCTTGTCTAGTTGAAACAAGCATGTCGGTAACCTGCTGGCAGGATGTTTACACAGTGTAACACAATGTAACAAATACGTAACTGTACACATTTATGAATTTCCAAAAATCTTTTTGGACCTCATGGATTTAATATCAAATCTAATACAGGCAACCAGCAGCTCTCCAACACAGCTTCTAAATCTAAGATGAATTTAAAACACTTGGAAACATTTGGTTTGGAGTAAAGGCTGCATACATTACTCTTAAATGTTGTTTTAAGAAAACTATACATTGGTCCTGAATTCAAGAATAAAGCATATAATACGTTTTCTTAAAAAAAGGTTTGGTTCTGCTGAGAAAGTGGATTGCAGGTGGAGTATGTCGATGTCGTGTGCGACTTGATGGGAAGACAGTTGTCATTACTGGTGCCAACACCGGCATAGGGAAAGAGACAGCACGTGACTTGGCCATGAGAGGTAAGCAGCATGTGTCCTAATTGTTCATCATTTTATCCTCTTAAAGGTCCAGGGTATGATATTTAGCAGAATCTAGTGGTGAAGTTACGAATTACAATCAACGGCTGACTTCACCCCTCCCTTTCATAGCACTACTGTGGCTAACACATGGCTAAGATCACGTTTTCGGTCCTTTGTCATAGGAGATAACGTATTTATAAAATGCTCTCTGTAAAGCGGTTTGTCCGTTTAGGGCTACTGTAGAAACAACATGGTGAATTTCATGTAAGGGGACCCGTGGTGTATGTAGATAGAAATAAAAACATAACACTTCATTATGTAAGGTCTTTATACTCCTCCGAAGACATTGTTATGTATATTATATTGAATTTCTGTCAATAGATCCTGCAAAAAAGTACACACTGAACACAATACCTTTATTTCATAGGATTTAAGGTCCACGCTGCATCACAGCAAAATATAGGAACATTTTCTAATATCTTTTTTTAGGGGCTCGAATTGTGATGGCTTGTCGAGATCTTTCAAGAGCAGAAAAGGCGGCAGCAGAGATCCGCAGATCTACAGGAAACGGCAACATAGTCGTTCGGCACTTAGACCTGGCATCTCTGTTCTCTGTACGGCAGTTTGCTCATGAGTATGTTGCCACTGAAAACCGACTGGATATACTTATTAACAATGCTGGTGAGACCTTTTTCGACAATTTTTAATAAAAATTGCTTCAGACATGTGAAACCGATTGTTGTACTCTTAGGCGTGATGATGTGCCCTAAAGGCCTTACGGCGGACGGCTATGAAACCCAGTTCGCTGTCAATCATTTGGGCCATTTCCTTCTGACTGTCCTGCTTCTGGACGTGCTACGGAAATCTACTCCTAGTCGAGTTATTAATGTGTCCAGTATTGCTCACAAAGGAGGTGAGGACGTCACATTCTCTTGCAGCCAACATTTAGACATTTTTCACATAACATATTTTCGAACGTGGAAGTAAACGGTGTGACATACTTACTTTTTGTGCTGAGACTTCCGTTTTATTTGGCGACCGATGGAAAGCAATGTCGTTTAACACGATTAAAAACAGTTATGGTAAATATTTTCCACACCTGCAATGTATAACACAGTGGGAGGATGAAATTAAAAAGTGGCTTGATATATCATATGAACGTATATTCAATTACATGGGGTCTTCGATGCGCAAGTATAAAAACACAGAGGTGTACCAGTCAGTGGCTTATGGGACACCATCCCTTTTGCTGGGCCCTGTCACAGATTCACCTGTTTACGGGAAGCCTTTGCTTTTTAAGGGTCAAGCATTCATTTGTTTTTTTCTTCTTTTTCTTCTGCCATTGTGTTTATGGCAGCCCATAGAACCCACCATATGGTAAAAGGTTGGCACACAGATATAAGACAGTATCATCCTTAACCACAGCAAATTTGGAGTCTCTAACTCAAATTCTATAGTGCCACCACCAGTTCAGAGTTTCACACACATTTTTGCTCATAACTTTTTAACCATAAGTCCACTTCGCTTTTAGACGGGCCCTCGCAAACTTCCCTAAGCACTTTTTTTAAGTGCGCTCCACTTCGTGAAGTGGACGAGGGAAGTTTATATGGACAATTTTGACCGAGGGAGCGAGTCTACTTCATCTGTACACTTCAAGCAGCTCTATATCCCACATTCAACACAGCAGATGGTCCAAGTGTAGTATATGGTATATTCTTTTATTTTAATAAGAGCAAAATAATGTATATTATGTTAATTATGTTGAGATTTAATTGCATTATACTTAATAGTTAGCTTAGCCTACAGTCAAAGTTTATAGTATTGATGCTTTGACTGTGTTGTTTAATTTTTCTCCAATAGCTTATATAGCCATATTTTTTATTTTCTACAACAACTGATATTTATATAAAATGGTGAATAAAACAAATTTATAATTGAATAGGGTTTTATAATTAAGCTTCAAAGTGAATATAAAGTGATCAATGACACACATCCGAGTCAACGAGACTTTGGACTTTTTTGGACTGGAACACACACCTAGAAACAAAAACCTATGAACCATTGGCTGATGCCTATTCGATTGTACCCTATGAGGACATATTACTCACCACCATTTAAAATTACTCCAATTTTCACCAAATGTGGTATCTAGCATCGAGACAAAAATTATTAGAATATTTTTGTTTGGGTGATCCATTCTCGAATGGCGTGTCGACAAATTTGACGGAGAGTGCAGCAAAATGGATTTAAAGCTGAATCTTTGACGAACTTCAATGTATCGGTGCAAAATGTGTTATATGTCATCAAGGTCTGGGCCTGAGGTGACAAATCAAGTTTCGGCAGAGCGCCACCGACTGGTTCATAAGTAATATATAGATATATATTTATAAATTATTAATACATTTAATCTAAAATCATGAGAGTGATCTCGTTTGATTCCTTGAGTCATGCCAAGTCAAAGCTTATCAAATGTTACTCAGTCGGCCATTGGGGGCACCACTCATTTCAAATTCTGTCATAAAATGCAGTATTTTACGAACACAATGGGGTATCGCTACAAAACTTGGTGCGATTCATCATGACCATATTCTAAGAGGACCTGTCACGTTTTAGGCAGCCCCCCCTAGTGATCAAGAGATATAACAAAATGTATAAAACTGCTTATAGCATATGAAAAATTCAACATAATGTCATTTCTTTCATATTGCTTGACTTGTTGGGTAGAGACGAGAAATTTGATAACAAACTTCCTTTGTGCCATATGTGCCTCAATCATCAAATTCGGCACATAGCATCTTGAGACCCTCCTGACAAAAAGTTGTTAAAAGCTTTTTGATTGATCAAATGGTTCTTGTATATACCCTCAAGAAAATCAAGGCCAGCACCCCAAAAGATCATATGGCTGTACCTTTGCAACACTTTTGTGTATTGACTAGTGTTGGGCAATATTCTCTATATTAGATCGTTCTATCGCCAGCCTGTGAATCGCCAATACACGATAGTATTGAGGGTTGGGGCAATTGCGCATTTATCTAAGCTGGACAAAAACAGAAGCTTAAGTGTCTAGAAAATGCTCATGTGTGACTGCAATTAGCATTCTATTAGAGTTTAAGTTCAGTGCAGTTGACAACCTTGTTACTTACCACCGCAACCTTTTAAACGAGAGAAGGTACACAATTGCTATAAGTCAATATCATTCATTCAAATGCGCCATTGATGCCAGCGTGCGCTGTTATTACTTGATTGCCAAACGGGAACAACTCATGCACTGGTTTTAAACCCTCACGCGCATAGCAATTCCTACAAGGAAAAGCCTGAGCCGTGTGCATCCCAAGCTCTCTCGTGCGCTGAAAACTCAAAGCCTGCACATTATAAACTCTCTAGTGCAAGGAAAAGCCTAAGCCGCCGGCATTGCAAGCTCTCTTGCATGAAGAAATGCGCAATGAGAGTTTGTAATATTGATTTGCAACATATATTGGCAAACAGCCAACTATCGTCTAAGGAATCAGCTATCGAATCAGCTATCAGGATCGTCGATACATGATTGTATCGTCAATCGGAAGAACCCTAGTATTGACACAAAACTTGGTATGTCTCTTCAATGGTTTTCAAAATCTGATCATCTGACATGTACAAAATGTTTCTCTTTGGGCCATTTTTGGGCTTGACCCCGTAATTACTGCTTGCAGCTATATTTTAAAACTGAACACACTTGTTTATTTGCAGTGAGGCTGATTCTCCATTAATATCAATGTCAAATACTTCACAAATGGGTCCATATACTGTTTAGGCTTAAAGGTATACAAAAAATAATATGACAAATAAATTATTAATGGTATAGTCAAAGGTGCCCTAGAACTTTTTGCTTTTCTAAATTCTTCAAAATATCTCTTTTGTGATTAACAGAACCAAAAAAAAGATAAAATTCTTACTATTGTAGTCAATAGCCGGTTTCCAATACAGATTTGCGCATAAATTAAGCAATATTTTCTAAATGTAGATAAAAAATGACAGCGTTGCCATTAAACAATTTGAATTCCTTATATCCCATCTTTCCAAACTTGCCTGGAAAAACACCTCATGTGAGCGTATATATCATACCCGATATATGGGATGTTTTGCGAAATGTATGTGTTTCCATTGGGCATATTTTCTATGAGGTACTGGAAATGCAGCTAATGATGTCCAAGAAAAGTCAGTTGCTAACATTTTTCCAAATATCGTTATTTGTGTTCATCAGAAATATGGTTTGAGGGTAAGAAAATGATGACTGGAGTTTCATTTTTGGGTGGAGTATCCCTTTAACACGTTGATTGAAAATATTTAACTGGAGCCCAAAAATGCAGCATAAACAGGCTAAATTTCCCAAAATAACATCACTTGTTTCCATCACCCATTGAATACAGCCCCACAGGTCTTGACACGCTGACACTGGATGATAAGCACTCCAATATTTTTTTTTTCTGTATTAAAGTCCCCGTGAACCGGAAGTTGCGATCGTTTCTACTTCCGTGTTTTGACGCATTTCCGAGTGAAATGGAATTTTGAATGAGAAAAATTGTGGGCGTGGCTTTCGTCTTTCTCTGCGATTCGATTCGATTCGATGTATAAAAACAGCCATTGCATTTTGAAATGGAACTGGCTGCAGACTGAGAGTTGAAGGGGAGGAGTTAACGGATGCTCTGCCCAAACTGTCTCACATACGTCATTTAAATCCCCACTGTAATGCCTTGGAACGCGCAGCATTATTTGATGTAATTTCAACTGAAAAATGCAGAGAGCACGAGACATATCCAGTGACCCACCCCCTTTAAAAAATAACAAATAGTGTTAAACTGTTGGGCAAACAGTCAGCCTAACAAAGCTGCATAGCCATAGTGGTATAAAAGTGTATTGAAAAGAATAGGATCAGTGTTACCAGTGATGTGTCATTTGAAGCCTATTATTCACGTTGGTGATTGACAATGTCACAATGTCATGAGATGTCTTCTCCTTTACTCGTCATCAAGGCTGTGATTTCTGATCTCTTCCATATAGTCTTAAAATACAACATTCTGTGTAGACTTGAAACGGGTCAGATACGTTTTGTTATCTCAGCTGATTTGCGTGTATGATCGCCAAATGATCAGCTCTGTGCTATCATGTCTCTGAACCAGAGGACACTCATGTGCAACTGCTGGCATGACACTAACGCGAAATTAAGACTTTAATGTTAAGGGTTACACTGTCTGGATCATCTCCCATCTAATATATTAAGCATCATTCCCCACGTAGGACACAATAAAGGTGCGAACAAGTGGCTGATTTGAGGTGCCGTCTCCGCAGCTTCTTGATTTGGAGCGGACTTGCCAGAATGTCAGTTTTGAACCCTTATATCTCCTTAATGGGAATTTTATCAGTGCGTAGGAGCATATCAGTTTTGACGTCCTTAAGGCTAACTTATATTTAATAAAAGGAAAAAACTTTCACTTTGATTTCAATGGGGCTTTAATGGATAGTCAATGGAGATTCAATGGATAGTCATTACAGGACGAAAGTGCATTTTCAGATTAAGTTTATGTTGGGCACACGATTGTGAAGAGAATGACCCACATTGTTAAAATGTTTACAATAAACACTGCAATGTTTCGTGAAAATATAGGCATTGTAATTTTTTATTTCACTGGGACTTTAATGCGCTGTTTTTACCATCATTCCCAAACATAAACATTTATCTTGTAGTCTTTAGAGTGAAGTTATTTTGTACATTACATTTAAATTATATAACCTATATAATGTTAATAATTATATGCAATAATACAGCAGCTGCTCGACATTACGTCACTGCCGGTGGGAGGGGTCCAATTTCGTATTGTGTGCGGTATGCATCGCACGCCTTCCACACTGGTCTGGTACCAGTAACCACTTAACCATTCATTTCATCGAAGTTGTACCTGTTTGAGCAGATGTCCTGACGGGACGTCGCCTCCGAGTCTTTACTGGAGCATCATAGCCTAACCACTTCTCAGGGAATGGATGATCTTCTGTGGGTCTTCTGTCAACAAAGTGAAAAGAGCAAACATACGGCCGTTTTGGTGGATGCTTCAAGTTTAAAGCTTTTAACCAAAGCCGGAGAGATTCTTCTTCCTTCGGAGGTGGATGCAGATCAAAGCGTGCGCCACATCCACATTCAGCTCTTGTGCGTGGATTATGGTCAAAACAAATGTTTTGTAGAATTTTTTGGCGTTTGTACCAGCTATTGTGGCAACCTCTAACTGCGCACATTAAGCTTGTACCTTTGGGTTCCATAATAAATATTAACGTCAAAGCCGCAGACTCGTCTCACTCGCAATAGGAGTCTCAGTAGCTTTAGCCGCTCACCGGAAGTCTTAACACAAACAGCTCAAAGGGGGCGGCATTTACGCCAAAATATGGCGAACATTTTACATCTTTTGGTTTCGATACACTTAATTTTTTTTCTGTAATATATATGCTTCACAAAATATGTAAGTTTATGAATAAGGAATATATCTTGATCCATCCATAACATATTTGCCTGGTTTTATGTAAAGATTTCAACACATGATTTTCTAACAGGGAAGATCCACTTTGATGACCTTAACTTCAAAAAAGCACCATATGATTCCTTGATTAGTTACCAGCAGAGCAAACTTGCAAACCTGCTGTTTACTCAAGAGTTAGGGCGAAGGCTTCAAGGTTTGTGCTTCAATCACCAAAAAATTAATATTGTTTTATTCCCTTGTGTGTTGTTTAATCATCCACACTTTTCGACCAGGGTCTGGTGTGACAGTGTATGCCCTTCATCCTGGAGTAATCCGCACTGAACTGGGGCGTTACGTGCAGACGCGACACCCTCTTATCGGTGCCCTGTTATCTATTCCTGCCATTCTACTGATGAAAACCCCAAAGCAAGGTGCTCAGACCTCCATCTACTGTGCTGTTGCTGAGAGGTTGGAGCCTCACAGTGGCTGCTACTTCAGGTGCTGACCAAACTGTACATCATTTAACAAGAATTAACCACCTACGTTTTACTACAAAGTGACACCTATGCATCGAATGCTTATGAAACCTGTTTTACCTGTTTACACCTGTTTTAGATCTGTAATCTCACTTTGTTTTTTCAGAGAAAATTCTTGGCAAGATATTTGCATCATTGATTCTCAAAATATTTGTGTCTTACTGTTTATGATGCATTTATAGAATGGAGAATTATGAGATCATTTTGTTTACAGTGATTGTAAGATGAAAGAACCAGCTCCTGAAGGAAAAGATGATCTCGCTGCACTGAGATTGTGGGAAGTGAGTGCAGATCTTGTGGGCTACAGTGAAGACTGACACCTTCAACATCTCATCACGTTTTTCTTTTAATAGCCTACAATATGCCTAAAGATCAGTGCTACGCATTCAGTCTTTGCCACACTACAATTTTTTCTATAAACCTTAATAAAACGATGAAAGGTTAGATGATAGCCAAACTGAAGATTTTTTTTTGTGTGTGGGATGAAATAAAGTGTGACAATGCAAATAAATAATAATAATAATAATTTGTTACATTTATATAAATGTGCAGCCTCCACCAAATCATTTTTATCTGCCATTTATCTTAAAAGGATGAGTTACTTAATGTTTTAAAAAATAGATCCCATTTTGTGACCAAATACTTTGAATTCATCCATCTGTAACTGTTGATAATAAACATGATGCTTTAAACGTAAACTCCCCGATGCATTACGTGTAGCCTATGTGTTGTTGAGATACTTAATAGCCACTTCACTTGTTACTTAGTAATGAAAATGAAGACTTTTCTTTTGGTGATAAATAAAAGCATTAACCCGTAACATAAAATAAAAATGTTACAAAATAAAAACAACACCACATAAGAAAAAACTACCTTCGGGATATCTCGCGCATTATTGGGTGACTACTAAGCGCATCGCCCTTACCAATATGGCGCTTTATTTCGGCTGTTGTGCGTTGCAGCATTGAATTATGGGATACGTGTTATTGTGCCTTCGAACTGTTGTCAGATCAGTTGGTCAAGTCCATTGAACCAGTAAGACTAGCGGATACAATTAAGCAAAGCCGATCCCAAATCAGCTGCGAATTAAATACCCGCATACACCGGAAGTACAAGGAAGAGCAGGCGCGGTTGTCTCTCATTGTCAACATTATTTTATGTGCTGGAGTTTACGGATTAAAATAGTCATTTATAATCCATTAAACAACTGTTAACGATCGGATTATCTGCCCCGTTCCACCTGGACGCGTAGAAAACGACAAAATGAACGTAACTCTGGCTGTCAAGCAGTATGTGTCCAAAATGATAGAGAGCAGCGGACCCGGTATGAAGGTGCTGCTTATGGATAAAGAGACGGTGAGTAAATGCAAACCGAGTTAACATGTATGTGTAAAACGGTTTTATTTCATAATGTTCAATGGTACCTAAGTAAATATACATTCTGGTATAGTGTCTGGGTTATGAAGTCATGTGTCGATCTAATGTTTTGAATAACATTGTTTCTAAAACAGATGTGCATCATTTTCTTAACTCTCAACTTTTAATTTGTGTTTGAATAAATTCATCTCTGTTTACTATTACAGACCAGTATAGTAAGTATGGTGTACACGCAGTCTGAGATACTGCAGAAGGAGGTCTACCTTTTCGAGCGCATCGATTCTCAAAACAGAGACAATACGAAACATCTAAAGGCCATCTGCTTTCTCCGACCGACCAAGGTAACCCATATATGTCCGGTCTGAATGTGGATACTGCTTTAGATTATTATTCACCAAGCACATCTTTGTTTACAGGAGAACGTACAGCATCTGATTCAAGAGCTCCGTCGACCCAAGTACAGTGTCTATTTCATCTGTGAGTGTCAGCTGTAGATCAACAGGCACATTGCATTACACATTTATTTCTCTTTGAAACAAACAACATGCACTGAATTGGTGTCTTCTATTTTTTTCTGTGCAGACTTTAGTAATGTGATCAGTAAGAGTGAAATTAAAGCTTTGGCCGAGGCAGATGAGCAAGAAGTTGTTGCAGAAGTGCAGGTTAGTAGAGTCTGGTTCATAATAACATGTTCACTTTTGCTTTTGATTTACGTGATTAATTTAACGCAGGTGTACAAAATGAAAATGTAGACATTGAAAGCATCGTAATTTGTCTGCCAAATATCGAAACTAAAGGGATAGTTCACCCAAATATGAAAAATTTCTCATCATTTATTCACCCTCTTGACATTATGACAACCTGTATGACATTCTTTCTCCTGCAAAATACAACAGGAGATATTTTGAAGTATGTTGGTAACCAAAAACCGTACATTGGTCCCCATTGACTTCTATTGTATGGACACAAAAACAATTCAAGTCAATGAGGACCAACGGTTTTGTGTAACCAATATTCTGTAAAATATATTCTTTTGTGTTTTGCAGAAGAAAGAAAACCATACAGGTTCGAAACTACATGAGGGTGAGTAAATAATAACCAAATTTTAATTTTGGGGTGAACTGTCCCTTTAATTCGTGTTAAGTGTATAGATTACAAACAGGGATGAATACAGTACAGTACATGGTTATTATTGCTAAAAAAACAGAACCTTCCTAATATAAACCTTTTTAACAACATTTTCAGAACCCTAATATCCTAAATAGTTTCTTGTTGATTATATTGTTTCCATGTTACTGTAGGAGTTCTATGGGGATTTCATTGCTGTGAACCCCCATCTCTTCTCCCTTAACATTCAAGGAGTAGCCAGGGTAAGTGTCTTGTGTCTACTGTTAAAGGATTTAAATATTTTTTCCACTAACCTGAATTCAGGACTTTGTTGCAAAAGTTAAACACAGGTTCACATGTGAACATCTCTTTGCATGTTCCTAGGGTCGCAGCTGGGAGCCCAGCGTCCTGCCTCGTGTCACACAGGGTTTGACATCAGTGCTGTTGTCATTAAAGAAATGCCCCATGATTCGCTACCAGCTCTCTTCTGACATGTCCAAAAGACTGGCAGAGAGCGTCAAAGTAAGATTTTACCTTGCAGTTATATCCGTAATGTGCCATGACATGATTCACTCATTCTCTTTTATGTTTGTCTCACAGCAAATCATTACCAAGGAGTATGAACTGTTTGACTTTAGGAAGACAGAAGTACCACCTCTACTTCTGATTTTAGACAGAAGTGATGATGCCATAACTCCTCTTCTCAACCAGGCAAGAAATGGAATTTAACTCCTTGGAAGTCATCTTGCATATAAAATATATAGGTTAGATTCTAGACCTGACCACCAGAGGGTAATAGAGACCATTGTTTTTTCTGCATTATCTCTTAAACGTTTTTTAAATTAAATTTCCATTTTTTTCATAATCTTGAAATGATAAGATCTAGTGTGTCCCGAACCAACTGTGTTACTGCAGCCAAACAAACATTCAATTATGATTTAATGTGTTGGCATTGCAGCAAATAAGTATGTGTTTGCTCTCTCTAGTGGACATATCAAGCTATGGTTCATGAGCTGCTGGGCATTAATAACAACCGCATAGACCTGTCCAGAGTGCCTGGAATCAGTAAGGAACTGCGCGAGGTGGTCTTGTCTGCGGAGAATGATGAGTTTTATGCAAACGTGAGTAGCTTGGTCCTGAATGCACTGTTGTCGTGTAGTTTGGAAACGATACGACATTTAATTGTTCTTTCTTGTTCTCTCCATAAGAACTTGTATCTAAATTTTGGTGAGATTGGAACAAACATTAAGAACCTCATGGAGGACTTCCAGAAGAAAAAGCCCAAGGGCCAACAGAAACTCGAGTCCATAACAGACATGAAGGTGAGCACTGATCTGGATATTTAAGGACTTTGTCCCAAAGCTCTTTTTAATGATCACTTCCTGCTCCTCTCCTTCAGGCCTTTGTGGATAACTACCCCCAGTTTAAGAAAATGTCAGGCACGGTGTCAAAGCACGTGACTGTGGTTGGTGAGCTGTCACGCCTGGTGAGTGAGAGACAACTGATGGAGGTATCAGAGGTGGAGCAGGAGCTGGCCTGCCAGAATGACCATTCCAATGCACAACAGGTCAGATATCAGACATTGAGTGTTCACAACCTCGGTCCTATCACCAAGTTTTGATTTATATATTTGAATATGTGTAGAGTGTAAGGCGGTTCCTGCAGAACCCACGGCTGAATGAAATTGATGCTGTGCGGCTGGTAATGCTGTACGCACTGCGATATGAGAAACACAGCAGCAGTATCCTGCCCAGCCTTATTGAGGAGCTCAACCGTAGAGGAGTGTCAGAGAGACATCGTAAGGTAATATACTTTCTGTTGCAAGATGTTGTATTAATATTGATGGGGTATTCAGGCCAGAGTTTTTATAGTATTATTGATATAATATTTTGTACATGTTTGTTTTCATGTTAATGTCATTTTTAATTAAAATGTTAGTTAGGATTGTCATTTTATTATTCATTGTATTTAGTTTGTATTGCTGTGTTATATGTTTATTTATTGTTTTTAAGTTAATAAATAAATTATTTAATTAGTTACATTTTTATTAATAAACAAAATAATAAAAAATAATAAAATATTTGTACATTTATTATAAATGTTTCTTTTTATTGAAGTAACAAATTAAACGTATTTCTGTTTGTTGCTGAGGTTTAATATTTTTTTTTAAATTTAGACTGATATTTTATTTTAATGAACAGAAATGTGTCAGTTTTAGATCTATTTTTTATTAGAAAGGGACTTCTAAACCCATGAACGTGTGCTCAACGTCTGTGTTGTAGATGCTACAGGCTGTATTAATTATAATTCATTTTTTTTTGTTAGTATTGTGTAATTTTTTATTTTTTTAATTGGTATGAGTTAACTTTATTTTTATTTCAGTTTTATAAATACATGTATTTTGTATTAGTTAATCAAATAAAAAATGTTTTCTTTTTTATGTTTACACTTATTATAAATGTTTTTTTTATTAAATTAACAAATTCAACTTTTAATTATTAATTTCATTTTAATAATAATGCCTTAGATAGATAGATTTGTTTTAATTACAAAATAACTTTTTTTACCAACAAACATGTGCTCAACGTCTGTGTTGTAGATGGTACAGGCTGTGGTGGAATACGGAGGTAAACGAGTCAGAGGAAGTGACCTCATCAATCCTACAGATGCTGTTTCTATTACCAAACAGTTTTTCAAAGGGCTTAAGGTAGGTCTCCACTCACTGATCCTTTTAGACCTAGTATTAACATCCATCCCAGATGACCTGAACACAAGTGGTCAACTGAGACACATTAAGGTTTAACATGGTATTGTCATCCATGTTAGATTCTGAAGGAAAAGATTCAGATTTTAAGAATACATGCATCGATTACAACTACAATGTGCTACTTTAATCTTTATCTCATCACATTCAGTTAAAAAAAGAAAGGTCTTCGTTATTATTTGGAGCTATAATGTAGTTATTTAGTAAGTAACTCACTTATTGTGCAGACCTACTGGGCAGGATCTATATTTGATGATTTAACAGATTATTCATATGTTTTTCGACAGCTTCAGAGTGTTGTTTTTTTCACAAAATGCGTGCTTATGTGTGTGTTTGCGCAGGGAGTTGAGAATGTGTACACACAGCATCAGCCACTATTACATGACACATTGGATCAGCTGATCAAGGGCCGTCTGAAAGACAGCCAGTTCCCCTACCTCGGGCCTAATTCTCTGAGAGACAGGTGACCCAATACATAAATACATTGGCACGATACTCATACACTTAAAATACATGGGAGTACTGTTAATGTAATACTTTTGTTATTCAGACATCCTTCTGGTTGCAATGTGTGTAACTTAAATTCTTTAAGTTGAGTAATATTTACTTTTCATACATCTAACTGGATGCTCAGATAGTTAATATTATTCATAGGTAGATGTTAGTCAACCCAACTCATTATTATCACCCATATGGTTATATGTGGGGAAGAAGGTAATGTGAGAGCTTCAGAACCATCTTGTACCTATATTCTGACACCCTTAGACCTCAAGACATTATCGTCTTCATAATCGGTGGGGCCACTTATGAGGAGGCACTGGCTGTTTACAATCTGAACCGCACAATGCCTGGAGTGCGCATCGTCCTCGGGGGCACGACCGTTCACAACACTAAGAGGTCAGTGTCTTTAAATGCTCTCAAAACTGTTGTCTCTTTTCACCAACCCACCTCCACCCCTTTGGCACACAAGCCTTTATGTCTTATTCAAGACTGATCCTGGTTACAGAGTGACATAATCCCTTGAATGCTGTTATTTGAAAAACATTTGTCTGCTCGTAGGATTTCTTTGAATCATTCAGGATTTTGTCAGTAGCTGCTATTGCATGCTATAGGAATATTGGACTTAATTACAGTATAAACTTAAAAATGTATATGAATGTTTATATTTTATATTTTGTTAGTAATTTCTCTTTTTAGTTAATATGTTCATACATGTGATTATAATCTTCGTTTTACCCAATGTGGGCTATTTAAATCCGAGAGCTGATGTATATTGTGGACTACGCTTACGCATTTTAACCCAGATTTATTTCACTCCTCTCTCTGTCACAGCTTCCTGGAGGAAGTGATGCTCACAGTAGGTTCGGGTGGTGACAGGGCACAAGGATCTGGCCGACCACCAAGCCGACGCTGAACTGTCACAATAATCAAATGCGTTGATGTGTGCTTAAGTACTCTGACCCTAAACACATTTTTATTTTTTCACTCTTAACATTCCTTTATAGTGCATACTTTTCAAGTGTTGCTAATAATGTGTGAAAGAAAACATTTAAAATGTGCATCACTTGAAATAATTATCTGTAAATATTATGTTCGGATGCCGTTAAAGTGATTATAATTGTATTTATTGGTTCAGTGTTGTTGTGTTTGATCATTTGTTGACAGCTGAATATGTTTCATATGAACAAAAATGAAGTGTATAAAGTCTACATAAAAAACTGTGTTGTAAAAATAATATGAGCAACCATATTAAATGGTAACATTGCAATATAAAATAGTCAAATGTCTCATCAAGTTTCCAGCAAGTCTGAAACATCGTTCAAATCAGTTTGTTTCAAAACTGAGCATTTAAAATGTCAAATCAAACAACTAAACATTATATTAGACCACCATATTCTTTATGTTGTTATTGAAAATCACAGACCTGTCCATCTAATTGAAATAAGATGTTGCAAATATCCAGAAGTGTTTTGAAAAAATAAAGAAATATGGATATTTTGCTGTGTGTTTCATTCATTGATCTGCTCAACACTATATAATAACCAAACACTGTAATTCATTATTTTATTTTTGCAGATCAGGGACCAAATCTATTAAAGGGATACTTCACCCAAAAATGAAAATTCTGTCATTATTTACTCACTTTCGAGTTGTTCCAAATCTGTATAAATTTATTTGGATAATATTTAAGATATTTGGAAGAATGCTTATAACCAGACAGATTTTGCCCCCCCATTGACTACCATAGTATGAAAAAATACAATGCGGTAATCAAAAGTGCCCCAGAACTGCTCTTCAAAATGTCTTTTGTGTTCAACAGAAAAAAAAGGTAAAAGTATTTTTACCTCTTAAAGCATGTTCATGCATGTTTTTTTTGTCCACCTAATATTTCTTTACCGTTGTACAGTAACAATAAATACCCTAAATGAGTACATGGCGATATTTTATGATGCTTTCAAATAAATGAAAAGAAAATGCATTATCTTTTCCGTTCAGTGATTGATACATCCTTTTAAGATTTTCAATTATATTTTGACCAAAGCCTTAGTTTACAAACTCCATCACTTGACAGATGACTTGTGGATAAAAAATGTATCAAGTGGACTAAGTTTAGCCCTGACCTCTTAGGTCATTACCTTAACCTTCAGAGCTTAAACCCTCTGGATACGCTCCGGCTGTTGCACCATAACTCCCCTCACCATAATCACATCCATTAATCCCCACCCATCAGCCAGAGAACTAGCAGGCCTGAAAGACTTAATAGCTTTACTCCATCAAACACACAATTTACTGTATATGGGATAAAAAAAGTGTCTTCCTCCAGAGTAGATGTCTATTTTCAGCTAGGCCTACATAATAATGTGTTGTACTAAAGAAGCCCATAGAGAAGATCATTTGCGCACCTTTAAATGAATACTTTTTGATTTAATTGAATTTATTAAACATCAAAACACCCTGTATTACATCATTAAATCATTAACATTTTAACAGGCTCCCTGAACGAATAACTGAGCTTATCTGATTTGTTAATGAGAAAAGGAGAAAGCGTCTCGCGCACCGCGACATCACGGTGACAGCTGCGCTCGTTCAATAGATGGAGCAGTCGAGCTCTATAAACGAGAATAGCCCCCTCCCAAATGTGTTTCAATGCATCCCACAGCATCTCAGGGAGTCACCCAAGCCAATGGAGAGCCGGTGCCCGCGTTTTGCAAACCGTCAATGTAGACAGAGGCAGTCCAGCGCTGACATACAGCAGTTCAACCTACTAACAAGAACACCTGCGCGGACCACAGAGCCATTGAGGATAAAGAGGAAGATTAAAGCGAATAAAACATCTCTGTTTCCAACAGAAAGCGGGACAGAGCGCGGAATATACACTGGAAAATACACATACTGGGACCAGCATGAAGAAAAGCCATTTGGTCAAAAGGGTGAGATTGTTATGCAGTTCAATGACTATGTGGAATGCGCACGTCTAAAATACGTGCAATTTATTTGTAGTGCACATTGCTTTTTATTGATTTGTTTTAAATATATATTTTAACATCCCAAATGATTCCTTTGTTATGCTAAACTGGAATACTGGGCATCTTTCTGCATCTTCCGCTCCTTTCTCGTGCGTTATTTAACAGGATCGCTCGCGATGGGATCAAGTGATGCATTTTATTTCAATTAACCAATTTAATTGACCACACCCTGACAGTTTAACATTTCGTGATGTTCAATTTTTTATTTAAGTGTGTGCGACTCAGTGTGAGGCAGTGAAGATGAGAATGAGATCGGATGCAGCGTGAGAGAGATCTGTACTGTTATGTAAGAGGGCTGAAACTGTAACCGGGTGTTATTGACACACTTAAGGGTCTTCATGATGCCAACCAGCCGTCATCCCAACCGGATAAAGTGGGCTGGATCCGGAGGTTCTGTGGCAACGGGATTTTCAGGGAAGTGTGGCGAAACCGCTTTGTGATGCTGAAAGGGGACCATCTGTACATATTTGAAAAAGAGGTGAGTTTAAGAGCTGAGCTATGAATTGATGTCAAATAATGCATTATGATACTTTTTAATCAAATGGGGATTGCTAAGAATTATTCAAGTATACATAACCTTGGTTAAATAATATTGAATGAGTCATGCATGAATGTCTGCCAAAATTCCTGCCCTTGATATTAAAGCTACGATCTTGCAAAATCATCAAAGCAATCCCTGACAAGCTATCATATTCTAAAGCATATTATATCAACACTGACAATTTAACGCGATCGGGCACAGACAATAGAAAGCTTGTTTAAGTGTTATTATTGAAGCTGCTTAGTGGTTGTGATCCGCATTTTGAAGTACCATGGATATCTTTGTAAGTGATGACAATAATTTCAACAATCCCAAAATATTCTGAAAGTTGATCACAAGTAATGAGATACAGAATAAAGCATCTCTCTAAACTCAATTGTTGGTTTATTTTTGGGGCAACAAATCTTTGTAATTGAATCATGTGCTTACCTGAAGCACATGCAGTGGAACGGTTGTAATTTTTCATGGAAGACTAGCAGCTTGTTTTCATCTCGTCAGATAACAGCATATACCATTGGAATCTGTACCTTGGGTACCTCAGTGGTGCCGTGATTTTTCCCTGATAAGTGTCCAAAGGTGTGAAAAAAGTCTATCCATATGTCTTTTAGAACAGCGATGTTATTACTTACGTTCAGACTCAGAGATCAAATCTCAAGCCGCACCTGTCCATGTCCCAGAGGATGCCCACAGGATTTGAATCCAAAGGCGTGACATCATACCACATTAAAAGCGATAGTTCACCCAAAAATAAAACCGTCATTTACTTTTGTAATTTCAAACCTGTATGACTTCCTTTCTTCTGCAGAACACAAAGGAAGATATTTTGAAGAACGTTGTTAACCGGACCCCATTCGCTTCCATTGGTTGTGTGTCCATAGAATAGAAGTGAATGGGGTACAGTGCTGTTCGGTTACCAACTTAAAAATATCTTCTTTTGTGTTGTGCGGATGA
Organism: Triplophysa siluroides; assembly: GCA_006030095.1. Taxonomy (NCBI): domain Eukaryota; kingdom Metazoa; phylum Chordata; class Actinopteri; order Cypriniformes; family Nemacheilidae; genus Triplophysa; species Triplophysa siluroides. The sequence continues at coordinate 359,296 of VCII01000193.1, forward strand.
AAGAAAGTCATAAAGGTTTGAAATGACAAGAGGTTGAGTAAATGATTTTTGGGTGAACTATCGTTTTAAAACAAATCTCATCAGGCAAGTGTTCCGTTTATAGGATGTGAAAACAGTGTCAGCAGGTTGCATCAGTTCGTGTGTTAGCTATAGGACTGTCCTCTGGAGATCACTGCCTCCAGCTCTGTATAGTCTGTCAAGGCCGTCTGTTGTTCTGACAGGGATGTGCGCTGCTACAGTTGACTTCGAGTTCAAGGTAGCCCTGTTCTCGCCAGTATGATGTCACCTGATATAACTTTTCAATTGATCTCACCGTATTGCATAGTGCGGCACGTCTCGTGCAGCACTAGTCATAAATGCTATAATTCTTTCTGAGTCACAACTGAATCATTTGATGTTTATACATGCAGACAGCTGAGCTTCTATAACTGTGTTCAAAGTGCCTCTGTACAGGCTCTCTCTATATATTGGGTGTGAATAATTGATGTTGTAGCGCTGTGGGTCTCAACTGGTTTTGCTGGTTTTGCCTAAATTTCGCTTTGATGGGGGACTAAAACTTAAAAGGATTAAAACAAATAAAATGATGTTTTCGATTACTTGTGGAAATGAGTTTGACCTCATAATATCACAGTTTCACCATTCTCTCAGCTTTGCTTTTAAAAATCTATTGGCATTTTAGGAAACGCATCAGGTAAATGTTATATTTATAGGAGCAGTCTTTATAAAGGGCGCCCGGTTTGTTGTGGATGGAGATACCTCCATCAAAATGAAGATGGTGTGTTAGTGAGTTATTTTTGGAGGTGGTTAATCCAGAGATCAGGATGGCCCCCTGTTGGGAACGTGCTGTGCCAACAGTGGGGGAGTGAAATATTGATGTGGTGAAGAGAGGCCGGGCTCTTTCCTCCAGGGGTCTTTTGCCCCATATTAGCGTCACCAGTATGCTCTTTCTGCGAGTGTGCACTCACTCACATTTAAATGTGGGACCCTCTGGAGACCAGCTGAAGGCGTGAGGTTACGCAGAATACCTTTGTCCATATGGGATTTAGGAGATTTTGATTTTGTTTGGAAAATCATAAAAGCTCATAAACCAGAATGCGATATTATGGAGTAATTTTTTAGAGTATTCACATGGATACTATGTACAGGCTGCTTTAAGCTTGCTGTTTGGTCTCAAGATCACTGACACCAGATTTCTTTTTTTTGCGTAACTCCTTATTTTTCACATCACATATTAGTTCATGCTAATATCACTTGCGTCGGACTTTTCTGTTCGTATCTACAGAAACCTTTGGGAACCCTCTGGGAATTGAAATCCCAATGTGGGCTTTATATCTCAGGTTCAGTGAAATTTACCATCACATTTAGCTATAATGAGGAGGACCGACCTGTCTTAAAATAAGGCTTTTTGCACAGATGGGTCACTGGCTGAATAGATGGAGGAGGGGCTGATCTAACTGAAAACCGTTTGTAACATCTGTCGTGATTTTTGATTGGAAAAAACACAACTCACAATACTTAAACACTACAATATTTCTCTGAACTAATGATTTTATTAGCCACAAAAACATTTGACCAATTTTAAGTGCCGAAGAATTCAGCCAAGGAAAGTGAGATTTTTTTATCAGCATTTCTAGATGTATTGTGGCCATTCCAGTCCAGTGTCTGTTGAGTTTCAACTAAATCAAACCTCAGGAGTGACATAAAGTCATCCAACAGCAATGTGAAAGACTGACAGCATGATAAGACACATGAAAACTGTGACAAAAATCAAGTTTATACCTTTTTTTTCTTTTCCTAAATACATTTACAAATTTTACTGTTGTATTGCTCAAAAGTGAAAATGAACTTGTTTTCTTTGCAGTATTTGAGGTATGAAAAAATACAAAGCGTCTTTTCTGTTATTTTTACCTATTTCTCCAGTTTTCATTTTCTGCAAATAAATGCAAATAGAATATTTTTATTTAAAAATTCGGAAGAAACATTGTTTGTAGTTCACAGAATGAAACAAAACCCATTTAACCTAATAAAACCTATTTAAAAGTCCATTTTAAAATCAGGAAAACTACTGCCTATGGTCGGTCTTTGTGCTGATACTGCTCTTTCTTGGTCTAGATGAAGAATAATGGAAAGACACACGAGGTATTTGACCTGGCTAAATATGAGCACTCGGAGGAACTTAAAAAGGCCAAGAGCCACAGCAAGAAGAACCACAGTAAATTTACACTGCTTCGTTGCCCACAACCTGGGAACAAGGTGAGGACAAATTACTATAATGTCGGAAAAATAGCGTAGCGGCAGCATTTTGATTTCACTTTGTGCATATTGAGGTCTTCTTTCAAAAAGCAGGCACTTCTGTAATCTACAAATCTTTTTTTCTGCATTCACTTAAGTTTACACTTGCAAAAATGTTCATTTATCAGATTTTTGCTATTTTTAGCTTGTCAGCATACTGTAGCTGGTGTAGTTCGGATTGTTAACATTATAACACCTTTTCTTTCATTAGAGTCCAAATCTTGTGTTTCTGGCAGTGAGTCCTGAAGAAAAGGAATCTTGGATCAATGTTTTAAATACAGCTATTACAAGAGCTAAGAACCGGGTTCTGGATGAGGTAAGCACAGACATGTCATCTATTCTCCACACACTATCCCCTCATTCATTGTCTGGTTTTATCACTATAGATATTTCTGTTTTATTTCTGTCCTTTGCACCATTTTATGGAATACTAAAACTATTCAGTCATTCTGTTTAATTTAACATTGAACATATAAACTGTCACAACTATGTATTATGGATTGAAAAAATGAGGATTGTTATCAGGATTTATATGACCACAATAATTGAAATAAGGGTTTTGGTTTAAGCCATGACAATAACACATTTACATTTAAATGTACATTAAGTAAAAATCATATTTGTAAAACTGCATTTTACATTCCCTAAAAAGGCAAATTTAACAACAAATGTATAGCACGTGCTATTTATAAATCTGCAAATTCATTTTCACACTAACAGCTGCTAAAGAAAACTGCTGAAAGTGAGACTAATTAACACATAACACACATGCTCTTCATGTCTTATAGGCCCTTTGTGTTGTGTAAATCAAAATCCATATATGGCTGCTGAAATGACTCTTATATAATGTTAATAATAATCACAGCTACACTTTTACTGCTTCTTTTCCTCTGCAGGTCACGATTGAGGAGGAGAGTCTTCTGGCGCACCCCACACGCGATCGAGCCAAGATCCCACTTGGGCGGCGCTTGCCCACGCGGGGTCATCTCACGGGTTTGGTGGGTGGCATTCTTGTGTTAAGTTTGATTACAGTTGTTGTTTCATGTTTACACTGTTTGCTAGTGGAAGTGTACTGACTTTAGGACACTTGATTGTTGTGATTCAATAGACAAACATAGCTAAAAATGTACATAACAGAGTTGTCAAACAAATTTAAAGGCAGTTAAAAGTATGTTTTCTGGTTTTAATATGTGTTTGTTTTGAGGGCTTCTACATACATTGAAAAAAAACAGACTGAAAACAATGATGACTCATCTTGTACAACAGTTTTTTGGCATTTAAAAGGGATAGTTCACCCGAAAATGAACATTCTGCAATTATTTACTCATGCCATTTAAAACCCATGTATTACTTTTTTGTCTGTGAAACACAATAGATGGTATTTTGAGAAATCTCTCAGTGGTTTCGTGTCCATACAATCTAAGACAATGGGGGCCAATGTTGTTTGGTTATCAACATTCTTCAAAAATATCTTATTTCATCTTCTGCAGAAGAACATTTTGTCATTTTAGTGTGAACTATCCCTTTAAATGTATTTCAGAATGAGGATGTCCCTATTAGCTATTTTGTAAAGGAAATAAATCAACACTGGAAAGAAAACTGCTTGTCAAAAATTTAATTGTTATGAACATTCGCTGTTTTTAGGGATCTACTACCTCTGATGGGATGCTGACACTGGACTTGGTGAATGAAGAAGATGCTGGTATGCTTGATGATGATCAAGATGAGTGGATGAAGGAACATGAGGTCAGTCTGGATAAGCTTGCTCCTGCCCGCCAACGTGCTGGTACAGATGTGTCCAGGCCACCATGCTCCATTACAGACGCCAAGGTGAACACCGGTAGCTTACCACGCCAAAGTGAGTTTTCCCATAGCTTCCAGTCTCACACCCCTCCAAATAAAAGAAGGTGTTAGCTCTGTGCCGCAACCGCTGTGCTTCAATGGACGGCGCTCTGTCCAGAGGAGAGCGAAAAACAACCAAGGAAACATTAGCCCAAAGCCCCACGGACCATCTTCAGGACCTGATCGCCCAGAGGTTGCAGAGGACTCAAGAGCTCCTCGCTGAGATCCAGGAACAAAAACCTCATAGGGACAGGATGGGATCTTACCCCCATCTGAGAGGCATCGACTCCCCCCGACTTTGGCATCTCAAGGGGTCCGACTCTCCACACTCCAAGGGCTCCAGCTCACATAGCTCTCCCCACAGCAGAGCAGACTCGTCCCCTGTTAGAGGTAAAGATTCACCTAGTTCCAAAGGGAAAGAATCGCCTCATGGAAAATCAAAAGACTCCCCTCGCTTTAAAACGTCGAAATCTAAGAGCAACTTTCGCTCGAAGAGCATCGACTCACCTGATTCAAAAGAGTCAACCTCGCCCCATATGAAATGCATCGATCTGACTCACATCAAAGGTTCAGATTCACCTCTTTCCATCAGCTCACACTCGCCCCATTCGAAGTGTACAGAACCTGTTTTTTTCCGGGTGTCGTACTCGCCACATGTCAAAAACATTAAAGGTACAGACTCAACCCTCAGTGGAGTGTTTGACTGGGATAGCAGGAGGGAAGCAGCTGAGCGGCTGTTACAAGAAGCCATTTCATCCTGGAGAGAAGCTAGAGAGATACTGGCAGAAGTAAAGGAGCTACAAACAAGACAGCAACGGTCAGAGCATATTAAAACCGAGACGCTTGAGACACCCTCACAGTGCCGCAAGCACAAAATCCCCTGACCTGATGTTTATCCAGACTTAAGCCTTGTGAGGCTTTATGATGAATGCAAGGAAGATGCTGTTTTGTCCACTGTGCCAAATCTCACTGTTTGTTTATATATTAATTGTTGTTCCTCTGACACCTTAACCCTTTCTTGCACTCTAAATAATTGCATTTTTACTTGTTTAAATAGGACCCTACTTCCAATGATATCCGCTTCACTTCTATAGCTATTGGTAAGCACTGGATTGTGGTTTTGCAGACACTGATGTATGGTTGATTTTTGTTTGAAACACATTAGGTGAAAAATGTAGTAAAAACATGGGAATGTTTTGGTAAGAGTCAGCAGTGAGCCTAAGAGAGGTCATTTATTTTTTCGCTTAATAGGACTTGTTTTTATAATCCCACTATATCAGCACAGTTGAATTGCCCAATAGGACACTTCCCACGCCTTGCAGGGGGAAGCAGTCAAGAATATGAATAGAGGAAAGGAGGTCTGGGGTTCCACTGGTTTGTCGAGTAGGCATCCTCTGTGTTTGGAGGATAAATGAATATAGAAATACATAGCACACATACCTTTTGTGTCATTATCAGAGAGACATCTCATGAGTTGTGTGTCCCAATTTCATCACATTATCCTGGGTGAAAGATTCCTTTTGGTGAGGTGCTGCCGATAATGCCCTTTCTATGGTTCCCATCAATCAAGAATCAAGAATATCAAGAATCAAGAATAGGGTTGGGAATCGAAATTCTGGAATTGGAATCGAAAGATTAGGAATGGGATTCCATTCCATTCCATTTTCTACCGCTTGTCCGAACTACCTCGGGTCACGGGGAGCCTGCGCCTATCTCAGGAGTCATCGGGCATCAAGGCAGGATACACCCTGGATGGAGTGCCAACCCATCGCAGGGCACACACACTCACTCATTCACTCACGCACTCACACCCTACGGACAATTTTTCCAGAGATGCCAATCAACCTACCATGCATGTCTTTGGACCAGGGGAGGAAACCGGAGTATAGGAATGGGATACTTGATAAAAAATGTAAATTAATTTCTCATTTTATTAATTCCTGTGTGCACATTTTCAATGAGCTGCTGATATCTCAATAAAAGCCTTTATGAAAATAAACCATATTTTTATTACCATAGTTTGTAGTAAAGCACAGTAACCACAAATTTAACAGTTTCATTATAGTAACTACAGTTTAACCATGATATTTGTAGTTAAACTATGGTAATACAAATCGTAATAAATACGACGAAATATGGTTGCTAAAGTTATGACTATGTACAGTATATATATATATATATATATAGTGCAGACCAGTGAATAAGCAGAACAGTGAATTACAAAAATTACGAAACTGGGAATCGTTAAGAATCAGAATCGATAAGCAGATATATACAGGTCATATTCCCCCACAGTAACTAAAGCCTCACAAAGTTTAAAAATAAAAAGATGTTCTTGCTCAAGTAGTTGTCCTTCAGCAGGCTAGATTTTGTGTAGCTGTAAGTGTAATGCAAAATAAGAAATATAAGACAGACAAAAGACAGAAAGTGTAATATTCCATTAGTGATAAACAATATATGAGCACTCCTGGAATGCATCATTTCATTTTATTTTCCAAAAATGTATTTAAACTCACAAAATAGGGACTCGTGGCCAGTAACTACTAACTCACATACACTGCATCGCTCTATATTTCAGATGTATTGTTCACAAGGTATGTTGACCTCTTATTTTCAAAACGCTTGTGTTGTTTTGAATAATTACTGTAGTGAATTCCATGTAAGAATGCTTCTGAATGGGAACATTGTGATTCCAAGAAGCTACTTTTTAACATCTTTTGGATCTCTGGAGGAATAGTAATTATGAGAACATAATTACAGGCATAATCATGAGGTATTGAATCAGGTGGGTGGATGAACAGGGTCAACAACTGGCCCTGTAGTCAATGGATGCCCATTTTTGTGCAATCTGGCGACCTGAATCTTGCAGTCTCCATGAATAAAGATTTTATGAGGAACTCATTAGATTATGGCACTAAAGCCCAAACTCTTAGTTATATTAGATGACAAAATGAGCATAAATCATCAACTACTAAATGAATTATGACTGTTATGTAGGCCACGTATATTCAGCATGCCAGATTAACACGCGATTGCTAAACATACGGCTAATTTCTTTGGTTAAAGGCCAAGTGAGGTCTCGCTGATGTGGCAGAAATGTCGACTTGCGGTTCATAACATCAAGCACACATGCCAGCCCAGATGTATACTAAGGTGACTATACTGTATGATAATGTACACAGATTATGGGTCACGGGGCAAAACTTGGTTACCTTTCTGTAAATGTCATGCATTCATTTATGAACACGGACTATGTCTTATGTATTGCACTCTCATTAACATATTTGTTATGGACATAAAAATAAACATACTTTATTTAACCAAATTTATTCTACCAATACCATACTAGACTAAAACCATAGTAAGTTTTCATAAGGGTAGTACATCAAAACATTTAAAGCGTATACCTCATTTGTTTAGTGATGTATTGAATCATGCAGATGTATTCAGTCTAAGTAACAGCCAGTCCACACTGTTTATGTTAGTATATATAGTGTGCTCGTGTAAAACATCAAAGAGGCTATGATACAACATTGAGTCATCCTGTTGGCCCAGTTTTAGGTCATCATGAATCCACTTCATTGTGTCGAGCTTCAACATCTTATCAACAGGATCATTGGAAAAACCAAATGCAAACGATAGCATGCTCTTTGTGAAACAATACGTCGTTCTACAGAGCGGCTAATATTTAAATAACCACCAGCTCTGTAACTTAACTTGGAATATAATATATATATATATATATATATATATATAATAAATAAATAAATAAATAATGTACAATACTATAAAAGGGATGGTTCACCCCAAAATCTAAATTGTGTCATTGTTTATTTACCCTCATGTGGTTAAAACCTGTATATGATTCTTCTAAAAAACACAAAAGAAGATATTTTAAAGAATGTTGTTAACCAAACAATACAGTAGTAGCACCCATTGACTTTCATTGTATAGACACAAAACCACTAAGAAGTCAATGGGTGTCACCATTTTATTGGTTATCAACATTCTTAAAAAAGATCTTCTATTGTGTTCTGCAGAAGTAAGAAAGTGATACATGTTTGAAATGACATGAGGGTGAGTAAATGATGACCGGATTTTCACTTTTGGGTGAACTATCCCTTTAATTGGTCATATGGCGCGAATACGTGTTTTTCTGTGTCTTTGTTGTGTTATAAGTTGCCCATACATGTATCAGACACGTAAAATTGCAAAAATGAAAGCGTCGGAACAAAATATGCATTCTATCTAAAAGCAAATGCTCACCCAGACCTGCCTGAAACGCCTCGTGTAACCACACCTCCACAAATCTACGTCAGTTAGTGGTATGATTTGACTAAGACCGCCCAAATGTATAGGCAAGTAAGGTGGGCGTACCTGTCAATTCATTTGGAACCTGATGTTCCAAATATGGTAAGAGGCGTTACGTTTCCTTCACGCTTGCAGTAATCCACCAATCACTACGCACTGGTTAACTGGCCAAAGCACACATCGCTTTTCAGAGCCATGAGCTTTGTAAAAAATCTGCACGTTTCGGAGGGGCGGAGCAAAGAGGAGATACAAACATGCACGGCATGTGGAAAATACAGCGTATTTGAACCTTAAAACGTGAATGCACATTGCATTACATCTAAAACAAACCATTATATTCGTTTTAGTCGTGTCATATGACCCCTTTAACACAACAACAAGAACAAGTTTGTTTTGAAGGTCCAAACTATTTTTTTAAATAATTCTGCTGCTCATAAAATGATTTATATCCCTCTATCCTTTCATTTCTCACCTCTCACCATTTTAATAAGCTCTGGGGCCTCTGAGGTTCAGCAGTGCATTTCATTGAATGTTGTTTTAGAAAGGAATTTTGTAATGATGGCGAACATCAGACATGAGATGCAGCAGGACTTTAGATAAGGTGCAGGAGATTTTTTTTAAGCATGATATAGACACAAATATGCAGTTTGTGTACTTATAAGTAACTCTATAGAGTAAAAGCAGACGTATGGAAGGTGCCCAATTTGTGGCCTACAGGCTGATCAGTCTCAGTTAGGTTAGAAATAGGGGTGGGGTCAGGATTTGAATCTCATTAGCCAGCCAGACACAAATCAGGGCACTTTTTAACATCGGAAAACTCAGGAGAGCAGGCAGTTGAGTGGATGAATCAGCTATACACCTGATTCATCTGGGCCAGGGGGAGCGTGTGTATGTACGAGCGTGCGGATGGGGGTGGGGTGTTGCTTTGTGAATCATCAGCCTTGCAGCATCTGGTTTTGGTGCGCATCCACTGATTCAAATAGATTAATAGCGACATCCCAGAGACGGCATTACTGGGTTTGAGGCCTGGAGCTAAATGGTATAGCCTTGCTTACGCATAAATTGTATTTCTTCCGAGAAGAAGGCTTAGAGAGTACGGCTGTTGAACGTGACCTATATTCAGAAATAGATCTGGCACTGTATAGCACAGCTGGGGGTTCATGTGGTTTATAGGTAAAGTGAATGTATTTAATGGGAAATCCTCATGGGCCATAAATCAATTAAGCTAATTCACTATATTTACATGTGAAATTATGATGCGCAAGATCTGTGGATGTTTGTAGATTGATGTGGATTTTTTGGTCAGAATACATTAGACGATAAATTTCATATGAACATGCAACGTTTGCCAGAGTGATAAAATGTTAAAAACCTAAATATCAATTATTTAAAAGCATTACCATCCTTTCCAAGATTATTCTAACTTGCATATGCGAAAGAAATGGCTACAGGAAGATAAAGGTCATGTAACAAGAATATTGCTAACACAACAATGATTTTAAAGATTTGACTGTCACGCCCCATGAAGAAATTTACAAATGACTTCATTTGAGTAATATCTTATCTGCCAAAAAACTAAAACTCAAGGATATTGGCTTTATTTGCAGTTCCAAACATATTGCTTCCTTCTTTTGAGAGATTTTCTTGTGGAAATGCTAGCAACGGAGCTAAAAATACACAGCGTTTTACTAATACCGCATGATAAAACAAGCACGCTATAGTGCTCTGGGAGTGTAAAGGCCAAAACCTAATGTGTCATTTCTTTCGGACCAGCGCATCCTGCACATGGCGACTTGTAAAAATAACATGACAACAGAGAGCTTTTAGAGATGCGCCGGGTTTGCATATTTATGAGCCACTGTGGAAAACGTAAACACTTGGACATGAGGTTTCAGTCTTTTGGTGATCTTAAAATAAAATATACTTTTAAGTGACAGTTCACGCAAAAAAAGAAAATGTTGTCATCATTTACTCACACCCTCTTGTCACTTCAAACCTGTATGACTTTCTTTCTACCGCAAAACACAAACTAAGATATTTTGAAGAAAGCTGGCAACCATTCACATATGGACGCAAAATCAAAGAAAAGTCAATGGGTGGCAGTTAACAACAATTCTTCCAAATATCTTCTTTTGTGTGTTCTGTGCAAGAAAGAAAGTCATGGTTTGAAATTACAAGAGGGTGAGTAAATGATGACAGAATTTTCATTTTTGGGTGAACTGTCTTTTTGCATCACTGAACAAATACATTTAAATCTGAAGCACAAACTAGTGTTGTACATCCCCTTCAAACATCCTTTGTTACTTCTCCCCACACTTACCAGTGTAAAGCTGTAATTGCAGGCTGTTCTTCAGTCCTTTTCATCACTTGAACCCCAAGAGCTCAAAACAACTACTGATCCCATGTTTTATTCATGAAGTGGATTGTACAGATGATTATAGCTTTGTAAAATGAACAATGACCCTAAATGATAATCATGTGTTGTTAATGACTGCTTCCTGGTGTCACATTATAGGCTCTAGCACTTTTGGTGTAATGATGTCTATGACCTCCGTTTGTCTAATTACAATGTAGATTGGTGACAGTTTGCTAAATCAATGGAAATGACTTCAACCCTTTGATTACAGAAAGATTGATTGGTCCAAGGTTAAATAAAAACACTTGCAGTATACAGCTGGTTTGCTAAGGGATTAGAGTTGTAAATAAAATACCTTCACAGGTGTTTTTTACAGTTATGCCTGTAGTCAGATATCATTTTATCTGAGCCAAAGCAATATTTTATGGGAGAATTAAAACGATTTAGTTACGTAAACATGCTTCTCGTGTCATTTCCCACTTAACTTACTAACCAGTAACAGCTGCGTATTGAGACCAATGTAACCAGTTCTATTCTGTATTTGTGCAGTTATACCTTACTCATGCTTGTCACATGACCTCCTCACTTTGCCATATCTCCATGAATTTTTTTATGCATTTGACAGCCCAATTAAATAATGAAATTAACGTTAGATATTTTTTCAAACCAGAGCTGATATTACTTCCGGTTCAACACGAGGTTGGTAAATTCGAATGAATTCGTACGATGTGAATAATACAAAAACGTACCAAATAAAAAAACAATAATGAAGTCTTAGATCTCACTAAAAAGTATAAATGAGTTTTTACGAATTAGCCCGCATAGAGATTGTGTTGGCGATTCCTTGCATACTATACGAAGTATACCGTATGCTAATTCAGACGCTATTCACAAAGAACAGATGTCAGCGTTCAGACTTCAAGCTTACATATGGGGTTTCATACTTACAGGAATAAGTACTGTTAGTAAAAAAAAAATTTGACAAGAACGAATTAAGTTGTGTCACATAAAAAAGCTAAATGGTCACTCGTCGTAACTGCTCATCCAGTCTTCTCCATTCACTGCGCTGACCCCATGTAAGGCTTACACACGCTTAAGCTTTCTGATTGGACGATTCAGTGTAGTAGTGCGGTGGGGTGCTTGAGGCTGTTTGTGTGACATATGTGTATGTTTGTTGTTTGTGTACATGGGCAGCCAGCTTCACCTATAATCTTGAGACTGTGTACAGTGTAGCGCTTACATGATATCTTCCCTGCAGATTACAAATGTTGAGTCAGAAATGCTTTTTGTGTCATTACCGCAAACAAATATCTCCAATGCAAAACAGTATGCAAAGATGCAATGTACAGACATGTGTCTGTTTGTCTACTATCCACAGACCCTCTGACAATGCTGATGTTATAATTATAAACATGCGGTCAAACCTTAAACTAGGGCCTTGTAAAAATGCAATATGACTAGGAGCTTTTGTCGAGCGTTACTACAAAAGTAGCCCCCTCTAGTGGTCTTAGGGCGAACTTATATTCAACGTGTTTTACAAGGTAATGTTTATTTTCATCGCACTACACAACTAACGGCAAATGCAGACTATAGCATAAAGGTATAAAAACTTGCTTTAGGATAGTACAGAATTCATTGCTAGAAAGAGTGAACCTGCGGTTAATTTATTGGCACATTATAGTTTTCAGAAATATTCTCATTTATTTTTATTTATTGCAATTAAAGTCAAATTAATGTCTGCATTTGTAACTCTCTAGTGTAAATGTGTCCTAAATAGTACATAAATAAACTGAATTTGCATTATGAAATTGTAGTGGTAAACTTCAGATGTTGTACAAGTTTAAAGCCAGAAGATGCTATAGTAGTAATTCAATTTCATGGCTTTATTAATTACCAACAGTGAAACACTAAATAAATCAAATCTATAACTAATGCGAAGAATCATCGTGACTCCTCCCCTCCAGTCAGTGCTGCACGCGTTTCTATTGGCCGAAGTAAAGTTCCTAATTAATGCCACGCCCCTTCCCCCTGGCGCTTTGTGCAATTTATAAACGATCCAAGTATACAAGGCATTACAGATGGCAGTTTAAAATGAAAGAATGGGAGGATGATTACGGTCTGTGTAATTTGAGTAATCGTTTTTTTTGTTGAATTGTGCCGTCTTATGTTCATCTTTATTTTTTTTAATACAATAATTTTCTACACAAAATTATGGTCATAGGTATTTCCTTTATTGTCCACATCACACGTATTCCAGGTTGCATTAATCAAAAGGATCTTATAAATCTTTCATGTAAAAAAAATATATTGAAATATCACTGTTTGTATCAGAATGAATGATTCCTGTCATCATCTCTTGAGATAGTAAAAACAGTGCTTCTTCACCAGTTTTGCAAATTTGCAAAGCTGCCCTCATGGCTCTCAGTTCATAATTTTATAGTCAAATTGCAGAAACCATTGCCCAACAAAGGCCCATCTATTAAACATAAGTTTAACAATGATTTATCATTTTAATCACCAAAAGGACATTTCATTAATTTATAACAAGAACTCCAATAGAGTTCACAATCGAACAAAGGAGCTTGCAAAATTAGAGATGTGACAAAAAAACCCTAAACAAAACAACCCATTAAAACAAAACGTTGAAATTCAATGAAAATCTAAACTCCTTAAAGAACTTAACTACACATACAACACACAACCACCAAATTCTGGAAATGAAACGAGTGAGTTGCTTGTATGCAAGCCCTCAAAAATGTGCTTTTTCTATTAAAACAACTGACCAAATGATTTGATAAAAAAGAAATGGCAACCTGTTGAAACGGATACTATATACATATTGCCATACGAACATCATAAGATTAAAAAGGTATTACTCTGTAAAACACCTCAAGAAAAGGTAGAAACTAACCTGTTTCCACAGCAAAACAGGGTATAAAGGTACTTAAGGGTGCTATTTAATCCAAAGCTGTTAAACCTGAATATCGAGAAAATGTCTAGCCATGCCATTTCTCAAAAAAATAATAATAATACAACTTTAAAATGACATATGTCAAAAACAAAAAGGGAGAGAGGGCAAAAAATGCTCACAGGTCACATTAAATCATGGATTTCTTTAATAAAAAACTGAGATTAAAACTTAAAATCCATTTGCCAACTCCTGTTCTTTGCTCAATTCATTTACATACAACAAACTTTAAAAATTCATGAAACCACATACCATCTGGTCTGCCAACATGAGCAAGCTTGATCTACAAGAAAAGCTGAATCAAGTGGAGACCATCCCATATAAAGACTGTGACAAGACCCTTGGCAGCGATTGGTTGATCAAGGAACAAAGGAGATGGCCTGGCCTATCTAATGGGACAGATTTGACTTGCTTGCCGCTTTGTGATGGGCTGAGAAAGAGACCTGGAGAGGTAGATGAGGAACAGGAAATGTTCTGCTTCCTCACAGAGGTCTTAGGGAAAGTCACTGAGACCTGAAGCACAAACTGAACTGAGCTTACGGATTTGGACACACAAATGCTCCTGTCTCCCCTCCGTAAAATCCTAGTGCTGTCTCAAGTTCCAAACATACAAGCAATCACAAAACCTTGCCCTGCAAATCTTCCTGTGCCCACCCCTCGATGACATTTTGTTTACTGGATAAACTTGGAATGGCTAAAAATGACTTGTCAATAAACCCCCTTTTTATATAGTTTAATATATAATGTATTTATAAAAGAAAACACTTAGCATCTACAGTGATTTATCTATGGTTTACAAAGAGAAAACAATCTGCAAGATCACGGTCTTTTCAGGGTTGATCTACAGCTTGGATATTGTTTCCAAGGAGTCAAACATTAAGGGTTAGTCGTCGTCTTCGTCATCATCTTCGCCTTCATCCTCAGCATCCCTTTTTCTCTTCTCTCCTTTGACCTCAGCCCCTTCTAGAGAACGAGAAGCAACTGTTTAAAGAATACAACTTAAGACTTCGAACAATACTCAAGTGGGGTGTTAAATGCTTACCTCCTCCTCCTTCTTCCTCTTCTTCCTCTTCTACATAATCATCATCATCTTCCTCATCCTATTACAATAGGAAACTTTTGTTAGAAACACCAAGCACTGAAAAGATTTTGTGGAGAATGTTTAAAACACAGAAGCTAAATTACCTGGATGTCATCCTTCATTAGATAGGACAGGCCAACTTCTCCTCCTTCTGAGCCTTCTTCCTCCTCATCTTCATCCTCCTCTTCTTCCTCCTCCTCGTCATCATCATCATCCTCGAGCTGACCAGTTCCTTCTTCGCCCATCCTCATCGTCTGTGCAAATAAAGTACCACACTTAATTTGCAATAAACTAATAACACATTAACGTCGCACTGCATTGCAAAAAATATGTTTAATTAGAGTTGTATTTACTCACCATCATCATCAGCTTCAGAATCTGGAGCTTCATTGTCTTCCGCATCAAAACCGTCCAGGTATGTGACCTGAGGCAGCAGTTCAAAGATGCTTTCCCTGTAATCCTCCAATGTTGTAATCTCACAGTTGAACAGGTCTAAACTCTTCAGGTTCTTAAGGTTTTGCTGAATGTTCAAAAACATCATGCAACATATATGACAATGAAACAAAAACAGAAATACTAATATAGAAAAAAAATGTAACATGATAACAACAACCAATGCAAGATTGGATCAGGGTTGTTTACCAGTGCCTCCAGTGTGCTAAGCTCTTTGATCTTGTTGCCACTCAAATTCAGGTACGTCAAATTCGGGCATTTCTCTGCGAGCGTCTCCAGTGCCCCTGAGATTTTGTTATCACTTAGCTCCAACTGTATGAGAAAAAAATATCCCTAAACTTAATAAATTATGTAAATAAATTAACATCCTGAGAAAATACTATATCAAGATCTAGTAAATAGACAATGACATCCTACTACATTACTTTGTTTTTTGTTTATCAGCACTTTATAACCGCTTTAAATGTGGCTCATCCTTTTATAAGTTATAAATAAACATTTAGTCCAAAATCCGACTTCTGAATACTCTCTAAATTGAACCTTGAACTTGAAACAATAGCTTTTGGTAGCAAAATTCCAGCTGGTCATCTGAACTATCTTATTGGATCTTCTGACTGACCTTTCTCAGTTTGGACAGTGAGGGTAGCTTGGCCAGGGAAGTGAGACCCACGTTGACCATGCTGAGGAACTCCAGCTCCTTAAACTCATCCGTCAGGCCTTCAATCTCACCATCGCTTGAGCGACAGTTATCCACCACAAGCTCTGCTACCTGTAGGAAAGATTAACATAAATCATTGACGGCCACAGAATGACAATTTCTGCCATACTGTATTCAAAAATGATACGGTGAATGGTTTAGTAAACAACTTAACCTTATAGAACCGTATCATTACACATAAATTTGGTATTCCCCTGAATAGGCGTAATTGCGGATAGCACTCTTGTATGAATTTGCAAATGGCATTTATTGATGAAACAACATCTACGCATCATTTTTCATAATCAAATGTGTACGTGTAAGTGCAAGATAAAAGGCACGCAGTCCGAACATGTCATTAATGCTGCATGCATTCGAGTGATGCTCTATGGATCATCAGTACTGTTGTGCATTCTCGTTATGCTGTTTTGAATGGATCATCTTGTTATGCTCTATTTGCAATGATTTTGCATTATTTTTGCACGTTCTCGTTATACTCCATGTTCTCAATGGTTTGTCTACGCAAGAAAAGATTTATACAGAAAATAACATTGTATTTAAAGCAAAACCACTCGAATAAAGCAAATTAAAGAAAAATCAGCACCAGTTTAAAACAGGCAATTTAGAAATGTTGGAAACGTGTTTATCTTTCATTTCAAATGTCTATATCATAATGATTTCGCTTGAAAATTATTTATTGTCATATAAGTGTTAAATATAAACTCCTTTTAAGAATTTCAACGTGAATGTTTCTGAGAATATTCTTAAATAAGGAAATCTATTCAGTAAATGGTCCATGGCAATGTCGTCATCCAAAATCCCATTTGCGGCACAGCAAAGTGTCGTAACTCATATCTAAACCGGAAATGTTTTATTTAGTCCTATACGTCACTTAAATTACGACCGAGGTGTTTATAACTAACTTTTATGCGCAGATTTGAGCCAAGAGTTTTTTTTACTCTCAAGTCAATTTCGTAGCAGTGTTCTTGTGAGTTAGTTTGATAAATACGGGACCTGATCTTCCAACGCAATGTGAAACACCCAACCTACAAAGTCTTTCACTCCAGCTGAACATTTAAATATTCAGTCATTTGCTTTGCCCGTGAAAACAAAGGCACGGCTTCCACATTTCGTGATTCAACAAAGGCTTAAGTTAAAAGCCATGTATCCTGAATACACGTCCACGCTTCCAGAGCATGATCTCGCGCTCGTGTAAAGATCCTCTAGTCATTCAAAAGAAGTGTGGCTTTATACTTCGGTTCAGGCAAGTCAACGATAATCCACTAAAATCGGTGGGGAGGGGGAGGGCTCGCCCCTTCACCATCTGCCACATTCCTTCAATTAATAAAACGGTGACTAATATCACATAAGGCGTTGAAAAGCGCCACATCGACTGCATATTGTTTAATATTAGTTTTATAAAAAAATCTTACTGTACGTTACATAATTACACCGATATTAATGTAAGCGAGGAAGAAAACAGCAACTTGTTTTTCGAACTGACTCGTTCAACCGCATCAGTCGAGGGACTATTGTACCTCTCCTCGCACATCTGAAATATATTTCACTCCGAACAACAAAAACACAACCGAAGCCAAAACACCGTCATTTGCGTCCACTGATGCAACAAAATGACTTCCACTCCCCGCCCGTCAACACGAGCCACGCGAGCCACGATCCCCCCCACACACACACACGCACGCACAGCGAGGCGCTGCAGACGCCATGAACGTTGCTGAACAGACGTTGTTGTACAATACGCTGTGCTTTGCTCATAACATTGATCTGACATTCGCTCGATATGCGGCGTCACACTCCTGAACATTATGGCTTTTGGGGGTCTTGCGAGGAAGACCGAGGGCAAGTGCCAACTCGATGTCTAATGTCGGGGCTGGAGATAAGATGTCCGCCTTTGGAAGACGAAACTGCTGGTTTTACTAGGTTAGAGAAGCAAAAATGAGCCGAGGTACGCATCCGCGAAACTTGCCTACAATGAACTTTTTATATCAGCAGATTCGCTTTAACGTTACATGCTTTGCTCGACATTTTACATACGTGCTCGGTCGGGCTGAGAGCGCATTTCAGGAAAAAAATGTTTGGATTTTAATTGCACCGTTAACAGTTAAAAGCGAATATTTGTGTTGCTCCGCATGACCATAAAGTCTTAACGCAATTGAAAGTCACTTGTTGAGTAATATAAATTGTTTTGTAAACACTTAATTGCATATCCGTGGGAAACAAATATAAAGCACGTTTTTTTGAGGTGGTGTTTGGGACGCCCACAACGACAACTGTGGCGACAGAGAGAGTAACGAGTTTTAGGCGCTATCAGACATTAGATTGACTTCAGAGGTCTAGTCCATCTTCTACATATCAATTTTGTATTCTGTAATGTTTCTGTGTATGTCCGAAAATGTCTTATTCGCTTCCCTTGATGCACACGTGTGGTCGCACAGCCCCGCTCCCATCAGCGGAGTCTAGCGAGACGCTCTGTCGAGCGTGCAGGATAGACAGGTTGCGAACTAACATCATTTCGCGGTTCCGAGAAAAATAAATAAATAAAGCTCAAAGATCTCACCTCCGATGGACTTTTGTTCCTAAGCTCTAAACTGATCCTCTTCTTCATCTCCATTTTATTGGTATTGGTTGCACTGGGCTTGACTGTTTAAAGAAAAAAATAATCAGAAACTCCAGAGCGCGGACCAACGGCTCGGCTTTCTTCAATGGCTGCCGTTCTCTAACTGATCCTCCATGATACCTCGTACCCAACCCCCTTTTCGAGATCCCGCCCACACCGCGCGCCGATTGGTCTGCGTTTATTTTTGAACGCCTGAGCGGTAGACCGATCTGCCATTCAAATTGATCACGCTTATCAACATAATCGGTCTTTGTAGAGTAATGCGATTGGCTGGAAATACGCGCGCAGGAGATTTTAGACGGGTCGGTGAAAACGTCAGTATGAAGCTTTTAAATTGTAAATCCGCCCATTCTTCTTTTTCATTGGCGCATGGGAGAAATGGCCGAGTCTTTTAACACTCCAATCATTTAAAATAAATTTGGAGGCCAGGTTAAAAAAGCACAAGTTGAACGAAAAAAAGTAACAAAAAAATATGTTTTTTTTCCTAATATTTGAATTATATTCTCTTATTTTTGTCGAACACACCCAGTTACAAGTGAGCTCACAAAACCTTCCATTCTGTTATTCTTCAAAATGGCTGTCCATAAATCCAGACAGTCATTGTGGGGTTAACTGCAAGTATGCCAAGCCATCTGTCCCATAATGTGTTGATCGCTGAACTCACAAAGGCCAGGTCTCATTTTGGCTAATATATTCTTATTCTTCCTTAATTTAGTTGATTATTACTAATCACTAAGTACATCCCAAACTTTCTTTAAAAATCGATCAAAATGTACTGCCCGCTCACTAATATAAAAAACAAGTCATGTCATAAAATGAACGCCTCCAGCATTGTGCATTAGTGCAGTATACCTCAAGGTGACCTCTAGGGGTACATGGCATACTGACCCTGAAATGGAATGGACACCACAACAGATCTCCTAAGCTGATTTATGGAGGCTGCCAAAGAAGTGAATAAGCTTTTGTGTTAAACATTCGTTAGAACGAACTACATTAATTATGTATTTATCGGTCCGAAGAGGTATGGAGAATACCACCCTATACGTATTTACAGAACAGTGGGGGAAGCAGACCCAATGTATCAGGTTGATAGATATGCTGTATATCATGTGACAGCACAGATGTCCAGTGAATGAGATATTCCACTGTCGTACCCTTGCGTGCAAACATACAGATATAGATCTCATTGGATGCCTAGTGTAATTAGATGTTGGTTTGAAGCACTTATAGGGATACAGGAAATGCAGCTCAGAATTGCATTGAGATTGGTTTTGTAGTAAAGGGACCCTCGTACTATTATTTATCAAAACACTAGCCAAATATTATATAAAAAACACATTCCAAGTGGAGGTGACGTACGCCAAACCAAAATTCCCGATATGTACACTAGATGGCAGAAAAGACACGTGCACGACCAAAACTAGTTGAGACTGGTTATGACTGCTTGTGTAACTCAAGAAGCGACCGCTAGATGGCGCACTAGATCTTTCCACTAACGTTGTAGCCTACTTGCACACAAAAAAGGTTTTTAAATCATTGTAAATCAAGACTTGCTTTCAATTTGATATTATTACACATTATTATTTAATTAAATAAACTAAAACTGTTGATTCTATTAAATGATCATGTAAATCAATGCTGGATATATTCATTGTGCTTTAACCCAGAGCTGCTCTTGCATGACCTTGATTAAGAGCCATTGTCAAGTCTTCTCAATGTTTCCTGCACCCTTTTGTCCTCTGAATGCATGGTGGCCTACTGAGGTATAGACGGATGGGGGAGAGGATTTCACGTTCAGGAATGAATAATGGGAGTAACACACAAGTGTATTCTCATGCAAAGAAGACAATGAGCCAACGGCCATCAGACTACCTAGGGATTCCCTAACAAGCGTTTAATATGGGACTGATATGAGAAATACACAAAAGATGTGCCTGAGAGACTATAAAGGATATCATTTTAGGTCATAATATTGTAAGGGCTATTGAAGAACAGAAATGCACATGCACTACTTATTGTCATTAAACTTATGAATTTAAATATATATTTATATTAAATACATATTTAGGGACCCCAGATTACATTAAGTAAATTTTATCTTTGAATTACTTGAAATTGTATATTCAAAACACACATAGCTAACAAGCAAGAGAAACAATAGCATGAAGTTCTGGAGTTGGTTAAGAATTAATAGGAGGGGTGTGATAGATATTTAATTGACTCCAGTTGTATCTTCCAGCCCACATGTACAAGGTCAAGTGTGCGTGGGGTGGTGACATTTGAGTCATCCAGGGCTTTGTGGGAATTTAGAAGAATTGTAGTGGCTTGGATAATGTATACCAAATCCTAGAAAAGTGCTTCAGTCTTCAGGACAACGTTCTGTAAATCACATGCAGGAAATTTGGAAGATTGACAAAAGAGTTATTAATGAAAACAGAGACTTGAAGCGATAGTTCCCCCAAACATGAAAATTCTGTCATCATTTGCTCACCCTCTTCTTATTTTTAACCTGTAGGCCTACGACTTTCTTTCTTCTGCAGAACACACAAAAGAAGACTTTTTGAAGAAAATTTGTAACGGCAGCAACTATTCTATTGTATAGGCACAAAAACAGTGCAAGTCAATGGGCACCGTCGCTGTTTGGATAACAACATTCTTCAAAATGTTTTCTTTTGAAAGAAAGAAAGTCATACATGTTTTAAATGAAAAGAGGGTGAGTAAATGTTGACAGAATTTTTATTTTTGGGTGAACCATCCCTTCAAGATTGCTATCAATATCATGAGACTAATAAACCACTGAATAACACAGATTTCATAAGAGGTACTAAAAGCTTTAGTAATGTCGAATGCAATATGCTTTTTGGAAACAACGTTTTGAGTTTGACAGCTTAGAAATCTTTTTTTCAGATGATTATTTCCAGACATGAAGCAGTTCAGTCCAGCAGGGCTTTAATATTAGAGATGTTTTATGTTCTGTAGTCTGAAAGTCTTTGATCCGTTTATTCACCATTCCACAGATCCCACAATCACAGACTTATTTCATGTGGCTGTGTGACGGCACAAATGCCTTTGTTTTCAATGAACACACTGATTCTTTGTGAATGAGCACTCAATGCAATACAGATTATAAAGACTGCGAACTTCAATAAGCATGCGAGTCTGTCTCTTGCATTCCGTATGTTATTGAAAGGTTTATTTTTGTTTGTATATCACAGTGCAACAATACGTTTAAAATCAAATGTGTTTGTGTGTTTGCTTCAAGGTGTCAGGGCGTGGTTATAAATACAGTTTGCCTACTGAGAAAACGTATACCTTTAATGCCCTGTAAAGTGTTTTGGAATAAAGTGTCTGCATGCATAAAGCAAATGAAAACTGAAGTTTGCTCTTCTAGTTTCTTGTTTACAGGTTTGTGACATTGAAAATAAAAATTCATTGCAAAAACCACAGAAACTTGAAACTAAATGGTTACCATTTGTGCGCTTTGGAAAAAACAGGAAATCTATATAAAACATGTCCTCAAGGATGAGTCAAATCAGATGATGTAATTAAAAATTCTCAATCACACAAAGCTCCTTCTATTTACTCAATTTGCCTTGAAGCTTTTGGCACAGAAGCCGTGACACAGAGCAGAAATGAACAGATACAGACTATTATTAATGACCATTTGCTCCCATTTACAAGGAAGTACTCAATAGATGAACTGAGATATTTGCTAAGTAGATAAATGATCTTTTAAGTGACTAAGCTTAGTTATAAGACCCGGTTCATTTCCCCCCATCCCCCTATAATCTACATCCACTCTTTACTGCATTCCAACTCCACAAACACCTTTTAAAAACCTTCCCACCATTAGGAAATAATTAGGAAACAATGAAGGCACCAGTGGACATACAACAATCTTCAATGTGATCACCCAGAGCTCCTTTACCCAGGGAGTGTAATGTTGAGGTCACATACAAATCAGCCCAAATGAATCTCTCTGTTTTCTTAGGCTTCTCTGGATGGCCATTCTAACTATAATCCATGACTGATTTACAAAAGACCTGAATGCTGTACTCGAGGTCAGGGCCACAGCTCTATAACTTCTCCTGTGGGGACCAGGAGAATGATGACTTGGGACTCATTCATTGTAGCCTTTTCTACACATGCTGAAATACAGGAGAAACTACTCCATAAATTTTGAAGCTTATAAGTTAACACATTTGTAAGACGTTGAATGGAAACGTTTAATCGGTCGTCTATATGTTGTCGGAATAGTTGCAGGTTGGTTCCCACCACACATGTTCAAATATGGTTATGTTTAAAAAGTACCGAACTTGTTTCCCTAGAGGACTATAAATATGCTTTGGCTGTTTTGTGTATCTCAATTCACACAGAAGATGTAAATTCATTCATAGAATAAGTGATGTAGAGGTCTATACTGACCAAGCAGTAATTGAGAAAACAGATGTACATGTATGTCTTTGGTACATTTTAAAAGTATTACAATTAAACCACACGTGGGATTTTACAAAGACACATAAAACAACAGCAATCTAACATACACACAATCATATTTCATATTTTCTAATAACTTTGTGGACAAATATTGACCCGTATACCAACATTGCACCTTCCTGTTTTTATATCATGGTTGTCTGATAAGTGTACTGTTAAGGGAGTCATTATTCCTGCAAGCTTAACCTACCTATGTGGATTTTATAGTCGTGTGGAATTACAGCAAACTGTCAATAAATTTTGCCTGTGCTGTAGCCCCTGATCGTTTTTCTTAGCTTATTTCTTACACATGTTTCCAGCAAAGAAACAATGGCAACCAGAGACCTTCCAAGTACCCCAATTGGCTTGGCCTCCATCCCAGATACCTTTTCCCTATACCTCTCTGTGACACCGTGGGTGGGATTAGAGAACGAAAACTGCATCTCTTTAAATCAGATTAAGACATGGAAAATATATGAAATGCCTCAATAGGCACTTCACAACAAATACTCATACTGAACTGTTAACTCTCAAAACAGCGCCTATACATAATGACAGTAGCCTGTATAATTGACAAGTTTAGCCGTTGCAGTCCACTTCTTGCTATAAGGATATTTTTTTTAATGTGTAAAAAAACAAAAAAAGCAAAGGTATTATAACTATGCTCTATGATCTACACAACAGATATTTCATAGCAAAAAACATTTAGTTTGTACCAGCTGTGTCAACAGCGTCCTCCCCTTGTGTAACAAAATTACTCGTATCACTTGAGAAAATCTCCCTTTGCCAGCATTAAGTGAGCTATCTGTCGATGAAGGGTAGAGTCTAAACAGTTTGTTTGCTTTCACGCTGAAATTTATTCTTGCTTTAAAATTAATGGATTTTGGACAAAACACTGGCCATGTTTTTACTCCGTGTTATCTGATTACATGTTTTGGGCCTTGTGATTAGCATCATGGAAATGTACAAATTCACACTTGTTTTTTACGACCATTTTGATATTAAAAGAGCATAACATTTTTTTTCTTTTTTTTTCTTTCTTTCTGCCATCATGTACTTACCCTCGTGTTCCCCACAGCCCGTATGACTTTCTTCCGGTGAGATGTTATGTAGATAGTGACTGACAGCCTTATTCACTTTCATAGTACGAATAAAAGCCAACATCAACATTTAAAAAATTATCTTGTTCCACGGAAGACAGAGATTCAGGAATTACATGAGGGTGAATAAGACATGACAGAATTTTTGTTATTGGGCATATTTTAAAGGAGCAGTTTACAAAAATTATTTTATACTGGACTCTGGGCATGTTTTAGTAATTTAATTGTGTTATATTGTCACTGTTAGACTGAAATCTTGCGTCTCTATCTTTTATTTATATCTTGTAAAGTGTTTTGGAGATACACGCTTTAATACTGACAGCGACGATATGTGATTCTATTTTACCTGTCCACTACATTTAACTTTTATACCTAATAATTGCTACCTTGTTGCCAATAATACTGCGATCTGACTTAATCTCTAACTATTATAGATAATCACTTTACAGTTAAACAGTTCATGATGCAGAATTCTTCACAGGTCTATCCTTGCAGCGTGCATGGAAAAAAGCTTCTGGATAAGAGCCCAGATTCCATGCAAATGCTCTTTTGCTAAACACTCACAAATGTTTTCTCCCACTGGCTTGTTCATTGTGGGACCTCACAGACAGAGCAGGAGATCCATCCCTGCTCCCCCTAGGGGTCCCCTGCGACCCCCAAGACTCATCTTCTTTCTGTTCTCACGTCCACACACGTCCCATTTGATGCGATGGTCAGCTGTGCCCACGCTGAGATATCAGTGGGAGAGTAGCTAACATCCCGCTCACATGTAAATCAAGAAGCACAGTCATTTACAGTAGATTATGTTTACAGTGCCTGTGAAACTAGACATTAAAGGGATAGTTCACCCAAAAACAAAAATTTTCGGTTTATTTACTCACCCCCAGGCCATCAGAGACGTAGGTGACGTCTTTTTTCTTGAGTAGAACCATAAAGAAGATTGTTTGGTAAATCCGCAGCCTTCTGTGCTTCATATAATGGGAGTTTATGGGGTCCACCTGTCTAAGAGTTCCTAAAGCACATAATTCCTAAAAAGCGGCTCCTGGCGACATGTTGACGTCTCGTGAAGCGAATCGATCAATATTTTCATAAAACTGAACGTCATTTTTAATCATATTAGCCATGCTGTGCAGCCTCAACACTTCCTTTCTCCAAGTGGCGCTAAACGCACCAGACGCTGGTATGCCATCCGCCACCCAATACTACAAGAAGAAGATATCGCTTCACAATACGTCACCATGTCGCCAGGAGCCATTTTTTGGAATGATGTGCTTAAGGAACTCTTAGACAGGTGGACCCCATATACTCCCATTATATGAAGCACAGAGGGCTGCGGATTTACCAAACAATCTTTATGGTTCTACTCAAGAAAAAAGGTCACCTACGTCTCGGATGGCCTGGGGGTGAGTAAATAAACAGAAAATTTGAGATTTTGGGTGAACTATCCCTTTAATATCCAACAGCAGTTCTGCTAAATGCTTGGCTTACCCCTGCAGAGCTAAAATGTGCTATATCATGTATCCATCAAAAATCTAACTGCAAACATATATTTCACAAAGGTTAAGGAATTCCCTAATTTCACATTTCCAACATTCTAGATTAATTCTATTTTCTTTTAATGCATGCTTTACTGTGGTGGCAATTGAGTCTGGATTGAATTTAAACTTAAATATAAACATTGACACCAAGGGTTTCATAGCGTGAAAAAGTCCAGCGGGAAAGAGAATGTGAACGATTGAACATTTACAGTAAATGAACTGCATGTGTTACAGGGGGATTTAACGCCGTTTCATGTATTCTGACTTCTTTACAATGTTAAACATGCTGGCTTCTCATGCTTAACATGGTCAACTTGTGAAAAAACCGAGTTGGACGTATTACGTAGTATTTCTGTGCTTGATATACTCCACCAAGGTTCGTATAGGTTTCTGAAA
The DNA here is from genome assembly GCA_006030095.1 of Triplophysa siluroides. Classification (NCBI taxonomy): domain Eukaryota; kingdom Metazoa; phylum Chordata; class Actinopteri; order Cypriniformes; family Nemacheilidae; genus Triplophysa; species Triplophysa siluroides. Next base: position 385,444 of record VCII01000193.1, read on the forward strand.
GTTTTTTACAAACATGAAAAAACAACTTTTCAAGTCCCTTATTGGACAATTCTCCCGGAAAAGCACGCCTACGGCAAGGCGAAAGAAATAGCCCGCCCGCGCGTCAACGATGTGCGATAGGAAGACCCGCTTACCATCAAGATTGGCTGCGCTGTGGGCCTGCAGCTGCAGCTCGTTACTCTTGCGATAGTGAGAGAAGTTGAGGTGTGTGTTTGTTTGTTCACGGCATTTCAGTGATGGATGTTACATAAACGGTGGATATAACGCTGGATTTGCATATCATTTGAAACTGATAGATTAGATAGATAGACAAGCGCTAAAAGATTCCGGACATAAACCGCACGCGGTAAGTGAAACTAAGTCATATGTCTGTGTTTTGTTGGCAATTGGCGCATACGTGCATAATGTCAACACAAACTTATAGTGAATCAACAGTTATGCAGGGATAATGCGATGATGTATTGTGTGTATGTGTTTCGTAAATAATCGTACAGCTGTATCTATCTTTTATAAAGGTGATCAAACTCTTCGAAGATACGAAGTATACAATACTATGATAGGTATTTAAGATTTATATGAGATTGGCAGAAACTGTGCGTTCAACCGGACCTTTAACTGTGCAATAAAACTTGTTATATACAAGTGGCCTTTTCTTTATTTCCTAATCATTTTTGTGCGAATATTTTCTGGTCACTGATCCTGTTCATGCATATAGGTCACTATAGTGGACAACTAGGCTATTCAAAAAGCCATTTTTGCATATGCATCATGGATTTATGGCATAGTTGCCATTATGCCACTCAAGTGAAAAATGAAATGTAAACAATATTTGTAAAAAGTTGTTTTTCATACCCTAAGAGCAATAAAAACGCACAGGAAAGACATCTTTGCTGAGGCCTCATAATTCACACATACAAATTAAATATATAAATAAATATTCAAATCTTTCCAACACTTTCTGTATTTGATTAATTTCAAAGTTTCAAAGTATCTATTTTCAAAAGAGACCAAGATTATGTATGTAGACAAAAAACTTTGCCCATTTTACTTTGTGTGGCTCGATTTGCTTCTGTAATCTGGGTCTGTAATCTTGTTTGCTGGTTGACCATACTAGGAAAAACACTCAAATATCTTTACCCGTAAAGTAAAACGTGCACTACACTTTAAGTAGACTTCCATACTGCGCTTAAAGTGTTCTATTGCCACACATTCATTTTTACAAAAAACTGTTTTTTTGTACTTATATTTATGGTGTCACAAAATAGCACAGTGAAGTACACTTTGGTATATTTTTCACTTAACACAGAGGAGCAATAATGCATATGAATTTGTGCCTTGCAACATTATACGCGAGTCACATGCCCATTTTTCACTAAATGACCCAGACGTGATGTGTCCTTACAGTGACTACAAAGTTTTACATTCTTCTCAAAGAGACTCATCTCAGATTTCAGCATAATCCAAAGGCGTGTCCGCAGCCCGTGGGCACAGCCTGATACTGTCACACATGAGACAAGGGCTAGGTCTACTTTAAAGCCAGAAAATAGATCTTAACTGTTTGCCTTACCCATTAGGCAAAGGTAGGCAATCGCCTGGGGCCCATAGCTCCCAGGGGCCTCCGAAAGGAAGGGGTGGATATAACCAATAAGCAATGTCGGCAGCTTTGTAGAACCCCAAGGAATCATCAAAATAGTCGGGATATACCTGTCAACGTTTAAGATTATTACATCTGTTTATTAAGCTTAGTTTTCATTTGACTGGGGGTGCTTTGAGGAGGAAGAGAAATAAGGTTTGCAGTAAAGTAAAATGGTGCATAGTTGGGCCCCCATTCATGTATTTGCCTATGTTCCTCAAATCACTAAATCCGCCCCCGCCTTGTCTCACATATCACGCACAGCTCACCCACACGGTCCCACAATCCATTTCACACAGCTGAGGGTTATGACGAGGGTTCAGGGCCAAGTCTCAATGACTCAGAGTGAGAACCGGCGAAAAAGCCTCGTCAGTAGCGCAAGACAGGAAAGAAAGGTTAAAAGGGAAGAATATTCATTCATTTAAGTACTCCGCCAACAAACACCCCCTGCGCTTTGGCCCTTTCCTGCCGTTGATGTCCATCTCTATACCTTGAGATTCTCCTTTAGCGCCTGCTGAGTAGAAAGGATGGGCTGGTCAAAGCCCCCCTGCCTACACGCTCCAGAACTCAAAAACATCTGGCACAGCAGAGTGCTGTGGGACCCGCATGCAAAGACATTTAGTCAGGCTTCCTTTTTTACATAAAGATGTATGAAATACTTCAAGTGAAAATAAAACCACAACAAATAGTGTCCATGCTTGTAAAATTATACTTTTACAGCCCCTCTCCACATGGTAATACCGTAGTACTTCGATGTGAGGGCGTGACATGTTCGGCTTGTTTAAAGATCTTCATGTACCACACATTAAATGCTTTTGTTAAAGGAATAGTTCACCCAAAAAAAAAATTCTAGCATCATTTACTCACCTTTGAGTTGTGCTAAATCTGTACAAACTTCTTTGTTCTGATGAACACAGAGAAAGATATTTGGAAGAATGCCTTTAACCAAACTGTTCTTGGACCCCATTGACTCCCATAGTAGGAAATTGTTTTATATTTTATTTGTTCTGTTGAACACAAAAGAAGATCTTTTGAAGAATGTAGGACAGCAAACTAGCTGCAAAAAGCACTTTTAACTACCAATTTTCCCTACGATCGATGGGGTCCAAGACCGGTTTGGTTTCAATCATTCCTCCAAATATCTTTCTTTCTGTTCAACCAAACAAATAAATGTATACAGGTTTGGGACAACCAGAGAGTAATTCACGACATCATTTAAATCATAATTCACCCTTTAATCCATCCGACTTTGAAAACCTCCTTTCCAACAATTGTGCGCACAGCAGGTATCAGCATTTATCTTCTATCAAGATCAGTCGACAATCAGCAGACACAATACCGCTGTCACACAGCTGTCTGGATGACGTTCAGATTTGCTGACCTACGAAACGGTTCGCTGACCTCACAGTGGGCCCTACGACCCACATCTCAAGACCGGGGTGACCTCATCATCTTTATCTGCAAAACACAGTTTTCATTTTTGAATTAATTTCATGAATTAGTAGATCTCCTCTCAGTCCACTCTCCAGCTTGAGACAGCTGTATTATTTAAAGGGGGTGCTAGTTTACAGATGAATGGGTTATCTAAAACATGGGAGTTCCCACCCCCTCTTTCTCCTTCCTCCCACCCCTTCTCTTAGCTGTTTCCTCCCTTCACACACACTCACACACCGCAGTCATTCAGAGGCACAGCGTGGAGGCTGCACATGCACACAACAGAACGTTCGGGACAACATGGCAAGGATACCTCACCCCTGTGTGACCATATCGGCGTGCTTGGCAGGAGCTCTCCTACTGCTGCCGCTCTGCTTGGGTGAGTGTTTGAGAGTGTGTGCGAGAGAGAGAACTAAAGCTGCTAGACTGATTATTACTTTTATTGAGAGAAGTTGTTGTGGGTGAATGTTTGGAATGAAAGCAGAAGTGGCGAAAAGTTCAGATCAGGGTAGAGAGACACATTCCTGGAGAGAATTGAAAAAAATGCATGTGTGGTTGTAATGTGCACAGTCTTGTCGTTCTTAATGAGTGTTTACACACAAACACGTGTTTGTGAGCCATGCAGGGACCCCCTGACAGGAAAGGTAAGTGCTGGGGGCATCTGGTTTTGATTTTTATCTGCTAAGACGCAGGGGCAACTTACGAAAGCCAGGCAACCGTGACCTCGGGCAAGTGATCAAATCTTGTTATAGATCCGCAGCAAGTAACTACTTGTCAGATAACTACTAGGACACTTGGCAACTGTCAGAGAATGTGTTTTCTACTGATACGTTGCTTATCATGTGCGCAAAAATATCAAGATATGTTATCACAAGGAAAAAGCAACTTCTACTAGTATTTGGCGTAAAAATAACAATCTTCATCATTTACGCACTCTCTTGTCATTTCAAACATGTATGACTTTTTTTCTTCTGCAGAACACAAAAGAAGAAATTTTGAAGAATGTCGGTAACCATACAACACTGGTCTCCATTGACTTCCACTGTATGGACACAAAACCAATGCAAGTCAATGGGAACAGCAACATTCTTCCAAATATCTTTTTTTGAGTTGAGTTCTGAAATGAAAAGAGGCTGAGTAAATGATGACGGAATTATCATTTTTGGGTGAACTTCCCCTTAAATGGAGTAATCCTGCTTATCAGTTAACTTTTTAGGATAACATTTCAGTTTGGAAATTCCCAGGAAAGCGAGACAAAACCTAGTGCATCTTTATTGAATTGTTTAACACTCCGGCAGTGCAGTAGACACTCTCCAGCATGACAGACGGCTCCAGGGGGTTATAATAATCTCGAGAGCAATGCAATACCACTGTGTTCCCTGCACAGCTGTTTTCTGTCTACATGTTTGTAAAGCGCTCATGATCATTGCTCTCACTTCCTTCTCTTGTTCGGTCTACTGTATTGACTCACAACAGAAACAAGCAGGAATCGGGTCTTTTGTGTTGAGGAAGTGACAGACAAGCATCCATGACTTCATTGTGGAATTGTGCATTAATAATAGCAATATGTTATTTTGAAAGTCGGTTTGGAAAAAGCATCTGCTAAATGTTTTAATACGTTCACAGTACGTCACAGTACGTCAAATACGTTTTACAGTATAGATTTAACTTCTATACTAATATCATTTACAGAGTCAAACTTTGTAAATGCCAGAACTGCTGTTAGTGAACATAAATGTCCCAATTTAATGTTCGCTTTCGGCACATAGAGAGTTTTGCTGTAATGCATTAAGATTGAACACTTGGCAGTCTGTACTGGGAATGTGCCCAGTAGTATGACAGACTGTGCCAGGAGCCTGGTGACTTTATGACTTAATCACTGCAAAAAAAAGCGGGAATAAATAAAGCAGATGAGATGAGTAACATGTGTTATGGTCTTTCTCTTGGACTGACTTCACCATCAGCCTTGGGAAAAGTGATAAGCGGAAAAGTTGGCCAAAATCATTATGGGAGTGATGTTTTACCTTTAGGATATTATTGTAAGTGTTCATGCTTGTTTTGACATTAGTTTAGGATAACATCTTGAAATCACAAGTTTAGTGGGTTTTGAATGACTGATGGCGATAACTCTGTGGTTGCTCTTGGTGGGAGTTGAGGGGTCATGTTCCGCCCGACTAAATTTCCCAATCCCAGTGTTTTACAGCAAAAGTTATGAAATGTCCATCTAAGTTTAAAAGCACACTTAAGAGTTTAAAATGTTTTAAAGGGACAGTTCACCTAAAATGTTTAATTCTGACATCATTTATTCAACTTCTATTGATTTTCACAGTTTATAATGAGTGCGAGAATTTGGACAAAGGCCAAACAATATATTGACCTCTAGACACGTCGAATGTTGTTCACATCCACATATATCTTAGTAGTACTGACACTGGGAGAACATGCGAGACGTATAAAAGTCATATAATTGGATGCATGGCAAGTAGATCCATTGCATGCATCTGCAGCACAGCTCGATTAAGTTTCCTCACTAAGTTACACATATTCAACAGGGCCTGTAAATACCTTCACCCTAAAACCCCTGCAGCATGCTCAGCCCTCGCCGACAGAAACACAGCTCTGTTATTTTTGTTTCTTTATTTGGCAAAGTTATCTGATTAAACGGTGACAACAGTGTTTGGATAAGAGCCCTTTGTGAAACATTGTGGCACATGAGACCCAATTGCTGTATTCTGTCATTAGATGGGACTTTATAAGTGAAAGATTTGTACTAGTGATGATGTATTTTAAATAAACAAACTCATCACTTACTCGAGAGACAAACCGCAGATCTGGCCCGGCATCCCACTGTCGGCTAACAGCATTTAGGCCTGTGTGTTTATGATACCACTTGTTTATTGGTGTTGATCCAGGTATTAACTCTGCCCTGTTTCCCACAAATCTCAAACGAAGGGAAAGAATGACTGCTTACAGATAATTAGCTTTGACAAGGCAACAGTTTCCAAAGACGTATGATTGCATATTAGTGTGTTATTGTTTGTAAAACCCATCAAATACACTTAGAGCGTCATGGAAAACACGACATTAGAAAGTATGAGATCTCTCTTTTCATTACCTGCTATTTCAAGGGTGATTTAAATGATGAAGTGAGGGAGTGCTGGGAAAAGCCTAATGGCAGCCTACTGGCCATAGGCCCAAAGCAAGTGTAGCAAACCATTTGAGTTTTTATTCTATTTAAAGGGACAGTTCCCCCAAAATGTTTTTTTTAAATAATTAACTCAGCCTCATGTCTTTCCAAAACCTGTATGACTTTCTTTGTTCTGCAGAACACAAAAGAAGATATTTTGAAGAATGTTGGTAGCCAAACAACACTGGCCTCCATTAACTTCCACTGTATGGACACAAAACCACCGAGACTTTTTCTCAAAATATCTTTTTTTGTGTTCCACAGAAGAAAGAGTCATATACAGGTTTCGAAAAAAAGTAGATGTTAGGCAGTAGATTAAAGCAGACATAATATGAACTGATATATTTAGGGTGTAAACCTGTACCCATTCACATATTGTCTACATTGTTGTAAATCAGACAGACATATTCCGTATCCTGTTCTATTTGGAAATATGATATTTATCTGTCTAAAAGCTTCAAAGGTAATGGAGTCCCAGATAAGCCCGAGGCACGCAAGGTGAGCGTCTTATAGTACATTCAATTCACAGCCATGATATCCTTCATATCCCCTCAAAAGTGAATCAAACTGATCTTACTAAAACAGCTGTATAAATGAGGATTTAAAAAGGAAAGGCTTGACAGACTATTTGTTCAGCCTGGGGAAGCAGAATCACAAGGTCAATTCCCATCCTGTACTTTAAAACTAAGCTCTCGAGGAGGGTCAGCACTTCAGGGCCCCATGTGCCTCCAGAGGCTGTAAGTCTTATAAATACAGAGACCTGCTTTAGGAGATTTCCATATGATCCAAGAATCATCCAGAGACTGATATTTTTTACAGTACCAGGCTACCAGCCATGCTATTTAGTCATGCTGTCATCTCCGGCTGATGCTTCATGTCTCAGGTGGCCTGTTAGTCTTGTCTCATTAGATATTATGAAGCACTGTACATGTGTTCCCCTAAAGCAGGAATGCATTTCAGACATAATTAAATTTCTTTGTAAAAATAACAGTTATAAACGGATGTTATTGCACGACACAACAAACTGTAACTCTAATCCGAGGCATTAAATGGCAAATTCTAAGTTAACTTGGTGCAAGTACTTACCGAAATACCTTCAAGACATTTTTGCATCTTCTCACTACACAGATGTCACTGTTGTGTCTCATTCTCTGGCAATCCCACAGTATCCCAGGCATACATCATGAGAAGACATGATACATGGAAAGAAAGAGTGTCCTGGTGAATAGCTCTAGCTGTCTCACATAACTGATGAATAGCAATAGTATGTGAGAAGCAATACAAAGATCTCAAGTTACCGACACTGTTTCTTTTCAACGGGAAACAATGTCCTCTCTAGTTCAGCTAGGTGACTGAGCTGTGTCGGGCAGTAAAGATCGGCGGATAAAGTTCAAAGAGTTCATTGTGTTTGTGAAAAGGAGAAAAGTCATAACTGATGGCTAACATGCTCACCGTTGGACTGCATGGTATAACGGAAATATTGTAATAGAATGTTTTTATCTAAGAACAATTTATCATGTTAAATTGAGTCTTAAAACAGTCCAACACATAACAAAATTATTTTAAATGATTTAATTGTGACCCCCGACTTATCGACATTACTACATTCTTATATATACATATATATTAGATACTTATATACATTATATATAATATATATATTATATATACATATTATATATTATATATATATATATAAATATTATAGTCTAAATATATATATATATATTGTGTATATGTATATAATGAACAGTATGTCATTTCTTCTTTATTTGTGATCTTTTCTCAGCAAATATTGATATAATGCAATTCATTAAATGTTTCATCATTCATATTAAAGCAACACTTCACCCAAAAATGAAAATTCTGTCTTCATTTGCTCACCCTCAAGTTGTTCCAAATCTGTATAAATTTATGTTGTGATGAACACAGAGAAAGTTATTTGGAAGAATGCTTGTAACCAAACAGTTCTTGGCCACATTTGACTACCATAGTAGGAAAAATTACTTTATAAATGTCTTTGTTCTGTTGAACCCAAAATAAGACATTTTGAAGATTGTAGGATTGACTATCAGTGCAATTTTTCCTATGTTGGTAATCAATGGGGTCCAAGAACTGTTTGGTTACAATAATCTAATACTAATAAAGCTAATAATCTCTTCTGTTTTTATAGGTGACCATTATGAATTTGACTATGAGTTACCGGAGTACTCTGACAATTCATCAATCGAGTACAGTTTCTACAGTAGGTTTTTTAACAGTCTCATGCTGTCACTTCATGTTATGGGGGGGGGGGTTATTATCAAACACGTAATAGATTTCCACATGTAGCCTATAAACTTTGTACAGTATCTCAGATAATCAGAGGAATAAAGTCGTAAATCATATGCATATGAGTTAATACCTGTGTCCATAAAACAGAACTTTTCTTTGTGGTGTTTTTATGGTCTCACCAGGCAATGGCAGCACTGAGGAACTCGAGAAATTTCTATTGGGAGGAGGGATAGACACTGGAGGAGACCCCAGCGTTACAGAAAAAGATGAAAGTGTGCGAGAAGTAAAACCAACTGAGACAACTACCACTATTATGAATCAGGTATCTCCTGAAATTCTGTTTCTATCACACGTGCTGGTGTTGATCAAATCTAAGCAAACTTGAAACATGTTGAATACTCAAAATGCTCAGATGTCAAACAAGAAAAACAAATTCCTGAGTGTTGTGTCTTATGAGACACAAAGGCTCTGTCGCTTTGAGACTTGACTGAACGGCTGGTGTGCTGTACTACTTGTGTGGGTGGACAGAGATTCAACATCACAACCCTATCATTAAAAATAAAAAAAATAAACAATAAATCTGCGCAGTAATCATTTTTTTTATCTTTTGAAACATTTTAGCAAAGCAAAGAATGCCACTGACCTATGATGATAACCCAGGAAAAAACAAGGATTGTGAAATCCGGAGCTGCTGAACTTTTAAAGTGATTTCAAAAGCATCCTAACATAAAATGGACTTATGCTCCATGGAGATTCAAATTATAGCAGCATAATTAAACAGCGCTCTCTATATTTAATGTCAGCGATATATGCTGTGAAAATATCACGGTGGAGGGGATCAAATTCATGTCCAATAAAACGCCGCTAACTGAAATGCCATTGCCTGTGTCTGAGAAACCACTGCTGACCGAGCACTCCAGCAAATGAACATGAATGTAAACAGGTGCCCCTATTATTTAAAGAATATGGATTCCTTTGAGTGCTCCATCTGCTCCATATCCTCATTGTATTGGGAAGTTAAACAATGGCTCTGTGTTCAAGGAAGGCTTCAGCACTATAGGGGAAATGTGTAAATGGGGAACTGCATCCTTTGATCAAACCCGACAATACAGCACTTGGTCTATTCAAACATGCACATTTCATTAAACAAGCATCTAATTCTTAGCCATCTGAATTTCTGACATTACATTTGTAACATCTGCTTTAAGAAAAAAACATATATACAATAGAACTCAGTCACATGCGGTAGAGAGAGCAATGAAGAACAAAGGCACACGATCCTTCTGAACTAATGTATTCATCATTCATACAGCAGTATCCAATTTATTATCTTATATAATTGTGACTAGACAGTTGGAGGAACATTAGAGAAATGAAAATCCAACGCAAATGTTTTGTTTAAGTTATACAAAAAGATGTGCACTGCCAGCCGAACACATCAAATAAATATAAATCTAATATTCAATAAATCACATATTTTTCGGTCAGGTTTGCTTTCATTACGGATAATGTTATTTGTTTTATAATTGAATTATTCACATTAAATAATCACCATCTGCCAAACCCTAGCACCCAGGCCTATTTGATATTTGATTCTTTGGACAGAGTAGCACATACTGACACAATTCCTGTTTTTTTCACTGTTTTAGGCATCTAGGTCGACGCCTGTATATTTACTTCTTACTCTGGTGATGATGGTTTATCAACTACTCAGACTACTATAGAAGACACTCAGCATTTCACAGAACACTGTCACACATCTAAAGAGGTGAGTAACATGAATATAATATAAATAACACTTACTGTATGTTTTCTTTTCCATATGAATGCATTTGTGCATTTAATAAAATACGATCTGGGCAATTCATGCAAATGTCACCATGAAAAATATTTTTACCAAATGGGAAAATATAATAATTGTTTTATGTTCTATGAAGAGCTAACCCTTCTTTATTTGTTGTGTATTACGTCTTTTGATTTGTGCATTTTAATTCACAGAAATCCTACAAAAATTGTCCTTTTTTGTCACATCCATAAAGCATCATCCTAAAAATAAAACATGTATAGACAGATGTTTTTCTGATGTTTGGAGACTATCAACAGGGCTTTAGGACAATAAACACAGAAGGTGTAATCAATGTATTGGTAATAAATACGTTATCTGAGAATTAATATTTCAGTTAATATTACAATTTAATTAACATTTCTGTTTTTGCAAACGTCAAAACCATAACACTGGAACTGCCCAATTGTGGATTTTATATATTCTATTTTTTAACAAATGTCTGCTGATGTTGACAAAAAAATACAACGCTCTTTACAGCCAGAAGAGGGCGCTCAAGCATCGATGGCGTCATTTTGAAAACAGTTTTATGGGATGTGCGGGTGTAATAGGATCACCCAGAGCACATACTGTGATTTGAAATGAGTGTCAGACTTGAGTTTTCTCAGACTTCTTGACACTCATTAAAAGTCACACACACCTTCCCTACGGCTTTATGTCCTAACCTGCTCTCTGCTCTCCACCTAGGACTCATCATGAAATAGATGTAGCCAATAAACTAGCGATAACATCTTTTAATACTTCACTCAGCTGCTTTCTGTTTCTCCAATTATTCTAGAAGTCCCAGAGGAGGAAGAGCAGATGGACAGATAACCTGGACCTTCGGTACAGACAGACACGCATACATGTACATGTGCACACCCACAAAGAGCTTAAGCAAAGACAATATTGAGTGGAAAGCCTCCATGACCAACTACGACAACGCAAGCTGTTCATGAAAAAAGACACATTGTTTCGCCTTTTTCGTTGCAAAATCGAACACAAAAAGCACACGGATATCACCGGTCACGTAGGCTAAATGAATGGAGCATGTGAATATGAAATGGAGCTAAACTAAATAACAGATTATTTTGTGTCTATTTTGTCACTTTCTGATTCATACCAAAAACCTGAATAACAAAAACTTGAGAAAACAAGACTTTTCAGTTGTTTAATGAATGTAGAAATTCCTCTACGTGCAAGCTATTCAGTATCATGTACAACCACATGTCTCTGTTTTAGAGATTTTTTATATATACAACTTTTTTTATAAAACATCTGATTGCCACGAAAATTTCAGTCTTTGCAATACTTTTTCAGAATGTCTTAAAATGTCAGACAAACAATCAAATCAGTACAACATTTTGTAAACAATTGCCAATAGCAATTTCATCTTTTTCATATATATTTATCTTTCTAATTCATCTTATGCTGTTGCAGAAACACACAATTTACTATAATTTCGATATCATGACCTTTCAAAATTGGCACTTTTCTTAACCACACTGCACTTCTAAGCCACACTCCTTCCTTCCTCCGTGATCCAATTTAGGACAGCAGCACAATTAATTGTCATGGATGTATTAATATTAAAAATGTTTGTGTTAGCAATAAGTAAGAGATGGTGCTCTACACCAAAATGCACATGAATTTGTGAGCCATTTTTAATATGTTGTTACAGATACTGAATAAAATATTTTTTCAAGTAACACACTGCTGTTTTACTATTTTCCTTTGATGAGTGAGATCAAACAAGTTTAAACAAAGGATTTGTTATAATCTGGTCCTTCTGTATTTTCTTAACTTCTTAATGCATTATATTAAGTCTTTTTTATTTCTTAAATAAAAAAAACTCAGATTCAAATGAAAGTAAACTAAAATGTGAAGTAGACTGTAGCCAACAAAAGAAGCCATGTGGCTTCAAATGAACAAAGTAGAAGATAAAGTGACCTATTTGTCAGGTATGGTGACCCATACCCGAAATGTGACCTCTGCATTTAACCCATCCAGAGAGTCGTGAACACACGCACACCCGGAGCAGTGGGCAGCTATCACTCCAGTGCCCGGGGATATGTCAGTGTGTGTCATCTTCAGGATAATTCATGCTCATGCTTGCAAACTTCATGTCTGAACTCATAACTTACTTAATAATAACAAACTTTTTAAAACATCAGAAGCAATTCATATGGAAACCGTCAAATTTAAAAATGTACCTGTCTCTCATTTCTGTTTTCATCTCATGTCTTCCTCACATCGTGTCTTCGCAAACCATCCGCATGACCTCATCAGGCTCTCACATGGAAAAATTAAACAAGCACAACCCACACTCATCCCCCACGTAATAGCAAAACGAATCAGCAGCAAAAATGTCATTCAGGCAGCAGTACCTGCGTCAGCCCCCTTCGGCAACATTTGGTAAAATATTCATGGCTTTTACCCGCTTACTCTGCCATGAGAGAGAGGCCTCGGTCAATAGGTCAGTGGGAGAAACACGGAGAGAGATGTCTGAGGTGTTTATAAACTGAGAATAAGGTCAGAAACGACATCACGCGGTGTCATGGTGATGACGACAGCGGTATCTAAAACGGATCCTTATCTGTGCTCCTCAGACAGTTTTTATTATTTTGACACAGCGCCGCTGATGTGTGCTTTCGATAAAGCGAATCTGATCCTCTTCGTAATATCTGACGTTTTATTCAGCCTGTGTTCTCTTACCAAAATCTGAATGGACGAGTCTGAATGCATAAAAACTGTGGTGTGTCCACTATTGCCAATCAGTTTCAACGGGAAGTAGCAAACAAACGCACGCAGCACGCTTGAGAAGTTGCTAAAAGTCGGTAAATGACGACATGCGTAATTGGCATATTTATGACGCCATTGCGCAACATTTGCATCGAAGTCACGCTGCGCCGTCATCTTGCAGAAACTTCATATGTTTTCTAAAATATCAAATCTTTAGTTAAGATCTGACAAGTTCAATGTTCTAAAAGTTATAGTCACCTAGTTACTAAGCAAATTCTAAAAATGTTATGTTAATGTATGTTACAGACAACATTTTTATAGTTTTATATATGGGGTAGTGAAGGCTACTTCACGGGGTCAACAGACCATGACAAAAAATAAGTGTGTGACCGTAACCTGGCATCGAAGGATCATAAATAAATCATTATATTGCTGATTAAATGTGTAATTTATAAATTCAGTTCCCAGAGTTTTCCTTATCTAAAGTTGAACAAATGTGACAAATATTTTCAAAACAATAGGACAGCATTATGAGATTAATGTAATACAAATGCATACGGAAGATGACAAATAAACCGTACCATGTGTCCTATGCTGTGACAGCAAAAATGTCGAAACAAACTGTTAATAATATATTATAATTTATATTTATAATATAAGATAGCATAAGAGAGATTTATCTTCATTGTTATTTTTCTACATTTTTGCTGTGTCACCATAGGACACATGTGCTATATTTGTCATCTATCCTTAGGAATACATCTGGATTCAATTTGAACAAGAAATCAGTGTTCTTGTACTATAACTTTTAGATATTCTCATATTTAGAACAAATTAAATTGATCAAAGATTTACCCAAAGAGGAGATTTTTTAATGGTGGCCAGAAGGTTATTCGTAAAATGTAATTTCTGTTTTGTCTTTCTGTCATTTTACAGCCTTTTAAATTTAATTTGAGAATCAGTGGCTTTATACGATCAGAAAGGTGTTTACACTCATTCAGCATAAGTGATCATCGACAGTCATGGTCATGCTTAATATGACTCATGTTCTCTGTTTTCTTGTCCCGTTGTGTTTCCATATCCCACTTTCATATCAGTTTTGAGGTTAATAATGTAACACCCAGCAGAGGACACAAGGAAAAAAGATTTGTGTACAAACTGATCATGTTACTGGTTTAGCTATGAACAGACCAAACAAAGTTCCCATAACAACAGAATCAGAAACGTGCCTTTCAACTGAATTTGATCAATTCAGGAAAACAGTTGGCAAGGCTGTTCACAGTCTCGCAATACATCATGGCCACTTTTACTGATGTCACCATGCATTATGCACAGTCTCACATTAAGAACAGGTGTGCAAAGCTGCTTTTTGTTTGACAAATCTCCAAATCTTACACATAGTGTACTACGATGCACATTTTTATCTGGTGAACAGTATCTTTCTCATGAATCATAAAATTGTTATGGTACTTGTTTGCACTTTGGGTTCTAGAAAGGTGCTACAGAAGTCAAATGTATAATCATTATTACCTAAATGGCAAATACAGAATATATGTAGCTGTGGATGTTTGAATTAAACAGTGGCATTCAAATGTATGGACAGCTTTGTAAATTCTGAAGCAGTTCCCTCAATCATTGCGTCTGTAAGGTCTCATATTTGCTTGATTCCAGATGCATCAGGTCATTTTGAATAAGTAAAATTTGCGCGCTCCACAAGGTTACTGTGCAAGCCAGGTGAATAATGGTCTGACACTCCAGAGGTATGAAACTCTGGCAGGTCCAACACTCCTGAATAATGCAAGAAGCATCAGCACACACATATTAACATATTGTAGACTGTATATCAGTTTCTGTAATATTTTTTCAGGCTCAACTCTGCTGAGCTCCAGTGGGCAACCAGTCTTGGGCTACAGGGTGATATGCCTGCTGGCTAACTCTTAACAAGACAAATGGATAAACCAAACATCTTGGTTATAAATAACTGAGAATGTATTAGTTTGTCTAAAATATTGGTCCATATCTGACCCACCCATGGGTTAAAACAACTCAGCCTCAGGGGCGGACTTACCCATTAGGCAAAGGTAGGCAATCGCCTTGGGCCCCGAGCTACCAGGGGCCTCCAAATGACATGGGTGAACTTAACTAATAAGCATATCCGCGGGAACGTATACAGGGGGTGCTGAATATTTTTGGCCAGGGTTGAATCAGGGTTTGAATTTTAGCGTGGGGTTGCGCATAATTTATATCATCCCTGCAAATCTAGCTTTATTATTGGGAAACATTTCTGCATCGTTTGTACAGTATTTGCATTATATCTGATCAAATAATTAAATAAACCCACCGACTTGAACAAAATCAAAACGCAAAATAGTCTATTCTAGAATTTAATTCAAAAGTCAGCGCTGCACCAGCCCCCTATGACCATGGGCATTTTCCAAACAGAAGTGAGCATCCCTATGCCCTACTCCCTTCGAAGGTCTAACAGACTTCTGAAAGGGCCCTTCGCGAAGGGATTCAGGTGTTCACTTTCGTTTGGAACGCCCCTACAAATGGCGTCCCCTTCGCCAAGGCCCCTTCAAGGGCACATAAAAGCCACATGTGCCACATGTCTACAAAATAGGTTTTCATTTGAATCTTTCACTGAGCCCTGTTGAGCATCTCTTTGTTTCTCACGGACAGTGTGGTCTGTCTCGCGCTGCGAACTCGGGCTGATCTTGTCACTCAACGGAATGTACCAAGGTGAGCCAAAGAGCTTATTTACTGATTATCATTCAAAGGCCACCTGTTTTTCAAAGCAATATAGAATAGAAGTAGTTAAAAATGGCCCATCCTGCATCAGGAGTCTGAACTTTGCAATACCTGTGACACGATAGGGTACGATTAAGATAGGCTACTACAGCATACAAAACAAACACATAAACAAATGTTATATGTATGCCTATAAGTCAAAGCACAATCTGCTGTGTATGAAACTACAAGCTGCGTGGCGGGAGCTAACATCAACATGTAATAAACCATGGGCAAACCATTCATCACGTGTAAACACAACTGCATGATGTACAGCGACAGCACATAAAAATATACCCGTACAGACCTCTCAGCCCAAATCTCAAATAAAGAATATATAGCCTAATTGTCTTACTGCTGGCCTGCATGCAAAACTCCAAACTTGGCCTTTCTCTTTCAGGGCTGACGCTGATGCAGTCCCGCATGAGGGCATTAATGTCCAAGTTGTCCAGTATAAAAAGTCTGAAATTCGTTTTTGCGCCATTTGGACAACAAGTCCGCTCGTGACACTCGACTTTCACTAATAATGCTATGACGTCATGTGGCTTACCTTTTACAGTGAAATCATTCATGTTTTTAATGAATATTAGTGAATAGGCAAATTAATAAAAATTATTTTATTTATTTTTTGATAAAACATTTTTATTTATTTATTTTTGACAGTTTTTAAGTTATTTCGCTCGATGCCAGGAGGTGCTGCAGCCCCCTTGCCGCGGCTATGCCAATTAGCCATGTCAGCAGCCACATAAAGCCCTTAGGAATCATCAAAATAGTCGGGATATCCCTGTTAACGTTTTACAACATACGTAAACTGCATACCGACAATCAGAGGCATGAGCCAATCTCCATTCCAGGGGCCATGCCACCAATTCAGCTACCAGAACACCAGATGGACAGCTTCAGCTCCTTGAAACCAACGGTATACCATACAAGAAAGTCCCTGGGGTGTTGAGGTACCTTTGGAGATTAATGGCTGTGGCATGTAAAGAGCAGGTGATACCAAAGGTCTGGAGAAGGGCAGGAGGCATACCGATCCCCAAGGAGAAAAACTCCTCGACTATTGACCAGTTTCGCTAAATGAGCCTCTTGAATGTGGAATGTAAGATTTTCTTCAGTGTTGTGGCCAATAGACTCTCAGGATTTCTGAAGAGAAACAACTTCATTGACACTTCAGTGCAGAAGGCAGGCATAGGGGGTTTCTCTGGATGTTTGGAATAGAGGACTGCATTGAGATTTGAATCCAGCGGGACCCAACGCAAATCTCGCGGGAGTGGGCGGGTTAAGCTTTGCCGTGGACAGGACTGGGCGGGTAAAACAAATAGTGCGGGCCCAGCGAATTATAGCGGCCAGCAAGGATGGAGCCGATTAACGAAGTAGAGAGGAAGATTAAAGCGGGGATTTACTGCACAAAACAGAAGCAAGGCAAGACCGACATTTGGACAAATTGCTCTATTGTTACTGCCAAAAGTGATAAAGAATTAGAATTCGTAAATTGCAATAAATTTGCAAAAGTATTCATATAAAACGCACATTGCTACGTTTGAATACTGTGTGTGTGCTGTTATAGACACAGCTGAAGGCTAAGAGTTCTGGTGTTGTTTGTATAGTCTTTCAGAAGCAAAAAGGTTTATTGGTCTAATAAAAATTTATATTTTTTACATGTCGTCGTTTATTAAATTATTTGTCGTGCCTGGTACTTAACCCTCACGTGAACATATTTATCGACCATAAAATTAGCGTTTAATTAAGCGCAAATGTTCTGTGTCTGTTGTTATGAACATTAGCATACCTCAACATTGTTCAAATTCTTTAAGCTAAATTGTTTGCGGGTGGTGGGCGGGAGCGAGCGCACAAATTGCGGGTGCTGGCGGGAGTGAAACACACACGTTGCGGGCAGGATTGGTCAGAAATTCACCGGGAACGGGTGGGAGCGGGATTTAAAAATCAGTCCCGCGCAGGGCTATAGGATAGTACCACCGCCTGGCAACAGCTGGAGGTCAGCATAATGGCAGGTAGCAAAATATCACCACTGGCTTTCACAATGGCAATGGAAATAATAATCCAGGCATGGCGTTGGGTGGTTGGAGGAGAGCATTTGAAAAATGAGTTGTGCCTACCTCCAATCAGGGCATACATGGATGACATGACAACCATCACAACAACCAAATGTACAAAGCGGCTGCTGAATAAGCTCCTGGAGAACGTTCATTTGGCACAAATGGAGGTCAAACACAGCAAATCCCACAGCATTTCTATTGTCAAGGGCCGGCTTAGCAATGACTGGTTCTGTATAAAGGGTGAGCCCATACCAACGGTCACGGAAAAGCCCATCAAAAGCCTTGGACGGTGGTATACTGCAGACCTTAACAGGTGAACAGGTGAAACAACTCAGGCAAGAGACAGCCAGTGGACTCAAGAAAACCTCTTCCTGGGAAGATGAAACTCTGGTGCTTCCAATTGGGCTTGTTGCCACGCCTGATATGACCAATTTTAATGTATAAGCTCACGGTGTCTCACGCCAATAACCTGGAGAAATTGGTAAATACACAAGTGAGGAAATAGATTGCATCATAGGGCTGTTCTGGAATGGAGCTCTGTCTCTTCCCAATTCAAGCCTTGTGGAGGAATATAAATGCTCCACAAAAGGTAAGAGATGACGATCAAAGAATCCTGTGATCCCTGTGTAAGCGATGCTGCTCCAACAGTAGCGACTAGAAGGATATGGAACCCAACAACAGCGGTAGGAGATGCAAAGGCAGCCCTCAGACATAAGGACATCGTGGGACAATTTCAACATGGCAGAGGGGGACTTGGTTTGGCATCAACCACAACCACGTGGCGAAAAGCGACACCAAAGGAACAGCATCACCTGGTAGTGGAGGAGGTTCGGTGTCGATGCGTAGATGCGCATTGAACAGCGCAAAATCACTTGGAGTGTGGTGTGGAGTATGGAAACAAACAGGCTAGGTTTTATCAAAAGAGCTACATATGATGTGCTGCCCTCACCACCAAATCTGCATGTTTGGTGTGGACACGATCCAGCCTGCCACCTATGTGCAGCTCCAGCAAACCTTAAACATATTCTTGTGGGTTGTAAGAAGAGCTTGACACAGGGGAGATACACATGGCACCACAATCAAGTACTAAACTCCTTGGCTGCAGCAGTAGAGACCAAGAGAGTTGCAGCAAATGCCATCCCCCAAAACGCCAAGACTAACTCGCTTAAAAGGAAACCCTTTATTCGGGAGGGGCAGAAACCGCGGGCCAAGCCCTTAATTCCAGATTCAGGTCTGCTGAGTAAAGCCAGGGATTGGGAAATGCGAGTGGACTTACTTTCTGCTTGGAAATCGCAGCGATCAACCTGCGGCCGGACATGGTTCTGTGGTCCAGCTCCAGTAGGACAGTCCTCATAGTTGAGTTGACTCTACCTTGGGAAGAGGCCATTATTGAAGCACTTGAAAGAATCTCCGGTATGCCAATTTGGCAGCGAGGCTGAAGATCGGGGATGGACAGGGAAAGTGTTCCCGATGGAAGCGGGCTGCAGGGGCTTTGTTGCCCGTTGTAACGGTGTGGGTAGTCGTGGCCTATTGGTTAGAGAGTCGGACTCGTGACCAGAAGGTTGCTGGTTCAGCTCTCAAGGCCATCAGGTAACGACTGAGGTTGTCATGAACTGGATGAGAGACAAGGCAGGAGAACCCAATTGCAGGCACAGGCAGGGATAAAGGGGTTAACAGGGGTATTTATTTGACAAAATAACAAAGACTACAAAAACAGGCAAAACAAAACCCACAATGGGGAAAACAAGACAGGATAAACAATGATACTTATAAGGACACTGACTGACTAAACTAAGAAAACAAACACTTGGAACGAACACTAAACTAACACTTACTAGACAAGGGAAACAGGAACAAGGGAAGACGAGGGCATCAATACAAAGACTATCTATGACACGGATGAGGTAAGACGTACATATACATACATACAATGAACCAGACAGGACAAAGAACACGAGGATGTTTTAAAGGGGAGCAAATCAAGAGGGAACAGGTGCAAGGGATAAACTAATTAACACAAACTAGGAAACAGGAGGGTAGGAACGATGACGCGACTCGGGGAGAGTATGGAAGGCCACATGGTCAAAAACATCTCTCCCCACATGAAAACAAAGGATTCTGTATGATTCCACCTCTAAACCAAGAAATACCTGACAAGGAGAGGTGAAACCATGACAGAACCCCCGCCTTAAGGAGCAGCAACCTGATGCTCCTCAAAGGCACGAACAAGACAAGGCAGACTGGGACAAAGACAAGACTAAACAAAACATGCAAAACAAGATCAGGGGAAGGCAGGCAAGAACAAACAATGGGTTGGGGTGTGACAATAAAAATAATAAACAAGGGAGGGGGGGTGGGGGCAAACAAGAGTACATTAGGGGCAGTCCAGAAGGGGTAGGGCTGGGTGGGGAAGTTCCAGCCCTTGGGGGCGCGCCAGGGCGCGGAGCCCCAGGAGGCTTGACAGGGGAAGTCCTTGGGAGAACTGTCCTAGTCCCCTGCAGGACTGTTGGGCTGGACTCCGGCTGGAATGCCGGACGGGACACCGGCTGGAATGCCGGACTTGACGGCGGCTGGAATGCCGGACTTGACGGCGGCTGGACAGCCGGACTTGACGGCGGCTGGGCAGCCGGACTTGACGGCGGCTGGGCAGCCGGACTTGACGGCGGGTGTCTTGTGATAAAGGGCCGAAACACCCAATGAGGCTGAGGTGCAAAACTGACAATGTTTCAGTTTCAAGGGCATTATCAGAAGCACCTCACCAAAAGGTTTTTCCCCCAGGATAATGGATGTGATGAAAGTGGGACACACAACTCATGAGATGTCTCTCTGATAATGGCAAGGAAAGGTAAGGTAAGTATGCTGTGTATTTCTATAATCATTTATCCCCCAAACACAAAGAATACCTACCCGACGAACCCAGTGAAACCTCAGACCTCCTTTCCTCTATTCATATTCTTGACTGCTTCCCCCTGTCTTGCATAAGGCGTGGGAAATGTCCAATTGGGCAATTTCAACTGTGCTGAAATAGTGGGATTATAACACCTAGTCCTATTAAGCGACTCTGTATGAATGCAAACCCCCCTCCCCCCCCCCCATTATAGATGAGAGTGGAACATTGCATTAGCACCGTATATGCGCGAGACGAGTTCGACACTAGCTAGGGAAAGT
The DNA here is from genome assembly GCA_006030095.1 of Triplophysa siluroides. Classification (NCBI taxonomy): domain Eukaryota; kingdom Metazoa; phylum Chordata; class Actinopteri; order Cypriniformes; family Nemacheilidae; genus Triplophysa; species Triplophysa siluroides. The sequence continues at coordinate 406,548 of VCII01000193.1, forward strand.
TAACGTTTGTCAAGTTAAGTTTGACTCTTTTCAAATCACAAAGAAACTAAATAATTATTTTTGCATTTTATTAATGTAGAATGAATGTGTCCCTATTACAGTTGAATGATGAATCAATCTTTCATCTGTCAAAGTAAAATATCTGCTCCTTTTAAGGAAAGGGGTCTTTCCTATAGATTTAACTCTCCAAAAAGTGGTATAGATGTCCAAGATGAAATGAGTCACTTCCACTCATTCATTCATTCTTTCGTCTTCACACATATGTGAGACATGGCATGGAAAGAACAGAGCTTTAATTACGAGTTGAAGATGAGTGTCTTCCCCAGAGGAAAGGAATGAGACAGGTGAGGTGGTGAAAATGTCAGACATCTGACTGCACCTCATCAGAATGCAAGACATTGTGAAGAACCTCTTCATCCTCATCTTTACATAGTCTGCTCAAGTTTCCAAAAAGACATGAATAGGAATTTATAGTACTAAAAAGGACCTGTGCTATATATGATTTACCACCATTTAGTTTCAGTGAAATTATTATAGCTATGGATCACTGAAGCTACAATGAGCACAGTATTATTTAGAAATAGATTGTAAATAATTAATTGACAAAAACCTAAAGTCCAATATGACAGATCTAAGAAATATAAGACATATTACATTGTTACTTGTCTCATAACATTGACACTTGTTCCTAGCTTTAACATTAAGGACTCAGCCTCAAAAAAACAACGTTCTCTATCACATAACATGTAATGTAGATTTTGTTTCAGGGAAAAATTCAGCGCAAAGGTCATCATAGCGGAGTATGATGGAAATTGACATCCAGATCCAGTTAACATTCTACGTGGGAATATCAATGTAAAATCAACAGGTGCCAATTAGAGGAGTAACCTCCAACACATCAGTGACATTGTGACCATCCTCTCACATTTCTCATTCCTTATAACACTAATTGACAAATCCACTTTGAACTGTTTTAGATGTACGTATTATTGGCTGTAATGAATAATATTTGTGTAGCCTACACATCGTCGCTGTCCCTCCGAATCCTCGGATGTCCAAATTCACTGCTTTCCAGTAAATGGAGAAAAACTGTACAAGCATTGACAAGCATTTTTGTATTGGTTAGTTGATTTTAAAACCCAGTTACAAACATAAAGGGTGACATATGATGATTTAAGGCAAAAAAATGTACCACAAAATATGGAAATATGAGGTTTCAGAAGGAAAGCAGTGATATGTTTCACAAGGCTTGGTAATCTTCAACCAGACATAACCAGACAAAAACTATTTTAAGATTTGAAAAGTGTCTTAGTACATATTACAATGTCACACAATGTAAATTATGAACTTACTCTGTTTTACTTGAGTCAAGTGTAAATAAATTGTGGCATGTTTCGGCCTAGGCTACATGATGTCTAAACACAGTTTATATTTTGCTAGAGTTGATAAATAGTAAACAGAAAACAGAGAATTTGTTAAAATGACTAAATGAATCATCAAACATTTCAATTAATAATGTTAAATATATTGTCTAATTCGTCCTTCTTACTTTTTATATTGTTCTATATACATGTTGTCCATCGTTGTAAATAAAGTCTAAATTCCTAAAAGAGTTGAACTCTTATAAAAAAACGTTGCTATAGTTTGCTGATGTTTTTCCATCTTCCATGCTAGAAGAGGATGCTATCTCGTCTTTGATCCGAAATGACAGCCTACAGTTTCTTAAAAAAAAGACTGATTACGGATGTGATGACGTTACACGGATACATCAGGTAGCCTACTCACATCGCATAAATAGAGAAAGGTGCTCAGAAGCCCAGCGAAGGAACAGCAGAAGGCAAGAACACCAAAGCGAGTGTATAAAACCACATTAAACGCTTGGATTGCTTAAACAGATAAAAATAAAGAGGACTTGCGTTTCAAAATTTCCCTTATTCACGCGCAAAGCGTTCAGCACCATGGACAGCATCAGAGCAGCGGTATACCTGAGCATTTGCCTCTCGTTACTGTGCGCCTGTCGGGGTCAGATGTCAACGGACAACCAGATTTCTTCGCAAGAGGAACAATTCATCAAAAGAGATCTGGTAAGAGTCGCTGATTTTTGAAAGCCGCTGACTTTTGTAGTGAACTTCACATACTGAAGAAATTGTTAACAGACAATTTTAACTCCATAAAGCAAGGCTTATCTAAAAAACATTCTTTATTTTTGTGAAAACAGATATAGAAGTTCACAATTAGCCAAAACTGACGCTGTTTATACACAGGTTGAGGCTCTCGAGGAACTTTTGGATGGAGAACAAGACAACCGGTTATCCGTGGAGAAAAAGGCTAGCGTCATACCAAGGGTACTACTCTTTTTCCCCAAGCCTTCTTGAAAATGTCAATAACACCTTTGTGATGATCAAAAATGTGATGTTTATTTAGTGCGACGTGGGAGAGCGCTGCGCCATGAAGCATGGACCACGCATCGGGCGGCTATGTGATTGTATGCGGGGAACAGCCTGCAATACTTTCTTCTTGCGCTGCTACTGACTGACTCTCTATCACCTCAGGCACTGTGCACATGAAAGCAATGCTTGCGACAACTGATTTATTTAACAGTTGCATTCTATACTGTAATACTGTTGTATTGCTCGTAATCTTGTCTAAATAAACAACACGTGTTATTAAAATCGTTTTTTAGTTAACAAAATGTTTTAAGGTTCATTGATTTTGAATAGGCTACAGTCCAGATGTTTGAAATATATGTGTACATACTTGTTTACATTTAGTAATGTACGTACGTCATTTAAATAAAGATGTAAAATACAGACTAAAACAGGTCTGAATGGACGTTTATTCAGGGTTTGTATCCATTGCCATGATCAACAAGTGAGTTTTACAGCCGAAAGTCCTCATTTTTCGAAATCTGTTATATTAGTGTTGAAAATATGTGTGAAGCACTAAACATATTTAAATGCCACATGGTTTTGTAATAGGCTAATATGGTAGAATAGCAGGCAAGCAGAGAACCAAGATAAATAAATAGATCGAGTTTAAATATTTGTCAAATTGTGTCCCACTTCTTCGGAGTTACACCGGTTAAAACCAACGGTGAAAGACTTTTCGTTTTTTTAGTCTGTCTGTCTGTCTTCTATCCAATCCTCTTTTCAACAAATAGGATTAGGCACCTGTGAGATTAATCAACATGTTATAACGTGGTCAATTTGGCAATTTAAATAACAGTGGCAATAGACTGACATACATTAACATTTACATACAGGTAGCTACCTCAAAAGCTTCTCGGCAATCTCATCAACTCTCTCGGTTATATCAGTCGATCATCAGGGGCGATCAGCTTCATTTCCACAAACAGCTCAGACGAAGCACTTACGCGTTTTCATCCGTACTTTAACATACCACCCGTCATGACCCGTTTACATGTACTTTTCATTGCGCTTCTCTGTGTTTTATACATCAATTCTAATATCAGCGGCGTGGAATCGAGACCACCGGATAACTTACCAATAGCAGCGCACGATGACGACGTGACTGACGAGGTGAGTGAAAATTACGCGCAAGTGCACGTGAGTAAAAATGTCATATGGCTGAATATTTATAAATATTGATCTTCCTTACAGACAAGATATCAGGAACATAAACAGATCGTGCCCATGTTGAGGAGAAAGTTCAACCGTCTTCCGGGTGTATGTAGACGTCTGAGGAGGAGGAGGATAACTATTCTGGTACGTGCATTTAAAGCGCATTATTGTGACAACACGAAGTCATTTTACCCTTTGAAATGTTCATTGCAACTCATTTGAATATTAGGTTAAGTTATGGTTTTGGTTAGCCAACTATTGTAAAATCATTTTTGCGTAGTTATATTTATAACTACATGAGCTTCATAAACAGACACTCGGCCACACAATTGTCTATAAAAAAACAACTTAATAACTTTATAACTAATATAACTAGATATATTATTATATCTTCATTATCTTGAACGAATGATAAATATTAATTTAAGTGGATGGTTTCAACTTCAAAAACACCTGCAGTTCATTCAAAATACACTGGGGTTCACAAAACCCTTAATATAAAATCAATTCATTGTTTATATAATAATATAATAAATACTTATTACTTTGTGTTTAGGATTTTTTTTTAAAGAAAGCATATCTCATTTTCTCGTTGATTTCTTCCCACAGTGTAACACAGCAAAGTTCTGTTCTGCCAGAAGACATTCCCTACATGGCCATATGTGCTCCTGTCCAAAACGCTCAAAGTGCAAATATTTCTTTTTATGGAGTTTGTGACATTGCAATGCAAAATGCTTTGATATTATGAAGGACTTAATATGACTTTTGTATTAACTTTTGTAATGAGTGGATAAATAAAGAAATAAATCATTTTCCGGCTATTTATTCCTCAGTTCCTCATGTTTAACAGAGGAAAGGGAGTCACACATCTTTCATAAAAAATAAACTTTTTTACAATTTAGATCATTGAAACAAACTAAGGGACAAGATCTTACTGATTTTACATTGTTTCTTTCTGAGGGGCATAAATAAAACACAAAAAAAGCTCAACTCAATGTAAATAACCGTATACTGGAAAGTTAGAAATTTGGTTCTTCACCCAAAAGCGAAAGAGCAGAAATTTCACAAAGATGGCAGCACAAAAATCTGTGTATAACATCCTCGAGGAACTAACATTCATTTTAAGCACATGTAACATCAACACTGAACTGTACAAAAATACAGGAAAAGGAAAGATCATAAAATAAAATTTGGGTTGATTTTAATACATCTTTTCACTCAAACAAGTCAAGCAATTTCTCAAGTACGCAATAATGCAGTCTAGCACGTGTTGGTCAGATGCAGGAACAGAGCTGGTATTTTCAACATGAGCTTCATAAACAGACACTCGGCCACACAATTGTCTATAAAAAAAACAACTTAACTCAAGAAAGCAAAAACAAAGTAAAAAACCACGAATGAGAAAAAATGTAAATTATTTAATAACAGGAAACTGAAACCCTTTTAGAAAGCATCAAAACACTGAAAAAATGATTTATATACAACAAATGAGTGTTTAGGATTAAATTATTATAAGGTTCCCAATGTCAACAGATGGACGAGTATGTCAGACGTCTGTGAATGGTATCACACATTTGTTTTCTTATTTACTGAAACTTACCTTTTTAAATGATACAAACTTTTAGTGAAAGAAAATTGCTTTAGGGCTCATATGAATTATTTTCACAAAATACTTGATGTGCTTTAGGTTTTCAAAACATGCGTCACACACCCATATTGCCTCTATATGCACATCACCTTCACAGCTTTTGACAGAACAGGTTTATGCAGAGTTTTACATAAATCTTTTACAAAACTGGGATTAAACTTCCACTTTTGCATAATGTTTGCAGATGTCATTTGTGTTCCACTATAAGAATTCACAATGTTTCCGTCTAAATGAACCCACTTGACAAGCTTTTAGAAAAAGTTAAATCCTGCATCAGGGAAATAACATCAGGGTGTACTCATTCAGAGTTTTGTCTGTGCGTACAGTAAGAAAAACCAGTGGTTCAAATCTGGAAGCCTGTCCAGGAATCTCTAACACCAGGCCCCCTGTCCGGCATTTGTCCTTTAGATTTTTTAGTATAGTTCAGTCTACTATATAGATTCTATCTGTCTGCGAACCTTGTCTGAGGCTTGACGGTCGAGTGACCTTTGCCTAGTGACCACCACTATTGCAAAGACAACAGACAGAGCTAGCACGGCACCTTCAAACTTCCAGAAGAGGTGCTCCTCCATTTTGGTGGACCGACAGCTAAACAGAAAACACAAAGACTGTGTTATACAAGTGTGAATTTCAGCCTGAAACACTGAAAGAGTAAACAGATTCTGGATCATCAGCCACTTACCTTTTGAATGTATCTTTGTTAGACTTAGTGCAGTTGATCGTTTCTACATATCCAGTTTGGACGCAAGCTGGTACAGTTTTCTATGAAGATTACAGATAGTTTTACGACATGCAAAAGAAACAATTGCTTTACATCAATTTACAATACACTGAAAATGAAGTCCACAGTCAGTTTATAATGCATTAATCGACACTTAATCAATACTATCTCGTATCAATTAAATTTTATATATTATCTTCTCTAATATATATCATCATTTATATTTACAATTCAGCTTTTGGTTTTACTTCCATCCCTCAACATCAAGACCCTATTTACTCCTGTTAAAACATTACTTGGTGGTGATCCACCCAGAATCTCACCCATTGCAAGCCGTCGCATGCACTGCACTCTTTAGCCACTAAAAACTCTTCCACCTGCCAACATGGTGCTGCCGCAGCCTTTGTAACCGCAACTGTAAAAAACAGAAAATTATTATTTCTATAACATTTACATTTTAACCACTATGTGCACAAACTGGGAATCAAACCCATGACCTTGACATTGGCACTGTAACACTATGCTATACCAATTATTTGTGGTCCAAATTCATTGTGCACTTGAGCTGTAAAAAAAATGGTTTTCAATGTGAAGCTGAAGTGAGAGATTCTGCATCGTTGCATAACAATAACTATTAAATAAAATATATATGCAATAGGTTATTGCTTTTATTTTAAATACTTAGTCTTTGGTCTTTCTACAAGCTAAATACAAAATTATTAAATCCTATTCACAGGAGTCATCTACAAAGGACCCCCCCCAATTTCAGGTCCCTTTTTAAATGCTACTGTATTGTACATGTTTTAATGTCTCACAAAGTGGTTTGCTTTTCTGTGACGTTTTGCTTATTGTAAATGTATTGTACTGAAATGTCCTTTAAAGCGATTCAGCTGGTTAACATAATGAGATTTTGTTTTTGAAATGGCAAAAAGCTCTCGTAAAAATCCATAAAGTATAAAACAAACCATTTTTGAATATAAAACTAATTTCGATTTACCTGTGGCCTTCTCATCACCAAGAAGAGCTGCTCCAAACACTCTAGAAACAAAGTTGTAAACAAATAAGGAATAATCCATATTCAAATCTTCTGGTGAAGAACAATGCAAAGAAAGATTCTCAGGATGTGAATCATTTGTAACTTCTCACCTAAGAGACACCAAACCCCAGAATAAGGCGTGAAGGGCCAGGATTCGGGGTCTCAGACACGACATCGGAATCCTACAGTCACTTTCCATTGCGCCGATCCACGTGTAGCACAGGTAACAAATGCAGTTTACTGGCGCCTCATTGCTCTGTACAAATAACACATTGTGTACCAAACAGGAAACTAAACATATCACGATTTTAAATAAGATATTTAGAGACAGGTAACACGTTTGTACCTTTTCTGAATCTAAACAAAGATAATCTCATTACATGCGCTATTTACGTAATCGATCAGAGCCGTTTAATGAAAGATTAACCTAACGAGTGTTGTTGGGTGTTCCTTTTAAACTACACTTTGCCAGCTACAAGACACTCAACATGTTACATAAGTTACCTTTACTATACATAATTGTACAATTATTTTATATCAGTATTACTTGCATCTTACTGGGGGTTGAGCCACAGCGTTAGTTTTAGCACTTGAAAACAACTAACGTTAAACCTACGTGTTGTGCTAACGTTAGAAATAAACCAAGACACGACAAAGCTTCAAATAATTTGGACTTACTCAAGGACTAATAACATCATAGACGGAAGTAAGATAACGCGTTTGAGCTACTGTTCAATAAGGAGACAAACACCTTGAAGCTCCAACCAAACACAGTAAGTTACACATCACCAGAAAACACGCAATAACGTTACTCACCCAACATCACATTGGCCGACAGTCTGTTTCTCAGTACAATCCCATGACGGAGACATTTGACAACAAAAGTGATGATCGATCAATCCACATAAGAACGTTAGTTGTAAATACACAGCTTGTATAAGTAAAAAATACCCTTATTTACAGAGACCTTTCAACACGGGCCTATCAGCCATCCTGAAACACGGAGGATGACGTCACGCCGGAATGAGGACTTTAACTGTATCAGATGAGAGTGTGTCGCCCCCTTGTGGAGCGGATCCCTGTTGTCATGAGCAAATACAGTTAAAGAGCTTATTGAGATTTGAGCAACAACAAAATGTTTGAGGGCTTGTTTCACTTTAATTTTTTCCTATAAAATGTTTGAGAATGAATTATTAACTTATGGTTTCATAATGATTGCAGTGATTGGCCAAAATCAAGTTTTTCAGGATGAATGTATAATAAATAATTTTATAACACATTTTATTTTGACTAACACGTCTGAACCTTAGTCAGTGTGTTTATAAATAAACATGACTTCTTTCCTTAGTTTACCATTTATTATTGCTGTAAACGTGTTGAAGTTTTTTTATCTTGGTGTTTGTGTATACAGGATTGATTTTTACCTCTGTTTTTTCATAAACAAAATCTAGATTTATTAATTTTTACAATCATGTCAGTTAAACATACACATTATAGATCAAGTTATCTCTCACATTAGCAGTTACTAAACATGTCATAAGGACAAAAATATATCATATTTTACTTAATGGCTGAAAGGTTCAGTGTTCTGCTTAAAGGGACAGAGAAGTTAGAGCATGTGCAGAAGAAAACAGGAAATACAGATTTAAAAGCAACATAGCAATACGAGAGTAAACCAAAGCAACTGAGACAGATTGTTACAGTAGAATCAAATACAAAACTGCAAAAGGAACATTTTATTTTCCAAAAATACAGTCTGTAAATGTGCAAAGAAAAAGTGAAGGTAGAAAATGATACGTTTGAATTCTGTACTCCAGTTCTGCCCATTAGAATGCTGAAATAATGCCATGACCAGTGGCCTAAAACATCTCTTAGGTCCACCGTTGTACCGTAAACACATGGTCGGTGTGCTCTAGTTGTGTCAGTAAGGCAGAGGAGTGCTGTATTCCATACAATCACCTCCATGCTGTCTGCAGCATCTCCTATGAAGCTGGAACCTTTCCCAAAACTGCATGCATAGATACTAATGTCGAGTTCATGCACTCAGACTAATGCCTTTCTGAACGACTCTTAATCTTCTCAGGCCTAAAAATGCTTTGTCTGTACATGGCTGAGGTTAAGGGCACGTTTGAGAGAACATAAGAATTATTTTTGTGAAAGAAATAATGGATGTATGATAAGTATTACACCATGCCAAACGGACCCTAGAGCTAAAAAATAAGCTCTGACCTATTGATCTCAAAGGGATGATAAAAGAAGCAAAAACAAGGTCATCGTGAGGTCCAAAGTTAACACTCCAGCGAAAGACCTTAGTCCTAAATCCCAATCTAATCTCAACTAATCAAGAGTCACATTTAGGGAGAAATATAGACTCCAGAAGAGAAGCAGTGACCCTCGGACTTGATCTCAGTTGGATCATGCACAATGAGGAAATGGGCTTCAAGGCATAGAGGAGAGAAGGGCATATGAATTGCCTCTATTATAACTAATTCCACTAAATTAAAACAAACTAACCAAGGCACCGCGCCTCTAACATGCACTTTAATGCTGGCTATTTGAATATTTTTGTTTGTTTATTAGATTTTTTGCACTGTGGGCTTTTTTTTAGCTATGATGCAGTGGCAAAGAGTGACCCAACAAGCTACAGAGATGCAGGAAGGAAACCTGAGCGCTTCATCACATAGACTCAATTTTTGAAGTTCCTTCCTTCCTGAAATGCCAGGGGGACCATGCAAGATGACAGGAGATGATGCTTTGGTGAGAATGCTGTCCAATGCCCCTTGGTCACAGAGTCCATCATGCGTGTACTTCGTCTATGCGTCATGAATCATGTCCTTCAAGAGAATGACCTCACAGAATGAAGAAAGTGTACTGTATGCCGTACATTCATTAGAAGCTCGGTGTCTTCTCGTGGCACAAGGGGTCTGTTGCATCAGGTCAAAGTGTAAGGCCATGGCCAAGTGTCCAAAATCAAATTCAGTTTAGATTCACAATGCCCTGTTTTCATTTTTTTTTTTACAAAAAATAGAATTGCTCTGTGGGCCTAATGATTATCCAAAACCAAGAAAGAATATTGGCACTAAGAGTTCCAGAAAGGAACACCATAAATGACATAATGACAACGTTTGTTGTTTAAAACAAGTTCAGAGGAGAAAGTTTTATAGCAGTGATTTTTCAACACATATTTCGGAAGACTGAATGAAAAGTTTGTCGTTGCTAAAAAGGAGTCCGCTGTGAATGTTCACAGAATGCAGAGTAAGCCTCAATGGCATCATCCAGTGAGATTATTTCTCGGACCAAATAGTCTTGAATCAATGAAAAGAAAGCAAAAGGCACAAGTGAGGATTTTTCTTACCACTACTGTGTGCATGTTAAAGGACGAACAAAAAATGATGAAATGCAAGATCGTTTGCAAGGCATACTCTAGAAAAACCGGGCCACAATACAGCTGTGCAAAGGACGAACCCATGCAAGGATGCCACGATTGTTTTTTTATTCGTTTTTGAGTGTGTGTGATATGACTTGTGTTGCAGTTGGTTAATGTAGGGAGGTATTTAGCCTTTGGATGAGTGCCCTGATGCTACAGTCAGCGTGTGGCTGCCGGCTGATCTCAATTCTTCCCACAGATTCCCTGCGGGTCATTCTATGTTGCCACTGTCTGAGTGGGAGATATTAAGGGTGTTGGCGGAAGGGAAGAGGTCACGTGGATCAGTAGGGCTGTGGTAGTCAGAGGTCAGGTCTGGTTCCAGCAGGGATGAGAGCGTGAAGTGGGACGAGCCCTTTTTCAGGCACTGGGAATAGAAGTTAAGCAGGATGTCCAGCTTGTTTTCAATAGACTGCACCTAAAAAGTGAAAAAGATTGTGGGAGTTTGATTCGGGACTGAAGATACTGTGCGCCAATTGGTATTTCTTCAACAATCCGATAATGTCCGGGAAATGTGGGTGGAATGTTATTGAATCTCAGCAGTTTTGAAAACCACTACAACATTATGTGAAAGGCAATGTACTCCAGACAAGAACACATTAGATGCCATATAACTTAATTTGGTAAAATTAAGTCTCAAACAGAAACTAGCGAGATTTGATTAGATGCGTTAAAAAAAACACAAACCACATGTACTAATAAAAACAACAATTTAAAACTGGGTTATTCAATGCAAATGTCAACCTTAAGATGAGAAAATCAGGTTTAAACTAAGGTTTTCATTTACATTTACGCATTTGGCAGACGCTTTTATCCAAGGCGACTTACATTGCATGATACTATACATTAGAAGGCCTGTTTGAGCTTGTGCAATCCCAGGATCGAACCCATGACCTTGGCGTTGCTTTAACCACTGAGCTAGGAAAGCTGTTTCACCATACTGACAGCATAGTTGTCAATATTTAGTGGTAAATACCCATGTGAAGCCTCTTCTTAAGTTTTTAAAGCATTTTTGGGTGTTTTTAAATCAATGTTTTCCATAGGTATAGGTAAGTGAATTATAACGCTCCAAAAATATGCATCCTTAGCCATAACATATTCACTTTTCGCTCTTTTAAAAAACTTTCTGTTGTCTGGACTCTATAATCAGGGTTTTAGTAATATAAACAAGCTGATCCCTCAATATATTTGTAATAAATACATTTTAAGTTTTGACTAAAAATGTCACATGCATAACCCTGGAATTGCCCAGCTCTCAATGCATTGAAAGCGTACCTGCTTCTCCACCTTCACTACACGCCCCATCATGCTTAATTCATCCATCTGTTCCAGATCAGGAGGAGTCTTTTCTCCTTTCTCGGGCCTCGACTTTTTATCTGTTGGAATGGCACCACGTCCCACAATCTGATCCACCCTTCAAGGACAAAGAGTCAATACTTTCAACATTTTCCCAATATTTATTTTTTGATGTTAAAGTAGTGCCCTTAAACACTGACTGGTGGACCGATGGCTTGTTTTTATTTAATTTTGATTGACCAAACCTCATCTGCAGACTTTTGATTCTGCCAAGCATATCGAGGTGTCCCGCCGAGTACTGCTCGATCACATCCTTTACATCATAGGGCCGGAGCGTTTCTTTAAACTTCCGCTTGGCCACCAGGAATTTGAGAATCCTGCATTAGGATGAGAAACACTATCACGCAAGACTGCAGAGGCAGACGATAAAACAGGAATAATGCGAACAAAAGCAAACCGGCGTGAAATGAACCGCATGATTAATAAGAGCAACAAGATTAATTACAGAGAGAGACCTTATCAATTATATAAGTGACTCATAAACAGTCACTGCAGGGAGAATACACCGCCCCCCACACGCATCCCATAACTGATAATTACTGTGTTGATGAAACTCTCTGGACACAGTGGAAAGCATATGCATCAGTAATCATTACTGAAATAACTAATATGAATAATAGGATCTCATATTTTACGTGATTATGTAAATTTACAGAGGCCTAAAATAGAAAGGAAAGAAAAATATCAGGTGTTGCAAATCCAGGATTAATTACAGAGATTGATTTTGTCTCTTTTGGTGCCATTTCTGTTATGACTCTAGTATTCACTATATAATGTTAATTATTGCATAAAACTAAACAATTCTTAAATGTAAAATTTTCGGATTATTACAACACCGTTGGATAAAACCGTCCTTCAATTTGACATCTATATCTAGAAAAGCTATAATGCAGAAATATAAACTATATAACAAATATTTTCAGTTTTTCTGAATTTACTATTTAAAGTGTTTAGGTAAAATCATTTTTGTTTCATTCTGTGAACAACATTTTCTCCCAAATTCCAAATAAAATATTGTATTTATTTGAAGAAAATAAATAAAGAAATAAAAAAACAGGACAGACAGGTTAGAATAACAAAAAAGATGCCACGTATGCAGATCTTGAATACTGCAATTCATATTTATGTTTAAACCACAAAATACTAATGTTTTTACATGTAGGCTATTTTAAGAACAGTTTAAAAATAAATACATGATGGAACACGCCTGCTTTTATTCATAACTTTCATGGGGCTATGCATTCTCTCAGTCTTTCACATTGATGTTCTTTACCGCATAAGGCTAAACTAGTCTGATCACTGTTCAGATAAAATATAAATAGGACTATATATAAAAATATGAGATAGCATATTTTCCCCAATTTATTATACTGTAAATACTGATTTTAAATAATATACTGTGTTAAATAATAATACATTATATTTTATTATTCTGCACAAAACAATACCAGAAGTCGATTTCAATCTTTGACATGGCATCACACTGTCAATATTAAAGAAGGGGTCATTATTTATAGCATTATTTTATGTAGAAAACAGTATATATAAAAAAAAACGTACCTGGGTTATTACATGCAGGGCCACATATGGCAAAACCAGACATTTAGAGGAAAGAGAGAATAGTTTTCTACAAAAAAACACAGCCACATTATGCAACTAACAAAATCAATTCTGACTATTAAGGGAACTGTTCAGAAACTTTATTGATTTTGTCCATTTGTGAGCATAAGCAGAACAGCAGAAAACGTATTATACATTACTCTGTGCTGTCAAGCATGGACAGAGATGCCCTTGACCGTCACACACCGCAGTTCTTAATTTTTCACCTCAAGTGCTTTGGCCAGATGTTTGAGAGTTTGTCACAACCAGACAGAGGCGGGTTAGCTTTTTCCAACCTTCCATTAATCCTTCTTAATATTGTCACATGACACTATTAGGCAATACGGGCTCAGCAGAAAACTGCATACTTTGCTCATAACTATAGTGACTTAAAGAATATCAGTGAAAAGTACCTTGTCTTTAGTAAAGAGGCATTTCGAGAAAAACAAAACTTAAAAAAAAAATACACGCAGCATAATTGTCCTGGATTCATTAGCAACCAGCAGGGAGGGAATGAGCTTGAACAAAAGGTGCAGGTCAATTGTATCTTGAGGACATTATTTCTTTAATTTTTTAAAGACCCTTCGTTTTACAGGAACAGCTTGTGTGTGCGAACATCTCAGCCCGGGTGATGGTGCAATTTCAGCTGGAGCTAAGAAGCCCACAGCTGGTCCACAGCACACGTCAACGTTCTCCATACAGAACAAACAAGTTTCCTGATGACTCGAGAGTTTGGGCTTTTTGCTGCCTGTATATTTTCTTCTTTCTTGCAATTTTGCAGGTAGCTGCATATTTTGCCGGAACGGGTCTCAGGTGTGGATGAAAAAGAGTGTAAGGAAAAAGTGAAAGGAGAGAGGGCAGAGAAGAAAGAAATCCCATTTATTTCTATCCTCTAAGGGTTTGTATAAAGTGCTGACGCTCTCTCGTGACGGCAGCGCACTGTATGGGTGAATCATTATATTGGTCAGCCTTTAGAATACCCCCTCCCACAGCTGCATTTTAGATGCGATCTCTAAGAATAGCTACAACAACTTGCGTGGGTTCATACTTTAACGCGAAAACGCATTCAGACGTATGCCAAATATTTTGAGAGCAGAGAAACTGTTTACGATCTTCTAAGTGACTGAGTAACTTTAAGCGAGGGAATGCTTTTAAACCTGCTCAAGTTCTGCTCTCCTAAAAGCTGGTTTTAAAGAAATAAAACAATTTTTTTAAAGCAAAAAGAACAGCAGTGTTTTACCAGGGCTTATTTATTATTAATACATATTGTGTGACCTACTGTAAATCCTTACTGTTGGTTGTTATGTGGTGGTTCATCCAATCAGAAATTACAATATCAACTGTTTGTTTTATATCATGGTTATATACAACATTGTGTAGCAATGAAGAAAATATCATGTGACTTGCTGTTTTAATTGTATTATTATACTTTATCATTCAATTGAAATCAGTTTTTTACAATCTTTTGTCCTGTATCTAAAAAGCACGCACTACACGTTTTTATCAGTGGAAAAGAAAATGTGGGCCTGCCCAATGTGTCATTGATGTGGGCAATAAGATTCTGCATTTTACACAAGAGCCGTTCGATAAGATTGATGTTCTTAAAGAACAGGCACATTTTAGCTTCACCGTGCTGAGGTTGCAGTTTGAGGGCAGGCCCACATTTTCTTTTCCACTGATAAAAACGTGTAGTGCGTATGTACACACTTTTTTATCTTGTACATAAGATAAATCATTTCATCCTGTCCTTAGTTAATACTAAAGAGAGAAAATGCTTATTTGCAAGGTTAAATATGGGCTTTCCGGAACATCTGCATAGAGCAAATATTAAGAGACCACTGCAGTTCTGCCTTTATTAAGCATTTCTGCATGTATTGTGTCTATTCTAGTCGAGTGTCTGTTCAATTTCAACAAAAACAAACATCACAATGTGAAAGACTGGCATAAACAAGAGGTATAAAATGAGTGGAAAATCCATCATATATTCATTTTTTAACTAATCCTAAAATACATGAGTATTGTTTTGTTTATAAAAACTTTTTATTCAAGATCTGCAAAAAATATTATTTTGACCTGTTTGTCTTGTTTCATTTTTTGCAAATAAATGTATCATTTAATTGGTAAATTCAGAAAAAATGAAAATAATTTAATTGAATCTTGTCCTCAACATCTTGCTATACTGCACATCTCAGTAAGAACTGAACGATATTTTTGGAACATGTTGTATTACTTTCTGCTTGTTTAAGCAAGAAGTAGGATCCGCGACTGAAGGTGGTCATGCCCTCTATGAGTCCAACCTGCTTTGTCTCCATAACGTTCAGCTGATATAATTGCTCTGTGAAAAGGTCGAGGCTGACAGAGCAGATTCTATACCGAGTTCCCTTTTGCAAAAGACCATTCATTCAATTCACATAATGACATATATGATATTAGCTGAGAGTAGATGTCCATTAGTGAGCTATAGATAAGAGGATTCTCCCTCTGTAGAAGTTCTCCAAGCCCTGTGACTCACCTAACGGCTCGAATCAGGGTCTTCACAGCTGGTATGACATCTTCCATGGCAACATCACAGTAAGATTTGTCTTCCGTGTTCTCCTCTCCAACTCCCTCTACTAGGAGAGATCAAACCAGAATGAGAAAAGCATAACGTGTTTCTGTATAAGGGTAAACATTTGGACTGAGGTAGCTACCGTCCGCAGCAGGTCGTGGTTTGAGGCGGAGGGAGGTACGGAATCGAGTCCGATCGTTGAAGCTCCAGCTTTTCTGGACCTTACCGGGGCTGGTGGCTTCTGGAATGTTCTCGGTGCTGGGTGAGCGGCGCACGTTTCCCGGGGGCAAAGGAGAAGCCTTGCTGCGGATCGCCTGAGAGGAACGGGAATTGGTCATCCTTATGCGGTCACGGAATCCAAGCTTCCCACTGGCAAGAGAAATAGAGGAATGATCTGATTTGATGACAAACAAAGACGCGTTATCAACTGCTGATCAATAAAAAATTATGTTTGCTGTATGTGAGATAGAGACTAACAGACAAAGGGCCAGAAAACATACAACATTGATCTATCGACACACATGTAGTTTAGTATGCGGTAGCACCGCAAGGAAAGGGTTAAGCTGTATAAGCGATAAGATAACAGTGGTGCAAAAAATATATCTCTCTATCTGAAAACAGAAACACGTACTGAAAACACAACAAATCTTTTCAGAAAAGATTTTTGGCAGTGGAAAAATACATTAGACAGTCACAATGGTTTAAGTTTGAGTAACACCCATTCAAATAAGATACAGAACTTTTAGTCACTTCTTTAATGGACAGTTTACTCAAAAATAATCATCATTTAAATAATTGACGCTACATCTCTATAAATGTATTTGTTCTGATGAACACAGAGAAAGATATTTGAAAGAATGCTCGTGACCAAACAGTTCTTGGCCACCACTCACTACCATAGTAGGAAAATGACAATGGCAAGGTGCCCCAAAATGTACATTCTTCAAAATATCTACATTTATTTACAATTACATTTATAAAGCAATTTTTCACACAATAGTAGTCAATGGTAGCCAATAATTGTTTGGTTACGAGCATTCTTCCGATTATCTCTCTCTGTGGTCATCAGAACAAAGAAATGTATACAGGTTTGGAACAACTCGAGAGTGAGTCAATGATGACAGAATTTTCATTTTTGGGTGAACTGCTCCTTTGACTTCAGTACAGACATTCATTTGGATTAATATTTAAGCAGTAAAGAAAGCATTCAGAGCTTAATTTCTTAAGTTGACTGGTAGTTTCTGAGAAAGGGGAGTGAGGTTGTATTAACAGTAGAAAGTAGCACTCTCTGAATCCATGAAATCATGCAAAGTGCAAATACATTGCAATGACTGATGATAAACAAACAAACAAATAGGAATAAACAAGCTAAGGTAGATATTTTAAGCCTTCTGCAGTCCTACGTAATTGTTGATACTGGACATTCATCATCAAGATTTGTGTATCATGCGTGTGGAGTGAGTGCATAGATCTCATGCACAAAACACTTTCTGTCAAACCCCAGAACTGTGTCAATACACTGCTATCTGCAGCATGCTATTCAATGCTTTCAAACGCATTATTTTAAAAATATTTTTAAATCCATCTCAACCTAAACATGCATGTTTGCGTCTAAATTACAGCTCACTCAAAATGTCTCACGGCTCTGTGCTGAGAATTACTGACATTCCTTTTTTCAAATACTATACCATGCCATAAGACTGTGTGATTTCTCATCACAGCAGACATGCATATCAGTATAAACCATGAAGAAAGGTGATTCGGGTTTCAGTTAGACCCAAGCGCATGGTTTATCGTTGATCTGTACGTACATGCAGAGCTCATACTGTATGTGGGCTCCTGTTCTCTGATCAGGCTCACAGATTACAGGACAGATATCACTGAGATTATTGAGCTAGTGCAGCTGTTAAAGGAATGTTGAGTTCAGTGTGCTTCTCACAATGTCATTTCAGCAGCTCCATTTATTATATTACCGAATACCTTTTATCCAAAGTGATGTACAGACATACATTTTTATCAGTACATGCATTCCCTGGAAACTACCAATGGAAGCTACAGTACGATACCAATTTTGCTTTACATCGTTTCTTTAGTATCATATTATGAAGTAAAATGGGCTGCAAATACCAATACGAGTTGACTTGATGTTCATTTAACTCATACAATGAAAGAGTAGAATATATATATTGTGAAACTTTAAACTGTTTGATTAAGCTTAAAGGGATAGTTCACTATATGAATGTAAATACTTTCGTCCTTTACTCACCTTTATGTTATTTCAAACCTGTATGACTTTCTATCTTCTACAGAACACAAAAGAAGATATTCGGAAAAATGTTGGTAACCAAATTGACTACCATTGGCACCCATTCATTGAGACATTTCTCAAAAAAAATCTTCTTTTGTGCTCTACAGAAGAAAGAGTCATATCCGTACAAGTATTGAACGTATTGAATGACGCAAGGGTGAAAAAACGATGAAAGAGTTTATTATTTTTGGGCGCACTGTCCATTTAAAGGTTTTACTTCAAAAATAAATCAATTGTGTTTGGAACTGTGCTGATCTTAAGATTTAGTTCCTCAACGAGAAACACACAGATGCACAATAACAGAAGGCATTAATATGTGTGCCAAACTTACTGAATATATAGAGCTGCACTAGATCAGTAAGACTCAGAGAGTTTCAGGCATTCGGGACAGGACAGATCGTGCCCAGTGTGCACAGGCACATCGCACATGGATACCTCTGCTTACTGCCAGCATGAATCCGGAAGAAACCTCGCTTTTTAGATATGAGCTGACTGAAGAGACACACAAGCAGAGGGAGGGATTTGTGAGGGGTCGTGAGGGTAAGTCGCCTGTGCTGGGACACAGGGGTTACACTTGTTTTTAATGTGCATTTATTATCAAGATATAGATAAACATTCGGCAGCACAATCCATGTGATCCAGTTCTCTCAGGTGGGTGGGATTTTCCATGAATGTGAGTAAAGCATAAGATGTAGAATTTCCATGGGTTTCAATGTGAAAACTACTAGATGTGTTAACTATTATCTAACAGAAAATGAATAATGCATAGTCTTACTTTTATTTATGTCTTTATAATAAAAACATTTGGTGATGTTACTAATGTTTAATGCTGTTCAGTAGCAGAAGGAATGGAAGCAACTGTCTAAATTTCAAGAGTACTCTATATTAAATGTATTTACCAGATTTTCTTAAAGCAGTGACACGTGCACTTCAAAACAAAGTGTAACAGTAATAAGTGAAGCATTAAGTGATTTTGAAGAAAAGGTTTAACACACAAACAGACTCATGATTCAGAATCAGCACTTGCAGCCTTTCAGCACATCTTGACTTACATTGCACTGAAATGACTGACCCAGGATCAGTTGAAAGGGATAAAAATGTGCAGCATGTAAGGGTGAAAGGTGACGTAATAACACATTTAAAGAAAGTGGAAAGAGAAGATCTCATCACATGCAAGTGGGTGGATGGTAGGTGCATGCAGAAACTGGCATGTTGGGAGTCAATATACTGTATTAAACTTAATTGTAAACAGAAATGAACTGGTAAACAAAATTGCACTATCGTTGCATTTTATACCCAGTTAATTTGATCAACTCTGAAAAAAAGCACCCCAAGCTATAAACAAAGCACGGCCAACGTCACTTTCCACTCGACGAAATACAGCCTTGTGAAAAGCCTACCACAAACCTGCTTGTAACGTCTGTCCTCCTGGAAACATGAATGGTTGATGTGATGGCAGAAAAATGAGGAGCAGAGGAGGAGAATGGAGAAATTCAATGAAAGGGTAGAATGAAGAGGACTGGGGCATGAGAGACACTGAAAGGTCAAAGGGTAAAACTTCAAACGCTCACACACGTTAATATACACACACACACACGAAGGTCATTGTACAAGACCAAAATCAGATATGTGATCAGTTGCAGACAATTTAACATTATTTATTCCATACAGTGTGATATTAGGGAGGATTTCTTAAACTACCTTTTTGTTGCATATTCTAGAGACAACAGGATTAAATAGAGACTTTTTGATCCCAGAAATCTTTACAATCACAAACTTTGTTCAGAGAGGGACCAAGACCAAATTATCTGATCGAGTTTTTCCACCCTAATTTAAAGGTCCATTCTCTCATACATTTAGATGGCGTCTAACATAAAACATCTAACACTGAAAAAAAAGATGAATTAAAATACTTTTGTGTACAATAGTTCTTCGGAGAATGTTTTCATAAATAATTGAATTACTGGTACTGTAAAATTCAAATAGTGTCCGCAAACTTAAATCGAGCTTTAATCACTTATCTGATAAATCTTTCAATCACCCAGTACAGATATAAGGTATTAGTATCAGCACAAAAACAAGACAGAAAACACAAACAAAGGTAGCACACAGAAAACACACAAGAGACTGCAGTTTATTTGAGCTGCCCCGTGCACTGTGATGCCATATTAAGACTCAAGGAAAATGTGGAGTGTCATTACCTGAGACTTTACTACACTCAGTAGTGAGAGTATGCTAGTGTGTTGTGAATGTAAAGTATAACAGTAGTGTACAGTTAGTGTTTACTAGGAAAATAATCCAAATTGACAGTGCAGTACCTGTCTCCCGACAGGTAGGGAGAGCTATACGGCCGGAGCCCCGACAGCAAGGTGTGGTAGGAGTTCTGGAGAACCTTCTTGGCGCTACGCGGCCGTTGGAGGTGACTGAACAATAATGTCAGTTCTCTGACCCACAAGCAAAAAATAATAAAACATGATAAAGAAACAAAACGAAACAAAAATAGGAGTGGAAAGCAACAACAAACTACACAATGGTAAATAAACAAACACTTTAAAAAGACAGGGATACCATCTATATTTCATATTTAACAAGATGTTAAATCATTATTGTGTTTTGACATATTATGCACTTCCCTGTCGTTTTAAATGAATGATAATTAGTCCAATTAATTCAAGACATCCAGAGAGTACACATGGGGCATAAACGTTATTTGGGGGAAAATGGAAATATAGAAAAATACATATAATATAGAATCGAAATATCCATCTTAAAGAACTATTTTCTCAGTTTCCCATTTCTCTCTGCTTTAGGTTTACCTTACCGGAAACTGCTGCGGGAAATGCGGAAGTAACGCGTGCATATAGCCCATTGAAAATATTATGTAATTGTGTATATTTGTTATGTTTTAGGAACATCCAATTATTTTTTAGGTGCAATTAATAAAAGTAGTCAAATAAATCGTTGCTGTCCTTTCGAAACCTCAAATTTCCAAATTCACAGATTTTAAGGAAATATAAAAACACTGTCATTTTTTTAATATTTAAATACATTGTTGTCAAAGTTAACAAGCACTTTTTAATACTTTTTATTGGTTAGATATGTGCAAAAGCCAGTGGCAAATATAAAGGGGGAAAAATAAAAATCACGAAATATGGAGATACAAGGTTTCAAAAGGATAGCAGCGAAATGCTGATTATATTTCCATTTTTCCCCTTTTCTCCACCCCGTATTAACAGCAACTCAAATAAAATCTCATGAATTCATATCATAAAAACGTTTATTTTCACACATGCAAAAACAAGTTGCATATGAATAAAGCAAAAAAACAAATGCAACTGCTAAACTATCAATTAAATCACAATGGGTCAAAGAACCATTTTTAATCAAAGTAAAAGGGTTTTTAGGAGAACATTGTGTCTGTGGGTGAGGATTCAATGACTAAAACATCCTAATGCCTGTTTATAGTTTACTGCAGAGTAAATTGTTCTCATCAAATCGATCTGTCTAACGCTGAAGTGTCTGGAGATATTTTAAACCCCTCGTGTATGAAATCATGACCTTGAAGCGGCAAAGCTACCTGTCGATCATATCAGTTACACGCAAGGCCGGTTCAAACTTGCATGGCACGCGGGAGGGCTCAGTCACAGACACTTACCTGAAAGACGGCAGCATACTGTCATAGAAATACCAGGTAGCTGTGAGATAAGAATGCTGAGCATCTGTTGAGTAGAGACGCCATGCAGCCTGGGAAAACATCACGGCACAGGACGACACACACACACACAGACAGACAGACACAACACAAACGTATTTGGATGTGGAAATAGAAATTAAAATGAAACTATGTGCTACAGGTGTTGCTAATCGAGCGATTACCTGTATGAGGTTGGCAGCGGGGGTCCTTCTCTTCTCAAAGTGTTTCTGTCGGTGTTGCTCCTGAACCTTCAGAGCAAACCCTGACCCCAGGATGCCCTTACGGAAGAGGACAAAGGAAGTCAGACGATTTGGGATAAGGGGAAAAGGAAATGCCAGCGGCAGAAATCGACAGAGGTACTTACAGCAGGCAGTGCAAAGAAGGACACTCCCAACAGGGCAAAGCAAGCTGCTAAAAGTCGACCTTGCCAGGTGTGTGGAGTCTTGTCACCATAGCCGATTGTAGTGAGGGTTATCTGAGTACATACAGCGGAGATCAAAATATCCCTCTATTGTTTCGAAGTCAGCAGATCTTTGATATTATTTATAGACTGTGAATTTGTTCGACGAGTGCAGTTTTCGTTCCGTGTTGATTTTCTGTTGAAACTGTAAGCTAAGGTAGAACCCAAATGGACCGAATTTGTGTAATGTAGGATGAGTCATTAACAATAAGTCACATTTTTCATTGCTTAAAGTGATAGGTCACCCCAAAATTTTAATTCTGTCATCATTTACTCGCATGCTTGTCATTTCAAACCTGTATGACTTTCTTTTTTCCGCAGAACACAAAAGAAGATATTTTGAAGAATGTTGTTAACAGGCCCCCATTCACTCGCATTTTTTTTGTGTCCATACAATAGAAGCGAATGGGGGGGGGGGCTGTGCTGTTCGGTTACCAACTTTCATCAAAATATCTTCTTTCTGCAGAAAAAAAGAAAGTCATACGGGTTTGAAATGACAAGAGGATGAGCAAATGCTGACACAAAACTATCACTTTAAACGCTGATAACAATTTAAAGGTATACTGTGTACATTAGATGAAAAGACATGCACTGAGAGCTTCGCAAAACGTCAAGTTAAACTGTGTCCATTAGAAGCTGAAATCAAAGTAGTGTTTTAAGTGTAAGAACAGATCTGACAGCAGGGAAACCAGTTCGTTAGTTCAGAGGAGGCAGTACTCACAGTTCCCCACCAGAGGGAGTCAGCATAAGTGGCAAACTCTATGTTGCTGTCTTTCTCAGCCAAATAGACCAAAAAAGATGCAAAGATCAGCACAAGGAAGCCGATGTACCAGGCTGTGATAAGCTCCTGAAACAAACAGAGGAAAACGTGTATGAGAATTAGAGATGGAGACAGAGGTCTTGTACGTTTTTAATGTGTATATCTGTTTAAAGAGAATACTGGACCAGGAATTTTAACCCCTTAGCCTTCCTAAGATCTCTTTTTGTACGGTGGAATACTAAGGGGTTAAAAAAATGTAGGTCGCAGATTTGGGTGGGTAGCACAAATTAACTTGGTTCTTGCAGTAAATAACACAAAAAACAGTGCAAATAGTAACTAGCAATGATAATGGTTTTAAATCTTACCAAAATCTATTTCAATATTGCAATTAAAGGGATTGTTTACCCAAAAATGAAAATTCTGTCATCATTTACTCCAAATCTGTATAAATGTATTTGTTCTGATGAACACAGAGAGAGATATTTGGAAGAATGCATATATCCAAACAGATCTCGCCCATGATGGTGTGTGTGTTGCTTGTCACCTTGCTGTGAGCGTACACCACCGAGCCCAGTAACTTCCAGGTGCCTCCTCTGCGGTCCATGCGCACCATACGCAAAATCTGCAGAAAACGCATGCTGCGCAAAGCAGATGTAGCGAAGATGTTTCCCTGCGTGCCCGCCGCTATCACTGCCAGCGACGCCACAAAGACAATGAAGTCTAAATACAGACCGAAAGAGAGAAACAATGACAAAGACTGGCTTTTAAAAAATGCATTTCTTTTAGTATGCATATATAGTTCAAATGAAAGAGAGACTTTAGGATCACCTATGACGCAGAAGGGCTTCCTGGCGAAGCGTAATCGACCCTGCCATCCTCTGTACCTGCAGCAGCATCCGGCAGCCCAGACCCTCACAAAATACTCCAGACCGAACACCACGATCATCACAAACTCCTGCAGGTGAGTAACATTCACATTCAGTCACTCACAACTGCTACAGATTTGATGTCATTCCATAATAAGTATTTATATAAATTGGATTTAACAGTGTGTTTTTCTTTTTTCATACGTACTTGATCTTGAATTCTTTATTATTCAGATTTTTGTAAAATAAATAATATTCCCTGACATGTGCATTAAAAAATGTTCAATAGTTAAAAGTTAACTGTCCAAATACATTTTAAGAGTTAAAAATAAAATGGACTTTTTATTACAAAAAATTCTGATATATACACACGCTACAGTAAACTACAGTTTTATAGACAGTTTTATATCATTTCTTTCTTTATATAAAATGTAATTCTTTAAAAATATGTTTCTTTCTTAAAAAAAAACTTTTTTATAAAAATATTTTAAAAAAGAATAATTTGAGTATACTGAAGAAAAAATACAATTGAGCTTTGATTTATTTTGAGAAGATAAAATATAAGGGTTTTGATTTATTTTTGAATTGTTTTATGACAACCTAATTCCCATATAGTTACATGTGTTATGCCATTGTTTTGATGAGTTTACGATTATTATAAAATATGAGCTAGAATATTAATAATGAAGAGAACCTGAACTTTTACATGATTGAACGATAATGCACATATAGACTGATTATTTTCCGCTACAGATGTCCCAGACACGCTTCATTTCTATTGATTAAAACTCCTATAGCAGCACCCGTGCTCTCAGGTCAATACTTGAGAAGAGTCAATACTAGAAGTTGCATGATAGACAGCATTAGCCCTTTCCTGCAGGTGGATGGACTAAAAAGGAGCAGAAAGCGAAAGCGTGAGGCATGAGACGAAGCGTGACGGCATGAGACGAACAACACTTCATAATGAATGGGTGATTATAGAATTGCAGTTGAGATTATTGGATGGAGTGGGCAACTTCTTGCAAACTCGACAACACCTGAATCCTGCCGTATGCTTACACTGCCATTTCCCAGAGCAGAGATCCCAGCGGAACACAAAATTCACACTTAACGCAGCCACAGGGAGACATGAGACCATACAGGAATGCTTACTGTGTGCCAATCAGATGAGCGATGGACCTGCCCCGAGATCTTGCTAAAACAGTCCCGAAAATACGGCCTGATAATTTAAAGAATGTCTTCCAGTAAAGTTATAAGTTGAGCAAATGGCCCCCTGATGTGTTGTAACGAAACTATGCAAACAACAGCTTATCGGACTCAATAAAGTTTTTGTGGCATTTTGAAAGAATTATGGACTATAAGTAGAAACGTGATTTTTGCAAAAACGAATGATTTAATAACTAACACTTTTATCTTTATAAAAACGTCACATTCCTACATCACAAGTGCATGTGTATGCTTACAAAGGATTTCAGAAAAAGTGAAAGGCTACACTTATAAGATAAACCTCTTAACAACACAATGGACAGCAAAACAGGCTTGCGTGCATGACAGATTTGAACCATTATGCTGGCAAACACAAAAATTCACCTAATTCACCTTTTTTGAAGACACACCTCCAAAAACGGACTATTGGACAGACTAACAGCCACAGAGGAAGCATTGAGAGATGAATTATTCAGATGCGATGCTATTATGAATGTATTTAGACTGGAGACTGCAAAAGCAATGTAATATGAATGTTGCTTATTGAAGGTACTTTGGAGAGATACTTGTATTAGACAGTCTGTTCCTTGGCTGCCAACTTCAACTTTTTTACTGAACAAGAAACACAGGAAGGACTTAAAAAACATTTCCTCAGCAGGTAAGATAGAGTCAATGGATTATTAAAAAAAGAAACGTAATAAGAAATGAAAAGCTTTTACTGTGACATATTTAATGGGTGACATTAACACTGAGAGAAATGAATGTTTAATATGTATGACTTACTCATTGACTAACAGCAAGTGAGAGATGATTCTGATGTACATGTGTGTGTTTATTATACCTAGCAATAATATGTGTTTATTGTAATTGATATCATTTGGATCGATACAATTCTTGAGCAACTAAAATGGTGCCACAAAAGGTTCTTCACAGTGATGTCACACGAAGAACCTTTTTGGTTCCCCAAAGTACCATTTACTCAAAAGTTCGTAAAGAACCATTTCTTTCTTTTCTTTACAATCTAAAGAACATTTTGTGAAACAATAAGGTTGTCTGAATGTTAAAGGTTTTTATTTGGAATCACGGTGTTGTGTGTAGCCGGAAAAATACATCATCGGCATTGTGACATTTCAACCCCTTACCAGAATGAAGAGCGCCTCATTGGCGAATTTCTGATTTTCTGGAATGGTGGAGAAAACAGAAAGCACCAGACAGCTGAACACCAGAAGAAAACTGAAACACAAACACACACAAACTAACAGATCAATACAATACATAACTGGGGAGAGTGTTCTGGTTTTTAACTATATTGCAGTAACTTCTGCTCCTTTGATCTAATATTTAGTACAATTGAGATGCCGGAGTTTGTGTGTCACTGCTTGTGTGTGTTGTGTTGCTCTGTGATGCACTATTTATCAAACTACTTTCATTAAAAATAACAAACATTTCTAAATGGTAGGTTAGAACTAATGTTATTATTACAAATACATTAAAAGAATGTGTTTTCATACTGACTGGCTTATTTTTATTCTATGACATCTCAGGAAACAACAACATAAAAACAATCAACAAAAACACAAACACATCACAGTGACGCAGCAAGAATGGCCAAAATTAAACAAAAAAGTGGCAACATGTACTGAATGATCCCGGCCTCTGTTTAATGGACAAACTCGGGTGCCTTGGCACTGACACCCCATAATCCAAGCTGGCGGACTGCTCATACACACAGATGCTCTTAATCACTGCTGTCACAGACCCGCTCACAATATCCAGCATGCTCTCTCAAAAATGGAGTGGATAACAGCTGAGATTAAAGCCTCACTTCCTGCCAGTTCTTGGAAGAGCTTAAACTCTGAGTAAAGGGTCTCTTTCGCATGAGCCGGGGCTCCCGGGCCGCTCCAGGTGTTACCAGCTGAAGGCTCCTGCAACAAAAGCTGAATTCACTTCACAGCTCCACACGAGCAGCTGTTGCTGAGGACAATGCCAAGTCCCACGAGGACCCGACACATCAGCCTGCTGGTTTGAAACTTCCCATACTGCGTTTTGTCTATGTTTTGCAATTTAAGTACACAAGGAGAGAATGAGAAGTTTCAGCTGCATTGGTGGGTGTAATGTGAATGTTTGGAGGAGATTTGTGTCTCTTCTGGGATATGAAGAGATAAGAGATGATTCAAATGATCTTAACAAAACTTAACAAAATGACAAAAAGGCTTGCTGTTTACTGACCCTTAAGAACAGTTGAAACACAACTTATTGATTTAAACGTGGATAGGATGTTAATAACACTTTCCTGTGGCTCAGTGGTTAGAGCATGGTGCAAGAAGCACCAAGGTCATGGGTTTAACCCCAGGGGATTGCACATAGTCAGAAAAAAATGCGTAATGCAATGCAAGTCGCTATGGATAAAAGCATAAATTTAAATGTAAACATCATGAATGTGTTTTTAACAGGTTTAAAATTGTACCCTGAGGTATCCTAAGGTACATTTTAGAGTACACTAATGTACCCAAAAAAGTAACAGACTTTTATGTGTATTAAAATGCATTTTATATTATACTCCAGCGACAGAAAAGGCTCAATTTTAAACCTTTTTTCTAACAGTGTGGAGTGTTTTTCTGATGTATGGCGGATTGTAACAGATTCTTATTTTTTCACTCAGAAAAGAAAAAGGAGACACAGATAGAACCAATAAACATAGAAATCTCAAAACACTCCTCAGCAAGCAAGCCGCTGATAAAGCAGCTACTAATTCATGCTAGTCTGTTGAGAAAAGGGGAACCAAAACCCAAAATTTATTTAGGAAATCACGGCAAGGTGAAAACACCTGTCTATAAAGCCAACAAACAGGATAAATAATAAATAGGTTATAGTGCAAATGTAACATGCACAAACACTTTTGGAATGCATTCAACGGAGGCATTTTCTAAAAGTTTTACTTTTACTTACCCATTTGCACTACAGAATTGAATAGAGTTCAGACAAAGTTTAAATGTGTTAAACACATGCAAAAAAATGATTGTGAGCTGTGTTACATGTCGCAAAAAACTGATACACGTGGTTCAAAAATGTATTAAAAAAAGTGCAGATACAGCACTGGCATGACCATGAATCTGCATTAGTGATCCATTATCTTTGAAACATGCTCTTAAACATTCTTTCTGCTAAATACCATTTGGGGAAACACGAGAAGACTAAGAGGTTATTTCATCCCTGAATAATGTTTTTCACATTTGCTGAGTGTGACAGATTAGCGGCAAACTAATACAGGTAAAATGATCCCTCAAAAAGCAACAAACAAAAAAAAACCAAGCAATTAAATAAAGAAAGAAAAATACAAATCCAGATGCATTGCAAACCTAAAGCCCAGACCTGAATCATCAACAATCCTACTGGATAGACAGAGGAAGGAAATGGACAGAAACTGCTTAGGTTCCCCAATGCCCTTCCATCAAAAAACGTTGAATGCAGTAAAAAAAAATAGATACATTATGCAAAGACCATGTGCAGCGGGTAGCATTTCAGCTGAGAGGCGAGTTTTGAACCCAACCTCCAAGCCCAAAAGTCAATTAGAAAAAAAGCTGAAATCAAATCCTCAAATCAGCAGAAAACATGGTCTCATGAGGTAAAAACAACGTAGTTCTACAACTGCAGGTTTTTTTCATTTCCCGTTACCAATTGTACAGTCTTTCAGTAAGTCATTCTCTGACGGAAAGCTTCAGTTGGCAGAAAACTTCAAATCTGAATTTCATGGAAACTTATAACAAACAAACTGTGTTTGGAACTCGCAATAATACAAGAGCAAGAAAGAAAACGATGTAAATAACCAAATCACAATAAGAAAAAGAGCTCATTTTGTTTTATATCAAATAGATAGTGATATTAATACATGTTCATATAGCAAGAAAATCACAAAACCACTTTTAGAGTAACCATTAATAGGTTCTGAAACAATACAAGTGAATAGCCGTTTCTATCTAGTCTTTCCCTATGACACACAATTAAGATAAAGCATGTTGTAAAGAAACCCACTGTGATGCTCATCAGACTAAATCTCAGGCTAAATTCATCATTTGGACTGTTAATGTGCCATAAAAGCTGCAGCGAGATGAAAGCAGGAGGACAGAGATATGGGCCATGTGGGTAAATAAAGGGGATGATGAATGGTGAGGACTCCTCACATTGCTGAGCTGGACATCGTAGTTCCTACAGCACAAAACATCTGCACATAACGCTAGAGACTGTGACCCTAATTCAATCACGACAGGCTGATGGAGCGGGTATCAGTTACACAGAGAGAGAGAGAGAGAGAGAGAGAGATAGAGAGAGAGAGAGAGAGAGAGAGAGAGAGAGAAGACGAGCAGACACAGATAAAAATGACTGTCACAGGAAGAAAGGTTGTGCCCACAATGTGATCAAAACATATAAATGAATTAAGCTTCCCATCTTACCAGGAGAATGTACAGAGTACTGAGCTCTTCCAGAATGAGATGCGTCACCCTACCTTATTTCATTAGCATTTATTCTTCATATTTATCTTTTTTTTTTTATTCTGTAATATCTGTTCTGTATTTTATTGCTAATTGTACTTTTAATCCTTTATTAGTTTATCTTAAAGGGATAGATCACCAAAAAATGAAATTCTGTCATCATGTTCTCATCCTCTTGTCATGTCAAACATGTAATACTTTCTTTCTTTTGCAGAACACAAATTAAGGATTTTGAAAAACTTTGGTAACCAAACATCGGTCCCCAATGGCTTCCATTGTATGGACACAAAACCACTGAGACATTTCTTAATTCTATATTTTATAAATTAAGTTCTCCTGTTGTCTTCCACTAAAGGAAAAAGGTTATTTAGGTTTTGAACATCATGAGGGTGAGTAAACAATGACAGAATTTTCATTTTTTGTAATTTATTCCTTTAAAGTTAATTATAGAAATAATATTATTATAGTATATATAATACTATAATACTATAGTATATATTATAGTGTTATTGTGCCTTTAAGCAAATGATAAATGTGGTAACACTGGAAAACACTATAAATATTCACGTGCCTTAAAGTGTGACAGCCTGCAAATTTGTTTCTGTACAAACAACCACATTGTTAAAGCTGCAATGCATCTTCTGGGAATATAGCAAAAGGTATGCTGAAGGTGCGAAGCAGAAAAAGATGAATGCATTGATACTGTAGAAGGCTTTATATAGCACAATGAGATGTCTGTAGTAACGCAATAAAAAACAAAAGAGGAAATATCTAAACATCTTTCCCATATAAATATCTTTTAAGATCAGATCAAGATGTACAGGGCATTAAAGACTAAAATACAACCACTTAAGAAGCAAAACATCCAATACTCATTTCATTCCAAACCTGTATGACTTCTTTGGAACACAAAAGATGATATTTTGAAGAATGTCGGTAAGCAAATATCATTGCCCCCTTTGACTTTCTTTGTATGGACATTTCTCAAAATATCTTTTGTGTTCCACAGAATAAAGATTCATAAACAGCTTTTAAACAACATGAGGGTGAATAAATGATGACACAATTTTGATTTTTGGCTGAACTATCTCAATAAGGCTCCATCCATCTCAGTCCTATATGATCCAGAGTTCATAACAACACACTTCATTGGAAAGTGGAATTGGAAGTCGCTGTTTAATTTACCGTACAGACTACAGTTACACAAGACATCGTAAAGTAAAAGCAAGGGCATCCGCACTAGGGGTGGGGGTTGTCTGAGAATAAGGTTCCATAGCAGCAATCAATCTAGAACACGCAAATCCAAATTGTCAGCAAAACGGGTTAAAACTGATACCCACCAAACAAACAGAAATACTATCATTCCAAATTCCGTAAGTACTTACACTTTCCGGAACAAAGCAGACTGAATTCTGATATCGGCAGCCAAACTGAAATACTGTAGATGTACTGAATAATGAAGAATTCTCTGTTATTATTAGGAGTTAATGTAGAACATTAACTGAAGACAGTAAACAGATTTTAAAAGGACACTTGAGAACTAGGAAAGGAAACATCTGTTATTGCTCAAGTCCACAATGTTGCTTGGTTTAAGATGTTTCATTTTTTAAGTTATATTTGTTGTATTGCTTAGAAAATGAATCGACTCCCTTACTGCTATAAAAAGATTAAAGTCTCTATGGAGTCCAAAGAGCAACTGAATTCAAATTAGGATCTCTTGGGTCTTAACATTTAAATTGTTATCAGAGCACTGATATCCGGCTGTGCACAAGTGTAATCGTCATTATTCGCACCCCCATTCATCCCCATACACAAGTCACACAAACACGCTGTGGCCTTCTTAACATGCTCAGCCATCTAGAGCCTATAGTTTAAAAAGGTCAGCGTGCCCAATCACGGGCCACGAGTCGCAGTATTGCGAGGGGGATATTTGCTGAGCTGGCAAGTGGATGGTTGGGGGAGCAGTAAGAGATGTTAATTGCACGGCGGACGAGTGCTGAGAGGCTTGACATTTACAGACAATACAGTAACCATGAGCAGACCCTCTTTATTTCCTGAACCAACAGGATGTTCCACACAATCACATTTGCATTTTTCCACTGGAAAACAAACTACTGCCCTTTGATGATAATGTTTAAAACTAAATGTAATTTGGCAATACTGCCAACGTGCATCATAGAGTAAAAGACGGCTACGCATTCTATTTATCTTGGATTTTAGCTTACATTATTTACGAAAAACTGCATTTGTGGTAAATTCATTTTATATTACAATAAATCTACCTTAGAGTATTTTGATATATTTAGGAAATATTGTTCTATCGTGATATTAATACTTTTATTTCAATTTAAAAATGATCATTTATATAACGTATTATATATTTATATACATTACATGAATTTCTATTTGAACTAAAGCAGCACATAAAATAAAAAATAAACCATTTCATCATGTTTTTTGGGTGATGATAAATAAACATTTCACAAATTACAACTGTTTCTCAGTATTCGTATTTTATTCAAGTTAGTGTACTTGCTTTTTAAAGGGAAAAAGTGAATAGGATCAGCACATGACCCAGGTGAGGTCAGATCTGAATTCCTGTCAGGAATCAGATGCTTTTAGCCAACCCGGGTCAGAAAGTGTTTTTAATTCCTTAAAGTCCGCCGGGTCAAAAAGTGCCCATAGAAAGATGCAATATTTCACACAAACTACACAAACTTGCTAAATATTTGAAGCAATGCTTTCAAAACACGCAGACAGAAACACTTGCAGTCTCACGCACAAAGTTCATTTCCCAGCTTTACTGTATTTATGTGCTGACATTTCATTGCTCGATGCTCTGCTACAACCACTTCAAAAGCCAAGAGCCCTGCAAAATAGAATGCTTTTATTTACACATGAGCCGGAAAAATGGAAGCCAGTGTAATTGGGCCTTAAGTGGGTAGTAGCTCTGATTTCAGGTTCTTGTCTTTCTTCATCTCCCTCACTGTGCGGTGTTTGGATGGCTGGATATCAACATATGAATAACATTTACTAAAATTCATTCATTTTATGCTTTGTAGGTATTAATTAACAGCTTTTGATCTAAAGTTGTATTGATCAGAACAAGTTACAGATCGCAGGACACTATCAGTTAATCAACAACATCAATAAAAGCTTTCGCAAACTGTCTTCTTCATCCATGCATCACACACTAGACTGTGCATTCTGATTTAAAAAGAAAAACCAAACCCGGGTTTATACTATTATCGGATCATATTATTCATACACATGTCCATTAAAACAAATGCAAAGAGATACAATGAAGATGATGGTAACTCCAGAGAGACAGATTATAACTTGTTTCTTGGAAAGGAGTTTAAAAATGCAATATAAATGCTACTAACAATCTTAGAAGATATTATGTGTGTAAGATATACACTTTAATATGTTATATATATGTTAAACATATTATTATTAGTATTATTTCATGTCAATAAGTTATCACAAGCGAAACTGTTATTCACACAGAACCCTGAAAAACATATTTTTTTAATACATTTTATGAGTTGGGCACATGGCACAGATAACCATTTAGCACACACAAGCGGTTATGCCAAAGTCTTTGTTCGGCTACAGAAGCGAAACGGCATCATTAAAATGTGACTTCTGTTCATTTACCAGAATGTTCCTTTAGTGGATTATGAGATTAACAAGAACTGTCCAGTAGACTGAAAAACAACAAAAGAATGAAGTGGTTTAGACATTTGACCGGCGACTGACTGGGTTTATGAATTCCAAGATGTGAGAAAGAGGAAGAGGTTACGGCTTTGGTGGTCGGAAATTTTATGGGGTGCGTAAAAACTTTAAACTTTGTCAGGTTGCAGTGTCATGTAAAGATGAAGAACATCATCTCATCTCTAATAGACTCAAACAACCAAGAAAAACGAACACGCAGGGAAACAAAAAATGTAAAATAGTTAAGGTTAAAAATGATGTAACCATTACAGCTTCACAAGCATTATAAGATCAATGCCAATGTCTCTCTTCAGCCGAGATACGACAGGGCTGTCTCTCTGACCCTCTGGTGGGAAAGCTCCTTTTGAAGACAGCCTTGTTAACACACAGGTGATGAGGGCATCTGGCAGCAGAGAAGAGACATTTAAAGAGCACGCCAAATGCTATCTCACTATTGCGCTTATCATCCGCAGTACTATTTACAAGATCACCGGGCTACCATCTTTGACCAAGACTTCAAACATGGAGCTTCAGGATGATCTGAATGCCTGCTGTGGCACGCTGAAGTGAACTCAAGAGAGCAGCACCTTGTCAACACCACCGAAACTGACAGGAAACACAGTACAGAGACTACAACATCCAACTTTAACATGGAGCCAAAACACTGAAAACATTCCTAATTTTTATCTGTATTGCACTCCATTGCGTCTTACAGGAAAAAAAAAAAAAAAACGAATAATGTCCTGGCTGAAAATTACCAGCACATTTTTTTCTGTTCTTTTGTCTATTTTTTAGATGTGTAGGGAATCAAATAAATACAACAAAAACATTATGTGCGGGTCATCGGAGACCACTATAGTTAAAATGCTTTTGGTCTATATTGAGTGAAAGCCTAAACTGAAAAGTTAACACAAGTGTTAGAAATTCTGAGCCTTTGGTTT
Organism: Triplophysa siluroides; assembly: GCA_006030095.1. Taxonomy (NCBI): domain Eukaryota; kingdom Metazoa; phylum Chordata; class Actinopteri; order Cypriniformes; family Nemacheilidae; genus Triplophysa; species Triplophysa siluroides. The sequence goes on from VCII01000193.1 coordinate 440,903, forward strand.
GTGAAAAATAATTTCTTGTGTGTGTTCCCACAGATCCATATTATCCCCGTATTTGAGTGTTTGGAAGAGCATCTTGTGTGCTTCAATGGAAGACAGAATATCAGGTTTTTTGTAAAAATGACTTAACGTGGCCAGTGAGACTAATGTATTTATTTGATTTAAAAAATTTAATTAGACAAATCAAAACGTTTTTATACTTTTTGGATCCGTCAACTTTATACCCAAAATAAAAATGATTTTGCTCGCCCTCATGTCATACCAAACCTGTATGACTTTCTTTCTTCTGCAGAACACAAAAGAAGATATTTTGAAAACCGTTGATAACCAAACAACTTTGACCCTCCCATTGACTTCCATTGTATAGACACAAAACCACAAAAAGGTTTTGAATGAGCGAATAAATGAGGACAGAAATTTTATTTTAAGTGAACTAACGCTTTAAATTGGATTTTAAATCAAAATGTTCGACTGTATATTTTGATGTTCAATGTAAGAGCTGAGCTCTTGTTCAGATCACCTTATAGCATCTCAGTAGGGATATGGAGAAATAAGACAGAGACACTTGTGAGCTGTTCTTATTCATCATATGACATCTCTAAGAAACACAGCCGAGATAAGACCATCCGGACAAACACAGGACACAGTAACTTGTGTGTCTTTCTCATATGAACAACCACAAACTCTCACAGACAAACCTGCACAAGTACATAAAGATGCAGACACATATACACACACACACACACACGCACGCACAGTACACACTTACATCTGTCAACCCTAAAATATAACTGGTAAAAACATTACATCATTGTTGCCTGTCCAGATATATATACACATGGCGGCGGGATCCATTACTAACCTTGCAATGAAAACACCGGCATTCTACAATAATATTTCAAACGAAAAACGTATGCATGCTTTTTGTTTTGTAGAAAAAAAAACTTACAATTTTGATTTAACAGACAAAACACAGCCCTAAGGATTACATTGCAAATTAAAACTATACTACTTGAATAAAGAGGAGATGAAAATGTGATTGGAAAGATATTGACTTTTGTGACTGTCCTCATAAAAAAGTAATTCATTTTAATGTAATTCTACAGCAATATAAGATAAATGCATGGGCAAATTTTGTATTTAGAAATTCAATAAAAACACCTCTAATTCACTAATAGCTGTTGTTTTGAGATGAAAGCTGGTACGAGCAACCAGGTTTGTGCATGTGACTGTGCTCATGGTCACACACAGCCCAAGCCTTTCTGTGAGAGCATCCAGGAAGCTAGAGCTTATAAATACCTCTCTATATTATGAATTTGTTTTAGTGCTGTTGCTATGGAGAGGTTTCCCGACATGTTTATAGAACCTGCCATTATAAAATAAAGGGCCTTAACAACACTTAAGGGGGACATACACGGGACATCAGCAGCAACCGTCAGCGAGAGAAGGCTTGGAAGGTTAGTGGTTCCTCTCTGAAGATGTAGACAGGGGTTCCCTATTAGGCTAAACATGTCATCTTTCTCTGGAGTTTCCATTTTTCCTATAGCATGCTAGTTAAAGGGACAGTCACACAAAACTGAAGATTCTGTCATGCAATTCAAATACTGTATTATATTTCTTTGTGAAACACGAAACAAGATGTAAGACTTAAAGGAACAGTTCACCCAAAAATAAAAATGATTTGATTATTTATCTGCCCTGATGTCATTTAAACCTGTATGACTATTTATTTTATGGAACACAAAAGAAGATACTTTGAGAAATCTCTCCATGGTTTTGTGTTCATACAGTGAAAGTCAATAAGGGCCAATGCTGTTTGGTTATCATCGTATTTCAAAATATCGTCTTTTGTGTTCTGCAGAAGAAAGTCATCCAGGTTTGTAATGACATCACATTCTTGGGTGAACCGTCCCTTCGGAGTCATTTTTATTTTGATGTGCACTATCCCTTTAACAACAGTCAGTGGCATAACAACATGATAGGATGTTGTTGTCTAACGTATCCTATAAACAGCACTGCAGATATTACAGTATTGTTTTACATCTGTTCCATCAAGTTTTGAAGTTTTAACCCCCCGCGTGTGCAGCGAGCGGCATCCAGTTTAAGCAAATTCATTGTGAGTCTCCATCACATCAGTGTTTACCGGTTGGCATGCTCTAGCTCACAGGGATGTGTAAACTGCATGTAAGCACCATGAATGCTCTAATTTGTAATTTATGACTTAGATGTGTTATTCAAAAGGTAATTTTCACATTTTTAAAATAAAGACAGAGATAAAAGTGCACAGGTTGTGCATCCGCATGACTAAAGACATACACATTTGCTCTCATACTGGAAGCCAGTCCTGCTCCCCCCCCCCCCCCCCCCCCGAGTCCTCTCCTTTCCAGCCTTGCCATTACAGATATAAGGGTAAAACCCTTTCTAGGTCATGTGCACTGTTTATAAACAGCATTTGATATTGCCGAGTGTGGTTTCCAGACCTTTTAACTTAATGACGTTTTAACATAACTTGTAATCTTAACAGTTGTGCCAGTCAGAATGAGCAGGTGTTTTACTGTCAATGACCTCTTAAAGCACGTCATTGTCATTCTGCAAAACATGTTTGTGACGCTCATATACGTACTGTACGGTAGTGGCCAAAAGTGATGTCAAGTGGGTATTTTTGTACAATATCTGCTTGAATGCCCCCTCAGGGTGGACTAAACCATCAAAATAAGAGGTGTTTGGTTTAAAATGGACAAAAGACTAAACTAAGGTATTTGTTGGATAAAACGATATGGTATAAAGGCAAACCACAGCCTATCAGGGAATATGGGTTTCATTGTAAAATACAAAGCATTGCATAGAAGAACACAAAATTAGCAGAATAACACCTGTTATTAATGTTTCGTAGCTGTCCATCTGAAACCTCGGACAATTCCAAAATGATTAAATACTGTGTGGTCAAAGTTGAAAGCACTTTTTAATACTTTTTATCGGTTAGATATTTGCAAAACCCAGTACTAAACTAATAATAATGTGGAGATACAAGGTTTCAAAAGGGAAGCCTTGATTTGTTGATCTTCTTGTTTAGTAAATATTATTTGTAGCCATTTGTCTTGACTATGACACCCGAAGCTTTGTATATGTGTCGCATATCATTTTTTAAATACATGTTGTATATCACCTTTGGCCATGACTGCATGTGTAAAAACATAATTTAGACAACATCTTTTGCAAGCATGAAATTCACTTTATGCATTTTGTACTTTCATGACCTTGAGTGCAAGGTTTGCAATGTCAAACGAAACTGTCCTTACCTTCCCAAAGGCATAATTATATTCCAGAAAATACAAAATATAATAATATTTAGACTAAATGAAACAATGCAATTCATCAACTCAAGCACTTTATTTATAGACAGAACACAAAACCCAACATATGCCCTCGTGATGACTCCTCTTCGCTTGACATGACTGTCTGTGGCTTTAGGTTTGGTTGGAAGAGAACAGCGTGTCGTCTATTAAAAATGCAACATGTCAGGATAAGGACAAGTAGGTATATCTGAGGACCAAAACAATCACGAACCCTTCGATGCTGCAAACTTCACTGTTATTCACCGTGTTTGTGAAGGAAGGATCAAATGCCCGGCATGTCCCTCAGCTATACTGTACATACAGCACAACAGACAAAAACTATGTGAAGCATCCTTCTTATGTGGCTGATGAGCTATAGCTTTCAATATGATGCCACTGTGTGTACACACATGTCAAATCATCTCTTGTACAGTATAGCTCCGCGTGCATGGTTGTGAAAACTTCCTGCGAGCACTAAAATAATTCCACTTCAAATAAGCCTTTGTCAAAGGCCAACATACAGAAGCGTCAGACTCGGAGTCTAGCCTGGCAAAAATAACATTACATAAACAGAGATTACAGCAGATTAGCACCGATCACGTTACGCGCAGTGGCAACTATGCAGTTTAGGGTCTTTGGTCTCTGTGTCTATCTTTTCACTTTTGGACGCAGATCGCAGTCTGTCCTCTATAGAGTAGGAGAGGATGCTACACATTACAGACTCGGATCTGAACTAGGTCATAATTCTGCTACTGCGGATTTTGCACTCGCTAAACATAACGAAAATTGCACAACTGCAGATTTGCAGTTAATCCAACATGGTTGCTTTACTGTTCATACCACCAGCAAATCTGTTAAGCAAGACAGGCCTTGCGAAAGCAGCGATTCGACTGGCATTTGCGTACCGGCTAACGTGGCAATTCATCACTGTGATTCGCCGGGAAAAAATAACGCCAACAAAACGCAGAACACACACACAATCTTAACCCTGACTCAGCATTTGTAAATTACAGCGCGAACACTAGACCAGAATCTGAAGAACAGTCTAAGCTCCTGTTTGTCATTATCCTGGTAACCCAAAACCCATTGCGCCTTATCCTGGGAGAGACAGGTCGTCCCACGGGAAACATTTCTGCCCCGAAAGGAGAAATGAATACACCGCATCAGGACTTCTTCACCAGAGTTCTGTCACAAGGACGAAACACGGCATCATGCTCCCCATTACTGCGACGTCTCTCGCACCTACAGCTGCATTTCCTCTTCTCATTACTAAGGGCATCTGTGATTGGCTGTGATTCTTGATTCATGTTATGATTATAATAACATTCACATGAGGTCAGAAAGGCTGGTAAATTTTACACCAGGCTTCTAAATATATGAATAAGACACCCAGATGGTTTTCATCCAGCAATAAGTTTATTTTGCAAAATGTTGGGCTGAATGTGCTTTATTCTGCTTACTACTTATGAACATGTCCACTATGAAAAACAGTTCATGATAATGTCTTGAAAGACTTTGATAGGAAATATGAGTTCATATTGGCAACCTTAAGAACAGTTTGAGATCTCTTCTAAACCTCTAGAGGAGAAACGTGTGAGATTTCACGTGTTGTCAGCTGGCAAAGCATGAAATCTAAAAACACCCCGCTCTCTCTCTTCGTACACGCACACAACATTAGCACTGAATAACACTCCCCGCTATAAATTTATCAGCAACCCGAGTAAAGCTAACAGTGCCAACTGGACGTGTCGCCATTTCCAGAATGTGACGGGCATTGAATGAGACACCACGCAAGCACATCCACCAGCGTGTATGAGGGATGAAATATAAACTTAAACTTCCGCAAATAAACATAAAAAGACACAAATCTTCATAAATTCGACCTTGAAGCCTCCTTTTAAGGTCCAATGAGTCTTTTTGGAGGATCTATTGACAGAGGTCTGTGTCTTCAGAGGTGTATAAAGACCTTACGCAATGAAGCATCATGTTTTTATTAACTTAGAATGACCTATTTCTATCTACATACACAGCGGGTCCCTGCGTTAAACGGACAAACTGCTCTACAGAGTGCGTTTCGTAAATACGTTATCTCCTTCCTTCGGCAAAGAAGCGGAAACTTGACGAAATCTTAGTTCTGTGTCAGCCACCGTAGTTTTTCGAAAGGTGAGCCGTTGGTTGCAATTCACAACATCACCTCTAGATGCTGCTAAATACTCACAGCATTTTATTTTTAAAAAACATTGTAGATATTGTGATATTATCTTTATTGTAAATTCTCGTGACCACAATAACCGTGTAGTGAAAATCGGATTGTCACGGCTCTAATACACCCATAAAATATCACAGTGGCCCACAACCCAGACACAGATCTAAATACAGTAGGAGTGAATTCTGCATAATCATCTCCTCTGTTTAAATAAAATGACTGTGAAGCCAATCTCACTTTTTCTTAATTTAATGTTAGCTTTGTTTTTATGGTATATAGGAAAAAATTAATTAAGGGCATATTTCAAAGAAACAGCCTCTTCTGGACGTAGTTCCACTGAGAATATAACAATAATGAAGTCAATCAAAGCCTTAATAAAAGGTGTGAAGTAATGTAGATAAGGAGAACACGTTCTGCATTCACCTCATTTAACTCAATCTGCTGAGCAACACCTTTTAGTCCTTCAGTGAGAAAATAACACGGTACACTGGAAACAGCATGCACCTTTAAGAAGCTCAGAGAGAGTCAAAAGTTTTGCGATTAATTAACAATATAACAAAAAAGCAATATGAGCAAAAACATCAGAGGCCAGTCAGAGTCAGCCCACTCACACATCCTTAAAGGCCCAAAATAAAAACTGTCATCATTTACTCACCCTCATGTCATTTTACAATCTGTGAAGAAGATATTTTCAGAAATGTCTCTGCGCTTTTGTGTCAATACAGAGGAAGTCAATGAGGGCTGATGTTGTTTGCTTACCAACGTTCTTCAAAATATCTTCTTCTGTGTTTTGCAGAAAAAAGAAAGTCATACAGGTTTTGAATGACATGATGGTAAGTAAACGTTGAAAGATTAAACGAAAGTTTATTTTTGGTGAACTGTCCCTTTTAGAATGACTCATAAATGTGCACTCACTTGGCAGCAGATTCTAAAGGCATTTCCTCTTCTTCCACCTAATTCACCTTATTTACAAGTCAAGCGGGTGAATAGTCACAATATTATGGGCATGAGATGAAGTGCCATGGCCTATGCTGTACCGTAGCTTGAGCGGAAATTAGAGGTGGTGTGAGTAAAAGAGATAATCAGGTGCTGAAGTATATTATGGGATGGGCAATGATGAAGTAAATATTGGGTTTTTTTAATGAGGCAAAATTTACACACTTCACTGATGCTTACCAATAAAACAAGCTAACGGGAAACAAGCAACCATGCAAATGTGTGCAATTTAAACAGAGACGCTGAGTAGAAAGTTACATTTCAGCTTTTCTATGTTACAAGTCCCATTTTCATCAGTAAGAAATATACATGTCATGCAAATTATGAGAGAGGGCGCTATAATGTTTTTAAAGGAACTTCTGAAGGTAAAGGTTTGTTTATTTGAAAACATTGTTGTTTCGCATTGATATGAAGAATTTAAAGGGGTAGGTTGTTAAAAAAATATGTATATACACAAGACGTGTCTGCACAGCCAGCGTTGTATAAAGAGGACTCGTGTGTGGCAAGCCGATGGTGTCACAATTACGCTATAGATTAAACGCTTTTATATCCGAACGCGGTATTTGACACCATTTTAAACAGTATTTGCGTCGCAAAATATGGCGTCCCGATTCCAAACGCCATAAAAAGGCGCGAAAAACCATCTATAGCGCCATATTTAATGCCGTTTTAAGGCGCCCCGCCTTTTCCGCCGCTGTCTTGCCATATGACGGGGTAATAAACGTAGTTTATGTTACACAGAGCGTGTTATTTACAGCATTTTGCCTGTCGTATAATGAGCCCCTCCTCCTGGTTTCCACAGCCAGTGAAAATGAAGTGTGACCAGACCAATTTACACCTGATCATGTAGGAATGCCTTTGAATTTACAGGATATTATTATGTGCGCAGCGCAGTGCAACCTCTGCTAACATTAAACATATCATAGCTTGCTTGCTTTCTAAAGGAACGACTTTTTATTTTTGGAAATCTAAAGTTACACAACGTAGTTGGCAATTATAGCATTCCAACCCCATTGAATGCTTATTATATACAGTATAGTGTCCAGTTAATTTCTTACGTGAAAAGCAAGAAAGTAATGGGTTATCTAATTTACAACACCAGAAATCATTCCGGGTTTAAAGAAGGTCAGCCAGAGTTGAAAGTAAAAATGTTTTTTGCAACCGGTGTAAACTGCATTATCTTTAACAGGTGCGTATGGGGTATTATTGCAAGCCGTTGCTGTTAACCTACTGGTTAGCTCGGATGACTCGCAATTGCATGTTGTGTCATTTGCCAGTTCAAGTCCCGCTCGGACCTCTGGCTGATTTTTACATTGTTGGTCTTATGTTTATCCGTGTCGCAGGGTATTTTTTATATTTCAGCATTTATTGCATGGTCAATATATAAAGAAAGTCAGGAATAAGAGCTATTTTTAATCAACGGAAATTTCCTCAACCGTATCAACATTCAGTTAACGACTTGCACTTGACTTTTGCTGCTAAAGCCTATAGAACTCAAACATCAATGGACTTTCTTGCTATAAACAAGACGAACGAACAGCAATAGACGTTATGCTTTTAGACAAGCTTATCCGAAGCGACTACCAGTGCATTTTCGTCTATGCTCGTATCAGTATGTGATTTTAGTTCCATGTTACAGAAATTCATCGACTATAAAGATAATAATGTTGCGCAATGATTGTAATGTAATAAGCATGAACTTATTAACTAATATAACACAGCCCAAGTCAATGCCAAATGCCTTGCCATTTACCTCCGTAAAGAAATATATATATATATATATATCGTGTGTGGAATCTCTTTATGGAGGTAAATCAACTGCAAAGAAGCTTCTGTTACTAAAATAAGCAGCCACATTTCCATTTCAAATAAAAAATACTATGCATGCTTTTCTATTATTCAGCACATGGAAATATATGCGGGATTGAGGGCAGGTGGCGTATGTTTTAAAACATTATTAAAAAGCCTATCATAAATTTTAATGCACAGATTTAGGCTATTGTATAGCCCAAATAAAGCGCATTCTTCATATTACTGCCAAAGTTGCATATGTCCACTTCAAGCAAAGCGAGTCTGACTATTGGGTTAAAGCGGCCATGCAACAGTGTTTCATGCATTCGGACTTCTTCACAATGTTAAACGTGCTGTCTTCTCATGTTTAACATGGTCAACTTGTCAAAAAACAAGTTGGGCGTGTTACGTAGTATTTCTGTGCTCGATACACTCCCCCTGTGATCGTAAAGGTTTCGGAAAGTTTTTTTCGAACATATAAAACTGTTTCGTAACAACCTTTTCCTAGTCCCTTATTGGACAATTCTCCCAGAAAAGCAAGCAGCCACAAGGAGAGCAGGAGAAGGAGCATGCGCAGACGTCACTTTCACTTGTAAGCAGGAGAGAGAGAGAGCATATGTTCGCTAAGTTCAGGTGTTTGTTTGTTCACTACATTTGGGTGATGGATGTTATATAAACGGTGGATATAACGCTGGATTTGGAGATCGTTTGAAACGGATATTTGGAGCCGTTCCAGCGCTAAAAGATGCCGGACATGATCCGCATGCTACAAACTAAATACTAAACTAAATGCTGCAAACTAAATACTCTTCGAAGATACGAAATATGCAATACTACTCTATGGATACTCAAGATTAATATGAGATTCGCAGAAACCCTGTGTGTTAGGGCCGCTTTAAAGGAACTACATATAGTACAAGAGAACATAAAATGCGGGGCTTGATTGATGTTAAGAGTTATTATTATTAGACACAAAAACGATCTTGAAACATATAAAACGTGCGCACTTTAGATAATACACAGAATTTAAGGGTCAAATATTTTTTGTATAGTCAACATTTACTACTCATTTACGAAAAAAATATGTTTTAAGTTGTTTCTTGAATGAAGAGAGAGACGTGGTTGACCGGACTGTTTTGGAAGATCGCTAAACCAGCAAGGAGCAAGCAGCAGTAAAGAAGAATGAGCGGAAGAATGATTTAGTACCCTTTTGTGAGCTACCAGGCTCACCTAGCGCAAGGCACTATTTTTGGGTTATTATTATATGTTTTAAATGAAAAAGACAGCAGTTTTAAAAGAAAATATATATTGTTAATATTTATTTAATGCGGAACAACAGGTGCAATTACAACAATGTGTTTCCTTTATGAAAAAATAAAATGAAAAATACACCTAACCGTCTTAAGTTGCCAACATTGCAATACATTGCCAAATGAAATTAAAAAAGCTAATTGTTTATTACTTATGACAAGCTATATCCACAACAAACGTACAATATATTCTAAGTTTCTTAATCGAAAATGCTGTGTGCTTGTAAAAGGATACAGAACAAAAGCATTTTTGTTACATTTATTAACGAAAAAAAAAAACGTTAATAAAGCAGGCTTCACATAATAATATAGAGAACATGCATAAACACTCAAGTCAGAATAGTCTAAATTTTTTATTGTTTCATATGCTTTGTCGAGTAAAATCAATTATATCTAAATGCTCGGCTAAAAGTCAGTTCCACACACGGTATAGCGTCAGTTTCTTCACAGAGGTAAATGGCAATATTTTGGGAACGAAATCCAAGTGGGCAGGTGATATGCGTTAAGGAGATTAAGTCTGTTGGCGAGGCTGTGTGGACGGTGTCTAAAGCTATTAAGAAACTTTGAATATATTGTAAGTTTGTTGTGGAAAAAGAGGTCTTATTCCTGACTTTCTTTATATATTGACCATGCATTAAATGCTGAAATATAAAAATTACCCTTCGATACAGATAAACATTACAAGACCAACAATGTTAAAATTGCCAGTGGTCCGCTGTGGGCTTAAACTAGCAAATGACCAAGCATGCGATTGCGAGTCAACAGAGCTAACCAGTAGGCTAACCGCAACGGCTAACAATGAAAAGCACCTTTTAAAGGGAATGCAGTTTACAATGGTTGCCAAAAACTGTTAAATAAGGCGTTATAAATGGCTGTCCGTGTGTTTTTTACGGCGTATGGAATCGCGACGTTGTATTTTGCAGCGCAAATACGGTTTAAAACGCCATTAAATACCAGGTTCGGATATAAACGTGTTTGATCTAAAGCGTAATTGTGACACCATTGGCTTGCCATACTCGTTTGCCAATAATTTTATAATGTGTTCCGCAATACTGTAGACAAATGGTCATCATGTGGAATATTTGTGTCGCCATACCAAGGAAATCACCAATGTTAATGTTCTTGACAAAAGAAAGAAAGTCCGAAAATAAAGGGTTGAAATGACTGGTTAACGTTGAAAATATCTAAAAATACAAAACATTTTTAGTTTAGTTTGCATCAAAAAGTATGTTGTTATTGTCCTGAAGCAAACTATGAACAACAAAAAACAACATCCATGCCAAAGATTTGGCCTGTAGTGTGAAAGCTGCCATCCGTTTTAACCCCGTTTTTATATGCTCCATTTCAAATCAGGACATAGGTATGTCTGAACTACAATGTGTAAACATGGTATGAGAGGCCAATGAGAAAAACTATAGATAGAAAACTAAAGATAGAAAATACAAGAGCTTTGCGTGATACAGCAGCAAAGTCAGGTCAGCACTAAAGTCCTGTTAAACCTGAGAAATAGACAGAGTTAGTGGCTATTGACTAAGTCAAAACACTCTACCGTGAATTAAAAACATGTCATATAAAGAACGAATAGCAGTGCACAAGTGAAGTCATGATTCAAGGTATCACTCACCACACTGTACCATCACTGCCTTGCTTACTGGAAAAGTGTGTGCCATCATTATGTTTAAAAGCCTGCTAAAGCATGTGTATTAAATCACGGCCTCATCCAGAGGAGGATGGAATGGACTATCCAAGGTTTGGCTGGAGCCTTAACAGTACAAATAGTACTGTGCAAATCCTTCATACCACAACCAAGCTGTGACTACTCCCAAACTTCTTGGTAGCCACTGTTAAAAGGAGTAGTTCACTTCAATTTTTTTCAATGTGCCCCCATTGACTTTCCATATTAGGAATAAAAATGACTATGGAAAGTGAATATGGGCACATTTTGAAGTGAACTGAGAAGTTCACAACCACCCAAGAAGTCAATCGATGACTTTCCATGTAGAAGAGGTTCCTATCCCTATTGGATTTATGATTGTGGCGTAGTTTCTTTAAAAGCACAAAAATGCATTATTGAACAGTATAACAGGACTATGTGCACAGAAGCATTTCTCATGCACGCAATTCCCTGTGTGAGGCCGTGTTTGTGCTGAGAGAGAACGCATTTTTATTATATATTTATTTACTCGAACTCGAGTGATGTGCGCAGGGCTTTGAGGGACTGAGCGCTAGTTCTGGACAAGCTGTTATTTCTGGCTGACTACTTCAAGTCAAGGAATTGGTCAAACTGCAAAACGAATCCTAAAGGAAATAAAAATGCAGTTCTCTTCGCTTTATCTTCTGCTTATCAAACCCTCATTGCATCTATTTCTCTCTAAAATCTGCTTGTTTTTCAGCTGCTTTATTGTGGAACTCAGCGACACTTGTACAGCAAACATCTTTGCGTATGTCACGATTCCATTAATCGACATCGAATAACAAACAATACAAGACACAAAAAATCTGTCAAAAACGGAAACCAAATCAAACTAAATAAAACTATTTTAGGTTATTAGAGCTGGGTGATAAAGTAAAAAAAGGTATGATTTTTCGACAAAAAATTCAATGGTATTTGTGGCACTGCCCATGAAAACACAGTTTAGTGAAATAATTCGATTATGAGACTTTAGTCTGGATTTCAGAGAAAACTTTACAATTTAATTTATAAAAAAAAAAATATTTTATCATAATAGGCAACATATACCAATTATATTTTTATTAAAATATTTTTAGTACCTCTCACACAGACGGTTGATTCACCTAAAGATATAGTTCATCTCAAAATGAAAATTCTGTCATCATTTACTCACCCTCAAGTTCCAAAACTGTAAAAAATACCTTTGTTCAGTTAAACACAAAAGAAGATATTTTGAAGAATGTGGGAAACTAAACAGTTCTGGGGCAAAGGTTTAGTTGCAAACATTCTTCCAAATATCTTTCTTTGTGTTCAGCAGAACAACAATGATGATCAATTTTTCATTTTTGGATGAACTATTCCTTTAAATAAAGTAAATATTCCACTTCTTCCACTATTTTGCTGCTTAAATGTCTGAACACTCAAGTGTCCTGAGAAAAGATCATTATTTTCTAATAAGCATTTTCATAAATCATGTATTCAAATGTGCAATAAAACTTGGTTTAGGAATAATTAAGAAAAACTAAGTTATATGTTTTTGCGAATAAACTCTTTATCTTTATCAGATCAGTAAAAAAAACACAAATTCATCTTGATATTCATATTTTATACAATAAGTATAATCTTCACAAAAATATTGCAAATAATTGTTATTTAACCATTTAAATGATGTCTAGTAAATGAGGGGATAAAATTCGCACTACCTCTGTTGGTCTTCTCTGCAGTTAGACTACAGAACTGTTTAACAACTGGCCAACAACATCTCAACCTTAGTGAAACTTCTCGTGAAAGGCCGTGTGTGTTCAGGGCCTGTTCGTGATTTTCTATATGTGGTGCTAAGTATGGGACCAAAGGTCATCTCTGGCTCGCTGAACCTCCAGTTGCATCCCTGGCATCTGCCCATGTACATTATGTACACTAACCTCTGACCCCCATCTATCACAAATGTCACTCCAACAGTCTACACGTACCCTCTACCCCCAACCTCCTAGTCAAGACGTCTTAATCTGTGGCAAAGGACTACAAGAGTCTATATGCAATAAATGTCTATGGCAACTGGGCTGCCAGCCATTAGTTTAGAACTTCTTACAAGGTCAAAGGTTCTTCAAGTGTCCAAGCGATGGCTCCGTTTCTCAACGGAAGAATTTGTCAACAGCAAGTTCCCGGGAAGAGCAGCAGGTGTTCCCTGTCTGAACTGCTTTTTCACGCATGTCAATGAACAATGACTGCACCGCCCCAAATGACTTTTCCAGGCTTGAGGCTTTAGTCAAAACATCAACAATCTGAACTCATGCCCAAGCATTTTACTTTGAGGATATTCTTAAAATCGGTAAGCATCGGAGATGTGAATTTTATGAAAGTTACACACATACATTCTTTGTTTATTTGCACTCAAACACTGTGTACATTGTTTTATCGCCCGGTTTACACAAGACTGGAAGTCAGGTAATAGCACAAACGTGGCCAAAGAATTCTGTGATCTTTATCGGAACTGTGAAGCATTTCAGACACCTGAATCGGATCTTTAAAATGACGTAAATGCAGCCGTCTGCCCTGATCGTCTGGACGTATGCCCGGTTATAATGCTCCTTTCTGCGCATTTAGTGCCTGGAAAAACTGCACCGTGGGTGGTTACGGAATGGGACGCAGGTTTTCAAATCTCACAACCAGGGGCAAAAACTATGCAACAGTTCACTGAATTCACCTCTCTGTCTAACTGCTGGAAAAAAAGAGAAGAGAAAAGTTGAGATCTCAGAGCACCACCTCAGCACTGTACACTACAATCCTGCCAAAAATGGGGCACCCTCAGAGAAACACATTGCCTCCAGATGCCTCGCAGGGCAGAGCTTATCAAGCGACACATTACACCCCTGCATAATAGCAATTTAATAATCTCAATTTAATGATCAATGTGCGACGTCATGTCCATGAACCAGAAATGATCCTAATCCATAGTTAAAACCCGTCCACACTAAGAATGAAAACTGTACAGAAAACTAAAATGATAGTGTTAGGTTTAGGTTTATCGGGTACTTTTTAATAAAACCTCATTATTTTCAATGCCATTTTCATAAAGAATGATTCTCATCTAAGTTTTAACCTTATCATTTAAAAGTCTTCAGGTTTAAAAGCTCTTATATATGGATATCCTCTCTCAGAATTTTAATCTCCTAATCCTATAACTTTACACATATTTAAATAATTTTTTTAACAAAACACACATTGTATTCTATATGCACTTACAGTATTTAATGCATGTTAATGTGTGGATGAGAATGTAAAAAAGAGAGATAATGCTTTATAGTTGATGTAAACAAATAGTGGCAGTGGCTTACAGACAGCTTTACTTGTTTAAACTACACTAAAGCGCGTCAGACCAAACCGTCTCTGTCCATGGACCAGGGGTCTACCCATCAGACTGACCAAAACGAACAGTGACTCTACATTTAAACGATAAGACATGAACAGGAATGAAGGTTCTTCTATCAAACACACTGATAGAGTTGCTGAGCCTAAGCTTAGTAAATGAACTTTAGTGAACTTTCAAGCTCATGTGAGTTATATCTGCATCACTAGCGTCACAAAATGGAATTGCAAAAATAAAGATCGTCTTAAAAAACACATCTTCCATCAGTAAGATGAAAGCGATACCCCTGTCTCAAAAATCAAGCCGTGTTGCTGTGCCAGATGCATTGACAGAGCAATGTTTCAATAGCACCACAGGGACACAATCACTTTTGGGGCAAATTATGTTATAAATTGCTTGCTTATATCTAACCAGGGAAATGAGATGGCATTTTAACAAAAAGTTATATATTGATACTGAAAGTTAATATAGAAAAGCTAAAGTGAAGATGAAAAAAGATGATTCATGTCATGTTCACCAAAATGTATCCTTTTTTGTCATTCTGAATTGAAATTGTTGACATTTAAACTGTGCGATAACAAATTGTTTTGGAATTTGCAATTAGACTGGGCGTAAAAACTAAACACACACATTAGGAGACGTGAAGTCATTCTGTTTGGGTCTGTGTCGTGGTTTTGAGTGAAGGAGATGAATGACATGCGGAGGTATGCGAGACTCAGATAACCGCTGGATGGGAAAGGAAATTGCATGGGGATTGGAATCTATCTTCACTTTAGTGGCTACTGTGGGTTTTATAAGAGAGCACGAAACAACTTGCTTAAGTGGTCAAAAATCTTTGAAGGACAGAAATATGTTCAAATGCCAAGATGCCAAACGATCAGAAAAGCACATGCTGTTCATCGCTGATTTTAAAAGCTCTGAAGAGTCTCCATCATTCACACATGGCTTGATTTATGCTTATAATCTCGGACGTCCACAGAAGACCTTATGGCTGATGCACTAAAGCGACTTGCAGTGCGTGATACACAGTTTGTGGGTTCTCTGCAAATTAAAACGTTGATGTCCAGAAACCAGAGGAGGACAGTGATAAATAAACCACTTCATGCAGATAATTGTATTATTTTAGAGTCGAGACCATTAACCAAAGAGAAGTGGGCTGATAACCAACTTTAAATAAACGAAATGACAAACATAGCGGAATACAGAAAATAACATTTCTTCAAGCACATGCTCTGTATCTCTTTCAAAATACTTCCAGTTGGCAACATTATTTGAAACAGTGAAAAGAACATTTAAAGTTGTTCATGTTTCTTCGTTTTACTGTTATTTTTAATAATAAAGAAAACACTTATAAATCGTTGAATTGAATGAAGGGTAGCATGGGAATTTAATACAATATTTAGTGATGGAAATCAATCTCGGCTAATGTTTAAATGGTATGTCTATTGGAAGGGTCAGCCAACACAATAGCAAATATCTCGACTCAGCTTGTTTCGTCATTACAGGATGTCACTGACACCAGGTGAGCGCGCGCAGGTGCGCCATTTGTGCGCGCAAATGACATTATTGCTATTATCGGTTTCTCCGAGCTCATTTATCAAAACACATTTCCTGCTTAGCCTAAGACTTTCTAACAGCTCATAAACAAACAAAAAAACATGCATTTGCACGTGCTGTTTTCAATGTGGGTGACTTACATGAAGGCGTGATAGATGAATGCCCATCCTCTAGGTCTCTCGAGCACGTTGTACAGGCAGTTTTGTAACTTTCTGTAGCGTTTGCTGGAGGCGGAAGGGGTCGCGCTGGGTCCCGGCGGCGCGGGCAGCGGTGTGCCCAGTAAACCGGTGCGGTGAGATGGATGTCCGCGCTCTGGAGTTGACGGCTCGCTTCTTTCAGTGTGCACAGCCGTGAGAGCCACAAACTCGACCCGCCTGTCGTCATTGTGCGCAGGGGAAGAGAGCATCCTGATGCCTCCGTTATTGGAAGGACTGCCTAACATTATTGCGTTCACTAACAAACTTGCTTTATCACACTTTTCCGAATCATAAAATCATTCTTGTTATCAGTCAAATCATAAACTATGTGTGTCAAATAATATTGAATCCCTTTAAAATGTATCAAGCTTCTTCTAACAGTCTGCACGTGAAACAAAAGTGCCGAACAGTCGCTCATGTGTAATTATTCATGAGAAGATATAATCCTTGATCATAAATGCGCGTCTACATATTATTACGGTTAATGTAATCTCAGCATCTCGCATTATCACACAGACAAATCCATAACAGACTTCTCTCCACATTCGTATAAATATTTCAGCTTTTTCTGTGGCATCTTAAACCGTAACAAGACAACGAACACTTCGTGTTGAGACACAAGTACGCATTATGCAAATGACACAAAAGTTTTGGAACACACCCGGCGGAATAAACCATCCCGAAACATCCCATAACTCAAGTCTGTCTGACGAATACAGTCTAATCGCACAACAGAAACGTGTAAAAGTAAGCGGCATGCCCCTCGGTTCCCCTCTCTTGCCCCCTCCGGAGCGCGCAGCCAATTCCGGTTCTTTGGGGAGGAGCGCGGTGGTTCCGTGAGAGATGAATTCAAAGTCGTGCCTTTTGTCGGGTCATTTCAAGACTGTCCCGAAAGTCCGTGACATATTATAGTCCTCATAAAGGTGCGGAAGGAGCGAGCGCGTAACGGGCGCGTACCGCACGAAGCGCTGTTGATCAAAGTGAGCGCAGTACGCACGGGATAGAGGGAGGGATGGCTGGCTGGCACCGCCACCAAATTTAGCTGTACGGATTATGTTTTCTGTTCTCCCCGAGGGGAAAGTCACATCATTTCCGAGCTTTCTTTTGAGATGTAATGTACAAAGCGGTGAATGTACACTGGGGTTGAGTCCGAGGTTATTTGTTTTTAACCATAAAAAGGCACGTTTGCTGAAAAGTTGCTTTCTCACAGAAACATCCAAGTATACACGACTGATTTTGGATCAGTTCACCCGGTCATATTCAGAGAATTAATGAAAGGGTCATATTGTTGATGTCAAGGCCAAGATTATCCCTCTTGAACAGGTGTTGGGGATGTGCTGTACAGCGTTTTAAGCTCGGGACCAAACCGGGCATGTGCATCAGTAAATGCCAACATTATTGCATGTGTCACATTGCTATAAAAGAACAGTAAAGTAAAAATAGTCAAAAATGTTTATGAATCACTCTATTGTGCTGAACTATAGTTTGAGAATGAATGTCTAAGTTATGTGGAGTTGATGGTTGGTGATGGACTGTATTGTGGCAGCTTTGGAGGGGAGGTGAGGGACGTCAACAATCAATACCTTGCATTTAGATTATGTGATTTTATGCAAGCCGCCCTAATGGCTTCTGCTGCCGTTATATGCAATGCTTTAGAGCAACTATGGAATGCATTAGTCTTCTGCCTCTTAAGCCGCACGCTTTATTCCTTGTGCACTCTGGGGCAACTCCTGCAACATTCTTGGTGGTAAACCCTTTTGTTTTGAACATTATGACATTTCAATCCACATTCATCAACCGCTCATTTTTAATGCTTTCAAATAACAATAGGGCTTTGTTTTCACGAGTCACGGTTTTATAAGAATGATAACAAATCCCTGCTAATACATTTTATTTAATTAAGTGTTTTACTTATCCATCAATGTACTCGGGAAAGACACTGCGTAAAAGTCTGTCTTGACAACTTTCTCATAGTAGTGCCTTTTCTAATCTCAGCACTCCTGAAGTGCCTCGTCCAATCAGACACAGGGACTGTAACTAACTTTTGTATAATAATTAATAGAGGTCTCTATTTCTAGCCAGTTTATTGTGGTTTGACAGGCAGTTTGTGGGCAAACATTATTTTAATTTATTATTTAATAAAATTACTGGTTAATGCATGTGTTAAGAGGTTGATAAGGCTAGTTATTAACATTTTCATATGCCTAACTTGGAATTTAATAGGTTACTGAAGAAGAAATCGTTGAAACAAACAATCTGCTAACACAGTGGTTTGGTTTTCAAAACCTTTTAAAGAACCTTTTAAACAGGGGCGGTTCTAGGGGGGGCCAGTGCCCCCGTGTCAGCACACTTGGCCACCCCCCTGGCCCCCCTAAATCTGGAATGATATTTCACCAAAACAGAGCAATTTTGAGCTGAACTTGTTTTCAAGTGAAAAAATGAATGAAAAATAATCATGACAACAAATGTTAGTGTGCCCCCTAAAAGCATAAGTGGCCCCTGCCTGGCCCCCCCAGTTACAGTAGTCTAGAAACGCCACTGCTTTTAAATACATGTATATGACAGATTGATCTCAAGATCAGATTATAAATGTAACAACCCTGCAGATAGAAACAAAAGAAACCATCAAAGAAATGAATGGTTTCCATTAAAATGCAATTTTTAGCCATTAGCTTTTTGCATTAAAACCATAACAAAATTTAAGGGTTTTGGGCATTATATCCAAATGATATAGTATTTCATAGATTTTAACAACGAGTTTATTCGCAGTCTATAATACAGACGCGTTGTCATTAACTGACAACAGCTTTATACAGCCGTCCAAGATCAGAAATATATAAAAATGTGCTTCACACGACACTCCTTTCACGCGCACTCTGAACTCATCGGGAGATTTGCGCTTATTCTGAAATTACAGTCTGATGGACAAACATACTTATATGATCTACCTGTTTCTTAAGATGATGTAGAGGTAATAGTTGCTGCTTCCTGAGTGGACGTTTGCCTACATTGTAGATATTAAGCTTTTTTGCGCAGCCTAAATTTGCACTGCGCAGGACCTACAATGAGTCTTCAGACGGAACATTGCCCTCCGTCGGTTTGCAATCGCGTTCCTCCGTGCATTCGCGATCGAGTTCCAACCGCACACCACCTGCAGTACCTCTGCGCCCCCACTGGTTGAGAACCACTGTGCTAACATATCTGTGGTGGGCTGTTTAGATTAAACAGAGATTTCTGGGATGGGAGTGTTCTGTATTTATATGTACAACCATGACATGATCAAGCTGTTGTAGTTCAATCTGTATAGTTAAACATATAACCGCAGGTCACCTTCACATCACAAGATTAACTTCAAAAGTTTAACCAAACACAGTCAACCATTCACACTCACAAACAAACAGAGCCCTAACCCCCGTCATAAACCCACACACTTACAGTCCCAAATCTCCGGACAGGAATTCTGATGACATGCAGCAGCTGGCCAGGTCACTAGACTCACAGAACACCACAGTTCTCAGAGTGCCAAATGTTACTGCCGAGACGAGTCTATTGAACACATAAACAGCTTCTCGTCTTCCTTTGGTGCATGGGTGCAAACAGACGACAAATGTGGTGAAGCAATATGAAAAACATTGAGCTCTATACATGTAAATACTCACACACAGGACACATTCACACACGATACAGAAATCTCCATGTTACTGACTGTAGAGCTCAGAGGGACATTAACAGAATTTAAAAATACACACTTAGACCTCAGGTCCTCACTTCCGCTGTGCTCAGTGGAACATAAGTTGTTAGAGATGTGTTTCCCACACATCAAAAATATTGATTTGGCTATTTAAATCTACTTTTTTTAGAACGCATTAATTGATCAATTAACAGCAATAGTTTTTTAGAAAATAGCACAAAACTTTTTTTTATTGGAAACGTAGATATACAACATTCTTTCTGTCTCTCTTAGAAGTACCTGTGAGATCGTAGAAGAACAAAGAACTTTTTTTAAGTTTTAAAGAGTTGCTTTTCTATCTATTGGTCATAATAAATCGTGTAGATGCTATGGACGGTTTCAAAGCAACAACGTAAACTTAACTTCCAGTAAACATCCGCAAAGAATAGAGTCCCTGTAGATTATTTCTGATAACAAGCAAACGAAATAACAAGTAATGACATTAGCTAGCAAATTAAAAGTACGTCTAGCTAGTATTATTTTGGGTTACCAGTAGAAGAACAGTTACTTGGCTAAACTTAAATGCGACAAAATTACATCACCATTCAACAAATTTTTTATTTAATAAAATTAATATACAATTAAATACAATAAATTGTTTATTAAATACAATTAATATAATATAATATTAAGATAAATTATGATTAAGATTAAGATAAATTAAATATAAATAGTTATATTATTAGCCACTAGCCAGCCCGATCAACAAACACAGAACGGAAGTTAACTTTGGGCCAGGTCGGCTGAAATGTAAGTATGATCCTAGTATTTGAATTCTGTAAATTAAAAAACAAGTTTTTATTAATTAAAGTAAAGGGTAAGCCAGTTTCCTTATTTCGATACCAGTTTTGACACTTTGATTTTTACCCAAAACTGACACTGAACTAAGGAAACTGGCTCACCCTCAGGTATTCGCAAAGCCATGTGATTTTCTGTCTTCTGCTTGAAAAAACAGTGAATAAACGATGAAAAACTTTGTTTCTTAGGTAAACCTTTAAGTATATCCAATTCAAGACGACAAACCCCAACACAGAAGCAGGGCCGTCCATAGTCAGAATGCTTATTAAAATAAAATCCCTCCCCTAAACAAACAATTAAGAGCTAAAAACAATTTATTCCAAATCCATGACTTCCTTTTCCAAAATGATGTCAGCACTCTTAAAGCAAACCAGGGGCTGAAACAGTAGCCCAGTTGTATCTTCTGCTAAGCAAGACGGGCTGGTGTGTTTCCAAAACTTTGAATGAAAGAAACCTTGTTAGGGTAGAGCGAGTTCTGCAGACACCTTATTCTCACCCAGAGAAAAGGCCTTTTGTACGTAACCTGGCTACGTAACCTACCGAAGAGCACATGCTTATCCACCTTATGTCTCAAACATTGATCGCACAGACTGGGAGCACCACAATACAACGCATTTGATGTCTGATAGAAATGCTGTTCTTTAGTTCGTGCCCTCACGTGTCACTTCGTGGCAGTCGGACTCAACCTCAATCCCCCAGACACTACAGCTGTTTAAAGCATGAGTCTGATACCGTGCAGTCCTATGTCTGCTAGAGCTGACCGGTGCTGTTCTACACTCTCAGACCAGAACAATCCATAAGAAGACAGTTTTCAAAAGCTTTGAACAAGTCAGTCATTTATAAATTGTAGAACTTGCAAGAACAGTAAAAACGCAAGCTAATCCTCATCAGAATTCAGCGCTACTGAATTTCCGGTACAGGGTCCAACACTTTAATCCAACAGATTTCCTATTTAACTAACTAAAAGGAAAGTAATGACCATTTGTGAATTAACACAATATTGAAAATCATCACAACTCATAACGTAATGAAAGAAAATAAAGTTTCAGTTGTTTGCAATCTGATATGAAATACTGATATGATTTTAACTTATTCTATTAGGTTATTTGTAGAGATCACAAAGGTACAGTACACAAGCTACTGAACATCTAGTACAGCTAGTAGATAGGGGACATGGATTGCTCATATGAGACTAATAAAAAAGTGTATTATATCTATGATTATAAGGTACTCACAATAATAATACATTTTAGTGAGAAAAGCAAACACTTCCAAAACTGAAGCCTGATCTGCCGGGTTTCCCATTTGATGATGAGGTGTCTAATCTATCAACACAATGTGTGGCAGACAGCTTTTCTGGATGGCATAAGGTGACACCCTGCAATAAAAAAAGCAGTGCGGTTGCATCAGATGAGTTATATTTTTATGGTGGTGATGAATGAAATCGCTCATGACCAGTCTCTCATAATCTTTCAGATGACTCCTTCAACTAAGGAAACGCAACAGACAAACACAGTTAATAAATCCAAGTCATGCCGGGATTAGGCACAGACATCCCATTACTTCACATTTTAGGAACCAATCCACATTCATTAATGCACTAATTGTTCAATGCATAAGACGATTAAGTGAATTGCTGGTTTAACACCATTTACAGGAAGTGTGGTTCTATTTGTGCATTATAGGTTGCACAGAGTTCACTCCAAAATAAAAATCCCATCATTATTTACTCACTCTTATGTCGTTCCAAACCCAAATGACGATGTTGCCTATGTGGTCCACAGATCATCCTGGTCACCATTGCAGTGTTGACTCCCAATATGAGTAAAAGTTAAGTATTGTGACAGCGACCAACCGAAATATTTGGGTCTTATGAAGACATTAGGTTGCAAACTTTAAATGGTCTCGTGCACTTCCGGTGAACTCATGCGTGCAGTGAAGGCTACTGACGTCACATGTTGAACTCAATCCGATCCGTTTGATCCGTCAAATAACTCGTATCGTTCTTGTGAACCGGATTCGGTGATTATTCATAAAGATTTGATTCGACACAAATTGTCACATGGCGAGTAAATACTGACAAAATCGTGCCTTATCACGATGAGTTTATGGCCATTATGAAAGGCTTTTTGGGGTCACCCCTTTGATTCAATATGGGTAAATACTTAAAAATAAATGCTTAAAGTATGCTTGTTATCCTTAATATATACTCAACTCTAATGTTGTGCTTCTCAGATAAATAATAATAACCAAAATTTGGCAAAATGCAGGACAAGAAATTTCTTTTTATGCTTTATATTATTTATATACTGTAGATCAGACAAGATACGAAAAGACCTGACATTAAACATTATATAATAAAAATAATAATTAAGTTCCTAATGGATCTGATGTGATTGTATGCCGCACATCCGACTGAATCCACTGTTTTCTGTTCTCTACTAATTTCGTCTTCCCTTCAAGATTTAGGCCGGATAAGAAATACAGCCTGACCTTTGCAGGCAGTTCACTAAATGAAAAGTAAACTGCCCACAAGAGAGTTCATTTTATGACAGTTAAAAATGTCGCCACCGTGTGGTGAAAAAGAATTACAGCTCAATATACAACAATAACATTCATATTTCATCAGTACTGACACAATTTAATACAAGGTCAATCTTTTTGGAATTTTTATTTTTTTTCACAAACCAAGGTCTGTTTACAAAAAAGAACACAAAAATAAAATATGTACCTACGTATTGCATATCATGCTGGCAGTCATAACTACATGCAAAACATGACCAACAATAATAATTTCAACAATGAAAAACAGAAAGGCAGTTTAAAAAAAGTTACAACTGGTATTAAAAATGTGTTTATATAAAAGGATTTTGTTCAATTAGGGTGTTGTTTTTACAAGTGGGTAACAGTGGAGAATTTCTATTGCTAGGGGCAAAAATGTTCTCTTTGAATCTGGTCCAAAAAGACACCCAGGAAAAGCACATTGAATACCTGAACACATTCACACACGCTCACACACACTGGACCATTTTGCATGTAGAAAACCCAACAACAAGAAGCCCTTTAACAAATACAATGTTATCAAATTTCAAAACTATACAAGATACTACAACTTAACTAATACAATTACTAGTGAATTACAAACTACGGAGACTTGTGTACAGGATGTGCAGATTATGGCTTTTTTATCAAGTTTAGAAGTCTACACATCGTGAGATGCCATGATCTGTCAAAATGGATGAGGGCTCAAAAATAAAAAACAAAAAAAGGTTAATTTCTTCCACTAAAGACCACTGCGCATGCTCCACAGTTGAAAAGAGCCCTCCTACAGATTTCACAAGTCTCACTTTATGACTACAACAGAAAAAATCAAGAAATCATAATCTACCCATATCCATAACTACGAAACAAGGACTTATTCTGTACACTGCGAGGAAGACAGTGGGTTCAAATACACTTTAGCCTTATTGCAGTAGACCTAAACACAGAGTAAGATTTCTGCCACGACACATTGATTCTTCTATTTCTCAGTACTGTAGTAAACAGACCAGAATAACAAAGCTAACAGCAATACGTGTAGTTTGGACGGTACCTAAATTAATTTTACAAAAAGATTTAGACCAATTGATGAATCAAAGTCTGACTTGATGAAAATATGACAGAAGTGCAAAGACTAAAGTGTGATGAGTGGTAGATATGGTTGAGCTCCTCTTCAATGTGTATGTTGCTTAGTGGTGTCAAGAGCTCCATGAGTGAGCTCTGAAGAGGGTCCACGGCCTCACTCCGCGCTGACCTGTGCAGTGACCTGGCCGTCAGCTGTCTGGTTGGTGGACTGAATGAACATGGGCTGGGACAGCTCCTGTCCCGCAGGCATCGTCACCTGCTGGATCTGATACAACTGCTGTAGGATGACAGAAAGAGAAGGACAACACGTTACCAACAGATATTTTGTGCTGATTTAGTAACTGTGGAAGTAAGAAAAGCATAACAGAAATGCAGGTGGGCTAAGACAGTGGTAAATGAAAGCACTTGTGCCTTTACCTGCCCATCAGTGAACTGGTTGAACTGCTGTTGACCCTGTTGTACTTCTGTCTGTGTAATCTAAAAAAAAAAAGATATTCATTAAATAAGAGATGTTTTGCTTGAAGCGAATAAGGATAAATGGTTAGACAATGGTCCACACCAGTGGTTCTCACACTCTGGTACGCGTACCACTAGTGGTACTTGAAGAGACCCACGGAATGTAAATTATTACAATTTCAAATGTTTAATAGATGATTGATAAATACGGAATAAATCACAGCCTATGTGCAATTTTAAAATAGTTGTTTGAATTATTGTTTATTTATCATTGGTCGATGTAACTCAGGCGCGTGGCGGGCACTTATGACAGGCGCTTATGAGTCCCTCTCTCTCTTCCGACGACCTGCATGCAAATTAAGTTTCTTTTGTATTTCTGCACTTGAACCGCTGTTTAAAGCTGTTATTACTGCTGTAAAGTGCTAATTCCACACGCGTCTGCATCTACTCGAAATTAAATCAATGAAGTGCGTGTTGTGATGTAATGTGACGTGTCGCTTTGACAAAAGCCGCTGCAGTAAAGTGTAAGTCTGCGTTTGTTATATACAGCTGTTCTCTTGATGTTTAAGTATACGTATTTTTATTTATCTAATGTGTTTAATATTGTTTCCACATTGTTTGTGTAATATCAGTTTGTAGTCTTTCTGCAAGTCCCCACAAAGTCAATAAATCCCCCATAAAAGTCATTTACAGAGCCCTGTTTACTGTGCACAACAGAAAAGTGTTTTGTGTCTACTATTATTGCTGACTAACTTGTAAATCATGAAAAAAACATGTTCTTTAGCTTGAAAACAGCTGGAAAATAAAACAATGGAAGATGGAAAATGTTTTTATTATTAATAATACATTAGAATCGGAGGACGAGGTGTAAAGATAAAGATTCACAGCTCTACTATTAATTTTAATGTTTCTTCATATGATTTTCTATGGCGGTCATTAGGTGGTACTTGAAACAAATCATTTTATTAAAGGTGGTACTTGATCTGTACCTTTTCAAGGGAAAAACATCAGGCTACATGATGAAACTGTGTTTATTTGAAAGCTTTGCATCCTTACCTGCTGAGCGTTTGTTGCAAGCGTCTGTATTTGTCCTTGGACAACCTGTGTTCCTGAGACTGGCTGAGCTAAGCGAATGTACTGCAGCTGGCCAGTGTTGAGCTGCACCTACAAGGCACCACAAGGGGGCGGTGATGAGCACACGTTAGTATTTCTGTCCTTATTTTGAAGTATGGTTGTCCTTAAATATCACCAGATTACCCAACCCTAAATTCAATCCCTGATTATAAAATGATGAAATAATAAACTGAGCAAACATTAAAAAGTTCTTACTGGAATCTGCTGAATCTCTCCCGTGTTGGTGATGATCTGTTGCATGACCTGCATAGTCTGTCCTGCTGACTGTGTAGTCTGCACTTGAGCCTGTCCCTGCGCAGCGGCCTGCACAATCTGCACCTGCTGGCCTTCACCCACCTGCATGGTCACTGGAGCACTCTGAAATAGAAACATCAAAGACATGAGGGTGGAACATCAGCTTCACGCTTCTATCAGGTTTTTTATCTTTTGCTTCGTTCTTTCAAGTTCAGAAAGTAAGCTGGATTCAAGATGCCAACAGCCATCACGTCTAATGCTGTGCCGTGGCCTGGGAATGACTCCAAAGGAAAGTGAAACTGAAGAAGCGTACGGGAAAGAAGAGAGATGAGGGACTGTGACCTCGGGCCTGTGGCTTTGAGCAGAGAGCTGACTGTGGATGTGCGACAGATGATCTCTCCTCTTTAGGAACTGACATCCGATAGCAGGAACAATTTATTAAGCAGGACAGAGATGTGCAATGATCTCATGCAGCACCAGGTGGGTGGATATGAACAGCAGAATTACTCTCTGCTTCTTTTTTTGACCTCACCCTTTCATGACTTTTGCTGCGTTCCAAACACATTTCCCACCTCAACCTGGAAATAATTTCTGGAATGACGTTGTTTTAATGTTAATACTTTTAAATCTTTATAATATTACTAAATCCAGACGTTATTTCCGGGTTTGAGATGGGAAATATCCTAAATCCTAGGTGTCTGGAATGCAGCATTTATAGCACCTTAAAATAGCAGATTTCAAGTGCCAACACTAGACCAAATGCACGTGATGACGTCACAAAAATGCTAATTAGTGCGTGACGTCATCAGCGCCACAGTCTCTGTGGTCCTGTGGGAAAAACTGAAGCATTATAGGGTTACATTTTAGTAAAAGATATATAACAGATTTTAGCCAAAGTACTAAAGCCTTAGAATGATAAAATTAGACATATAAATATAAGAAATATCCAGCTGTACAACTTTTTTAAAGGGGTCATATGAAACAGCTAAAACAAATATTTTCATTTGTTTTAGATGTAATGCAATAAATATATACACGATGTAAAAACGCTGTATTTTCCACATACCGTGTATGTTTGCATCTCCTCTTTGCCCCGCCTCTCTGAAACGTGCAGATTTTTTTACAAAGCTCATCGCGTGGTGTGCTATGATTAGCCAGTTAACCCGTGCATAGTGATTGGTCGAATACTGCAAGCGTGTGACGGAAATGTGACGCCTCTTACAATATTTGGAACATCAGGATCCAAAGCAATTGTACTGACAGGTACACCCACCTTACTGGCGTATACATGTGGGCGGTCTTTTTCAAATCATACCACGAACTGACGTAGATTTGTGGGGGTGTGGTTACACGAGGTGCTTCAGGCAGGTCTGGGTGAGCATTTGCTTTTAGATAGAATGCATGTTTTGTTCCGACACTTTCATTTTTGCAATTTTACGTGTCTAATACATGTATGGGAACTTATTACACACCGAAGACACAGAAAAACACGTATTCACACCATATGACGACTTTAAAAAAAAATTGGGCTACAAAACTTATTTCTTGCGAATCAAAACTATAAATTGCTGTTTTTATATATACGGAATAAACACTGAGAAACGTCAGAAGGTCCTTTTAAAATCTCACTTTCAGTAACCACAAGACAGAATCAATAAAGTCTGCGGTCAAAGCAAATGCAAAATGATGTGGGATATTTGAATACACCACAGCATCATACCCCAAAAGTTTTATTTTAAATAAATACCTGCACCCTAGAAGAGCAACATACAATGACTTGCCTTTGTGCACTTATATTATTGATGTATTACAATACATTCCGCTAGGGTGTGTTTCCATTTGTAATGTAAAGCAAACCCAAAATAGCACATGGCCACAAGGGGAATTTTTCACTATTGTTTGTATTGCTTAATGGTGTTATTCAAATGCCATAAAGAGCCTGTGGAAGGCTTTGTGCCTCAAACAAGGACTTCAGGGGGTTTGATGTGTTTACCGTGATGGGGGTCGCCTGTGATTGAGCGACCTGCACCTGCTGTAGCTGCTGCATGGTGGTTCCCTGTAACACCTGAGGAAGAGGAAATGTTGCGAGAGAGAGAGAGAGGCAGAGAAAGAGTGAGAGAACTTAAACACAAGCAAGCACATGCAAAGCGCATACTTCAACTTTACACAAGAAGCAACAAAAAAGTGCATTAAAAAGCAATAAAAGAGTAAATAAATAAAAGAGAGTGATGTGTTCATGTAGCATGAAGGGACTTAAAGGTTGTTTTGTTTTTGTTTGGAGGAAAGAGGGAAATGCAAAACAATTTATTCAAGGCATCCAAACATTTTCAGATAAAGAGAAAAATGATTGATTCTTAAAAAAAATTAAAAATGTAATCAAAATTTTTCAATATAGGACATTTAGTTTGTATCTGATTTATTGTTAACAGGTCTGAACAGAAGCAAAGCTGAAACAGCAGATATAAAGTCATGCTTCGGCGGATGAGTAGAGCCGTGCTGTGAAATGACGGAGCTGATGGAAGTGGTGCATTCTGGGTAATTTACTTCACAGCTGCGCCAAGCAATGAACAGGTAATGAAGTGAAGCTAAACACTCTCTGTCCTCAGGTATGAAGATAAAACACCCATTTAAGCTCTATTTGACTTGAAGGTTAAGCACAGAGAGCATGAAGGACAACGTAACTGCGCGTTGCTCAAGCTGTTCTGCATGTTTATACAGTGGTGTGAAAAAGTATTTGCCCCTTTCGGCTTTTTTTTTTTTTGCATATTTGTCATGCTTAAATGATTCAGATCATCAAACAATTTTTTATATTACTCAAAGAAAACCAGAGTAAATACAAAATGCAGTTTTTAAATGATGGATTTATTTATTAAGGGAAAGAACAATCCAAACATTTCTGACCCTATGTGGAAAAGTAATTGCCCACCTTGGTAAATCATGAATTAACTGTGATGAATTGAATAACTTTAAATTGAGTTAAATTTCACTAGCCACACTCGAGCATAAATACTGCCAGACCTGTTGAATCAAGAAATCACTTCTGTTTGACAAATTGAAGTAGTCTAAAAGAATAGCAACATATCATGCCACGATCTAAAGAAATTCAAGAACAGATGAGAAACAAAGTAATTGAAATGTATCCGTCTAGAAATGGTTACAAAGCCATTCTAGGATGGGTGAAAATACATTTCACACCACTGTATATAAATATTAAAACGATAAAATTCATATATATTATATGTATAGTTGTCCCGGATGCTTTTTTTAAAGTGACTGCAGCAGATCGTTGGCCACATCTGACAGGTCAGCACTGATCCTCAGCGAGAGAATGAGGTCCACCACAGATAATAATAAAAAAGGAAAAAAAAGAGGAAGACCACCCTCAGACTGGACAAAGAAGAAAGGAGACAAAACATGCAAAAAATAGACACAAAAGCGAATTAAAGAGGAAAGAGAGGAGAGGGCCGTAGGGTTCACACAGGACTGATATTACATGAGAGCGACTCGATTCTCTGCGTTCACCCGATAGCAATGTGTGAATGACACCCTCTGAGCTTTCAACCTTCACCAATCATGTTTCAAATGATTCTGTAATGGGCGGATCAAAATAAGCAGGGCTCAAGTGTGTTGTGTGAGAGCAGGTACGATAAAGTTTCAACCAAACTGTAGCATAATACACACAAGGGTGATTCCAAGGGCAAACTTTAAGATGGTGTTTGTCCTATGCTCTGAACAGTTTTTCGGTGTGTGGGGATTACCTGGCCTTGCTGGGGCTGAGCGATGATAATCTGGCCTGGTTGTAGCGTGGTGGTGTTAGCGGCCACATGCTGACCCTGCTGCTGACCCTGGACCTGAACAGCGCTGGGCTGTTGTGCCAAAGTGAAGTAATACTGGACCGGCTCGGTCGGGGCAACCGACTGGCGTACTTCCTCCTACACACAGAGACGATTTTCAATCAACATACACCTTGCATAATGGCATACTTAGGAACATAAAAGTGAATTCGTAATCCCAGAAACGTACGCACTAACAAACACAAAGCCTATCTTTTGGTTACATCTCCATGAATTATTTTAGATCTGTAACAGTAGAAGCAGGATAAATAAGTTATAGGAAAAGCAAGACCCAGTAATGTAATCTTCTCGCAGAAACAAAATCGAGACCGTCTGTAGACCGCACGCCCACACTCAACCGCAACGTAATGGCAAGCAATCATATGTGCTATTCTAACACGCAAATAACAGTTATACCTAAACCTCTGCTATAAGTGCATTTTAATATTTCACCTCAAAGCATTCAGATGATACATCTGTGACAAAGAGAGTAAACACCCCTCTCCCAGCTCGTTGATGTCACAGCTGAGAGTGTAGGATGTTTACACACCTGATCACACATACCGTAAAGCCTTTGGGTCAGATAAAGACATGAGTTTAGCCGAGCCAGGGTAGCGTAGAAATTTGGTCTGCAACACCTGTGCATATAAATTTTATAAAATGAACTACTTAAAGGTCCAGTGTGTAATTTGTTAGAGGATCTATTGACAGAAATGCAATATAATATACATAACTATGTCTTCAGAGGTGTATAAAGAGCTTACATTATGAAGCCTTATGCTTTTATTACCTTAGAATAAGCTATTAATAAAAAAAATTCTACACTTCTTTTATGATATTTCTAGGATTTTTTATGGATTGTCGTAAATAGAATTGTGAATAACTACAATGCTTGCTGTGCAGTGATATGACGACGTTCAGGGGAAGCCGAGTGCTGCAAACATCCGACTGAAAGCCTTCACTGACCCTACACCCAGCTTCCAGTCAAGGATGTTTACAGCGCCCCCATGCTACCAGAATCAACACTGCACTCATCTCCTCTTCATACACACAATGTTAAAACATTGAAATGCTGGTCAGTTTTGACAGCATGACGCTCCTGCCTCAATAAACATCTTCTCTTTTCCACACCTGTCGCTTTGGAGGCTTGAGGTCATCCCGTGGGACAATATCGATGAGGAAGTCGAACTGGTCAAACTTGGTGATGGCCATGGCGATGTCATTTCTCTGGAAGACAGAATGAAAACCAAATCAGGCTCAACAATAACAAATTATCACACAATCCATAATATGATACAAATTTTGCTCAACATCTTTCAAATAATATACAATAGTGCAGTACTATCAAAAAATGAACAATAATGCTTAAAAGGACTGTTTTTTCTTTATTTAAACTAAAACTTTATTTAATAAACAGAGAGAACCATCACATCCCACAGCACTGTTTATTGGCTGCAAAGACCACCCATTGTCACCCCCCAGATCCACGGCTATTTTTAGCACCGTGATTAATATCTGGTGGTGAAGGGTCACATCCATGCAGTTGTTCCATTGACGACTGTTGTCGTGGCGACAACGGCTGGCGTGATGCCTTTACAATGGAACTGAGGGCCAGCTGCACGCTCGCATGCTGAGCCGTAATACAATCTACATATTGAAGACGTGGTCCACCAGTCATTACGGCTTTGTTCGGTGACAAAAACACGGTGTCACTAAGGCTGTGCTGACATGGGTTGCTACTGACCTTAGATAAGACGACGATATTTTGCTTATTATGTTGTTTAAAGAAACCGCTTCATTGTCATTTCACTCTAATGATTTGTATATACAGTGTGTGTATGTGTGTATCTTTGAGGGAACACTGTAAGAGTATCATTCAGGGTTCAGGACAGTGTTTTTGACAGGCCATGGAGGGTGTAAGTAAGTGGGTCATGAGTGATATACTTTTAGACTCAGCTCTATATGCTAGAGCGGAACAGAGATAAGCCCTGGGGGGGCTTATGTAGGGGGCTCTCACCATAAACAGACAAGCCGTGTAATGGCTTCAGAACACATGTTAAAACCACGAGAAACAATAGTTTTGGTGTATTGTTTTGGACCCATTAGTGTGTAGCACCGGGACTTTTAACCAAATGCACATTTTTTCAATCTTCCAAAACGTTAGAAGTGTTTTTTTTTACTTGCCATTTATATCAATTTAGCAAGTTAATGTTAACAGATTATTTTAATACGGCATCGGAATAATTGAATCACATTATACGAAATGACAGGTGAAGAATCTGGGTGAGACTGTGAAATGACCGTAAAGTCCGATTCGAACTTGGGTCGTCCTCACACAATCCACCAAACAATGTGCCTGAGCTTGTGCACTACCCACATCTCACAACATTTCTGCCTGTCATAGTTCCCTTTCAAATACAAGATATATGTTTATCCGAGTTTGGATACAGCAAGCGGTCAATGGGGAATGCAGATGGACGTGTACTAACCTGCAGTGTACGACGCTTGTTGTCTTCGGTATGGATCCAGGCTCTAAGAGTGAGCTCTGTGATGAAGATCTGTGCTGCTTTGGCAAATAAAACTGGTGCCTCAGCACTGATCATCTGTGGAGGGTAAACAAAATCAATCGTATGGAGGAAATGAACAAATGACAACAGCCAATCACAAAGAAAACCCTATCCACATCTACAAGTCTTAAAGAAGCAAAGTGGAGATTTTAGCGGCATCTAGTGGTGAGGCTGCAAATGGCAACCAACGGATCAAGTGACCCCTCCCATTCAAAGCACTACGGTGGTTGACAAAGGTCAAAGATGTCATTGTGTTTTCGCTTCTCTGCCATAGGAGATAAGGTATTAATGCGCTCTGTAAAGGAGTTTGTCCGTTTAGGGTAACTGTGGAAACAATATGGAGAATTCCATGCAAGGGGACCTGTGGTTTATGTAGATAGAAATTGCTCTATGGTAATACAAACATAACGCTTTGTTATGAAATGTCTTAATACACCTCAGATGAGTCATAATTATGTGTATTATGTTTAATAACTGTCAATAGATCCTCCATAAAAGTGACATACTGGACCTTTAAACCAAACTATTTTATCCATACTTATAAGTATCAAATAAAACAAATGTGTATTTACAAATCAACATATCATGCCATATTCACACTGAATTGATTTTTCCACTGAGGTTGTCTCAATGCATTCTGGGACTGCCTTCATGTCAAGGATTTATGCAATGTTAAATAACCTGTCCATTAAGGACATTTGTAACATCCTTCATAGCATGTTCATGTTCTGAAAGAGATGCACACATGCATAATGTTATAAAAAGCTACGTCTCCAAGGCCTGATCGAGGGTCCTGCCCATGTGCTCTGCACTCTGCTCTTGAGCTCTTAATTGCATTGACTTTTCTCACAATAAGCTGAAGGTTATTTTAAGCATCTGGGCACCACCCTGACCCGATGCCTTCTTCCCACGCCGTGTGGGAAGATCATGCTCTGAGGATCGCGATATCTTTGTACTTTGCAACTGAAAACAAAGTAGTAAGATGTCTGGTTGTATAAAGGTTAATCCAGCTAATTTAAGGATTAATAGAACTAGCGAGGGTCAAACTGTCTAGCAAATAAACTACACCGCGTGCATCGGTCATTGTGTGCCGATACTGCTAGTCTTGGCTCTGTTGAATTGCCTTATAACTCTTTATTTAAACTTGATGGTTTGGTAATATGCATGTTCTTAAAGTTTTCAAAAACGTTTTGGCAGAAACATGTAAATATTGGCAGTGCATGTAACGGAGCTTCGTTTTAGAAAGGTTTTTTCTTTTCTTAGAAAATCAGGCTTTTTCACAGAAACTGGCCAGATGACTCTCAGCTGGATCGAGTCATTTCTCTATTCGTGTGCTCCAAACATTTTTAATGACTGTTTTTGTTAAGGTTCAAATTAGGGCAGCTGAAGCCACTGAAAACATTAACTTCTAGAGAAGCCCCAAAAAATTATTCAGCATCGGTTTTAAAAATGTGAATTTTGTGATTTTGAAGCCTCAACAAGCAGCAACAAAAACCAACTCACAAGAAGACCCTGTCATTCATGCCTGACTGGGAGATGTGAATTTATCATATTTTAATAAATTAAATGCGTCTGTTGGAAATACAATGTTACAATTAAATAAAAGAAATCTGGTAACCGAACAGCGCAGGGACCTATTCACGTCTATTGTATGGACACAAAACCATGCAAGTGAATGGGTGCCAGTAAAACAACATTTTGAAAATATCTTCTTTTGTGCTCTGCGAAAGTCATACAGGTTTGAAATGACAACAGGGTGAGTAAATAATGATAGAATATTCATTTTTGTGTGAACTATCACTTTAACTCCAAGTACAAGCATCGGAAAGTAATGTTTCCAATGCATCAGCAAGCACCACTAGTGATCTACACATTTTGCTCCAGCAAATCAACACTTGGCTCTTGCTCTTTCGAGAACCAAACACAGGAAGTGTGTTGCCATCAGTGATTGTGTTGATTCAGCTTGCCGCCTCTTACCTTCACATCCTCATCCAGTTTCATAATTTTCTTGATGCGAGCAAGAGGAAGCTCTTGCACTCGGAAATCCTTCTGAAACAGAGCGGGACTGTATTAGCGAACTCACAGTAACATTAATGACTCCTAGTAACAGAGAAAGCAAACTAAATAGGTGACTGCATTGTTCCAATTATGACTTAGTCTGTTTGTTTTGGAGAGGCCGCGTCTAGACTGTGTCTGAGTGCCAATGCTAACAACTAAGAAGACTTTTTGAATGTATGCGTCTAGATGAAAAAAGTAAGAATAACCCGTACCACAGTAAGATTCTTGATCTCTTCCATGACCCTGGGCCAAAAGGACTGTAGACTCTGCTGGGCATCGCTACCCCCGGCTCCAAAAGAGTCTGCGGACATCTCCAGATCTGGAAAGAGAGAAAACAGTTACTAAAGACATGGTTAATGATCACGTAAGTCTCACAATCAGTTTAGAAATCACTTTGAGATAATAAACCACACAATACACTGTTAAGCTAGACTTGAGTTCACTCGATTCATTTTGCATAACAGCCTGTACGTCACCGCAGTAATTGTCCGTGGGCAAATCAGTCAAACTGGCCGTGTGTAAACCAAGCCTGGGATCCATATGTTAAAAACCTGGAGAACAAAGCGCACACAAACTCCAAACTTTCCCTGTACCATTAACCTGAAGACTGGACTGCACATCTGTTTTGCACGAAAGTGCCACCCTGACAGAGCTGCTCGGCACTGACGCAACGCACACTCCAAACACTAAGTAATGCGAACTGAAAACGCAGAAGGTCAGCGCATGGACTCTACGATCGAATCTGGCGGGTTACTATGGCATGTGAGGAATTCTGCTGTGTATTGCAGCCAGCCTGCCTCGGCTTGTGTTGTCGTAGACGCTACATAGCACATCTCTCTCTCCCTTTGGAAGAAAACACAGGGCCAAAAATAGCAGGGTGGGGTGCCATAGAGGCAGGAGAGAGACAGCAAAAAGTACTTGTGCATTTCAGCCATAATCCAATAACAAGACAAAGTGCCAAAGGCTTAATGGAGGCGGTGCAGTCGGACTGCTGAGCACACTCACTATGTGGGTCAAACGGAGGAGCGACACGGCAAAACATGCGAGATTACTGGAGGAGACATGCAGAGGAGAGGGTAAAAGGTGATGTGTTTTATACTTCTTTTAGAAGCATTATAATGGTTATGTTGCATCCACATCCCCATTATAGTACAATTCAAGTGTATTTATTTGCCTCCACAACATCAATCGATAGCATTAAAGCAAGCACAATACAAGTCACGTGATTGCAGATGAGCTCGTGTCAGGATTGATCGAGTCGTCGACTGTCAAATTCATTATGTGTGTGTGTGGACAAAGCCGTGTAGGGGAACTAAAATAAGAAAAAGACTTCAGGTCATCTTTCTCTGTGCTGTTGAGAGGCGACGGCATCAGGTGTTGATCTTGTGACAATCTGCCGTGATACATCTGCGAGCGTGGATGTGCCAGGGCTGGCCTGATACGAAACGATCATTTAACGTCTCAAGCAAGACCATTAAGAAAAGTAGCTGGCTAATTACCAGGCGATAACAGCAGCAATTACTGTCACGGACCTGGAAAATCGTGAGTCGAATAAGATAACACTCCATTGAAGGAGACATAAATAGGTTAAATCGAGGCTCGCTTAGACCAGCTGCTTCTGAGTAGGAGCTATTTTTGACTCTTTTAAACAGATCGAGACGCAAACCTGTGACGGAGGGAGCTCAGCATTGTGGGTAGCATCCCGGTTCCTTTGAGGTCAGCTGAATGTTTCATATTACATCAATGCAAAATAAGCAAATGAAGCACTATTGATGATTTAGGGGGTTCTTAACTGCATCTACAAAAATGATCACATGACAGTAAGCATTAACCGTTAACTTTCGGTTGGAAACAAAAAGCGAAGCTCGGTGCACGTGCGCCTCCGTTCACGCCAGTCCTGATCGTCCTTCAGTAAGTCAATAGCGGTGTCGGATTTCTCCTGGTCTGTTCGGGTTGTCTCAAAAGCAACGACCGTTGGTGCTCTCGGAAAGTCAATGCCGCTAGCAGAGGCTGAATCAGCAAGAACATGCTAGCGCTGCCAGGCTCTGTTTTCGCCGTGCAGAAGGACTGCAGTACCTCGGCAGAGGACACTCGGCGTTGATCTAAGACAGGCTGTTTACAAAGACCTGAGAAATCATCAACTGCCGTCTTCACAACACAAAGAATTCTGCAAGTTAGCCGAATCATCCAGAGGAGTAAAATGAGGGAAAGTGTGGCCTGGAGGAAGAGCCTTCTACAGTGACGCAAATAGAACATCTTTAATATTCAGACTGGCAGGACAATTCCCTTTTATATTATTGTTTGGTCTGACTTGAGATCTACACTTAAGTTCACCTTTAAAATTATCATTTTTGAAGAGCGGATAAAATAAAATAAAAGCTACAAAACAATAAGACAAAATTTAAAGGGACAGTTCACCCAAAAATAAGAATTCTGTCACCATTTACTCACCCTCGAAGTGGTCCAAATCTGTTTAAATTTCTTTGTTCTGTCGAACACAGATTAAGATATTTGGAAGAACGTTAGCAATTTTCACTTCTCATTGGGACATCATTCACTACCATAGTAGAAACACTGCTAAACAGTTCTGGCGGACATTTGACTACCATTTAAATGTTTCCTACTATGGTAGTGATTAATGTGCGAGAACTAAAATTGCTAACGTTCTTTCAAATATCTTGGTGTTCAACAGAGAAAATAAATGTATACAGAGTAAACTATGCCTTTAAAGACTACATAAGCTTTGATATTTTACTTTTTGCAATTGAGAAACTGTTAACTAAACTCCTCTCTCAAAATCCAGTCATACATCTTTCTTTACATTCCTCATCTCCAGCTATTTTCCCTTTACGGATTAGAAAAACAGAATGCATACCAAATTATGAATGCATATAGGGGTTATTCAATCTTATCTGATGTTGTGTCTCGCTGTGAAAAACATACATTGGGGAACAGGTGAAGAAAATAAAGAAGAGAGAAAAAAATGCAAGAATACATTAATAGCTTTATAAACCAACTTTTCGAATAAAAAACAAAACTTTTCATATTTTAATACCTAAATATACGTCAATTCATATTATTCAAACAACTTAAAAACATCTACCTTACTAATGTAAAGAAAAACCTATTTTGTATGATCTGTGTGTCTTTCAGAAAGGTCACCTTTAGCACATCTGCCAAGCTACATTCTGAACTTATTAACAACCCAAACATCCACACAGTAAAGACAGCCAGCAAAAACAGAAAGCCCGCTGCGGTCACTAGTTAATCATCGACTGGAACCCAACAAAATCCAGCCATGCACCTAGCAATAAATTACAAATTAACCAACAAATAATGTGCTTGTTTTGCATTTTAAAACAGGGAACGGACAAAACTGCACACTGCCATGTTGATCCGTGTCTAATCTGGCAATCAATCATTTCAAAGTTGCCCTTGGTCCGGCCCTACGTCAACTCCAGGAAACTGCCCCTGAACTCTCAAGGTCATGCAGCAGCAGGCGGAGAGAAAAACATTGAGCGGGTGAGGGTTTAGGGATAAACTAAACCACAAAAAATTCCAAGAAAACATGAGAGAGGGAAAAACAGGACTGGTTTGTCTACTTTTCACTGCAGCGACTTGGTGACCCTACGATAATCTCTCCAGTGACTGGAACGATGCTGTCCCTAGTGAATCTAATAGTGAACAGTCACCCTCTTATTTGAGGGATGCACTGTCCTTACTGTCTCACACTTTCCCCGCTGACAGATCGAATTCAGGAGGCGCTCTCACATTCCTTTGACCTTCATCTGGCGACGGGCCCGTTAGCAACGGCAAGGTGCGATGACGTGCCGTTGCTAGCTTGAGAAACCTGGTAGCGTTGCAACTGTCAACTTTTTAGGTGCTGCAATGACATTTCAAATGCGTTCTTGAAATGCGGAGCCCGCGAGACTCTGGATGAGAATAGCTAGCGTGCAAAAACTGTTAGCCAGGTGAGACATTATACCCTTGAACGTGTTTGTTTTCATTGACCGTTTATGGTTAACAGTGCCAACGGCGCAGCAAGGAGCTAAAATGCTATTCAAATCTTAGGCAAACAACAAATCACAGTGAGACGCAGCAGCGGAGGCTTTAACAGAGTTATTTTTAGTTCCCTTTACCCAAAACCACCTTAATACTGTCACCAATGGAAACTCTCTAATAGAGGGGGAAAAAAGAGGCGTTAAGCTGACAAGATTCCCATGGAGATGGCAGTCTGTTGAGCAGAAAAATTTACTTGAAGAATCAGGTTGAAAACTCCAATTTATACAAGCTAAAGTTTGTCACGCAGAACTACATCCATACTGTCCTCTGCTCTGCTTCACTGTCAGAAATGTATAAACAAGCTGTGAAACCCGGGCCTTGAAGGTGAACCAGGACTTGCAGTCCTATGCAGCCAGGGCCATCACTATCCCTCTCTCTCGCCAAGCATAATTCATCCTACACAACTGACACTATAACAAAGATACATTGGACTTTTAAGAAGTCCAATGTCAAAACAAGTTTGACATTTATTGAGGTGATATTTACAGCTTGGGCAAAATAGAGGTCAAACAAAATGATGCGTCTAGTTCAAGGAGGGAAAGTTTAAATGAAGTACACTATGATTGACAATGTTTACATAATGTCAAACGCTCAACAAGGGTGCAAAAAGGAGGCAGGGACTGATTCAATCTAAAACGAACAAGGGAAAAAACTAGCAAACACAAAGAAACACACTCAGATTTCAAGCAAGGGAAAAGTAGAGGACGGAAAGAGGAGGAGAAAAGCGCATCGGAGGACAGAGGAAGCATCCCATTACTGCAGCGCGTGCGAGAGAGAGAGTGAGAGAGAGCGAGAGCGCTTTACAGTATGATTAGTCGCAAGTCACACTTACCCCGTGCCCTTCATGCTGCACTGTGGACGATGCAGAAGAAGTGGAGTACATAGCGAAACTCTCCCGTGTCAGATACACAGAGAAAGTGTATTTAGTCCACCGGCTCTGTCCCAGGAGGAAACAAAAGGCTGTGCGGGACAGGCGATCCGCTGCCGTATTCAAATCCCCGAGCCGAGGGGAGAGCGATCACCTACCGCCCCCCTTTTCGACCCCTCCCCCTTCGCTAGCCCATCTTGTTCGGCCACCCCCCTCCCCCCTTTCCAAAACACACAACCCCCTCCCATTCCTACCCTGTCCGAGTCCCCTGTGGCCGCACGGAGCCTGGAGTTGGCCTCTGCCTGCAACCCTAGTGTTTGTCTTTCAGCTGACCCCTGCCTCAGAGCAAGTGACCGGAAAACAGACGGGAAAGTGAGGAAGAGATGGAGAAAAGGAGGCCAAAGGAAAAGCGGAAACGAGAGAAGTGAGAAAGAGTGAGAGAGCAATGCCGAGGAGTAGAACAAGTCGGGACAAAAATCTCCGGACTGCTTTCCCTTAAACATTCGACTATAATCAATCTAGCTTGCTAAACGATACTCTCAACCCGCCCGTGCCTGACGCTCCGCCCCCTTACGGGATTCCTCCAATGGGAACGAGCCGGTCTTTGCCGCTATAGGCTGAGGCAGCTGTCCGTTGGCTGTGTCATTCCCCCGTTCTTACCCTCCTGAACTCCGCCCCCTTTCACAGACGCTCAACTTCCTGTTTTAAGTTACCTTGAGCAGCAGGATAGGGGTCAGGGTATGAAAAGAACGAGAGAGAAAAAAATAGCCAGAAAAATAGAGGAAAAAGTTACACAAAAGACGCAAAGAGAGTAAAAGACGGTCTCGGTGTGCAGCTCTTGGATGTCGATGCCCCGCCGATCGTTTCCTCTACGGTTGCTAGACGGCGCTTGACTGAACAACTGACTTCTCAAACAACTGTCCCTTGCTTATTTACAATGTCAAACGAAATGTCTCTAACGCCCGCCCCTTGGAGAGGCAGAGTGGTCAGTTGCGCGGTGATGCAAATAAGCTCACGATCCGTGATTGGATGAGAGCAGTCTCAAAGAGGATGCCGCATGCTGTAGCCGCATGATTTAAAGTGGAAAGTCACACGGGTCAGATGTGCAGTCTCATTTGAGTGCAAAGATACGTGTACACTACAGCAACAATCTGTTAAAAATGAGAAAACGGCTCTAAATGAGTAAAACGAATAAACTAAATATGTCAAATCAAATCGCTTAATCTCGAATTAACGTTTGAAGGCTAGGACACAACATCATGTCACTGCAATTATGCATTTCATTATTAGTAGTATGCAGTTATGACTCCTTGTTTGCGAGCTTTTCAGTGTTGTTTACCCGTACAAAAATGAATCCTACAAGACTAACGTGAAGATGTTGAACACATTTCTACACAAACATCGGGGCCATTTCTCATCACGATATGCAGAACAGAAATGTAAGTGACAAGTGCATACAGGAAATAAGACAGAACTCGATGCTCAAACAAACCAAAGATGAGACCTTATTATTATTTAGGGTCTAGATAACAAGGATTTCGAAAACAACAAAATCAGGATTAAAGCCCACAGTGTTATGATGAAATCGAATACAGCATCACATTCTGCAGCATAATTCTTCCCATGTTTCGTTTATGAAAGTTGTTTAGAAGGCAGGTAAATTATTTAAAGCTACCGTACTTAAATAAAGGAACAGCTGTCGTAAGTGCCATTGGGTTTCTAATAAAATCAAGGTCAATAATCAATGATTCTGCTTCTACTGCTAACCTTGAGTCTCCAGTGTTATGGCTGATGAATCATAGGTGACGTAAATATGTCACGAGATCATCTCAGTTTAACTTGCCCCCGTTAATTTAAATCAATGTATAGGACATGGTGGTTAAATTCAATGAGATGCTAATCAGAATTGTGGTATTTCTGGTAGAAGAACTCACAAACGATAAGCCTGGTTATTTCTGCATTGAAAAGTATGAAACCAACAGCACGTTCCGCAAAATAAAATGCAATACATTAAACATCCTTAAAACGTCGCTGATTCATAGTATACTTGACATTTCTACCACTGTTAACGTTACCAAAGTAGAATTCATGAATGAGGTCAAGAAGGCATTTGATGTCTAACCGAGAGACATGCTAACAGATAACACAAACACGCTGTATAATAATCCAGAAGTGACCAATATCATTTTTTATTTCGATTTCCCGTCCAAATATCTGCCACCAGTAATATGATGAAGACGGATAAGGACATTAAAAAAGAGAACCGCGTAAATGCAAGAGACAGTGCACGCTACGTTAGCAGGCCGCATTGACTGTGATCCCAAGAAATTAGAAACGGGTCAATAATGATCGTTTGAGAAGGCTTTAGAGCAAAGCCTTCTTAAATATTTGTACAGCGGTGTAAAGACAGTCTAACCAATAAAGACTACGTTTGGATCTGTCCTTCAGACCAATCAAACCTCGGACTAGATTCCACCAATCAAGGTTTCTAAGGGTTCTGGTAGTTAAGAAACTGCCACCATTTGGGCTCAAAATGAACCAACAAACCAATAAAAACCATTCACACTAGCGAGCCAAAATGGCGACTAAAGTCCAACAGTTTCCTGACCGCCTCCATTCCCATCCACTAGCCACCAATAAGCGCTTCAGAGAGCGAGGAGGGAAATGGCGCCTATGTTCATCCTCCAAAACAATCGTCCATTGGATGAAAACTTTTATTGGACCACGAGATCTAAATGACCTCCGCTGGATCAAAATTTAGCGATAGATAACAAGCGAGCCACAGCACGTCAACGTATTTAATTATTATACTTACTTTATGTGATGAAATCGTAGTGTAGTCCGGTTCGATGTATTATTTAATTTATTTCAGGCTGTTACAGGAACCAAGATGGCCGACGATTTGACAACCCTTTTTTCTAACCGGAAGACGTGTTACGTCGACTGTGACGTTCTCGTAGATTAGCGCCGTAGAAGAATCCATAGACAAAATCATCCTATGCAGTCTTCTAAAGTCCGTTTACGCAGAATAAATCAGACAGTTGGACATCTATTTATAATATGTTATGGTTAAAACTGCTTTGGCTCCTGTGTATTTTATTGCTGACCATTTTTTATATGACCTCTTTTGAATTCTGAAAATAGCAAAGGCACATAGGCTTTCCTTGTGCATGTTACAGTACCTTAGTTATGGTTTAGTGTTTCTCAACCGGGGGTACGCGGACCCCTAGTGGTCCGTGGCGTAATTGCAGGGGTTCTGAACCCTTTAAAAATGAGTTATTTATCTTGCATTCAGGGTCAGACGCAGATAAAAATCAACCGAGTCGGCTATTGCAGTCAAATGATCGTGTTCACTCACTTTGCAGGGAAGGTTCGTGTAAACCAAGTCATATTTAATATAGCCTATTGAGCAGCTTCTGCGCATTTCTGACTCAACATACCCGTCATGCGGCGTCATTTAGAGCGGTCGGGGCAGCACCGCGAGAGCTGTTTCCTTTGAATTGCTCTTGCAGTACTTTGATGTCACATGGCAGGTGGTCCTGCGCACCGCGGCATAAAGTCGAACAAGCCTTTTTTATTGAAGCACCACTTTACCATATTCATGAGCTCTTAGCAATAAACAGTAATGGCATAAGTTTCACCTCATCAGTTCAACACGTGGATCAATGAGAACTCAGAAGTGTTACGGAGGCCTTCTAGTGAGTGAAAGTGCATCTGTTTCTGACACCGGACCGATTGGCACACCAGAGTTCAAAGTCCATATATTATATATATATATTAAATAATGGTCATTTCCATATATTATATATATACATTATATAATGGTTCCTTCAAACGGTAACTGATCAGTAATGGTTGGCGTCCTTGTTGACAAACGAATGTCAGAAGAATAAACTGCAGTAAAGTGTTTATACTGTGGAAGATACAGAAATACAATGTTTTGGCGATGTAATTGTGATTATTGTGTAATTTTTATGCAACTGAAAACCAT
The DNA here is from genome assembly GCA_006030095.1 of Triplophysa siluroides. Classification (NCBI taxonomy): domain Eukaryota; kingdom Metazoa; phylum Chordata; class Actinopteri; order Cypriniformes; family Nemacheilidae; genus Triplophysa; species Triplophysa siluroides. The sequence continues at coordinate 484,686 of VCII01000193.1, forward strand.
TAAATTACTGACCTAACAAATATACTATTTTTGACTTTACTAATTTAGTGGAAATATGTTGTTGTGGGGAAAGAAAATGGGATGGGGTGTGAGTGCGGGGGTCCATGAGGATGGTTTGAGATATGATGGGGTCCAGTAGCTTACTCAAAAAAGGTTGAGAACCACTAGACAAAGGTAATGTGGGTTGACAACATGCCCTGCTCTGTGGGGTACATTGTCATACTGATCTGACAACTGGACACATATAAAGCTGGATTCATGATATTTGTTTAATAACTTTGTCGCTGAGATATAATGCTTGTGATTCTTAAATGACAATGTGGCAGAAGCTGCAAGGAATTAATACATTAGCAAAACACTGGAAATGTATATTGTTCACATTTGATATAACCGCTTACTAAAGCAATAATTACTGATGTCAATATTCACTTAGTAAAGATACGGCAAGACTGGGTTTAATGGTTTATTTTAAACACATTATTTTAACAAACCAGTATCATTTCACAACACAAGTACAGACACAAACATCCAACAGCAGTGAAATCACTGACCTAACTAATGAAAACAAGAAAACATTAATCAGATGCTTTCATCCAAAATGACTTAAATGAGATTAATCACCAAATCTCCAAATAAAAAAAGTGACCTTCTGGTTAACCACTAGGCTATATGGTTAACCCATCCTAAATTATGAAGTGACTTTGCTCAATTTACATTAAATCAACCTTATTTTATCTACGTGACACAAGCTCCAGAAGAGTTGAAGCGATCTTGTTGAGACTGGTGGAGGGTTCTGGAGGGGGGGAAGATGATGGTTGGAATGGATCGTAGAGTTCCTCACCAGGCTGATGGACATCCTGATGTAACCTGTGTTGTCCTCTCCCAGGATACATCCTGGTTTCCCCAAGTAGAGGAGGTGGTTTGAAGTGAATGGGAGGGTTACCAACTCTCTCTAAAAGCAAGAAAACAATAAGGAATCAATCCGAAAGTAATGAAGAGTGGAAACCTTGAAGATGTTGCAAATAACTTGTATGTGTCAATCAATAGATGTACAAAATATGCAGGGCTGTGTGAAACTCAAAACCAATGCCCTACATTTTTTTCTTTAGGGTTTTTTTTTACCTTGAAAACCTCTATCATCTACAGTGCCTGTGCTTTCCATTGCACGCATTCTCTGGTTATTCCAATTTCCAGCCCCCCTGAAATCATCATCATAATATCTTGCATCTTGATTACTTCTCAGCCCATCAGCATGATGTTGGGCATCTTGTGAAGCTCTTGAATATTCTTCATAATGTCCTGCCTTTACTCTTGGATCATTTTCAAAACCTCTTCTCTCTGGAAAATCGACTGTGTTCTCTTGCAACCTTGTTTTCTGAAATCCTCTGGGATCATTTGCATCGTGCCTTGCTGCGTTACTGAGAGAATCACTTGGATAACGGTCAAATCGCCTCGGCTCTCTATAATCTCTGGAGTCGTCTTCATAATGTCTGGTGTCTCTAGGAACTCCGGGGTCATCCTCATATTGTCTGACCTCGCGAAATGCTCTAGGGTCGTTGTCATATTGTCGGGGTTCTTGTACATTTCTGGGACTGTCTTCATACTGTCTACCCTCTTGGAAACCTCGGTTTTCATAGTAGATACCATCTGGATCATCCCTTAGGTTTTTATCGTATGTATCTCTGTGCTGGTCTCCTCTGTGATCACTGACAGATTGTGAATTATGATCCTTGAGATGTAGAAAAAACAATTAATTCAAATTGATAAGAACCTTTTTATTAACGTATTATGCTGGTTTTGTACTATGTGCTTACCCCAAGTCTTGAAGCTTTAGCTGCTTGAAATTCCTTTAAAACTGAACATAGCTTCTCTTTAAGATATTTGGCTTCATCCATGTTTTCAATTTCAATGTCATTCTGTAAATGTGCAGAATATGTTAGAAGAAAAACTGATCTATTAAGAAAAGTCTCCTTCAATCCATGTTTGTCATATATTCTACACTTACTAGTACATCCAGGACATTTTCAGGATTTGGATTGAAATGCTGTGCGCTTCCGGAATCCATAACAGGGTTATTAAACAGCTGTAACAGAAAAAACGGTCATTCTGATATCATAATTTACAACAAAATGTATTTTTTTCTTAAAATATAACATGGTGAGCATAAACATAATGGTAAAGTAAACAGGTAGTGTTACCAGAGGTCGAATCGGTGCATCTCTCTGCTGGTTGTGTGATCTCTGTCCAGCTCTGTCTTCAGAATGTCTGTAAATAGCATTATATTGGATTCTTACATCATTCGCAAATATAAACTTTTTTGTAAAGCCTCGAGAATGAAAAAATAAATTAAGTATTATTTTTCAATTTTAAAACATTCCCAAATTACCACAACCAACATACAAATGGTTTAAGGCAGGGCTACTCAAAGTCCGGACCCCGGTCCGGACCCGGACCCGGAGGGAGTTAAATCCGGACCCGCTTGTTTGACTTGTGGCGCCGCTGCGCTCAGACCAATCGACGCATGACATCACATGACCGCAAGAGAGAGAGACGAGACCCGCCCGCTCTGTAAGCTTTTGAATCGCTCTCGCGATGTCAATTGCTTCCGTGAAATCCAGTAAGCGTATGACGTTTGACGTAATCGAGCGGGTTAATATAACGACACTTCACCGAGGTGCGTGCGCGGTTCTATAGGTGAGGATGTCCGTTACTAAAAAAAGAAAAGTCGAAGAAAACAGAGCTTTTAAAGATGACTGGACAGAGAGGTACGGATTCATTTTGCCCCAATCCAGCACAAAGCTGTTCTGTTTAATTTGTAATGAGACAGTTTGAATGATAAAAAGTGGAAATGTCAAACTGATTGAGAACAGACAGTGCCATTTCTCACATAAGGCTGCTCTGTATTTTGCACCATTTTATTTTTGGCCTATACCTCTTGGTATGTTTTTCCACTTTTGGATTTGTTGTAGAAGTACTTTAAATGCAAAATACTCTATTGTTTTCAAAAAAGTAATGTTAATTCATTACAAAAAGTAATAAGGATGTGTATTAAAAACTAATTTTGAAACAACCAATTATCCGGACCTTTGATACACTCGTGAATTCAGATTTGGACCTTTGAAAGTAGACTTTGAGAAGCCCTGGTTTAAGGTTTTATGAAAATGTTAATACCTAACTGTCTGAATGACCCATTGCACATAATCATCCATTTTTTTCAACTATGATCAAAAGTCAAACCTTATGTGTGCAACTGCTATTTCCTCCGCTGTTGCATCGGAGAACCGGCTCTTCCTTTTCTTCTTGGCTGGAATCATTTCGTCTGAATATGATCTTGGATCATCTCCAGACTCAAATCTTTGGGGGTAACCATGCATGGTTCTGTCAAATTCTTTGACACCTCCCCTTCTCTCGTCTACACGAAAAGCTTCTGCCATGGTTTGACATAGCATCCATGTCATAATCTGAATACATCCTATCCTCCATTTGGCTCTCCTGATATTGAGAGTCTCCAGGATGCTGAACTTCACTGTGGATTCTGAGATCTTTGTCATTATGTCGGTTTCTTGGCACATCTCTGGATACGAGACTATGTCCATCTCCACCAGAGAACGGTCTTCTGTCAAGATTTGCGTTCTCATAGCCTTGCTGAGAAAGAGGTCTTCTTCCACCACCCTGGTCTTCATAGGGCCCACCCTGGTCTTCATAGGGCATAACATGTAGTTCCCTTTCAGAATAGTCATCTCGCAAGACGCCTTGATTCCCAGGTTCTTCGAATGGTCTTGAACGTCTGCTTTCTTCTAGGTATGATTGATGGCGAAGTGCATCACCTGGATTGGGTCCATCATACTTTTCCCTAGCATAATAAGGCCTTCCAGGTCTTTCTTCGTTCACGTATGGCTGTCTATGAACATCTTCAACCAATGGGGGGTTGCCTACGCTTGTCTCGTCCATGAGCACTGGACTGAGAAACATTTCCTGCTATGTACCCGGCGGTGATGAAAATTGAGACGTTACCATTTGTTTATTAGGCAGTTCACCCAAAGCAAAGTACAGTGTAAGGGTGTCACAATAAGATGTTCAGTGATGTAAATAGCTTTAAGATGACATTCTCACCTTGATGAACATTTCTGAATGCCTCTTGTTGTCTTCTGAGTGGCTGTCATAAAATTACAATTGACATCCATCAAATTCCTATTTAGTCTTTACAAAACGTTGAAAAACTTGATTCGTTTTAAAACAATGAATCTACGAAGATTACCATACCTCTGGTTTTCCCCATCCCTCCTGCTTTTCTACTACTGCCGCTTTGGCTCTTGCGACAAGACCAGGCTGCTTCTGTGCACTTGCCGTGTCGTGCCATGTGACTAAATCTGGCCTTTTCAGCTCCTGCCAAGAGGATTATCATGAGCTTCTCATGTCACTCTGAACAGAATGAATGCAACTCCGCTGTTGAGCGAAACCACCTTACCAGGTATTTTTGTCTGTGTTTGCGTCCAATGATATGGGCCACCATGCTGTACAGGTCCATCTCCACGACACACAATCTGCATTTGTACTTTAACACTGTTTTGCCATCTTCGCTCACAAAATCGGGTATCTGTACAAGGGAGCTGAGACCTGACCAAACAAAGCAGATATATACTCTTTACAGAAGTTCTAGGTTCATTTATTTAAAAATTAAAGGCGATTAAGGTTGGGGGTGACTAACTATTTAACGTTTAACTTTTGTCAAGAAGTCACGTGAAGCTTTCTTACCGATGATGGGCTCATCAAGACTCAGGTATTCCAAATATTCTTTGATATCTGTCCATTGTGGTAATTGAGGCTGTCTCGGAATAGCTCCTATAAGGACAAAACAGGCTCGTAAATCATGATCATTTCAGTTTATGCAAACCTGAGTTTGAAGTGAACATCCACCTGTTACATTTATATAACATTAGGTAAACTATAGTGAAAAACACAAACTTTCTTTGTCTAAAAGGCTTGCATTTAATGCAGCAGAATCTCCAGAGTAGCACAAATGTCTCAAATCAGACTTACAGATTAAGTCTGATCTAAAAGAGACTTAATAAAATACTATAGATGCCCAACATGGCCTTCAGGTCAGCCTCAAGGTTAAATGGTTGACCACAGAGCATTGACTGCTGGAGAGACAGTTTATGAAAGGATTGTTGGTTGAATGGAAGGTGATTTTGGACAATAAGAGAACCAAAGCCTCTTATGTAAACTGATCTTTCATAGTCTGTTTAGTTCATTCCCAGCATATCTGATAAATTGCCACATCAGCTTATCAGAATTTGTAAGTGCCTGACATTTCTTCAACAGCAAACTCCGGCAACTGTAGACCTTTGAAGCGTCTGGTGAATTAATTTCCATATCCCATCCATTTGTGCTTCCAGTCTTCTTTCAAAACTTTGTATATGAAAATCATTCAGGGTCACAGGCCAGTAGAGAATATGGCAACAGTATCCTGTGAAATGCAAACAGATCTGAACTTCCAAAAACCATCAACAGGGCTTGAAATGCGCTGTTGAAATTCATACTTATGCACCTGTGAATCATACGTTACATCCGCATATGTTTGCCAAGCTTGCTTGTGGTGTTCTCTCTAAACTGCTTCAGTACAGTTTGTCTGTAAACAGTTTAAACACGGAATTGTACTCTATAGGGAATGAACAATGAAGAAAATCCAAAATTCATAGTTCAGGTGCATCACAAGGCTGAAAGTATCAGCCAGGAGCAGAAAATTTGGTCCTCAAATCAATGTATTTCCGTGTATGACAGAAAATGTAATTCCTGTTAATTGTAAGAGTACTTCATGGTTCCACTCTATCCTCTGCAGAAACGTGGGTGACCAATGTTATTCCAACAGGATTATATCTTCAGGGTCACATCCATGACTCCTATCCAAACTGTAGTGGTTTTGGCCATTACATTACTTATGCCGAGTTCAGACTTCACAATATTCTGTCTGCTACGATAGTCACTGTGTCGGATTATTACATTATGTCAAACTACACATTGTTTTTTGATCAATTGTTGCTTGTCATCTTTTACGCCAAGTGATGTCCTTGAGTAAGCTGAACTAGCTACTGGTATCTTATTTAGTCATCCATGTCCTGAATTTGTTTAGTCAAGTTAAGTCGACTAAATGTCTATGCGTTTTCGTCATGCTGTATAACTTCATCTAAGAAATTTCCACAGAGGTTTGATAAGTGCATAGGCTTATTCATAGATATCCAACCTCTCCCTTAACTTCTCCCGCAAATTACTAGCGTCTTCCTGATGCCCGCAAAATATTGACAATTCCACCGCAAACAACGCGACTGACCGTGCGAACGGACAGTTTTGGCCAGGTGGGGTGTCTTTATTCAGCAACCACAATCGCAAACAAACAATGTAGTTGAGATCAACGTGGCTCGAACAGCTCATGAGAGAACAAAAAACAGCTGGAGATTGCTAAACTCTTGTTTATTAACTTAAGATCTGCAACGGCACTAAAATAGTGAGAGCATTTGCATATGGTTGCCAGATTGCACAAAATAAGTCACCCACTGGCAGAAAACGTATACTTTTTTTTTACCGTTCATCCCTGTTTGGGGGATCTGAACTTGTGTCATCTGGCGACCCCAAACAAACGCCCGCACAAAAATCTGAAATATTTATTTTTCGACAAAGACAAAGTTTTATTTTTATAGCTACATTTTAGTCTCATCATTTATCGTCAACTATATTGCGTGCTGATATAATCTTAGTTGTCATTTAATGGCCTTACTTTTTTTCTCGTCATCGTCCTGGGAAAATAGTCGTTGACAAATATTTTTCGTCATTGTTTTCGTTAACGAAATTAACACTAACCAATCAACAGCAACTAAACTGGCATGTTTTGTAAGGGCTGTCTTGTCGTCAGGATAAATGATTTTGCTGGCTTAATGCTAAATCCAGTACTCACCAGGTTGCAAACTTTACCAGCACGTAGTCCCTCGATGAAACATCATAAAGACAGGAGTATTGTTGTCATAGCTCCACAAACCTTTTCTCCATTGCATAATTCCAACTAGCAGCGCATAAATCATTGTCTTTTGTTTTGCAATGTTTAAAAACTGCGCACAGAACAGCTTCTGTGCTCCTACAGTTTAATGTTGAAGATGAGATGGAACCTATCATACAGCACCGGAAAAAAAAAATACATGCCTAAACAAGCATGTTTCTCTGTCAGAAAGGCGTGAAGCAGCACACCATCCAAGATAGAACGATGCAAATTGTTGTTTAGGAATCACTGAAACCTTATTACAAACAGACTGTGCCAAAATCAGGCTGAAATTGTGTAGTTTGAACCCGGCATTAGAGGATATATGTAGGTCTTATGACAGATGATGGAGTTCAATGTCCATACATTTTGCATGTAGAAGAATGTTCTCGCCTCTGGAAATGCTATGGAACCTCTGAAAGGACAACTGATAGTTTGCATACTTACAAACTCCTAGTGATTTCTGCTGGTTTTGCTAATGAAATACTGAATTGTGCTTCTAAATAGCCCATTAAATATCAGTGCAATATCAAACAGCAAATTAAACATTTCCTTACATCTTTAGATTTTTACAAGATGGTAAATGACATACTTCATTTACTAAATTTTACTATTAGATTACTATATAATACTACATTGCTAAAAAAAGCTAACTCTTACAAGTATACCAATCTTGAATTATTTTTGTTTTGTAGTCTAAATAAGAAGGCTAGGCCTTTATAAAAAAAAAACTTTGTTTAAACGTATTTACTACTTACCCTGTGCAACAAGGGCCTCCTCTTTCTTTAAACATATAAGGACATACAGTGGAGGAAAAACAGTCACAGGTGAGTATGCTGTTATGAGCACGGCATAGAAGATACTTTATATACTGAAACAAAGTAAACAAAGAGGTTAATCAAATATGTCCAAATAATGGACATCATAAAGAAAACAATGTGAGTGGAGAAAGGATTCCAGACACATTTTCTGTGAAATCTTGCGCGCCCAGTTAATGAAGTTGATTTTTACTTGTTTGTAAAACAAGTTTTACAAAAGATGAAGAGTAATGTGGCATAAATGTCAGAGTCAACATCTCCCGACTGTGGGAGGAAGGGATGAAGAACCATTCAGAACAGTCATGAGAACTCCACATGCAAAACTCCATTTGTTATCCAATTTGAACGTATAACAGAAGTTATACCCCGTCCATTCCTTTCCTTTAGACCCATAAAAATAAAAGGACACTGCAGCTTAAACAACTTTGATTAAAAAATGATTATCAAACACACACACATTTAGCCTAAAGAAAAAGGTCTCGCATGTGCCAGACTTTTCTACTATCAGCATAACATCTGGTGCCCTATGCCACAGGCAGGACAGGACAGGAACTGATACAACAACCAAATACCACAATGTTTAGTGGAAGGGAAATCAGAAACTCAGACAAAACCAAAATTGTCTGAAAACAAGCTTAATTACGGTAAAGGTAATTGATACAGAACAACTCCTGAACATCTTAAAGGATTTAAGATTCAAAGACAAGAACCTTGGAACCAGCAACAGGTTCATCATTGGGAAGACTACTTGAGTAGCCTAGGAATATTAAAAGAAACTTGGCTTCTTGGAAAATTGACAAAAAGCTGTCAAGTATTACTCCCAAAAATTGCATTGAGGCCAACCAATCAAATTGGGAGTGGAAAAACAGCAGGGTTTTGCTGCAAAGACGATAACTGTAGTGTGAAGTTGCCTCCAGACTACAAAGACAAACAATGTCAAGCGATATAAATAGGAATTGTTGCTTTTAGATCTTCTCAAAGATGCAGAAATTAATAAGAGAACAAGAAATTGTAGTACATTTTGTTCCAAGTATCTTCTGGTGAGAAGACTAGATGAATAAAACACCAATTTAAGCATAACAATAAACATGTGAAGAGGAGATTTCTTCCTTTGGTACTATATCCAGAATAAGAAGAAGAAATGAATGAATAAATAAAGAGTGAATAGGACTTGTATTTCGTCTTCACAGTACAAAGTGAAGACAAGGACAATGTGAGAAGTTGAAATGTCACAGAACTCAAAAGCACCCCAAGGCAGCCATCAGATCTGCCAGGTCGTACATTATAAAACCGTTGAAATGTTATTTTTGACGTCTACTCAAAACACCCAAATGCAGCAAATAAGTAAACATAAAAATAAGTAGTACAGTTTTAAAAATGGTCAAATGATTCTCAGAATTTAAACATGTTTTGGGTTTGAGATACAACTTTGGCAATGAACATCTCTATACACAATGCTGCGTATTTGACACGTTACCTTTAAATGTTGTAATGTGGTCACGTGAACTTTGTACTGGCTCTCTCCCCTTATTCTTTTATCACAGATCTGAGGGGCAAAATTGAACAAAATTCTTCATCCGCAATACGGCGCAGTTAGATCATTGCACTTACATTAAGTTACAATCAGCAAACAACGATACTTTTGTACACGTAAGTAAAAAATTATTTACCATGCAGTCAATGAAGGTGTTGGCCTGGTCATCGTCATAAACGGTCAATAAATCGGCCATCTGCTCAAAAATAAAATGAACAGACAATGTTGATAGATTGTTTGTCTGCTGTGTGCACTATATGTGACAAAATATAAATCAATGCAAAAATATGGCTTGCGTAACAATTAGCATTTCGTTACATGCTAAAATAACGCGTGACAGAGACGTAACTTACGTTAAACCTTTTCCCACAACAGTTAGCGAAAGGCAAAACAGCTCTTTTAAACGAAACACCTCTTACGTATGTAACAGAAAGTTATTTTCTTTAAAAAAGAATAAAAACTACAAAACAAAGCAAAAATATTTTCCTAAGATACCACCGCACGTCTTCGACTTCTTCTGTGGTCAAATTTTTCTTCTTCTTTGCTTTCAATGGCGGGTCGCAACCAACTTGTTTAGGTGCATACCGCCACCTACTGTACCGGGGTGTGTAACATCAGGGTTTCAGGTACTACGGTGGATTAAAAAATTGCAATCTGTTTTCTAAACCTGTATTTTTAAGGAATTCAAACAAAACATTCCAACAATCCCGTTTTTTCCACCCACTCCCAAGATTCCCTTTAAACTCAGTCTCTAACTCACACAATTTGTCACGCAAAACAGGAATGGGACACCCAGGTTTGCTTCTGTATTTTTGTGGAAATTCGGATTTAATCCTGACAAACTATATATCGTTGGAAAGGTCTGAGAATCAAGAATACATATTACATAATTGTTTTATTAAATAAAATATAGAATAAGTGTAATTGATTCATAAATGACAAGAGTGTGAATCTAAAATAAGAACTGCATACGAAACGCTTACATTTTCTTCAATACTTTGTATGTGAATTCTTATCTTATCATGAAAAACAATTTATCGTAGGAAAGGTCTATGAGTCAGTGTTTTATAGAATAATTTATGTAGGAAGAGTAATTGATTCATAAATGATAAATGATTCATAAATTGTCACCACCCCATGTACGGGACACCCACAATTGCGTGCATATTTTTGTGGGAATTCTGATCTAATCATGACAAACTATATATGTTGAAAAGTTCTGAGACTTTAGAATACATATTTCATCACTGTTTTATAGAATAATTTATGTAGGAAGAGTAATTGATTCATAAATGATAATTGATTCATAAATTGTCACTGTCCCGTGTGCGGTAGACCCATATTTGCTTCCATATTTTTGTGGGAATTCTGATCTAATCATGACAAACTAAATATCGTTGGAAAGTTCTGAGACTCTAGAATACACGTTTGATCAGTGTTTTATAGAATAATTGATGTATGATGTATGAGTTTTTCATAAATGATAATCAAATTCATACACATTTCTTGTTTTGTTTACATTTTCCTGTGCTTTTGTATTTCTTCAGTGTGTCTGTTGATTCGAAAAGGAAAAAAAAGGAAAAAGCATCTGTGATCAAATTTCAGATTTAGTGTTAAAACCAAAGCCTATAGGCCCCCCTAGTGCATTTTGGTGATAAAGCAGGTAAACAACTCACAGACAAGTCAAACTTTGGTGTATCAAGAACAAACTTTATACAACACTTGGAGACCCTTGGGATGTTGACTTGCTGATCCATAATTTCTTTTCATGTATTTTTTATAAAAGAATAATGTAAAAATAATGTAAAAAATGGTGATTTCTTTTTTCAGCAATAATCTGCTAATTCTCTTCTTTCAAACAAGACCAACCGTAGGTCTGTGTTCCAAAGACCTACGAGTTACAGCCATTTTAGTGCCAACAGTGTGTTTTCATGTGTAGGCTCAAAAAGGGCTGCGCCAGTTGTTAAACCAGCACATGCCCGTCTTAAACCAGCACAAACCAGCATCAAAACACATCAAACCAGCATATGCTGTTTTTTTCAACACGGATGAGACAGCGAACTTCTTTGTAAATATGATTGACATACAAAATAAATATATATTATTTTATACCATTATAAATGTAAATAAGCTTGCCTATAGTAACAAACCTCATATACATTATATAGAACAATGATCTTGACATAGCCTATAGCGCTCGATGACATACATTTGGTCGAAGAAGTAACAAGAAGAATACTTTTTATGTGTTTTGGTGGATTATCTAGGTTAACTCTCTTTTATAGAGAGTTAAACTGTCAGTCTTGTGACTAATGGAAAAATGTGCTGTTTCCTACCATGTTACCAGCAGATGGCAGTGTAATTCACAAAGTGGACTATTGACTTGACTCCATGGAAAATAAAATAACAAACAACCACAGAGAACAAATGTTATAAAAAATACTTGTGACCACTCGTTAATAAACACATTAGCCATATTGATTACCTTTTGTATTGTTTTAGTTTAACAAGTATCATTGTTAAACTATTGTTAGTGCAGTAAAATAATTATGCAATGTATCTTTGATTAATCCCCTTTTTATATAACGCTTTGAATGCTGGAAAAAAAAGTGCTTTATAAGTGTAACAAATTATTAATTAATATGATTAATAATAATAATTTAAGGTTACAAGTTTATTTACTATTGATTAACCAAACAAAAACAGGATAAACAATGCTTCTGCTGAGTAAGTAACGTTAACAATTTAAGTAACAGGCTTCATTATATTCCTAAAATAAGCAAAAATATTTTCATTTAAATATGTTATATCATGTTTAAATGCAATTCAATTTGAACCCTGCCGGATTGCTTTCACTGGTGTGTCTGTGGCTTGAAACTCTAAGAAAATATTGACAGTCATATTTTCACTATTGCAATCAGTTTTATACAACCTAGGGTGTGGAAAAATAGGCAGCTGTACAATGTTCATGGAAGTCTCAGCTATAATGCACACCACTGCAATCCACTGTATTTCGTTTGCCCATGATAATATATAATTTTTGTGTCATCACATTTAGAGAATTATTGATGTGTTTTCGTACGCTTAACTTTCTCGAGTAAACTATTTTATCATGTTTTATTTTTGTTAATCACTCATTTGTTTAGTAAAAAGCTAGATGTGTCCCGAGCCACGTGATACTTTAGGTAGAGGATTATTGACATACTTAATTGTTACTTACTGTCAGTTTAATGTTTTTTTTTTGTCTTTCAGTTTCAATTCACTTAAATTTGTTAATTAATTCATTATTTTTATTTCTTATAGTTTACAGTTATGCTTATTTAATTTGAGCTATTATGACAGGGGCCCCTCACAAAGGTTTGCATAGGGCCCTCAGACGTCTAGGATCGGGAAAACTCTGGAAAGACATTTTACGAACTCCCGCCCCCTGCCGTCTTCCCAGTCTCTCCGTTGCAGGCTACGCTCGGGAGAGCCGCCGGCCGGCGCTATTAATTTGTGTTATCCAAGATGGAGGTTTAGTGATGTTCCCTAGTCCTCAGAAGTAATCCTTTTTCCGTCCGTGTCAGATCATTCCTCAGACACAGGGCGGACATATTTTGTCGCTCTGCCTGTGGGGAAAATACATAGGAACTTTAGATTTGGATATTCGCTTTTTTGTGTGTTTTTCACCACAGCCATGAGCTCGGGGGAAGGGGCCGAGGAGGCGGCCAAAGACGCGGCCGATATAGCGACGTTCTTCAAATCTGGTAAGCCCGAAGCTCGCGAGGCTGTTCTGATTGAATGGCGCAAGCTTCCGCGAGGCTGTGGGACATTGTTCATGCACTGTCTTCGCAGGGGTGGGGAGTGTGGATTTGTGTTCATATTTTATACCATGTAATAGATCAAGCGCAAACTTATGATAACGTTAAACAAACACTTGTGTTTTAAATTGGGTGAGGTTTGTAACAACCTAGCTGGTTACTTTTGAGAAATCTGACTTGCTTGCTCGCTCGCGTGAGCCATGACTGCATGTCGGTGAGGGATTGCAGGAGGATAAAAGCATAAAACAACTTTAAAATGTTGTAGATGTTCCGTATGCGACCATAACTTGTTTATTACAGTAAGAGATCGTAGAGATAACGTTACAGTATTTATTTATGTATTGATGAGCTAGTGGCTAGAAATAAGGTTAGCTTCACCGCAGGCCACCGTATGCATAGCTAACGTTAAATCAAGTTATGTCAGCATCTCCTTGGTTTTACAGGTTCTCCCAAGAATATTCTGTAGTATTAATAAAAATATAAATCTCAGCAATACATTCATACTTGTGAAATGAAACGAAATAGACTCAAGTTGACAGTCTCTTTGTTATTTTCCCTAAAGAATCTGTTATTGATCCGTTAAAAAAATAAATGTATTTTCTTCGATGACGAGATATATTTAAGATATGTAGTAATATAGGAAGGAAAATACAGATCGGGGTATTAAAGGCAGTCGGCAATGTAAACAATGACCTGGCGTGGCACTCTCCAACCGCTAGCTAGCTAGCAAGCAAGCTCTGTGAGATTAGCTGGTGAATAAGTATTTCTATCACAAGACTGAAGTGAATGGGGTCATTTTTCGTGTACATAATAGTAAAATTTACGATTTTGGTTAAGATGGTTGGATCTTGTTAGGAAACGGGAATGTAACCTGGTTGTGTCGTGCAGCATTTGGTTGCTAAATTAGCAAAGCTATTCCACCAAGATTGATGGCACAGCTTTCACGGACCTCCTCATAAAAGATTCAATTTATTTCATGTTAGTATTTGAATATTAGATTAATTTAATGTTAGTGACGGGTTGATAAGGTATATGCATTACATTATATATGGATATTAATTACATGTTATCTGGTGATGATTTATGCAGGCTATGAGTCCAGTCACACTGTAATCCAGCAATGGCAAAACTCATTTTAGATATAAATCGGATGATCAAATATCTCACTGGGGCGGTTTCCTGCACAGGGATTAGTTTAGACCAAGATTAGGCCTTAGTTAAATTAAGAACATACCTTATAAAAACATTGGTTACATACTGGTGTGCATCTCGAGACAAAACAAACGCACTAAAATAGTTAAAGATATGCCATTGTGAGTTGTTTTCGATCAAGACACCACCAACATTTTAGTTAGTCTGGGACTAGTCTTAGACCCTGTCTGGGAAACCACCCCGTTATGTTTTCTGATAGCAGGACATTAATCTGTAAACCAAAGTTAATCATTCACTAAAATACATTATTATTTAATCCATATGGAACTGGCATTCAAGGACATATTAAGTATTAAACCAGGCTACCTTTCAGATGTTTTGACTTCCTGACACTGATGGCACCAGTATAGAAACACGTGCTACAGTAGTTTTCTTGTGTGTAAAATAGTGTAACCACAATTGGAAGCGCTGCTTCTTACTGGTTCCCATTTGGTGTTTTCAATCCGGAAATCTTAGTTGTTTCAGTACCCTCCAAAGTTGGTTTTGGTTTCAAGGAGTTTGCTTTTTGTACAGAGCCCATAATGTACTTTTAAATTTCATTGCCCACTTTACATCCACTTAAGTTGTTATTCACCACTTTTTCCTTTTTTAATTCCACCCAAAATGTATTTTTCTGTTTTTTTTCCATGTTATATTGTGCTATGGTGTGCCATGTGTTCTTCTAACACAGCTGTCGTACCCCAGTGCTTTAAAGGGGTCATATGGCGCGAATACAGGTTTTTCTGTGTCTTTGGTGTGTTACAAGTTGCCCATGCATGTATTAGACACGTACAATTGCAAAAATTAAAGTGTCGGAACAAAACATGCATTCTATCTAAAAGCAAATGCTCACCCAGACCTGCCTGAAACGCCTCGTGTAACCACACCCTCACACATCTACGTCAGTTCATAGCATGATTTGACTAAGACCGCCCAAATGTATACTCAAGTAAGGTGGGCGTACCTGTCAGTGCAATTGCTTTGGATCCTGATGTTCCAAATATGGTCCGTCACACGCATGCAGCATTCGACCAATCACTACACACTGGTTAACTGGCCAAAGCACACATCGCTTTTCAGAGCGATGAGATTTGTAAAAAATCTGTGCGTTTCATAGAGGCGGGGCAATGTGGAGATACAAACATGCAGGGTATGTGGAAAATACAGCGTTTTTGAACCTTAAATCGTGAATGCACATTGCATTACATCTAAAACAAACGATAATATTTGTTTTAGCCGTGTCATATGACCCCTTTAACAGCATCGGAGTTCCAGCACAAGATTCTTGCTTATTTACTACCATCTGTAAGGATCTGTCTCATTTGTGGTTATGTGTTGGTATTCATTTCTGACTGCTTATTGAGGGCATGAAGTTAAAGAACAATCTAGCCTAATTTATATGAAAATCTGTAGTATAAGCACCGACTGATACACATACAGCTGTCTTTAGAGCAGTCAGCCACAGTAAAAGCATTTCTATTCTCATTTGGCAACTCATTATAATTCTTATCCAATATTCTTAATTCTTATTAAGGAAAACATTTTCAATTTATGTGCCACTAGTGTCACCAAAGAACTTGCAGAGTAATGTCTGTTTTCGAATAGGTTCCTCCTCTTACACCGTCTTCGTCTGCCATTGGTTGACAAACCGATGGCCCCACACTGACCTCACTGTATTACATTTGCCTGGGTTGCTTTGTGAAGTTGGGGATGCTCAAATAAACACAGCAATGTTTACACACTTGAAGGGAATTGGCTTAAAAATGTCTTTCTGCTATTGTCTATCTAGAACATCACAAAACATCTGATTTAATTCCAGCATTTTTCCATTAAAATCTTTGCGTACTCTTTGTTTGTAGAGTACTCGCACGTTTTGTTTATCCGTCTCTTTTTTTATGGTTCTTTCCTGTTTAGCTTTTCATTTTAAACTTCTTATTGTGTGTGGAATTGCTGTTGTGTTGATCTTGATGGTGCCTTTGTCCCTGCCTAATAGGCCTCCTGGTAGTTTATGGAGGCAGTGATGATTTTAGGGCATTGGCTCTTTCCTCTCTCTTTGGCAGTAGATTAATTTCGTTGACACTTAGACGTCATGTGGTTAGCATTGGGGAGTTACATTTTCTATCAATGACCGTTACCACACAAGCTGGATGGCCGCTGCGTACAGCCTTCTTTTCTCCTTCTATGTCTCTGTTGTGTCAAAGCCTCCTGATTTATCCAGCCCCTCCATCTCATCCTCAGCCTGTCATCTTTTTTCAGTTTCTTGTTCGGCTCCTCTGTCTGTCTCCATGTGTGGTAGGGAAAGGTCGCATTGACCTACATTTGCTGTGCTGGGAATGATGTACTCGATGCCCCCTCTGTCTCCTGGCACGGCACACGAAGATCCTACTTAACTGAACTGCAGAGCGAGAAATGCCCAGACTGCTTCCGACAGTAAATCACAGAGGCCAATGGCGGAACATCTTGAGTGCAAATGAGAAACAGTCAAAAACAAGAGTAATATTAAGAAAGAGACGCACAAAATAAGACAAAACTTCGACATTATTTATTGGACATAAGTTATTTTAATACGCTTTCAAGTGTCAAGCCACATGATCAACACCAGGCCTGCAGATAAGATGTTATTGAGCCTATGAGAAGTATTAGAATATCAGCCGTGATGCACTCACAAATGCATTGTTATTTGAATACAATGCTACAGAAGTTCAACTTCCTTTTTTGAAAACAGTTGTGGTTAAGAAGACATGTTTTTGTATTAATGGATCCCCTAAAAGGCACACCTGAATCCTATTTCTGTCTAAAAATCCCCCTGACACGCAGCCTAGTTCTATCACAATAGGTAGGGTCATTGCCTGCACCATCAAGTGGATCAAACGGTTTGAGGCCCGAGACGATGTCATCCAGCCTCACCTGGAAGATTTGCTCAAAACAAAAAAATAAAAAGTAAAAACGAGTCTTTCATGTCGCACCGCAAGGCTCAAAAAGCATAGCACAAACATTTGATGTCTCTTTCAGGTCCCTTCATGAATGCAATATTGTGTCATATTGTCTTTGTTTAAATTGAACTGTTTTCAATTGGGGGGGGGATGTGAACTTCAGTCAGAACTTTAAGAGCTTGACTCAGATTTGCTCTGCTTTGACAAAGTATGTGAGAGTGGTTATGGGTTTTTGCTTCTGTCACGTTGGCCTAGTTCCTCAGTCAGCCATCGGCTCCAGCACGAGGCCCTAAGGATTCATCCCAGTGCCTGGGGTCAGTTGCTCGGGTATCGCTGTTCTCTCGTTTCTGCTTTCAGTTTGGTCACTTGCGCACTTTGGCTATGTTGTACTCCTTTGTGTGTTTTTTAGAATATGATCAGCAGCTCTCTTTCATTTCCTTGCTTTTTGGAAGAATGCCTGATGTGATGCCCAGTTCTCAAAACTCAAAACTATTGGTTCTTCAAAAATAAAATTTCACCCAATAAAGTCATTTGTTGACCCACCCCATGTCACTCACAACCAGTATATGACTCTTTCTTCTGTGAAACACGACATATATTTTGATAAATGTGTCCCTGGACCACAAAACCAGTCTTTTAGTAGTTGCATTGTACGATCAAAATGATAGATTTTCCCCAAAAACCATTAGAATGTTGAGTTAAGATCATGTTCGATGAATATATTTTGTAAATTTTTTATCGTAAATATATAAAGACTTTATTTTTGTGAGTGGATGGGCACAGTTATCAATTCAGGCGTGTGTCATCTGTACAGCGTGAGCTTCACATTTATAAAGTGAGGCTTGATTGTATTGGTATTCTAATGTTATATTATTCAATAAAAGAGTTATAAAGTGAGGCGTGTCTTCTTTATACAACACGAGCTGCGCAGACACGTGTATTGTTTATACAAGTCTTCCTATGCAGTTATAAAGTCAGGCGGGTCTGCACAAACTGCGCGTCCTCTTAATACAGCGTGAGCTCCACAGTTATAAAGTCAGGACGGTCTGATCTGTACAGTGCAAGGTTTTATGCCCCTTAGCCTTGTTCATATTTGTTTACATCGCGATTTGCAGCCCACAGCACAGAACAGTGGGAGTCACGTGACGAAAGTGAAACATTTGTTGTAATCACGATGCCGGCTCAACATCTTCATGTCAATCAGCAATGGACGATGACATCGTCTATCGGCTCAACCCTACTCTCAGATTCCAGAGTTTTAAACAGTTGTATCTCCGCCAGATATCCTTTCCTATCAAACTATTTATCAATAGAAAGCTTATTTATTTAGCTTTTAGATGATGTTAAAATCTAAATAGAAAAATTGACCCATAAGACTGGTTTTGTTGTCCAGGGTAACACATTTCGTAGTTGTTTTGTCGTCAATGTTTGGTTATCAACGTTCTCCAGAATATCATCTTCTCTGTTCTGCAGTAGTACATTTTTTTAATCTTTTTTATTTTTGGGTGCATAATGCTTTAAAGAAGATTGTGTGCTTTACGAATGACTATTTTAGTATTTTTAATATACTTTACTCTATAAATTAATTTTAATAATACAACATAAACTAACAAAAATGCTATTTTGGTATCATAAATGCATTTTTAGAGTTAAACTCAACTGTTATGTATCTCCAAGTACACAGTGTCCTGTGAACAACCAGTTAGTTTTCACTTAGATTTTAGGTTTCACAAACCTTAAAGGGGGGATTGAACAGTGTTTCAGGCATTCTGACTTCTTTACAATGTTAAAGGTGCTTGCTACTCATCCTTGACAAAAAATGAGTTGGACGTATTACGCTGTATTTCTGTGCTCGAGACTCAGGTCTCGGAAGATTTTTTTCGAACACAAAATTCCCTTACGTAACAACTTTTCTTAGTCCCTTATCAGGAAATTCTCCCGGAAAAGCACGCTCACGCGTCAACCAGTGAGAGAAAAAGCACGGCCACACGTCAACCAACGAGAGCAGAAGAGCACGCTTTCGCATCAACCAGCTAGAGAAAGAGCCCGTCCATCAATGCTCTTTGCTGAAGCACAGCTGTGTTTGTGTGTTCACTGAACTTGGGTGAGGAAAGTTATATAAACGGTGGACGTAACGCTGGATTTGCAGATCGTTTGAAACTTATAGATGGAGCGGTCCCAGCGCTAAAAGATGCCCGAAATAAACCACACGCAATATCGCAATCGGCGCGTACTGGCATTATGTAAACAACCCAAACTTATAATGAATCAACAGTTATGCAGGGATAATGCGATTATGTGTTGTGTGCTCGTGCTCTAGTTCTGCCCCCCTGCAGGCCTCCACGGCTCGCCTTTTTTTGGAAATAATTGTACAGCCGTGACTGTCTTCTATAAATGTGATCAAACTAAAGACTCTTCGAAGATACAAGGTATGCAGTACTATTCTATAGGTACTCAAGATTAATATGAGATGGCAGAAACTGTGTGTGTTACATCCGCTTTAAAAACACCTATCAATACCATTTCTTAGTTTGAGTCAGATATAACTGAAAGTTATGACTTGCGTTTAGTGAGTGAGTCAGCTGTTTATTGAATAACCGATTGACAGCCCGACGGAGAATCAGTTCATAAGAGTCATTTGAATGCGAATCAAACAACAGTGGTCGCATTGTACGTTTATGGTATGGGCCGTGTGAACTATCACCATTGTTTTGCAGTGCGCTCTACCCAAGGATGTTGGTTACATGAGGCCTATCCCTCTTATGATAGTAAAGTGCTTTGAATAAGTGTGTCAGCTAACTGACAATTACACAGGCTTACAATGACAAATTCTACAAGGTGAGGACGTTCCCAGGAGACTTTCTTTGAACGGGGAATCCTGCAACGCGAGGGAAAGCTGTGCATTATTTATAGATTAACCCGGAGCTTATAGTCAATATAGTGAAATGAGATCTTTCTCCTGTCAGCTAAAATATAGCGTTAATTTGGAACCGTAATGAAGAAAATTGTGATTTAGAACAATTGTTTCGTTCTGACATGTTGACCCGCATAAGAATGCAAGTGACGTTTTCTCTACTTTTTGCACTCGTCTCCTGGGGCTTGTTTTAAAACGATGCTATAATGAGCTCTAATGTGACGGCAGACACTTGATCTCAAAGCAGAAGTCTCATTTGGGGGAAGTTTGTGAGTGCCTTAAAATCCATATAGCTGGGCATGTCCTCATTATTTAAACATGAGTCGGGTTCCTGTTTTTGAGAGCAAGATGTCGGTGGTCATTAAATCTGTCGGTGTGTTTTCCTATGCCGATTTAAGTGTCCTTTAGTCTGTGAGTAATCATAGATCCTGATTATATTTGAAGTTATATTTTTGGCATTTTTGCATTTAGAGAGTAGAGAGACAAGACTTGATGGGGAGGAGAGAGAGCAGCAGGATTAGGAAGTAGAGTAGTAACAAGCTACGACTCAAACTCGGCTCTGGAGGTTATTTGTATTTTTGATATGGGTTTTTCTGGTTTTTAACCAAAAGGTTACAGGGGTTCATTCTTGCATGTCATGAAGCATCATATCAAGCATAAGGTATAGGTAAAGATTTGCGAGACAGAGAGAGAGAGACCGACAGGAAAGGAGATTGTCAAAATAGATCAGAGAATGAGAGCAGGGGGGTGGGGAGATCTCACTCTCTCTCTTCTGCTTATTCTTGCTCTGTCTGTGTCCTGGTTTTGTTTGATTGATTCCTATATTTTTGTCCTTTCTTCTGTGTCAGCCCACACTTTCTTATTGACGTGGCCTTCTCTGTTGTATATGATACAAGTCAGAATTGTAATTGTTGTTTTCTTGTCATTGTACCTAGAAACCTCTTTGTAGATTTACCTAATGTAGTTGAATGTAGTACTGTAGTTGTCCTATAATGAGGTGATGTCTCTTTATATGACTCTTAGCTTCATCTTTCTAGACCTCTTACAGTTATGTAGCGGCAATAAAATTGGACTGAAATGTATATGACATTTTGGATCATTTCTGTTTTTATTGACTGTTTGTCTAAAAGCAGGGAAAAGCAATGCAGTTGTCAAGCCCGTTTAGTTGAATCCTTATTCATCTTACCCTCATTTTAGCAGGCTGATGTATATATGCTGGACGGTGTCTTGTTTTTCCAGGAAAATGGACCAAAAATTACATTTTACACGGTTTATTCAAATTTCTTCACTCATTAAATGAATTCTTTATTCAGTTGAACTTTAACCATTGATGCTTCTCAGTAACAGATCGGCTGTTACACATTGCTGCACTTTGGACACTATGATGCACACTCAGTTTGCGTCATGCATGCTCTGTGTCATGCTGTCTGTCTCCTAGCAAAGAATATTTATCTGCTGCACATCAGACCTCTGGGTGCTCCTCCACGGAGACCTCCAAAAGACCTGTGACGAGCACCTGAAGACCGATTGTTCTTGTGTTTTATTCAATTCAAAGTTTGTCTTGTTTATAGACTTTTAGTTAGAATTTTGTCTCTTCGTTTGAATGTAAGCTACGTCTCGACTATTGTAATAATATACTTGGTTGTTTGCTGTGCTTCTTCAGCTTTATATTGAAAGGACGACTTCAGGCAGATTTGTTTTGACACAAGTGTTTGTTTGGCTACAACTTTAATTATGATTCCAATCCATAACTTTATAGATTTAAACTCTGAAGAGAGATATTGGAACAACATTATATTTAAGTCTGCTTATTAACTTGGGCTTTGAATCTACATTTGAATAATTATTACAAAGTAGAAGTCATGTTTTAACCCATTGCTGCTGATACTTATCAAACTTCTTTAAGACTGCAAGTTTAACGTCATCTGTAGGCCCACACATGGAATCTGCAGACCTTGCCAATTCTGCACATTTTTGTATAAAGGAATTGTTCACCTAACAATATAAATTCTGCCATCATTTATTTTCCCTAATGTTTTTCAAAATCTGTATGTGACTCTTTCCTCTGTTTAACACAAAAGAGGATATTTTGATAAATCTCTGTGGTTTTGTGTGCATACAAGAGAAGTCAATGGGTTCCAATGTTGTCTGGTTACCAGCGGTCTTCAAAATATCTTCTTTTGTGTTCTGCAGAAGAAAGAACGTCATACAGCTTTGGAATGACACTAAATGATTACATTTTAATTTTTCATGGAAGATTTGATAAATGTCTTTCGATGTGGAGAAATGTATTAAACGCTGCTGAGAGTCTTATTGTTAACCAAAACGTATTAAATTAGCCAAATTATGAAGAGTTTTTTGGAGCTTTAAGTCATTACCAGCTAAAAGTAAAGTATTTAAAGACAGAGATCATACAAATGTGTGATAACCTTCATGATATCAGACATCAAGACATTAAAGCGTCTGAGCTCTCAGATTTGGTGGTTGAGTTTAATCTAATTACACCATAGGGAAATATGTGTGTGATAGAGATCTGAGCGTTTTGTGTTGGTATTGGCTCAGAAAGCTTTCCCGGACAGCTCCGTGTAGATCAGAGTATCTAAAGCTGTGAAACCGAGCTATAAAGCTACTCTGTTTGTTATTTTTTCATTGCTGGACTAGGCCTCAATGATGCAGCATATGGTGATGAGAGACCCCTTTTCTTCTCAAACTCATGATTCATGTACAAGTCAATGATCGATCCGTACAAACCGGAGGGCCGATCACAAAGAGTAGGCTTGTTTTAATTTGTGTGGTAAAAAAGTGGCAGAGCTGTAGGTCGAAGGAAAGACACGTGGGCCTGAATCACTGCGGCTCATTTCTTTGTTCTCCTTTGGCTCAGAATAGAGGGGCTTTCGGATCTGACTAAAGTTGCAGACATTTACCAGGCTCATAAACACATTGACGCACACATTCGCTGTCGCTGATAAAGCGCTCGACCTTGTTTGTGTATCTGAGTGGCTTTGTATCTCCTGTGAATGTGGATATTTGTATTGTGTGAGTCTCTGTACGTCACATGCCCGTTTCCTGCTTGGTCACACCAAACGGAAAGAAGTGACCTCACAACAACCCCACACTCAACCCACTGTGTGTTTGTGTGCTTTTCAATAATGCCATGTTTTGTGGCTTTGTAAAATGAAGGTCTTAAAATGACACTTTTGTATCATGTCGGCTACCATTTTTTTCCTCCATTTTTTGTGGTTGTTGAGTGACGGGACGAGGGGTCTTTGGTGGGGATTTGGAACGAAAGTGGAAAAAATATTTTTTTCCTTAGTGGAAAAGGCCTGGTTCAAATCCACTCTGTGTCCACTAAGCTTATGTTTCCTTATTTGGACTGGAATAGTAAGCTTGATCTTAGCAGACTTGTAATCGGTTGCCTTCGGTTTATTTTTATGCACTTGGCTGTGCATGTTTTGTGATTTTTGGCAAGTTTCTGTGTTTTCAAATGCGATGGAACTAATGAAATGAACGATTCATCTTTCCCACCACATGTTCAATCGCCCATTCAGCTAGCCGTCTTGTACGTGAAACCTGTTGTATGTAAACAAACGGTTCTGTAAACTCTTTTCAGTATGTGAAATGGATTTAGGAGAGGCATGTCATGTGGTCGAAGTACTCATGTAGCGTTGAACACGTTAAGTGTTGCACTCGTGAATAACCATGTCAGGCATGCGCTTGGCATCACAACTATGTCCTGTGTGTTTATATTTGGTCCCTCGTCTCTCTTTAGCCTCCCTTTGCTTCTGTTCTCTCCATTTTCAGGATGGAACATCAAAGAAAAATGTTGGTGGAATCTGAAGATGTATTTGTTATAGTTTGCATACATTGCAATCCTCAATTATTAGTCACTGGATAGAAGTGTCTGCTACATGAATATATGTAAACACATTTTTTCATCCTGTTTTAAATGTACTATTACAGTTAAAGATATTGGGGAGAGATGGGAGAGAATAGGGCAGTTTTTTAATATATTTTAGGAATAGTTCACCTTAAAAATAAAAATTCTGTCATATTTTACTCACGCTTTTGTCATTTTAAATCTGTATGTATTTTCATTCTTCTGCAAAACACAAAAGATATTTTGAAAAATATTTGTAACCAAAAACCGTTGGTCCCCATTGACTTCTATTGTATGGACACAATACCAAAGCAAGTCAATGGGCCCCAACAAATCTGTTGCCAACATTTTTCTAAATATCTTTTGCGCTCTGCAGAAGAAAGAAAGTCATACAGGTTTGAAATGTGTTAATAATGACAGCATTTTTATCAATTTAAAACCATCTAAAGCATGAAAAATGGCAATGTAAAATCACTGGATAATGGTTAAATATCTGTACTTTTTTAAATCACAATTTGCAGTGAGTATTTGCAGAAAAATCAAGAGGTTTTAAGTTCTACATATTGGAATTGGAATATGCAAAAGTTGTTAAATCCGTATCGTCCAAAAAATTCAATGCATCCTTATTTTTTTGAATGCCATCAGTGTTGTATAAATTACTACAAGTCACTTTTCAGTTGTGTAGGAGGGTTTGTGCGCTGTGTGTCTGATGTTGAAAGAGGTTGTGAGTGGAAAGGAGAGGGCGTTCTCTGCCTCAGATCCTCTGATTAAACAGACCCTTATCTGTCAACAAGTCCCCTGTTTCCTTCCCCCACCTGCCTGCCAGCCCACCACACGGATACACGCTGTTAGGCTTTGCTTCACCTACAAACCATATGCATGACACCAACATACACAAACATATAGACCTTTCCGAGAAGCGCATTGTTAACATACCTGTTGAGCAACGTACTGAGTAAGACTATGTCCTGGGTATTGTTGCATGTAATTGCATACACTCTTAAAGAGGAAGTATGCAATTTCTCCACATCAGCTAGCATCCCCACATGTTATTGGCCTGTGTTCTAAACGGCATGAAAGGGATAGTTGACCCAAAAATGAAATTCTCTCATAATCTACGCACCCTAATGTCATTCTAAATCTGCATTACTTTTTTAGTCTGCGTAACAGAAAAAAGATGAAGAATGTTGGTAATCAAGCAATATTGCCCCCTCTTTGACTTCATTTGCATAGACACAAAACCACATTCCTCAAAAATATCTTCTTTTGTGTTCCACAGGGACAAATACAGATTTTGAACGAAATAAGGGTTAACCTTTGTTGGAAATTTTTAGTTTTGTGTGAGCTATCCCTTTAAGTGGCCTGTCCCTTGCCAGCAGTGTTTTTAGTCTGACAGGAGGAGGTTTCAGCCTTATGTCTTGTTCAGTCTTATTGCACACCCCGTCTTTTTTAGCCCTGCCCTCACATGCTCCATATTTCGCCTGTAAGCGTGTGTCTACATGCAGTGTGCTAGCAACCCTGCTTTTTGCCTCCTTGTAAAACAGAAGCTCCCATGATTCCCCTCCATCTGGCCGTGTGTGTTAGTGTAAAATTAGAGGTCATTCTGCTGGATTAGTCTAGTTACCAGAGCCCAGACTATTAGCTTAACCTCCATGTCAACTGCAGCATGTTTTAGGGTCACTGGAGCAGGTCCTAATACAGCTAAAAGATTGTGTTTCCAGAGTTTGGTGTTTTGTTAAAGGGGCAGTTCACCCCAAAATAATTATATGGTAGTCATTGGTAACCAAGAACTGTTTGGTTACAAGCATTCTTCCAAATATCTTTCTCTGTGTTCATCAGAACAAAGACATTTATACAGATTTGGAACAACTCTGGGAGGTGAGTAAATGATGACAGAATTTTCATTTTTGGGTGAACTGTTGCTTTAATGCTCACAAGCTCTTCAACTAGAGAATATGTGGAGGAAAGCGGTTGAACCGGTGCAAGTCAGTCAAATATTAGACACTAGAATAAACATAGATGCACATTGCAAATGAAAATGAGTCTAATAACTATGGGCGATCTAACGGCGTGTTTGTGTGTGACGTCAGTCGATGGCACAGAGGTAATTTACTTAGTTTTAGTCTATTTTGAGATTGAAACTTGTTTCCCGGCTGCATTAGGTTCATGTAGCCCATATCTAGAGCCCTGTGATTTCGGTGACGCTGACGCGGAATCCTGCTATTAAAATCTGTCATCTGCCGGTTCTGCGTGCATGAGTGAATGTGGATTTGTCTGTGTCTCACTGTATGAGGACATAAACACATGAACATCATGTCCAGAGTTACCCTGAGAGTGTATTTCAGGGGCATTTAACTTCTTGAAAAAAAAACGCAATGAAAGTCAAGTGTTCATTGTGGGAGCGTCTTCACGACGACCGTCAAAATAAAACGCAGGTTACGCTAAACGCTCGAGTGAAAAAAAACTGTAGTGTTCTATAGTATTTGATATAGCAAATTGTGGTATTCTTGTTGTAAATTGATCAACTGTAGTAATAGAAGTATACTTCAATATTGACTAAAGTAAGGTTCAAACACACTATATTATCTAGGAATTTTACTGCAGTTTTCTATAGGCCTCGTAAATACTATAGTAAAGACTACTACAGTATTTTTATGTGGACAAACATGAATGTCCTTTGTTGTTAACCAATCTATTTATGTGATGATCTGTGCATTTGTGTTTTTTAAAGATGATAACAGACGTTTTATACTCGTGCTACCTGTACAACTGTCTGGCCTGTGCTACAAAACTTCAAACCTCTGTAGCACCAGTGCTATGTGCAAAAAAACTTAATGTACATCCCTGTGTTTCAATTCAGTTATGTAGATCGTGATATGCTTTTTTGGGAAGATTGCCCAGCTCTACACCGTCATAATGTGACTATAAAATATGACTGTTTTTGTACAACCTTCTGACATCCTTCTTTTTTCCTCCATAGATTGCACAAATTCAAAAGGTGAGCCCAAAGGAGTCTCCAATCAGATAACAGGTAAAGCACTTTATATGTAACTTACTATTGACAACCACATCGCTCACATGACTCATATCTTTGACTCTGATTGGCCTAAAAGTTTCCTCACACCCTCTAAAACCTTTTATTTTCCACGTCTCATTGGCTGTTTGCTTTCACCTGTGCCCTACCGTCTCGCCTTTGTTTGTTTTGTCTCAATATTATCACGAAAGGGAGAGACTTGTTTGAGGGCACTTGTCTGCGTTTGATGTTTTGACTGGATGTCTCTTTCTGGGATCGAAATACTGCAAACATCATGTCTGCTGGATAAACATCAAAAACAGGGAAAGTGTGTGCGTGCGCTGGCTACCAATATGCTGGCTCATTAGAACGGCGAGAGGTTTGAGTGTAGTTGTTTTATCCTTGGCTTGAACCCTGACGCTGCAGAATAACTTCTGGCTGATTGTAGATCAGGCTTCACGCTTATTCCATTGTCCGCGCATATAAACCCGGTCCTTTTTTGTCCATGAATCGTCCGGCGCGCCAGCCCCTCCTGATAGGGAGCATATGTTGTGTATCATACACATTCCTTACATGTCTGACATGACTTCAAGTCAGGAAATCTCTGCTCTCAGAGCCACAGAAATGTTGACAGTTCACACTTGTGGGGTTAAAATGAACCACATGTGCGCAATAGGGAGGAATCTGCGAGTGTGTGGAGAGCAAAGCATCCAGCAGTTCAATGATGAGCACTTTTATGACTGTGAGGGAGGTTTTACAACCTTCAAGTATGCTTCTCCAAATATTCAGTCTATATTGCACTATATATATATATATATATATAAAAATTAGTCTGGAGTTACTATAAAAACAGAATTCACATTATAGAACTTCAGAGAAGAGAATATTTATTAGACAGCATGAGATGGCGTCGTCTTGGTAGGACACCATGAGCTTGTTAGTGGATGAGGACTTCTGCTCCATATAGTGTAATACACTGCATAATTCACCCACCATCTGTTGCATTATTTCTTGCAGACATTTATAAGCAGTTAATACTCCTTGCGTTCATAATAAAGTTTTTGAGTCTCGCATCTCTCACGGATATGAATATAGGTTTTCATCTAGCACATGCAAATAAAACCTGAAAATGGGTCGTGCATGCCTTTGGCTGTGTTGAGAATGAAAACATGGGTAGTTTTTACTTTGTACCGTGAGTTATACTGTATGCTGCCTACTATTTTTAAAGCTTACATGCCTGAAACAGTATGCGATATGGAATGGCAGGTATTTTAAAGAACGGTATTTGAGTAGTGTTGTTATGACTTGACCTCATTTCATTACATGCCTGCTTTTAAGAGTGGCGCCCTGTTGTCATTTAAAAAATATTTTTTTACAATTTTATATTTTGTTATGTAAAGTTCAACCAAGTAATGAATTTAGGAAAATATAGGTCTATATGATTATGTACATATAGACTGCTTTGCAAAATGTAAACTGGAGCACTTCTGTTTTTATTTTTTATTTTTTTTAAATGCCCAATAGTAGAATTATTGTTTCTTTGTATTTTTAAGATAATGTCTGTTTTTATATTGTGTGTTGTATTGCATGCATTGTTGATTAGTTTTGTTTGTGAGCCTTTTAACCGTAAGATTAAATTCTATCGCTACTTATTGACAACAACATTTTCTGAATTTTGAACATTTTGATTTGGTTAAAAATGGTCTGTCGGTTGTATTTCTTTCAGAGGTTTGTGCGGTGTTAAAAAACTGAAACGGGAAGTGCTTCTGGACCAGCTGGCTATACACCTTAAATGTGTCCTATTGTGTGAAAAATTTAGAAAAAAATAAATCTCTCTCGTGTTTTTATTATAAATATTATTAATATAAAATGTTTTATTAACAGTTTGTTTTCCAAAAAATCTACGTCACACCATTGGACATATGTACAGTATATTTGTCTCTTACCTATATGTGGTTTGCTGTACATTGCATAGGACAAATTAAGTTTGGAAAATTCTGAGAAATGTATACTGATATAACATATGGTGCACAAGTTATACATATTGCATAAACAGTACGAGTAGTATGGTAGTATTCTGTTCTGAACATAGCCTGTGCATGTTTATAATTGTGGTCCTTATTTATCTGAAGTAACAACAAAGATATCAGCTGTTTCAAAGTAAACTGTTTACACGCCACACACATACAATATTCATTATGATTGGCTGATAAAGCACCCGTGCTTACTTCTGATTGGCTGGTGGAGCACCTATCTCTTTGATAATTGGATAACCGTCTTACTCCGTCGGTTCGGTTTTCAAACATTAACCTCATACATTCATAAACCTGTCTCAAAAAGAAAAATATGTAATCCAAAATGGCTTCCATAGAGATTTGACTGCTAATCAGCCTTTACTAAAATCCAGTTTCCTGACAGACCTATATCGTTTTATTAATAAAGAGCAGACAGTTATAAATGTAGAATCTGTGCAATATGGGCTACACGGTCTATCACAAACACTCATATGCATAAAGATTGCCTGTGTCCTGCAGCTGTGATTTCTTTAAATAGACATCATGACCCACCCAGCCCATCTAAGACTCTTTGCCCCTCTCAGTAGCCATAAAGCACATGGCCGACAGATACACAAACATGTGCTCATAGGCTGTTCAGAAATCACACGGTTACAGGAGATCCCTGTCCAAACAAGATAGGCCTGAATGAGAGTTACAATGCTGTGCCTGTGGAACACCAGACTGAATAAGTCTGACTATAGAAGGAAAACCTGTCTTTCTACCCGACTAACTACATTTTTGCGTTGTCTTGAAGGTAATGCATGTGGTTCACTGCCATGATGCTGGGGGGTGTTGGTAGGAGGTGACAAGGATGTTGCAAAGGTTTGCTAGATATTTGTTGGCAATAACAAAAGAGTCTCTATATTGTCTCTGTATTGTTCTGATCTCTTGATTTGGCCTGGACCTATCCTTTAATGCATATTAAAAAAATATATATTTGGTTGCCAGCATTCTTCGTTTTTTGTGTATTTGTTCATTTATTCACATGTGCATTCTGTCTTCTGTTGAATTCAAAAAAGCAATATTACTACATAAAATACTTAATTGTTTATGTTGGTTCGCTGGATTGTGGATTAGGGTTTAGTGCTGGCACTCGTAGTGCTTTTAAGAATGTCTTTATTCATCTCTTTTTTTTTTATCGCAACGGCCATGATGTCAACAGCCAGCCCTGCTTAACGGACTCTGAGGAATTTCAGTTACGGAAAACATGGCCAGCCTGAAAGAGTCTTAAGTCGGCCTGCTTTTTTTTACGACTGGCTTGGAAAAGGTTTGGTGACATGCTGTCATGTTGGCTCATAGGGCTTTTCTTTTCCACAGTGTCGTTATTATTTCAAATTTAAGTTGTTTGAAAGATGCTTTTGGTGATTATTTGGCCCTCCCAGATCCTTATATGGGCATCAGGCTGTTGCAGAGGGAAGTCGGTTTGTAAGACATAATGATTTCCAGTTCTTTTGGTATTGGGCACCACATGGACATGATTAAAATAGGACACAGCGAGATTTGGGTGAGAGGGGACGTGTGTGAGGCGTTTATTATGAACGGGGAGTTGAGGGATGAGAGGGACTAAAAGACTTCATTAATGGAAGATTTGGGGAGGACTGGTCGTAGGGGGATAGGCGCAGGCTCCCCGTGACCCGAGGTAGTTCGGACAAGCGGTAGAAAATGGATGGATGGATGGATGGTCGTAGGGGGAAAGGATTTGTGTCTGGGGTGGTCTGAAGAGGAAGGACTGGAGCTTATATCTGGTCAGGTTACGTCATAGGTCAAGAACTATGAATGAGATCGATTGATGAACTTAAGATACTGAGATTTAGCACCTTCTGAGTGCTGCTCTCAAGATAAGAAAAGAGGAAAAACCTTGTAGGGTACATCCTATCCTAACTAATAGGGATGTAATGATTCACTCAGCTCATGATGCGATGCGATTCACGATACTGATCTCACAAAATAGGATTTATTTTTACAAAATGAGTGCCTCATTTCTTTATAAAATAAAAATATATTTTATGTCAATTAATAAACTAAACATGCAATAAATATGCAATGATATGCAAATCATATTAAAAGGAAGAATACAAAAGTCTCTTTTAAATAATTTGTCTGTGCTTTTCTTGGGTTTTTTACATTGAAGAAATATCCGCATATCACGTCAAAACATGTATTGCGATTCGTATAACATCTTAACCGACTTAAATCGTCACATCATGTTATACTCGATTTTCAACCAGCTCGCTGTCAATCGTTTCATCCCTACTAACTAAGTGTGACATTTTAAATTCTTGCATCCAAACTGGCGCTAGTTTTCATGTAACGTCAACCTGGATGTTGCAAGGACACTGTCTAGTAATATTTCCATCGACGCACATGTAAAATGTAATTATTAGAGACATTTGTTTTGAATCATGACTAACTGTATAGTTCTAGTCTGTATTTTGCTCTCTCTCTCTCTCTCTGAGGGGTTGTGTGTGTTGCGTGAGCTTCTGGTTTTCTGTACCCTGTTATTAGGGGGCCTGACCTCAGAGAGCTGGCAGTGAGCAACCAGATGAGAGAGCAACATCAAATGATCCCTGGCATTGTGAACCATCGCATGGAAAAACAGATGGATTTGACATGTAAAGATGTTTTCCCTTAGAAATTATATGATTTGCATATATATATTTGATGTGTGCTTCTTTGTAGTCGCTTGTGTCTGGTGAGTTGGTGAGCATGTGAATGAAGAAATAAGGGGAAAGGAACGTTATATAAGATAATTTGAGTATAGAAAGATGCAGGTTTCTTCCACCCCCAAGTATTGTGGTGTCAACAGCTTACCATTATTAGGGTGGGTGATCAGTTTGTCCCACCAATAGTAGACGGTGGGAATGCTTGAAGAATCCATTTTCCGATACAGTTCGGTGACACTAGTGGTCTTGATATAACACACTTCACACACTCTGTGAGGAACATATAAAGGGAGAGCACAGACCAGTAAACAGAACGTGAGAACAGTAGACTGAGGAAGATATCAGTGAAAGTGATGGATTACAAATATTTTCTTTGTGATCTGAAGGTCTGTCGGTGTCAGGAAAGTGACGGGCGGCGGTGACAGCCGCATTCATCACTGTCAACTCACTGTCACCACATTGTTGTGTTTTCGTGCATGGTTAATGCTTCTCTCTTGTCTATTACTGAGCGTCATACTTTTTTTTTTCATTTCATTCATCTCTTGTTGTCAAACTTTGATGCCAACATAAAACAAAGTTCACTACCCTAATCTGAGATTTTGGTGTGGCGTAGGCCATTCATCAAATGTTAAGTTATTGTTAACTTAAAATGCTCTTTATTCAGATCATAGTTTCTGCCAGCTAGGCTATTGTTATCATCCTAATAAACTGGTAGTGTTTTATTTGCCATCATGAGTTGTCGTATATAATAAGAATAATAGTTTTACAGTGGTAACTACCTATAACATACAGGTATTTTAGTTGGTAACTATCTGTTTTTTATTTTGCAATTCAAGGGTGCTTTAAATTGCAGATAAATGGATCAATATCTCTACTCGCCTCCTCTTCTTAGAGCAAATGATTCATCACAGAAAATCTGAAGAATTCTCACACTTCCTTTCCCTAAATATCCCAGGAATGTAGAATACCGGCCTGTCTCCATGGCAACAGAAGTTCAGGGAGTCTGTGTGGTCAGGATGGACTGTAAATACAGCGTATTAATGTAGGCGGTGTCTGTGGTTATCTTTTATTTATGTAATTAGTTTAAACACAATTTTAAAAGGTGATAGATTATTATGTACAGAAATGCAGTGTTACATTTTATATTACACAATATTGTGCAATTTCTGCCTTAAGCATGCAGTTGTGTGCCGTTTTGTGTCTTCTGTACTCCCAGCTTCTGCACTTAAGTGTCATTTTTGTTTTCTGTCCATAAAGTAACACTGACGTGCTATGGAATGTGCAAGCTGGTGTCATTTCCACATTGAGACATGAATAAAATGGCCACTAGTTTTTAGTTTGTCACATTGATTGGTCAGAAAAATCTGATGAGAAAAATCCTTAAAATCATATTGGCGTAAATAAGAGACGTTTTGAATGCTGCTAGTTTATAGATGTAGACTTTAAGGTTTAAAGAGATAGATCACCCAAAAATGAAAAGTCTGTCACCAAACAGATCTCATCCCCCATTGACTCCCATATTATTTATTTTCCCTACTATGGCAGTAAATGGGTCATAAGATCTGTTTGGTTACTGACATTTTTCCAAATATCTTCCTTTGTGTTTAGCAGCACATAGAAATTCATTCAGGTTTGGAACAATCTGAGGGTGAGTAAAGGATGATCGAATTTTCATTTTTGGTGGTTTTTCCTGGCTTAAAATGAGACCGAGGTGGTACACACAGTAGGCCTACTGTACCTTAAAGTGGCTTAACCAAACACTTTACATATTAAAACATATAAAACGTTCTTAAAAATAAGAGGAAAAGGACAATTCATAAATTATATGAAAACTTTATTATATACAAGTCATATATAAGTCACTGTGCAAACATCACATATTTGGCAAATGTAGGCAGCTCATGTTGTTGTGGCTTGAAAACGTTCAGACTGTGTTGGGTCTTGATGAGTGATTTCAGGGAGATAAAACACAGCCACACACCAGGCAACGTTTGACCTTTTAATTTACTTTTAACGTATGCGTGTTCTGAACCTTTCCAAACCATCTGCTGAAGCACAAGAGGACTTTGCTCACAAAAACTGCAGTACAGATCATCGCGAGTCATGTTATTCCCTGACCCACACATCCATCTGGGCTCTTACTGAACTGAGTCGAAAGCTTAAAGGGGTAGCTCACCCCAAAATGACTATTCTTTCGTCATTTACTCACCCTCATGTCATTTCAAGACTTACTTTCGCCTGCAGAAGACAAAAGAAAATATTTTGATGGTCGGTGGTAACCAAACAATGTTGGCAGCCATTTCCTTTCATTGTATATTTCCATTTCTCAAAATATCTTCTTTAATGTTCCATAAAAGAAAGGGTCATATACTGCTTTTGAACAACATGAGGGTGAATAAGTGATGACGGCATATTTTTAGGTGAACCATCTTTTTAATATCACGGAGACGGTATTTGAAATGGCTTCGTTTTAGGGAGACTGTAGGGATGGGCCTGAAGCGCGGAGCATTTAGCTAATCACTTTCTAAGCAGCTTCTGTATAATCTTGTGTGTGTGCTTGAGGAATCTTTTCCACCCTATCAACAGATTCTGTGATTCCTTTGTTCATTATTGCCATTTTACAGTACTCTACCATTTTCAAAACCAAAGAGATCTTTCAGTGCAGAAATCAATAAACCTTAAGTTACAACAAACGGTTAAGGAAATTGTTAGGATGTAACAGTCCACCCCTCTCAGGCTGAACGCATTCCAAATGTACAGTGTTAAGATTAGCAACAGTCCTTCTCTTTTAATTCCAGGGGATACGACTGTTAGCTGGAGCTCACATATGCCAGCCCGCCCCAGTCTCGGCTTAGTTTAGCAAGAACGCAGTTTTAAGAACATTTATATATATTACCCATCCATAAGGCTGGCCGAGTCTTAAGTGCAGGGTAGTGTCGTACGTTGTATTCATGTACCTTCATTGTGGTGCTGTTGAAAATGGAGATTTGCTGTCCAGCTGGTGGAAAGGCAATGTGGCATCACTTTTGGACAACCACAGGTGGCAGTACGCACAGACAGGCAACACGCTGATTCAACTGCCAGGTATAGCTTGTACACCATTCGTGTTAGTGTTTGATAACAACCCACCATCTGTAGGCATTGTTTTATTTGTCATTTAAAAATGTATGTGAGGGGTGTGTCTTAGATTAAACCGGGCATGCGATTAGCTTTGCACACCACATAATATCAGGTGTTCCAGAAGACACAGAGTCGAATGGTTTGCTTACCTAGATCTGGGTAAGGTAAAGCATTTTGCATTTACTTTTTGTATTTCATTAAAGATAATGTGAAGCATGACATTATACAGGGCTAAGACATTTCTGTGAAAGCTTTCACACTGTTGTTAAATGGATAATTTGGCCCATATTAAATATCATTTTTAATTTCATACATTTTCTTGCAAACGTCATGGATTTCTGATGTAAGATTGAGTTCAGTCTTATGAAAAAGAACACCTGATTTGTCGTTCCTATCAGTAGCACGTAATGGGTTGTGTACCTGTGTTTAGGACAGACTCCACTAATAAACCACTGTATGTCCAGATCCTTAAGTGCCCTCCTGACTTCCCGCTGTAGGCTAGAGTACAAAGAACAGAGAGCTCAGACCTCATGTGTTGCCATGAAATAAAGAGTGAAAAGGTGCGAGACATGCAGACAGTCTGCGAGAAAGAGGGGGAAGAAGAAAATACAGACTGATGTGGAGAGGAGAGAGGACAGGAATAGACCTGCTCCGTGTCTTCAGGGTGCAACTCCCCTCTGTTTCTCTATGCTGTGATGGAGACACTGGACCTCCAAGGGGGATGTGCTTAATTTAGCCTAGAGCAGGAGCAGACAACACAGGGGCCAGGATGACATCAAATAGAACACTTAAACCTATGTGAAAACAGTAACACCCTCTCAGACGTCAGCAGAGCTAACAGGTCTGTGCTTTAAATAGACAAACAGGAGTGCACAACAAAAAGGTGGACTGTAGGGCCCGGGGCCAGAGTAACATTATCTTGTTGTCTAAAAGACAGGTTTTGCGAAAATTGTGAGAGTGACGTCAAGTAAAACCTACTTTAATCTAAGAAAAAAAAAATGCTGCATAATGAAAGTCTAATGTCACACATCGCAATACAAAAAATTTAATATATGCATCTTAGATCTGTTTATGTAATCTTGTGTTAAAAATGAAATGAATTTTGAATTCCAGTTTCGTTTAGTTCAAAATATAGATACAGTCATAATTATCATAACAATAACCTGTTAAAGTGTATTGTATTGAATCGTGAGCTGAGTGTATCGACAGAAAAATAAAAGGGTTATTTTACTTTTGGCAAGTAAAAATCTGAACAACTGGGCGGGCAAAAATAGTTGAATGTCTTATTGTTGAGCCCTGAACAGAGTCAAAAACGCGTACAAAAGACAATATGAACTCCCCACGGGGGTAATTTAAAGAGTCACGACACAGGAATCCTCCTCTTTAGGGAGGATGATGGGAAGGGAGACGAACATCCAAATTTAACAGTTCATAGTTGTGTATATGTGCCAAAGAGAAAGACGCTGATGTTTCTTTGTCTATTCTGGCTCTCTTTTTATATTTGAGGGGATTTTAGGTTATATGCAGTTTGGAACTGCACACGTGTGCGTCTCAGCGACTATCATGAACTTTAAACGTGTCTTGCTTTCCACATACTGCGACGTGGCATTTTCCCTCTTACCAGTCAGTCTGTGCTTTCCAGTGGAGAACAGAGGTTGGAAATGCTTCCTACCCGCGATCACGTTACAGTAAGAAGAACGGGCTTTGTGTTCATGCTTACAGATTCTACCTTTACGCTTCACGAACGCCGTTGATCGTAATGCAGAGAGGTCAGCTGATGTGCGGACATCTAAGTGCACTTGAGTCTTGTGCACTTCATGTTGCCTGTTGTTCACTTGCTTGAGGATGTAAATGGTGTCAGCAGACAGGCGTGATGATTGAGGTCTTAGATTTATCATTATGATACCAAAATCTGTAACCTTAAATTGTTGAGCAAGATTTCTCGGAGGGCGTGATGTATAACATAGCGTGATGTATCCAAAATGCATTGCGCCTAGTTAAGACTATAAAAAAATATTTTAAAGAGAGAGATTTATCACTTCACATTTTATCGTCTAGTCAGAACGCGGTGTAAAGGTCCACTGTGGTCACACTCCATATCCAGTCAGTCTGCCCTGATCATCTGTCTCCGAAACCCCTCACATATCTCAGCCTTCAACCAGTGGCCTTCGGGTTAAAATCTAACCCGGTTCTGCAGGGTGACGGCGGGTCAAGTCACATGGGTCGTCTCCTTGAGATCTCAATTCTCTTGAGCACCTCTGGTTAGTAGGGTAATTGCTAAGATTCAGACACAAGCTACACCCCAATAAAAAGCCAGGTCAACAGCGCTGAAGTGATCTGACCTGAGTTATGTGAGGTTAAAGGGTACAGGTCTGGAAATGCAAAGCTGTTGTGTTGTGTTGTGCTAGCGGGGCTAAATATGTGCTAAGGCAGAGATTATATTCGTATGGTTTAAGTAGTAACAAAAATGTTTAAATATATATTTTATATATACTTATTTGAACAGAAGAACTATTAGATGATCAAGCACATTAGTTGTTTTACCCCAAAGTAAAATTATGCAACAGCCTTCATACAATTCAATGTATTTAAACAGTTAAAACATTAAAAAACTATTGCTTTATTTTATCCGCCTTTTCACATTGTAGCTGATATGCAGATGCTATTAAAATCGATCGAAAACTGCTGATAAATATCGCCGGTCAATTCTCTCCAAATAAGCATATGGTGCATTTTCCGCAGCTAGCAAGCGGTAGTCAATACCAGCCGCAGCAGTGATGAAGATTCATCTGTCACCTGTTCATTCAACAGGACCGGGGCCAGATTCGGAAATAAAGGAATGAATGGACTCGTTTCGTGAGGCTGCTGTGAGGACTGTAGGTTCATTAATGCGTGTAATAATGTGGTCAGCGGTATGAGGGATTTGATTAGTGGTTGCTACACACAGGCACACACTCATTGAACCCTTGACCTCTGACCCTCACGTGCGCTTCAGTCCGGCTGACGGTGTGGTTTAACTGTATAACTGGGGGAAGGGAAGTGTAGGAGGTGTTTTTGATCAATTGTAAATGCTGCATTTACAGTCATCACATGGCGAATTTGTATTTATAATTTACTATATTTTGTTTATTTTAAGGTTGAATAGTTATTTAGATTTTTTCAGGTTTAAATGTTTCTAACTATCTCTCTCTCTCTCGCTCCCTGTCTCTTGCTCTCTGTCTCTTGCTCTCTGTCTCTCTCTCTGTCTCTATCTCTCTCTCTCTATCTCTCTCTCTCTCTCTCTCTCTCTCTCTCTCTCTCTCTCTCTTCATTAATTCAGTGCTGATCAGTCTGGCTGCTCTGCTGCCATCTATCTACCAGAGAAATAGTGCTCTGTTGCACCAATATGTGTGTAAAAGAATGTGTGCTGTTTTTTGGATTTTTATCACCTTAAAGGGAGAGTTCACCCAAAAATTTTTGAAGAATATCCCATTCACTAAAAACCAATGCCAGTCAATTGTACCGCAATTGTTCCTGTTACAACATTCTTCAAAATATCTTCTTTTGTGTTCTGCTGAAGAAAGAACGTCATACAGGTTTAAAATGACAAGAGGGAAGTTAATGATCACAGAATTTTCATTTTCGGGTGAACTATCTCTTCAATATTTGTCTGGTTAGGCTTGGCGGAGCCTACCGATGTGTAGATGCATCAAATTCTTCCTCCTTCCAGTTGTTCAGAATTGATCAATTGACTGTTACTTCTAACCTTTTCAACTTCCTGTCACCACAGAACGTTACCCGTAAACCCTATTTTTCCTCAAAGCAAGAAACATAAAATAATCATTCGATATTCTTTTTCCTCCAGATTTTTTTTTCCCACAGACTGTGATTTCCCAACCACATTCTGAACTCCTCCAGCTCAGGGACTAGAATGACAGATTTTTCCAAATTGTTATGTCTCTATTTGTGAAGTGGTTTGTTGTGTTACTGTGGTTTGGTGGTTGAAATTATGGATTTTATAAGTTTGTAAAGTATCCTGTTACCCTGCATGCAAGGCTTTAAGGACAGCGGCACGGCTGTGAAATGAGATTCATTTTGGTGGCCGATAATGCTGCAAGCGGTCCTTTCGGGTGAGAGAAGCTTCTGATGTGAGATGGGGGTCATTATGTTGTCTTTTGACTTTGGTGACAAAATGAGTGGATGAGCAAATAAGCAAAATGTTCATGTGATAAAATCACATGATTAGCCTTGAAAACAGCCCAATTTACACCCGGAATGATTAGCTTGTGTGTGTGTGGTTTTATGAGGCATTTTTTAAACTGTATTTTGGGAATAAAGCTAAATCAGAAGTTCCTTTGGGAGATTTTTGGATGTCCTTAATATTAGTAATTATTTTTTTTAAATGCAAGATTCATTGAGGGTTTTGTCTAGCAGTGAATTAATTATGCAACACATATTTTTTAGATATTGATGACATGCTTATTACTTCATTAAGTAATTACAGTATATATTTAAAAATTGTTTGTGTGTTTGCCTCTGTTTCTATGAACTGTGTAATAACAACTTTTGGGCTGTTAATAAATATGCCTTAAAGTGATAATTCACCCAAAAATGTGACTTCTGTTATTATTCACTCACCCTCAAGTTGTTCCAAAACTGTATACAATTCGTTGTTCTGTTGAACCCAAAGGAAGATATTTTGAAGAATGTGGGAAACTAAACCGTTCTGGGGCACTAGTGACTAACATGGTATTTTTTTTCTGTACTATGGAAGTCAATGGTGCCCCAGAACTGTTTGGTTATAAACATTCTTCCAAATATCTTTCAGAGTGTTTAGCAAAACAACAACATTTAAAAAGGTTTGGAACAACTTGTGGGTGGGTAAATGATAACAGAATTAAATTTTTGGGTGACCTATCCCTTTAAGGCATGTTCACAGCAACTATAACAATAACTATATTGGCGTCCACAGAACTAGACAATAACGTTACGTTTACTCTAAGATTGGGCTCTGCATTTTCACATGTTAAAAATGCCCTTTCGATTGAATGAATTCATTTAACCTCTAATTAGAACAACTTTTACACTTTATAGTTGTTTTTATTGTCCTTGTTGTGAATGGGCAATTACTTTTCTTTTGAGCTGCAGTGTAGCATACACGAACACCATTACATCATACAGCTGCAAGAGTAGAAACCTCATATGCCTTTCTATACTACTGCATCGCTCTGGCCTTGACGGGAGAATGCGGTCTTTCTTCTTTACAAAAGTACTCAACCTGATCTTCTCATGCCGTTCAGCAGGGTTGAGCTGCACTGAAATTAAGTGATTCTCACCCATTACCCGCAATGCTGATCGCTTTATCAGTTTAAGCGCAATAAAATCATCATATTAGTAGCCTCTATGGCCTGTGTGCTATATTCAAAGATGTGTGACATCTTTCAGTGGGGAAAGAGGCTGAAATGCAAATCGTTCACTTTAAATATTGCTTTGACGGGCATGATCACCATTAACTTTCATTATATGGACGGAGTAGCTTTGATTTTCCGCTGTAAATAACTCGGTTATGTTGTACAGATGAATAAAAGTATTTTGACAGCTGTTCCTTGAAAGTAAATAGTCATGTCCCATGCTTCCATTACATCACTTGACACAGTAGCAGTGATGGGAAATACCAACTTTACATTGAGATGTATGGAAAAAAAAAGAGAGCGGGGGAATTCAAGCGAAAGAAGAAAAGATGTGTCCGTTTGAACAGCGAGAGGCGCTGAGACACCACAGGGAGGACTTCACAGGGAAATATATAATTGACATCATCTCTCTATCTCTCTCAGCTGTATGTGTAGGAGGGATTGGGCTCCATCTCCAACTGTATTTCATGCTCAATAAGCAGCACTGGGATAAGGGATGGTAGGGGTGAAATTAGATGGCATGTCTGAACTTAGCCATCCATGTCCATAATGCCTCCGTAGTGAATGTCGTAGCTCAGTGCCATACCAGAGTCATCCAGCCCTTACCGTCACTGAAACTGATGCTAGAAACCTCGAGTCGTGTTGTTTTGTAGGATGTTATAGACTATATAAATCTTTGTAGTTGTGAGTCTAGGTGCTTTGACAGATGCACGGTCTGCTGGTTATGACTAACTAGTGCATAACCTCATCAAACCCGTGAATCATAAAAACAAACGCTTGAACAGAAGTGGCGGTTCTTCCAGGTTGCTGCTGATCTCATGCAAAACGCTTGAAAGAGGTCCAACCCTAGAGGCGATATGTGCACACGCCAACAACAAGAAACTGAGTTGTGGATATACAGGCTTTACTTTCTTCAGCAATGTCACAGAAATATAAACGTGAAGAAGACGGCAGTTAATAGATAGAGGTTCTAGCATGAATGTTATGTTGTTGCAAACTGCCATTTTGACTTTGTGGAATGCAATATAATTTTGTTTATAGCAGATTCGCAGCCTTTACTTGGCAATGTTCAGTTTCCCTCATTTTCATTCAAACATCGGATTTCACATTTTGCTAGATTATGTTAAGAATGGTTTGAAATGATATGGTTAATTTGTTTATTAGAGTTATTTGTGTTTTTCCCACTTTTATAGTTTAAGTATCAAAGATAAAGAAATGTAAATGAGAGACTCACCGATATATTGGCCAATAATCAGTATCG
This sequence comes from Triplophysa siluroides, assembly GCA_006030095.1. NCBI lineage: Eukaryota > Metazoa > Chordata > Actinopteri > Cypriniformes > Nemacheilidae > Triplophysa > Triplophysa siluroides. Next base: position 526,287 of record VCII01000193.1, read on the forward strand.
TTCGATATAAGTACGTTTTCACACTATCGAATGTGTATACTCGGTGTATAGAAAATGTTAAGAAACATCACCAGTTCGATGTTCAGTATTAATTGTCATTATATGAATAATTACATTCAGAAAGTTAAGAAATGTTAATTTAATCTTCAGAATCCGCATCAGTATGTCCACATGCATACTACAGCTCAATCTGTTTATATGTTACCCGCTACTCTTCTGTGATGTTCTTGCATGACTTTTAACTTCTATTCCCCTTTTTTGTTTTTTTCAGGATTTCGCCGAAATGAAGACATGAAAGCGATGGAAGTTTTGCCCATTCTAAAGGAAAAAGTGGCCTTCTTATCAGGTGTGTTGTCAGGGCTGCCGTGGGCTCGCTGTATTTTATCATAGGCCACTTAAGACGCTCTTGAAAAAGACACTTTGAAAGATGTGCATGTCGGCCCTTTTTTACAAACATTAAAAGACATAAATCAGCAAAGGTACGGCAAGAGGCTCATTACCTGCGTTATGAAATTCATTGTGCCCTTGTGTGCTGTTGTCAAGCACATGAGTGAGAATTAATGGGATGATTAAATGGCTGTTCAGGACTGCAGCATAATAAATAGCAAGAATGAGCATCCTTTAGTACTTGCGGTAGAGAAAAGCAGGTAGAGGAGCATGAATGTCTTTGTTTATTCAGAAAATGCTGAATGGATACACAGAAATACTTCTTTCCAGTCAATTTACTTTTTTAAATCAACAGCGTGCCCCTAAAATAGCTTTTTACTGATTGTTTTTGTAACCTCCCATTAGATTTAAGTTCATGCGTCATCCTTGCAGGCCTCTAAAAGCCAAAAAGCTCTGCTTTTTCACTCCTGCTCAAGGACTACCAGACTTTCTCTGAAATGAATCAGAAAGACAGACTGCGTCTATATTGGGATGAGTAACCGTCATACCCATGTCCCATGATACAATAACAAGCACAATTAATAGGAGTGCAAATGCGATTAAAATGTTAAAACAAACATGTGAAGCATGGAGTGTTCCTGCTCAGCGATTCTGCATGACTGTGTCATTTTATTTATATACTGTATTTCTCCTTAAAGCCAGAGGATAAAATGGATTATCCCATTACATACACACTCCATTAGTGAGATTCAGCACATTCGCTGGAGAAAATCCTCATGGATATTCCAGCCGTGGGCTGGGTTTGTTGTGCTTAAGACGAGCTATTTTGCACAACCTGTAGAAAAGTAATAAGAGGAAGCTCGTTGGCAAGAAACCCATTGATTTGTCGTTTCTTTAAGGCCTATGGGATCGGTTAAGTTGAGGTCTATATCCTATATCAATGATTTGGTTGTGATTATATGTAGGGCTGCAACTGACGATTATTATTATTATCGACTAATCTAGCGAATATTTTTTCGATTAGTCGACTAATCTAACAAATTATTTTTCAATTAATCTAATAAAGATTTTTTGTATTAATTTATTAATTCTTTGGCAAACTTTCCAATAAATAATAAGTTCTAGTATTTTCTTACGTTTTAACATTATAATACTTGTTTACATTAAAATCACTATATTCTTTTAATTAAGTAGTTTTAATTTTTAAGTTTAGAAGTAAAAGTAAAAAAAGACTGTTTTTAATTTACTTAAGTACTGCATTCAAGGTAAAAACATTTAAAAATGTGTTCATGAAATACTAGAGTATGAGATTTTTTTCCTCCAAGTAATATTCGACTCTGTTTTCAGTCTCATATTGTAATTGAGTAAAAGTAAAAGTACTACTATCGATATTTTTTTATTGCACAAAACTTTCACCAAATAAACGACTCTAATGCAGAGTGGCATACAAGCGCACATCTGGAACACAGAATGATGCGCTTAATGCGTTCGCTTCGTTATTTACAGTTATGCGCATCCTGGACGCACAATGATGCGCTTGAAGCACATTCTCATTCAGAAGTCGCGGGTATCATTTTACACCCCAAAGTAAAAAACAGTTAGAACACAACGAGAAGAGACGATATGTTACATGTTTAACACATAGCGCGATGCATCCATCAAACAGTTTACAGTTAAATCAAAGGTTCAAAGAGAGTTATTGCGAATGAAGACGCACAACATTCAGACCGCTTCCGGTGATTCTAATAAATTAAGCTACACTCAGCGAGTAATTCACCGTCTCTAGCACAATACATTTTAAACAAAACTATAGAGTATCATCTTGTGATTATGAAGAACAATGAAAAAATTGGAACATCTTGGAAAGAGTAACGCCTGATCTTCACCCTTCCCACGCATGCTGACTGGAGATTGACAGATGACAGCACCAGTGGTGTTCAGAGTTTCTTAATTATGCTTTATTGGTTTATTTCTCACATAAATCTATCGAATGACTTTTTACGGTGGTTTCATGATAGTCAGTCCTATTTGAAGCTGAAGAGTAACTTGAAAAGGGTTACAATCTGCAAAGGTTCACATACAATAACTTACACTACTACAATAGCATTAATGTAAAGCGTAGTGTTAAAATAAAGTTAAAGTCATTTATTATGAGAGTCTACATCTACGTGCCCCTCTCCGTCCGTTTGTGATTGCGTGTCCATGCTGTGATGATCCTCCTTCCATTCACTAACCTACTGCCTCCGAGGATCGCTGTTTGTCGGGTGTATAATACTTTATTTTGTTCTGCTTATTAACTTACACACGCCCGGGAACAGAGACTGCCATAAACGTAAATAAGCAGATAAACGTAAATAATACGACGCGTCGACGCATTTCATGTAACCGACGACGTCGATGCGTCGCTGCAGCCCTAATAGCAGTCTTGACCAGTTAATTTGTGTATTAGTGAATGCACAGTTTGAATCTGGCTTGCGAAGGTTATTGTGTTATTCGGTCCCCATTCCTTCCTTTTTCAACTGCTTAAATATACTGACATGACACACACTCAGGGATATATATTTCTGAAGGTAAAGTGAGTCAGCTCATCTGAATGAAGAATTATGTCGTATATTATTGCAGTCTTCAGCTCTTAATATAAGTGAAGTCGAGAGATTTTTCTCAGCACTCATGAAATGAACATTTTCCCAGACATACAGTAAAAAGCTTATTTGTCTCACCACTTGAAAAGTGACAGGAGCTGAGTCATTCTGATTTATTACAAGGGCTGGTTTTGAAAACAAGTAACACGTAATACGAGTCTCTATTACCTCACAGTTACTTTGTATGGCTAAACTAAACTTTCATTGGTAATTTCTTTGAGTGAGGTTCACAGTATTCTAGTAATGATTGACAGGCTATTTTAGGAACACTTGACAGAATGCTTACAAGTTGGGCATGGTGCTAGCAGTACCAGCCTCTTGGGTTTGAGTATATGGATTAATATATCTGTTTTGAAAGGTATATCTCAAATGTACTACAAGTTGCTTTGGATAAAAGCGTCTTCGAGTATGTAAATGTACACATTGTGTGACTGTTGTCTAATGTGTAATATCTTAAGTGTTTGTTTCCTAACGGCTGTTTGTGACTCAATATAGACTTTAGACTACAGACTTTAGTCTTGTAGATGCAAGGGTGGCATGATATAGCGAATTGCAGTTAAAGGTGGAATAGATGATTTGGTAAGATGCTAACTGTAGCCTGCTAGCACTGAAATCATGATCCCACCCTCCATGCGAATCGCCGTCCAAATCCACGTCTCCTCCAAAACACAAGAACGCGCACAAACCTGGATCCATTCGAATTAAATCATGTCTCATTCACCAGTGAGAAATGTTACAGTACAAAGTAAATAACGTTACTACAATAGCGAAAACCGCTAACGTAAACAACAGTTTTAAAACGTGATCAGATGCAACATAGTTCCTGTTAGAAAAAGGAAACGATGTAATACATAAAGGTCCACATAACGACAAACTAAATCAAAACCCATCAAAATCGAATCAAAACATGTACCTACCTGTCCAGAAGTTACTATAGCATCATCTTCGAAACCCTTGACTCCCGTAGTTGCTCCCAGAGTGGAAAGCAACACCCATTATAACCATACCTGTCAACACACCAGGATTTTCCCATTTTTGAATTCCCATCTCCTGTTGAAGACTCCGGAACAAAAACACAAACAGACTTAGCGGGGAACCCCGGCAAACCGACCGCCAGGGACCGGAATGCATTCGCGAATGCAATTCTGCTTACACCTCTTTGCTGATTAGACGTTTTTGGTCGTGGCCGTTTTTAAGATCGGACCGAGGGCAATGATTGGGCAAAGTTTTTTGGTCCTACGCCTTTCACAGACAATATATAATTATAAAAACCAATGTATCACCTTACTTATTGATTGCTATCAGGATGTTAAGAGACTTCCAACCAGCATGACAAAAAAAATGTTTCCGGACAGGATTGCCTACATTTACAGTCATTTTATCCAAAGCAACTTGCAGCACATTCAAGTTATGCATTTTATTATATTTCTGAACATTTTTGGCCATTCACCACCAGGTTTTATGGTGATAACAGCATTAGGTTTGTGGAGAATAGTTTAGACATTTTGTCTATTCGTGTGTTTGCACACTTGTAGAAGTGTGCGTAAGATGAGCGAACATATGAGCGTATGTCATATAATAATGTTTCTGTTCTTTCTCCAGGTGGCAGGGACAAGCGCGGTGGTCCGGTTTTAACTTTCCCATCACGAACCAACCACGACCGAATACGGCACGAGGATCTGCGCAGACTCATCGCCTACCTCGCCGGCATCCCTAGGTGCTTGCTTGCTTACCATTTAACCTGATCAAACCCCACCCCTTTCACTCACCCTCTACTCAACAAATCACAAGTATTTGATGTTTTAGGTTTTTCAAAGTTACCTAGATTACAGCTTTTCAAATTCTGGGCTTTCTGTTTTCATGAGGTGCCACCTGGGATGTTTTTTAAACAGAATTGAAGAGTTTCATGCATGCTTGGCTCATTTTCTTCCACTTGGGTCCAACAATCCTTTTTTCATTAAAAGTTTAGTTTTGTAAAGAAATGCAAATATAGGCAGGATTTATATGTGCCTTAAAGCAAATTTCAATAGATACTTAACTTCAGATTTGAGTTTCTGTGTTATTATTTTATATACCAATAAAGCATCTTTTCACAGTTTATACTGGAAACTGGAAATTTATCTTTTCACAGTTTATACTGGAAACCTTAAATTACAAGGTCGACATAGCAAGAAATTTGTCTTATTTTAATTTACAAATAAAAGCTTGATTTAATTTTATCATTAACATTACGTTTGTTTTGGGTCTTTTACATGCGCTCACTATCCTACAGCTCACCACACGATGCTCGATTCTCCCCATTGATATCCTGCAAACTACTGATACTGGTCTTTACCTTTAAGTTTTGTTGTACTTATAAAAAATGAATGAGGCGTGGAGGAGGCCAGGTCGGTTCTCCAGTTAAGTTTCCCTGTAAACCGCTGTGTCGAGCGCTCATGCTCTCTAAACACATTTGTTTGCGCTGTGTTCGGGGTCCATTAGCTGGAGTATGAGGACGGTAGCTCCGGTACAGTGCAGCTGCAGAAAACACACTGTGATGTTTATAGTGTTCTTATCCTTTAGTTCTTCAGAAAAGAGCAGCACAGCTGGCTGCTTTAAAACCATATTACAATAGAGTGTGTAGGGTTGGGAATTGAGAGGAAACTGATGATTATAATTGTTGTAGAATGTCTGCAATGGATGAAACATCACCATTTAAAATACTTGAGTTTATTTCTGCAATGCGGTGGTACTGCACTGTTTTCACAGCTGGATATTAAACAGTTTCCAAATTTTACAGTTTTCAGATGGGTGCTTTAAAATTGTGCAAAGACCGTAATTAGATAACAACATCTTTTGGGTGCACTTTATTTCACAGTATGTGCATTTACAGTGCACTTACAGAGAATTCTTATTAACTAAAGCTGCCGAGTGGCCGACATCCGTAAACGGACTTTGTTATCAGAATCCGAAGAATCAGAAAGAGCTTTATTGCCACGTGTGCTTGGACACACAAGAAATTTGGCTTAGTGACTGAAGCTTCCAGTGCACATGCAGGTTAAAAGGCACCCTTTGGGTTTTGCAAATATCGAACCAATAAAATGTATTATATGTGCTTGTCAACTTTGTAAAAACAGTAGTTAATCATTTAAAAAGTACAGTATCTTTCCATTTCCTGAAAAGCAGTGAATTTGGATATCTGAGGTTTCGGAAGGAAAGGGACGATATGCGAATGGTACCATGAAGCTTTTCATTTATTGATTGCTTTAAAACAGATTTGAAAATGCTTACAAAATATATATTCTTCTCATTATAGATATTCTTGTTCGCCAAGAACATGGGTTGGATTGTAGTATTCTGAACTTTGATTCAATGGGAGAATTATGCCTCTGTAATTTCAGAGAAATGATATTATCTAGAATTATTCACAGGATTTTGCATTGCCCACGGTAACAATATTGCGTAAATCAATTATCACGATAAACTGTTTTAGTGAATACCGGCAGAAGTCTAGTACACTATTTGAAAGCACGTACATAGTATGTACATGAAGAACAGGACTGTAAACAAAGTGCTATCCATCTTTTTATCTTATTAGACTTTTATGGTTGCATGAAAGAAAAAAATCTTCTTTAGAATGAATTCAGACCTGGAAGCTCAGAATATAAAAGAGACAGAGACAATCTGTGACAATAATTCTGTTAAATTCCATACAATTCCCATCTGTTTTTTCCACAGATTATTCATTTAGCAGATGCTTTTATCCATACGAAACATCCCAAGCAATTTATCATAGTACAAACTCAACTGCACTGTGCCATTTTTAATACTACACGTTTTCTATCCAGTAACACTGCATTGAGTTCTCACACTGGCGTTTTTCATTTTATTTAAGGACGAGGAAGAGAAGCAGAAATTTAAATATGAGCGAAACAAGAAACGAGGTTGGTGGGAAGGCAGCGTGGGCATGATCAAGCCTCTGCCAAGAGCTCTGCCTCCTCCTCATCATCTTCCTCACCCTCACTACCAACTCTGTCCCCTGCACCCACACTGAGAGAGAGAACAAGATCAATCCTCTATAGACACATCCTCCAAAAAACAAAACAAACACAAAGATGGTAGATATATGTATCTTGATCAAGAAAGAGAGAGAGAGGGCATGCACCTTTAGAGATAGTGAGAAGGCAAGTGTGCAGAAAAGTGGGAGGGTGAGTGAGCAAGAGAGGGTGGGAGAACGAGAGAGAGAGAGAGAGAGAGAGAGAGAACAGAACAGAACAGTGTCGCAGTCAGACAGGCTGTGTGTTCGTCTGCGTGAAGATGCACAGCTCGTCCTTCCAGCGCGTCGTTCGGTACGCTTAAGCGAAATTGGACAGACAGATGTTTGAATGACAGCAGCTTGAGAGAGATTCAGTGCAAACTGCAGTGATTTGCTGCTTTGAGGAAGTGATTCTATGCTTTGAAAGTCTCGTCCTCACTTGATGATGCTCTGTGTTTTGCAGCTGTGCTTTGTGGGTAAGCTCTATGTTTTGGCATTCGTCCTGTCGGCGACGTTTGTCATATTTGCATTGATCTTTTCACCGTGATCATTTTTCCTTCATAGCATTGGCGCTTGTGTACAGTTGGATTCTTCCAGAGCGGTTGTGTTGGTTTCTAGTGGTGTCGTTCAGCTGGGAGGGATGCACCATAGATTACATAATGCAAAGAAGATTAAAAAGCTCATATTTTGTTCTTTCCCTTGCTCCCCAGCGAGGACGTGTGCAAACATGGCTTCACGGTCATCGTGGACATGCGTGGCTCCAAGTGGGATTCCATCAAGCCTCTGCTGAAGATCCTACAGGAATCTTTTCCAAGCTGCATCCACGTCGCCCTCATCATCAAACCGGACAACTTCTGGCAAAAACAGAGGACCAACTTTGGCAGCTCCAAGTTTGAGTTCGAGGTAGGGATACGTTTTGATGTTTTGTTTGCAGGTGGTTGTGTTGAAGTGTGTGTAGCTGTGGGTGGATATTGTCATCGTAAGGGGCTCACCCTCCACCACTGCATCATATTCAGGGCTGGGTGATATTCAGCATGCATCCTAATATTTATGTTTGCAGGATTTGCAGGAGCGTCATTTGGAACCAATAGCACTGTTGACTAGCATATTTAAAATTGTTTAATGCAAAATTTTATTTTACTACATTAAATATAATTTTTTAATTTTTAGGCAGAATTATAATAAACTGAAATATATTACCACCTCTAGTTCGCACCCCAAAAAATTGCTACGTAAATAATGCTTTATGCTGGATTTGAGTAACATTTTTGAGATGAAATAAAAAGTTGGATCTGAATTTTTTATAGCTTTAATAAAACTGATAGTTTTAACTTATTCATAAGAAATGAGACCAACCCGACACCTTTCTTTTTAAGATGCTATTAAAGGGTTAATCCAGAGAATAAAATTCTGTCATCATTTAATCACCCTCTTGTCATTTCAAACCTGCTTGACGTTCCGCAAAACAAAAAAAGAAGATATTTTAAAGAGTGTTGGTATCCGAACCACGGTGGTACCCATTGACTTGCACTGATTTTGTATCTATACAAAAGAAGTAAGTAGGTACCGCCGTTGTTTGGTTACCAATATTCTTCAAAATATCTTCTTTTGTGTTTTGCAGAAGGAAGAAAGTCGTACAGGTTTGAGATGACAAGAGAGTGAGTAAATATTTGTGTGAACTATCACTTTAAAGCATTTTAAGACGTTTTTTTTGGCATTTTAACACCCAAGTTATGAGACATAAAAAGGAACCATAATGCAAATAAAAATTCAACAATAAATAATCCCAATGCGTAATTTTATTTTGCTCTCATGATCAATATATTTTAAATATTTGATCTATCCCCAATTGCTTGTGGCTGTTCTCATCACCAATGGCTTATCTTCACTGCATCATATCCAGTACTACTGTACACACTCTTCCGCAGTAATTCATTTTTATATGCTGATTAATGAATTCTATGTAGTTAGTTATTAATCTTCATAAGTGCTGATTTGTTGCTGTTAGAGATGTCACCGATAAATGAAATGGACAGTGCACTTCTACCAGTGCTACCCAACCTACACATAATGAGTTTTGTTGATAACATTTCAGTTGGTCGTTTTTTAATCGTATTAATAAATCAGCAGCTGGTTTGTCAGTGACATCAGATCTGTGTGAGTGTATGAAGGCAGCTCTGCTCATGTGGGAGTGTGTGGGTGTTGATGCTCTGTGTGTTGGAAGAAGGGAGGGAGTATTGACTGTGTGGTAGTAAATGTGGATGCAGCAGAAATGCTTTTGCCATATTTTTCCGCATTTCTCTGGGTTATATATTGCGCTGTCATGCACGAGGTGTTTGTTTAACTTTATTTTCAGTCATAGAGCCGTGAAAGTGCCTCCTGATCAACTGCTGCTGCTGCTGTTGTTTCTCTGTGCTATTTTTTATTTTGTTGTGTGTGTGTGTGCAAGAGTGAGTTAGCGAGTGCCCATGGATCAATATTATTGCTCATGTTACAGCATTAAAATTTAAACTACATATCCTGAATGAAATACCAGTCGTTTTTAGCCAGGGGTAATACTTTTTAGTATAGAATAATATAAATGAATATAAACATTGTAAACCAAAAAATCATGTGTTCATGTCATGTTGACAGTACTGTAATGAAAAAAAACAGATACTCCGAGCACTTATCTTCTGAAGTAGGATATAGCAACTTGTTTCTATGGTAACGTTTTTAACGCCAAACGTATCCATGTGCGGCTTTGTTGTTGATCACAGCAAAATAATTATTAATTAATTATACAAAAACTATATTAATTAATCTCTGTACTCAGGTTACATTGGATCACAATAAAAGGTACATTTCAATCAAAAAATACTGAGTTCACATGCCATATTGGCCATGAGCCACATGACCAATCATCTTTTTTGTTGACCCAAAAATGAAGATTCTGTTTCAATTCACTCACCCTCTTGTGCTGTCAAACCTTTATAACTTTCTTTTGAGGAACACAAAAGAAGATATTTCGAAACATGTCGTTAACTAGCAACCATTTACTTGCATTGGTTTTGCGTCCATACATTAGAAGCGAATGGGTGCCGGCGCTGTTCGGTCACCAGCTTTCTTCAAAATATCTTCTTTTGTGTTCTGCAGAAGAAAGAAAGTCATACAGGTTTGAAATGACAATAGGGTGTGTAAATGATGACAATATTTTTGTGTGAACTATCACTTTAAATTTTCAGCTTCCGTATAAAGCTGAAATGTAAATCACATGAATGATTATTCTAATGATTAGTCTGAAACTCATAATCACATGAATTTCAACATGATGTGAATGCATCATTAGTTTTGATTACCAAACATTATTAAATCGTTTTTTTAAACACCTAAGGCTGAAATAATATAGTATTCCCCCAGTGCTGGAATTGTGGATTTCCCTTAAGTCTTGACTTTTGATAGAGTAGGCCTACATTGACCAAACACAGGTCATCAACAGCCCATTTAGCCCCGTTTTACAGCTTTGCTCATGATATATGTGGTATTCTGAGTGATTTTCTGTAGGAGTATCAGCACTCCCTACCATCTGGTGGTCCGTGTAAGTCCAAACAAGTGTTTAACTCAACACATGATGAAATGTTTCTGGTGGGCAGGGTCAAAGAATTTGTCATGGGAACGGCTGCAAGCTCTCAAACTCGCCCACTGCTTACGACATGCCATATTTCTCATAATCACTGAACAACAAAGTATGTGCAGAAGGCAAAAAAAAAAAAAAATGCGCTCCATTACTCTTATTTATTTTTGTTGCTGTTAATGGACTAATGGGCAGAATGCTCGTCCTGATGTGTGCTTGTGAAAAACCGTAGATGCCTGTGCGCCAGCTGGTCTTGAAATGATGAATAGCGATGGGCTGCGTTTACCTTGACTTTACAAAAGAGACGCACACCTCCGCTCTTTGCCGTTCTCTCATGGCTAAAATCCCACCCGCTCACATTTGTTTTCCCGTCAGTTCATCTGTAGAAAGAATACCTCTCTGTTCTATTGTGCTCTTGGAAGAAGCGTGTTAACCAAAATGGGCAATATTTAATATGAGCTGTCAAAACTAAATGGATTAATGGAGGTGTGAAAAGAAATCTTTAAGAAATCTTAAAATAATATTATTAATTAAATTCATACTCCTCCAAATATATGCTTTTGAGTGCCATTAAAGAAAGTCAGTGGGGTTAGTAAATTATTAAAAAGTTTAATTTTGGGGTCTATTTAAATTTGAATGAATGAACAATTATTTTAAGCATTATGTCTGCCTGAAATATTAATTTATATAAATATTTTATTTGATATTAATTGTATTGAATTAAATTATATGAAAACTATTTAACAATTATTTGCAATTCTCTGCGGAGGTCTATCAAAAATTAAGTTTGGGCCACATAATGTTTATGTTATTGCCGCCAAAATGCCTATACATTAAACATAAACACATTTTTACAGATTTTTCTGATTCAGGTACTTAAGGGCTGACTGCTAGTTTGTGTTACGGCCATTATAGTCATGATATCGCCCTTACTGACGCCCTTCGGCTTCAAGCTGGGAGTCTGTCTGTCTCTAGGTAGTTTAGTCCCCGGGCGGTCCATGAGTGACTGTATGAAATTAGATTTATGCCCCCAGTTAAAAATATCTGTCTCGCCTTTCTGGTCATTAACATTGCCTGGAATGGGTGCATCAATTCACCAAGGATTCAGGGTAGTAAGAAGTGCATTCTGGTGCTATGCATATTGATTTTCATATTGCACCCCCTCCCTCCCCTGTTCCCTGTTCTCTGTTATCATCTCCGTTTCCGTTCAATAAATCTTCCTTTTCTCTCCATTCATCTGTTCTTCAGACCACCATGGTGTCTCTGGAGGGCTTATCTAAGGTAGTGGACCCATCTCAGTTGACGTCCGATTTCGAGGGCAGCTTGGACTACAACCACGAGGAGTGGATCGAAATCCGCGTGGCCTTCGAGGACTTCACGGGCAACGCCCGGCACCTGCTCACCCGCCTAGAGGAAATGCAAGAAACGGTTACGCGCAAAGACTTCCCACAGGATTTGGAGGGTGCCCGGCGCATGATAGAGGAACACGCAGCTTTGAAGAAGAAGGTGATGAAGGCCCCGGTGGAAGAGGTGGACAGCGAGGGTCAGAGACTTCTGCAGAGGATCCAGAGTAGCGAGAGCTATGCTAACCGAACTGTGCCTGTACCGCCGGGGCAGAGAGATGGGCAGGGACAGCCCAATGCTGACACCCAGGGCCTTGTGCCCCGCATTTCAGGCCTTCTGGAAAAGCTCCACAGCACAAGACAGAACCTGAACCAGGCCTGGCACGTCCGCAAGCTGCAGTTGGACCAGTGCTTTCAACTCAGACTGTTTGAGCAGGATGCTGAAAAGGTAAGATGGTAGAACTGGAAGTGGCTCATGTTTAACAGTTGCATTGTTTGTGTTGTTGACTGTGTGTAGGGTTTGTTTTTTTCAGAAAAAAGGTATGACAATGGAGATTTGTAATATAAGAAGTAGGGCTGTTAACGCATGCTGCGTTAAAATATTTTACTCAATTAACGCAGCATCCGTTTATTTTGTCATCCTTTGTCTAGCGTTACTTGATATAATCACGCTCTTATTCATGTAAAGGCCTTTAAAGGCGATTTGAAAGTATAGATAGACAGCTTCTAGCTGTGGGATGCGGTGCCACGCGACAGTCCAGTCTGGTGTATATAGTCATGGGCTAAAGGATGCGTCAGTGAATCTCTGTCAGACAGCGCAGCAGTGTTAAGTTCTTTTTCGTGCTTGAATGAACAGAAACACACAAGATTATGCCAGAAAGCCGGTATTGTCTAGTATTTTCGTAAGCACAGATTTCAATGTGTTAAATAAGATTAATGAAAAGAGGAAAGGGCTTCAGGTCTGCACAGAGCCGCATTCTTTAAGTCCCAGTGAACTAAAAAATAACAAAGCCTTTTTTATGAAATTTCGCAGCGTTTATTAGTTAATAAATAGTTGATCAGTGTGGGTCATTCTCTTTTTCATGTGCCCTCATAATCTTTAGTTAAAATCTGAAATGACTATCAATCTTAAAAGACGTATGTTAGATGGCTTGGGTGGAGCATCCGTTAACTCCTCCCCTTCACCTCTCAGTCAAAATTTCAAAATGCAATGGCTGTTTTTATACATCCAATCAAATCACAGAGAAAGATGAAAGCCACGCCCACTATGCTTTTCATTCGAAATTCCATTTCTCTCGGAAATGTGTCAAAATACTCAAGTAAAAACAATCACAACTTCCGGTTCATGGGGGCTTTAAACCTGCTGCTGTGCCTCCTGTCATGAATGTTAATCAAAGAACAAAGGAAAAGAGGAATTCAATGTGTTTTGTAGCTTTAATTCTGTATTTAATTTAGAATTTATTATCAAAGAAGTTTATAAAGGGTTTTGAGAACTTAATTCAATTTCTATCTATTTCCTACCTGTCAGACATGATAGCTCTCAATTATACTGTACTTCAATTTTGAGCGGCTTTAATAAATGTAAAAATAAAGACAAAATAATCAATTTAATGGAGACATCAGTTGCAGGACTAATATTAGAATGTTGCCTTTGATTCGTAAAATGATGTTGTTAAAGAAATCGGTTTTTATTACAATAATTTGGAGATTAAATGTGAAATTATTAGAATGTAAAAGTATATTTAAAAGCATTAATGTTATGTGCGATAATCACAGAAACAATGTGTGATTAATGAGATAAATGTGTTTAATCGATTGACAGCTCTAATAAAAAGTAATAAATAGGAGCACAGAACATTAATTGGAATGTTCCAGGTGCAATACAAGAGGTATTGGCATAATGATTCATTCCTTGGTTTTTCTTATGTCATATATTAAAAATATAAGTCATATATTATTAAATTAAAAACAACTGCTTGTGCAAGTTCTGTCGTGCAAAAATACTAACCTTACTTTTAGACTTGCACTGAAAGTATATGGCACCATTCACTTCCATTTTAAATCAATATTTTGTCATAATAACAGCTTGTATTTTCATTCTTTGAATGAAAGCAAACTGTTTTCATCCCATCTAAAGCTGCACTTACATTTAAAGAAGTTTTCACTGATTCATCGAAATGCCTCTCCTAGTGGGTGGAAGATTGCATGTTGCTAGGATACCAGCAGCTATTCTTTGCTCTTGAGAAATGGGTCATTTTTATGATTTCTATTTTTATTTTTATCAGCTGTATGAACACAAGGAAGCATGTGCCAAAACGAGCGCTCTATGGGATTCTTTGTATTACAAGCTCACGTTTACGTTAAACCCGCCTCCGGTCGAACGTGCATCTGAAGTGCGTGTGATTTCTGTATCTATCTCTGCAGATGTTTGACTGGATCATGCACAACAAAGGGCTGTTTCTGGCAAGCTACACCGAGATCGGCAACAACCACCCGCACGCCATGGAGCTGCAGACCCAACACAACCACTTCGCCATGAACTGCATGGTAAGGAGCTCGAAAACTATTCAACGGAGCTTCGGGTGCAAAACACGCATCAGTACTTACATTCTGGATCCACTAACACTACCTTATTTCATTCGGACACCCTAATGTTTTTCTTGCACATTCAATTTCTTCGCTGCTTAAAGGTTACAGTTTATGGGATGATGTAACACCTTTGTCTGTATTCAGCGATGGTGACTCATCATATAATCACAGATCAAGCATAGACAGTGAGCCACCTAAGTGCTTCCTGTTTGGGTGGCTGCCCACCACCTGTGGGGCCTTTAAAAGCCCCATTAATGCAGTGAGATGTATTGATCACTTTCTGTTAAAAGAGGCAGAAAGAAGATTGAAGAACATTGAGCCTTAGCTCAAGTCTTTCCTTTGCTACTGTATGTGCTGAATGATAGCATTCTTATCTTTTATGTGTCATTATTTGATGTTTTTAAGATCCACATAGCTAATGGTTTTGCTTCCTTAATAGCAGTCAAGTCCCCTTGGGTCGCACTGTTACAAATGAAGAGCTTTTTAAACTATACGAGAAAACAAACATGATGAAAAACACTTGAAATTCATTTTGCGTTTTCAACAAGCTCTTTTTGAATTTGGACTAAGCTGGAGCTTTCATATATTGATCTGAAAGAAAGTAATCATGCTAGTGATCTCCGCCCAATGAGAAATAACTAGCATAATAAACAGACAAGAATCTGCTGGCGAGGCATTACTGACAGGAAAACATTGTATGATGGAAATAGGATGTGCCTAGTATAGAATGTGACATTTACATTCAGTCATATAGCAGACGCTTTTATCCAAAGCGACTTACAGAGAGTTCAGGGAGCAATAAGCGATATGTCATACAGGAGCAATGTGTTTGTGCCAATACAAAGTTACTAGTTTCAGCAAAAGCTAGACCAATACCTGTTGAGAGAAAGAGAGAGGGTTAGTGTTTTTTTTCTTCTTTCTAATTTGTACACCGTTGAGAAACTGTTTGACCCTTGTTTGCTATTTAGTCATACATACCCTACATTTATGCATCAGAGCGGCAAGTTAAAAATAATGGACGACAAACTGCTAAATTATTGAATGTTAATGCACACCCGGGGTGATAATGCTTCTTATGCATGTAAAAATGTCCTAAAAATGGTTTGTTTTTCAGATTTTTAATGTCTAATGCATTTTGTCAGAACAGAATTTGCGCCAGCATAATTACTTTTTATATTCCGTCACGATCCTACAGAATGTTTACGTAAACATAAACCGCATCATGTCGGTGGGAAACCGGCTGCTGGAGGCGGGCCACTACGCATCCCAGCAGATCAAACAGATCTCAGGTCAGCTGGAGCAAGAGTGGAAAGCTTTCGCTGCCGCTCTGGACGAGAGGAGCGCCCTGCTGGAGATGTCCGCTACTTTCCACCAGAAATGCGACCAGGTCAGAGACAATGCAACAACATCATCTTTATGATAACTGAAGACAGTCATCGGGGACTCAATGTGAAACGAGATCAGCTAGACTGCAGGAAAAATGAGGTTGTAGAGTTACTTAAGGAGCGAGAGATGATAAGAATTGGAGTGCACAGGCGGTTAAAAGCTAATGATAATCAAACTCTGTGCTCAATTGGCTTTGAGATGCTCAGAATAACAAATAAAACCTCAGCAGGAAAAATCAACACAAGATAATTTCATTAAGCAGAGTACAGATCGCCACACAATGAAGGCTTGTGGAGTTTGCACAGATTTATATTCCTGTGAGCATGTCTTTAGATGTCATACTGGCTTCGGCAGTCCTCATGCATGGGATTCTGTTTGAGTTCTGCTCTTATTCTCTGAGGAACTGGGTGATGGACACGAAAGAACCGCTGATATTCAGTCCAGCATTTGAAGCATCCTGGCTTTTCTCTCCTTATTTCATAGTTTCAATTATTTTACTGTACTTTAGTTAGAGGTTCAAATACTGTAGAAAGTTTCACAGTTTGGTTCGCCAATGATTTTAACAAAGCTTTTTGAAAATTTGGATATTTATCACTTGCTAAAGATAAACTATTGTCATTAAAACAGATAACTGGTTTGATCATGTTTTAAATAAGGAAAGTTAAAAAAACAAATCAGGGCTGTTCAACGATTAATCGTGATTAATCGCATCCAAAGAAAAGTTTGTGTTAACATAATATATGTCCGTGTACCGTGCATATTAATTTTGTTTATAAACACATACACATACATGTATATATTAAAGAAAAATATAAAAAAAAATGTTTTCCTTTGTAATTTAAATTATGAATAAATATGAATATATACATGAAAATATTTCCTAAATATGTACATGTATGTGTTTATAAATACTAAATAAATATGCACAGGACACAGACATTTATTATGTAAACACAAACTTTTTTCTGGATGCGATTATTCGCAATTATTCAGGTCATTTTCATTAAACAATGGATTTGACCCATTTAACAGGCCTACGTTATAAAACCGGCACAAAGTATATTAGTCTGTTCATTTGCTAAATATTTTGCTATGTGTGCTTGTTCATGCAATAACCGATATGCCAATGAGTTTAATTTTGTAAAATATCATCCGATAAATATCGGTGCATATCTAGTTTTAGAGTATACTGTTCTGATAAAATGGTCAATAAATAAGATGGCTATGAATAAAACGAATACTTAACATTATGGAAAGAAAACAATTAAAATGCAGTATATTAGATGCTTGTTTATATTATTACCTATATAGATAATATCATAGAAAACTCTGCAATAAATGCATTTCTCTTTCTTCAGTACATGAGTAATGTCGACCCGTGGTGTAAAGCATGTGGGGAGGGGGATCTGCCCTCCGAGCTACAGGACCTGGAGGATGCCATCCACCATCACCAAGGCTTGTATGAACACATCACAACTGCCTACTCTGAGGTACAGTACTGCGTGCGTGTGGATGCGTGTAAATCATTAAATTACTAGGCACTCTTCAAGTAATCTGTACTAGCACATTATACCAATTATAGGCAGGTCTACAGTGGGAGTTTTTGCTAATTATATTTCTTATAAAAGTCCCAGCAGTATTAAGAGCCAGAGATTTCATTTAACCTAATAATTTTCTGCTAGTCATTGTCTCATCGTGGTCCCGCCCTCCTACAGGTGAGCCAAGATGGAAAAGCCTTATTGGACAAGCTTCAGCGCCCCTTGACCCCCGGCAGCTCTGATTCGTTGACGGCATCTGCCAATTATTCCAAAGCTGTCCACCATGTTCTGGACATCATTCATGAGGTTCTGCATCACCAGAGACAGCTGGAGAACATCTGGCAACACCGTAAGGTCCGGCTGCACCAGCGTCTACAGCTGTGTGTATTCCAACAGGATGTTCAGCAGGTAAACACACACTCATTCACCTGAAAATACATTACTAGAAACGTGTGGGTAGGAGAGTAATGCTGAGAACCGCATGTGGTATTTCATAATGCCCTTGGGGGAGATTAAAAAGCATTCAGAAAATACAATGGGCTGAAAGGATGAAGTAGAAATACAAAGAATTGTGTGCTTGAATAAATGAAAGGGTTTTAAAGGCAACCAAGTAGTGTTTTCCACTATCATACACTCTTATATAACACAAATACATCAAAATTATATAAAAACACAAGTTTCAACGAAGTTAAATTCCAAATAAATCTTAAAAAAAATATATATATTTTTTTTGAATTCTATTATATAAATAATAATTATTTCTGTGTTAAATGTAATATAAAAGAGTATAGGACTTCAGTTTGCAGCTGCATGCTTTTTTCATCCGGCTTTAGTTTAGTGAATAATAACTTTTAATATTGCCTCTTTAAAACACTACAGCACCATCTTTACTAAAGTTCTATGCGATTATAATTGTTAACATATAAACAGAAATAGTTGCACGCAATTTTAAGTCAAGGATACCTCGCTGTCCTCGTCATCGTTCTTCTGTGAATTGTGTTCATAGTTGAATAGGTTCAGGGCCAGTTTATGGTGCAGAGAGGTGTTCGACTGAGAGAATGCAGAATGGATAATTCTGTGGTTGAGGGGAAAGTGTTGCTATGGAAACCACTATTCAGGTGCTGGGAATGTGATGAGAGGCAGAAAGGGATAGAGAAACGGCACCATTATGGGGCATATACGCAAAAAAATCCATCTTCCATTCTGCGGTCTTCACATGATTTCTATATTTGACTTCCATTACTGTAAACCATTCGACAGGACACGTCCTCCACTGTCTCACAAATTAACTTTATCGTTGTCTGTGTGTCTGTCTGAGCAGGTCCTCGACTGGATTGAGAACCACGGTGAGGCGTTCCTCAGTAAACACACGGGGGTGGGGAAGTCTCTGCATCGCGCCAGAGCTCTGCAGAAACGCCACGAAGACTTTGAGGATGTTGCTCAGGTTTGCCACTCACGCCTACGCTCAAATCTCCCCATCCTTCCCTTTCCCTCTGTTTCCTTTGAACAGGGTTTTCCTGTATTCTCCCACGCAATATTACATGTCAAGCGGAGCTGATAAGCCGCTATCTCTACCAGTTGATGTGATGGATATTCATTGTAACCATTACACCATTGTAAGAAAGTGTAAGACACCATTGTAAGAAATTTGCATGTGTATCTTTGTATCAGAATACATACACCAATGCTGACAAGCTGCTTGAGGCGGCCGAGCAGTTGGCACAGACGGGCGAATGTGACCCGGAAGAGATCTATCAAGCCGCACGTCAGTTGGAAGATCGGATCCAGGATTTTGTAAGACGTGTGGAGCAGAGGAAGGTCTTGCTCGACATGTCTGTAGCTTTCCACACTCATGTCAAAGAGGTAAAAACCAAAACCAGACAGCATTATGAATGCTCAACATCAGTCTTGAATGCAACTAAGCTGTTTGTGGATGAAAGGGATTGAGATGTTTGTTTTACTTTTACTTTTGTGTGTAGCTGTGGACGTGGCTGGAAGAGTTACAGAAAGAGCTGTTAGACGACGTCTACGCCGAGTCTGTGGAGGCCGTTCAGGATCTGATCAAGCGTTTCGGGCAGCAGCAGCAGACTACTCTGCAGTTTACTGTCAATGTTATTAAAGAGGGCGAAGATCTCATTCAACAACTCAGGTGCACATGACTCATCCATCTTTTTCTATTATCGCTCTTGAACAGTTCTCATATATCGCTTTTGTACCAGTAAGGTTTCATTGCCCGTAAAGCTCAGATTTTGTGCGGGAGCTGTCTTTTGGACTCAGATGCACTGCAGGATCCGACTAGACACTGCAACAGTTTCCAGAAACAAGCAATTTATCTGTCCCAGGGCTCAACATTAACGCTTGTCCAGGACAAGTGAATTTTTTGTATTGGCAAGTGAGAGAGAATTTTACCTGCCCGACCGGACAAATAATGTTAACTTGAACAAAATTATAACAGTGCTAGTAAGAGATGGTCGTGGATTTGTCTGCGTCTGCACTGTAAGATGATATAAAACACATGGACGTCATCTCCAGAGTTGCGCTGAGAGTTTATTTTACGAGCTTTTTACTGTTTGAGTAAAGCTATCGTCAAGCACACACTAAAACTCAAGCGTCTTCCCGACGACCCGTCAAAATAAAAGTCCCGTTCACTTGTACACTCGGACGAAAAAATACTGCAGTGTACTATAGTATTTGCTTAAGGAAATTGTAGTACACTTGTAGTAAATTTATAAACTGTAGTAAACACTGTAGTATACTATAGTAAGGTTCAAAATATAGTATTTAGGAATTTTACTGCAGTTTACTATAGTTAATAACACCGTAGTATACTTCAGTAATTTATGTTGACAAATATTCCTCAATTGCATATTAAAAATACAAGTACACAGAAAAAATACAACTAATTTAGGTAAACTAAAAATGATATAGCTCTAATTTATCCATACTGTATGTTTGTACAATTAATGTCATTTGTAAGTTATCTGCGGACACTAGGTAAAACGCTTATAAGCAAACTTGACTAATCAGGATCCAAAACAATTATATTGACACTTCAACTGAAATATAATTTTTGATCTTCGGACAACTAATATTTGTAAGTGAATGACAAATTTACTTGTCCGAAAGGACAACCACATGACAGTGCTTAATGTCAAGCCCTGGTCCACAATGAACGTGGAATTGCTGTGCGGCGTGACAATCTCATATAGACCCTTTTCACATGAGGTCATGCAGCTTCCGTTCTGCCGCGAAGCAGTGTATCGTTACTTCCGCTAGTGCCTCAAAATGGAGTTTACCAAGTCCCTTGCACAGCTGCCTCAAATACGGCTAGATGATGTACAACATCTTGCAGACAAATTTTTCGCTCATGACAAGATCAAAGCTTGATAAAGGATTCAAATACTTCATTAAACAGTACCCGTTTGATTATGAAGCTAAATGTTTTGTTTTGTTTTTGTGTTAGCGAAGATGCTAGGATAAGTACTTGAATAAGTGTTCTGTCAGTTTTTCTGTCATTCCAGCGTGACGGCAAAACAGAAGTTCTTTTTCTTCTTCTTCTTGTTTGTTGCAAGACGGATGTCATGATGCACTGCTTTGCGAGAAAGCGGAAGTTAAGTGACGTCATTGTGAAAAGGGCCTATTAGAACATGTGCGATTGTGAGATTTTACAGTGGGTGTGGTTTTCAAACACCGCACCACAGAAACGCAAATCAAACCGTTTCTCTTTCTCATCGCATTTTACAGTCACGTTTAGACAGAAGCCTCTTCCTTTCGCACCTTGTTAGAAGAACAGTGCCATTCCTTTACTCTGTAAATACATTGCATATGTAAATATTAGCCCAGCTGTGTAGTTTCACAGGTGGACTAAAAATGTCCTGCTGTGTTCTGATTCTTGCGGCGCTTCGTGCATGTTGGGTGGAGGGAGCCGAGGTGCAGTCAGGCTCTACATGCTTAAAGAGAAATTTAAGTAAGAGAGAGAAAGCTGGGGTGTAGAGTCCCTCTGTCCCCTTAGGCACTGCTCACTGCTCCGCTTCTAACCCCTCGCTGCTGTTCGGCTCTGCCAGATTTCATCAGCACAGCCCTCAATCCCTGAACACCAGCACCACTGCAGTGGAAACGCTGTGAAATGCTGTGATATATTCGGGGTGTTTGGAATGGTGTGATGCACTCTGTATTAAAGTTCAAATAAAAGGAAAATTACAGCATGTCAGTTTACTGAATTTCTCGGCTAAGCTTTTAGTGCGATGGAGAAATGTGCTTTGGTCATCTATGGTGTCTGTAAACATGGCTCTCCCTCCGTGTGCTCTCTCATCCTCTAGTGTCTTATGTAATGCCGCTTTCATAACAGCTTTGGTAATTATTCAGAGGTGATACTTAAACCCCAAGAGCCGGAGGTATTAACAGAAAGGTCCCCATCTCACACCGACACACACAAGCTCTTCAACTCATTGGCTGTTTTTTAAACCTGTTAAACCGGATTTAAGCATCACTCTTAAAACACAGGACGTCGACATTGTATCTGTAATGTTAAGCCATCACAAACCCTGTTTATGGAGTAAAGTTGGTGGATTGGTAAAGGAATGGTTCATTTTTGGTATTATTCCATATGAAGTCCACTCCGTATGGCGGGATGATGAAAGCAGGTCGCCATGGGAACAGCCTCTCTGCATTGAAACATCAATTACAACAAGAGCCTTTATTACCAGATAACAGTGATTTTACTTTATTGCACCATTTGTTTTTATTAAAGTTTAATCTGCGTTAACCCATATATCCTTTGAGAGGAGATGAAAGACCTCTTTTACTTCCCTATAGACTTTGCTATAGAACTGTTGCGTTTTCTTGGTCTTTTTTCTTCACCCGCTTGAAAAATGATTAAAGCAGTGCCTGATAATTAACCTTTTTAATGAAAAAAGGATAATGTTGGCATATTTTACATATTATCTCTGTAATGTGCTTGTAATCCTCTCGCACGTTTCTGGATGATGCTTTAGGACCGTATAATTTCAATATTTTAATGATTTTTAAACTCATTAGGCCGGGCTTTTGTTTTATTACGTTAAAACTTCAGGCCTGAAGTCAATTCTTGTTTCGGCCCTAATATTTTTCAGCTTTGTTTGTTTTTAAGTTCATTATTCCCCTGATCGTTTAACCCCATCACAACGAAGTCAAAGCTCCGTAATAAACCAGAAGTTTACTTTTTAAACTCCATAAATCTCTTTAGTAGCCGATCACTTTACTAGCCGTTACTAGGGGAAATCCGAAACCGCTGTACTGTCAGTCAATGAATATAGCGCGAGCTCTCTAGTTGCTGTTAACTGTCAGATTAGCAGAAACTTCAAAACAGGTACAAGCAGAGGGTGCTCGCTCTGACCTTGCTCAGTTAACCCGCGACAGCCACCACAAGTTTCTCCTCCATCATTGCAGTCTCCGGACCAGTGCTCGAATTGAAGGGGGCTGGGGGGATCCGGGACCCCCCATAAGGCATTAGGGACCCCCCCATAAGGCATAAATAGACTTAGGGGGTCCCTCAGATATTTTTATTTGAGTAAAAATGATGACAAATTTGATTACATTCATGCAATGGATATGGTAAATTTTGTAAATTAATGACTTTAATTTATATTAAGTTTGTTTATGGGCTAGTTGTCATGTCTCTTTAAATTTTAAACGCCCCGCACCACGTCTAAAGACCGCCAAGCGCAGGACATCGTTGACATTACTGCTTGATTGGGGTCACTCTGGTGAAGCTAACTTCAGCTAAAAAATGGAGAATAATAAACCTCCACTCGCAGTCGGGAAAAAGGAAGCTTCTACTCATTTCCTCTTTCTATATATCTTTCCACTATATTTATAAACTCCATGTCGGGGCTTTTGCATTCCTTGCATAAATTATTATTTGGCTTGGTTCTGGGGTGCTAGAGATCTCGATGAAGATGAGTGACAGCTTTTTAGTAATTATAAAGGGAGTGCTGGTTTTGCAGGTTCTGTGCTATTTATAATCCATTCAGAATTATATAAAACTTGTTTTTCATGCTGCTAAGACTAACGGCAACATACACGCTGCAAAGTTTCGGGAATTACATCGACATATAAATGCGGGATTCACTCTTGAAATAGCTGTGATTGACATATTGATAGCCAGAGTTAGTTCACTCATAACAGTCCCTTGCCGCCACCTACTGGACGTAACTATGTAAACCGCACTGAATTCGTTGAAAAATCGCCCCAACACTAATACACAGACTGACAGCCGGTTTTGTCACAATTTATATTTTTAATATAAAATAAACTAGTTTCTTGCATTTAAACAAGTCTTTTGGAACAAACATTATTATCCCAAAGTGTCAATCATCGAGTTATTTTTAGGGAAAATAGTAAATACTACATTGGCAAATAATGCTAGAATTAGTCTATTGGACGTACACTACTGTTCAAAAGTAATTTCTGTTCACCAAGCCTGCATCGATTTAATCCAAAATACAGTAAAAGAAGCCTGTTCTTTTATGTAAGCCTGTTTTGAATAAATAGTATATAGTTATGCATATTATGATCAAATATTGTTATTTAGTATAAACTGTATATTGCGAGACTAACCCCCACCCCCACCAAAAAAAGCAGATTCAAGACTAGATTCAATTCGAGCACGGCTCCGGCCGTTTCAAGCCACTGTAAAGTTCCTTCACCACAACGGAAGCCCCACCTCTCCATTCATTCGATTCGACAATGGAAAAATGTTGCCTGACTTCAACTGCTTTTTTTTTTCAACTTCAGGCGCTCAGAGCGCGACGGCAGAAACGTGAGGTGGCCGATGCGCAAAAGCAGCGTTCTAACTGCAAGAAAACTTGTTCTGTCTGATGATCCCTTATGCTGCTCGAGTCTGTGTTTTTTTCTGCTGCTGTTTTAGGGACGATTCTCATTTCGTGTCTTTTGCGATAGCAAGTTTGTTATTTTAAATGTAGACACACAAATAGGGATCGCTGCGGTCACGCCCCATCGAGATGGACATATTTCAACTTTACAGAGTTTTCTACTTCAGTAGAAATGGCCCATCATTCCTGCTCCAACCACTTTAATTTGCTTGTCTGTTTAAAATACAATTATTTTCTTTTATTAAAAAAGTGAAGTGCATGAAGTGATTAGCATCAATTTTATTTATACAATTTACATTAAAAGAACCTTTCGATGTTTAATTAGATATTTTGAGAAATGTATCTGTGGTTTTTGTCTCATTGTGTGTCCATACAATGAAAGTCAATGGGGTCCAATGCGGTTTGGTTACCAGCGTTCTTCACTTCAGTTAAAAGACAGTAGGATGTGCCCTTAATTACACAACCACTGCTATTGTTTCTTTCTAAGACACTTAAATTCCGTCTGTTCCAAATGTGCCCTGTTTTCACCCCACTCTCAGTCTGTGAAACAGATAAGACTCGGGATATCCAAATAAACCATTGTATCTGTGCAAACAAGGTACAAATGAAGAAAAGGGAACTAAATGCCTTAAATTCCACCGGGCTCAGACTTAAATTCTTAACATTCCTTAAAAATTCCTGTTTTATTACATCTTTCCCAAACCCAATATTTTAAGACGTTAACTATGTGTCTTCCTGTCTTGTACACACTAAAACAAATATAGCTACTGTATGTAGTAACAGCTCTTGGCCCTGTGCTTCTGCAGAGACTCGGCTATCTCCAGCAATAAGACCCCTCACAACAGCTCCATCAACCACATCGAGAGCGTCCTGCAGCAGCTGGACGAGGCTCAGGCTCAGATGGAGGAACTCTTTCAGGAGAGAAAGATCAAACTGGAGCTCTTCCTCCAGCTCAGGATCTTTGAGAGGGACGCCATTGACGTGAGTGTTCTTGCATTTATGTTCTTCATCATGTGTGTGAAAACATGATTATTTAGTCAAACCATGTCATAAGTATAACCACTTTTTGTGGACCATGACAGAAATTGATTGTAGAAAATATTGGCCACTTTTTTCATATAAAGAAAGTGAATGGGGACTCTGAGATGTTTGAAAGGAAAGACAACAGCATGAGAGCATTGTTAAAAATACACAGACAGTGAACGTATGAGTGAACTATTTCTTTAACTGATGGTTGATGGAAATATGGCCTTAGTTTAAGACTCCCCGATGTGCAACTAATAAACAGGATGAACTGCACCTGAATATGTTTACTCTCCCACACATACACAGTCAGAGAGACTTTACGAACATCTTGCTTATTAGAAATCTCACACGGCTCTTATTTTCCATGCAGATCATCTCGGATCTGGACTCGTGGAATGAGGAGTTGTCGCAGCAGATGAACGACTTCGACACCGAAGATCTGACGCTGGCTGAACAGAGACTGCAGCACCATGCTGACAAAGCCCTCACCATGAACAACCTCGCCTTCCATGTCATCCACCAGGGTCAGGAGCTCCTGCAGTATGTCAATGAGGTGCAGGCGTCAGGTAAGCAAACTTAAGAGTCAATGAGCACTAAATCACTATCCTCTAGTCACACTAGAATAGAGCGAGACACCTCACACATGTTGTGATGTTAACGCTGAGAAAAGATGTGAGCGCAGGGTCATTGAGCGATCAGTGGCTGTAATCCACATGCGTTATATAAGGTTATGTTGCCAGTGGGCAGTTTTGTGAGGGTTGAGTGGGTGTTTTGATCAGATATGCATAGTTGGATTTTATTTTTTTATGCCTAAGTACGCCTTCTAACGTCTCTTAAAACAGTTAAGGACGGCTTTTCTCGCAAGAGTTTTTAGTCCAGACACTCCGCATGGTGATGTGTGTGCATGGGTGTAATGTGTAAAACTGTCTCTTTCTGTGCTTGGCTAGGTGTTGAGCTGCTGTGTGACAGAGATGTGGACATGGCCACACGGGTTCAGGATCTGCTGGAGTTCCTGCATGAGAAACAGCAGGAGCTGGACGTGGCTGCTGAGCAGCACCGCAGACACCTGGAGCAGTGTGTGCAGCTGCGCCACCTGCAGGCTGAAGTCAAACAGGTGTGACACTCTCTCCCTCCTTAAAAATGAGAAAAAAGAAATAAAACAAAAGTTACAGCAAAAAAATGGAAGAATGAGGATTCTGCAGTTTAAACCAGGCTGGGATAACACAGATAACCGTTTTTTGCCAATAAATACAGTAGATATGCTAAATGATTATACTGATAAAATAATATTATTTTATAATATTAAATC
This sequence comes from Triplophysa siluroides, assembly GCA_006030095.1. Lineage (NCBI taxonomy): Eukaryota > Metazoa > Chordata > Actinopteri > Cypriniformes > Nemacheilidae > Triplophysa > Triplophysa siluroides. Next base: position 553,007 of record VCII01000193.1, read on the forward strand.
TAATTATTCTGATAAAATAATAATAATAATACATATTAAATAATATTATTATTTTATAGAAAAATTCAATCTAATTATGCTGATAACATATAACATGTAATATTTCATTTTAAATATAAAATAAGTCAAAATATATATTTTAAGGTGTCTGACAATTGGACCCCACTGTTGAGCCCCACAGACCTCCAACTTCAATACACATCACTCGAGCGAAGTGTTTATTGATCTCTGACCTCTCTCTGCCCGTGTGTGTGTGTCTGTTGCAGGTTCTGGGTTGGATTCGTAATGGCGAGTCGATGCTGAATGCAGGACTGATCACGGCCAGCTCGCTTCAAGAAGCCGAGCAGCTGCAGAGAGAGCACGAGCAGTTCCAGCATGCTATTGAGGTCAGTATGCTGCGTATATGCTACACCGTCTTCCACCTGCTCCACCTCATCATTCTCATCTCTTTCGCTATGTCCTTGTTCTTTCCTTCCAGAGACTCTAAAACACTTGTTAAAACAATAACTATTGAAAACATGCATTATTGCTAGCGTGCCCCTCACCCACATCCAAACAGAAATATCTAAATAGCATCAATTCGCTTCAGTAACTTTAAGAAATAAATTATTATGTTTATTTTTTTATTTGTATTATTTACTTATGCCATTATCAGTTCCAAGCGCCGCTGTCTCATCATGTGCTCAAACACAGACAGTCTGTTTCCTTTTCTCGTCTCCTTTAATGAAGATCAGGATAACATCAGATCTTCTGTAGCTGGACCACTATTAAGAACCTAAAGGAACAAAGGCTGTTTATCAGAGCAGTCTTCTCATTTCCTCCCGCCGTCAGTCTCCCCATCTCCGTTTTCAATACCAAAGACTTCTGTGTTCTTTAAGATAGAGGCTATGAACTGCATTCTGCACACCAGTAATAAACTATCATTTGTATCTCGCCCTCTGTTGTCTCTAGCCATCTGACTCCTATCTGCCTTGCCTTTTATCTCGGTCTGTTCTTGTCTGGCGCTTTAGTTGTTTGTCTTATCTGACACGCTTTTACCTTCCCTCCGCAGAAGACCCATCAGAGCGCCCTGCAGGTCCAGCAGAAAGCCGAGGCTCTCCTGCAGGCCAATCATTATGACATGGACATGATTCGAGACTGTGCCGAGAACGTGGCCTCTCACTGGCAGCAGCTCATGCTGAAGATGGAAGACCGGCTTAAACTAGTCAACGCATCCGTGGCCTTCTACAAGACCTCTGAACAGGTCGGGTGATGTGTTCGGGTCACTGATTGGGTTAATGGTGTATGAAGAGGTCAAACAGGGCGTTTAGCCAGCAGCAGTGCTTGTGTGGATCAGTACATAACCACATCACTTATTTCGTCTCGAAACAGTGTAGAGGACCAATCATGTCGTAACACAAAATATCCCATCTGCAGGTGTGTAGTGTGTTGGAGAGTCTGGAGCAGGAATACAAGCGTGAGGAGGACTGGTGCGGGGGAGCAGACAAACTCGGACCCAACTGCGAAACCGACCACGTCAGCCCCATGATCAGCAAACACCTGGAGCAAAAAGAGGCCTTCCTCAAGGTAACACATGACCCATCTTAATCTTTATAGTCAGACTCAATCGATCCTTAGACAGTAATATTTTCAGCTCTTTTTAAATCTCTCTCTCGGTTGATGTCTTTTCTTTTCAGGCGTGCACTTTAGCCAGACGAAACGCTGATGTATTCCTGAAGTACATGCACAGGAACAGTGTCAGCATGCCGGGAATGTTGAGTCACGTAAAAGCACCTGAGCAGCAGGTCAAAAGTGAGTCACGGCGTCAACTAGACTGTTTTATGACACATGCTGAATCGAAACGATAACACGGACAGTTCTGGTAATGATTTATGAATGTTACGTAAAGCGCATAGCTGTATAATGTATAGCTGGTTGGTATTGCAACCCTAGCGTAGAGAACACTCTGTCGTGGTCACATGACTGCTAAAGGTTGCGATTCAGAACCAATCAGAACCGAGTATCTCAAAGAGCTGTATAATAAACAAGGTTATTAAACTGAGACTGCATTTGTTTCTGTATTGTTTCAAATGCTGTTCCAGTCTGTAAAGCACAAGGCCACAGATGCTGCCTCTCTGCATGTTTGCTTCTTATTTACCAGTCTTCCCTCTGCTGGCTCTCTGGGGACATGACTTAACACAGTCTGTCTGCCCAATAGGGGTTTGGTCACAGTATTTGATGATTCCTATTCCCAAACAGTTCCATAGTGCCATCTAGTGCTGAGATTGCGCGCTACACTTTAAATGAGTTTCAGCAGCTGGCCCACTTTGGCCCACTTTAGCCCAGTTTAGAAGGTGTGCGTTATGAACGCAGCCCTATTCTGTTCCGAGTGTGGTTTCAGCGACTCAGAAAAAGAAACTGTAAGTGGGTCAGGCCTCCGCACAAGAGATGGCAGCTTACTGCAGAACAGAGGCAAAATGACTCCGTTGGGACACGTCACTTTATCTTTATGCAACACATGCATATAATGATACACCATGATATATATTCTCTCTGTGCAAGTGTTCTGATCTATGAAAATGCTGAAAAATATTGATGACTCGTAATGCACTCATGGGTGTATGCAAATGACTGTCCCTTAAAATGCACTCTAGAATGAGGATGCCCCGCCCCCTAATTCCACCTACCTTTGACTAGCATTAAGTCATGGTTACTGTTATGTAGTATTGGCTGTTTTACGAAAGGGATGTGCTACAACTTCCTGTTTTAATAGAAAACATTGTAACTTTTTTTTAAGTTATGAATTGCACCTTTAAATGGGTTGAATTTTAGAAAATTCCTTGTTACTAAAATTTTTAACATGAACTTTCTGTCCAGTCTAGTGGTTAAAGATCAAAACTGGAACTTGCAAGGCATTGCCTTTGAGCAATGTAGTAATATAATGACATTAAAGAATCTCTTAAACTCTGGTTGTGAACCAACAAATAATATTTTATTTACTTAAAGGGACAGTTCACCCAAAAATAAAAATCCTGTCGTCATTACTCACCCTCAAGTTATTCAGTATTATAAAGCAAATTTTCCTACATGGTAGTCGAGAACTGTTGGATTACAAGCATTCTTCCAAATATCTTTGGAACAAAGAAAGACATTTATACAGGTTTTTAATTTTCATTTTTGGGAGAACTGTTCCTTTAATTCATCTTAATAATGGATTAACGCTTCTGATGCAAATGAAGTGCTGTCGTGGTTCAGAACGTTCACGTGTGTCTTTCTGATGTGTAGATATCCTAAATGAGCTGTTGCAAAGAGAGAATCGTGTCCTGCACTTCTGGACCATGAGGAAGAGAAGGCTGGACCAGTGTCAGCAGTATGTGGTGTTTGAACGCAGTGCTAAACAGGTTTGAACTCTCTTGTCTCCTCCATCTGTTCTTTTGATCTGTCTGATTTCTCCGTTTTTCACAGCCTAAGGCAAAAATCTGAGACAGAGACTCATGACTCACTCTCTTAAATGCACCTGTACAGAGACATTTTCATTAACTCAATTACCCTTTTCATCTTCTGTGCTGATGTCACTCCAAGGTTTTTACATCCAGAAGTGAATTTCCTAATTTATTGTTCTGTTTGAATGTTGGAGTCCCTCCCGAAATTACATGGCATTGGTCTTGCAGCCATAAATTATAAACAGATGCCAAGTGTTTTAGCCATTTGATGTTAATTATATTGAATTAAAGTGATATAGCAAAGTAATAATATTATTTTGTAAGGAGTGTGGCAGTTTTGGATTGTTTCCAAGCCATTAAATCCATTCCCTGTTAAGCCATGCGTTTACTTTTCTTTTGTCTGTTCAGGCCCTGGAGTGGATCCACGACACAGGCGAGTTCTATCTCTCCACACACATGTCCACGGGCTCCAGCATTCACCACACGCAAGAGCTTCTGAAAGAACACGAGGACTTCCACATCACAGCCAAGGTACAACTTCACCTCACAAATGATACCTTGAGGACACCTTCAGTTCCTAAAGTTCTCTTCCTTTCTCTTCAGCAAACCAAAGAGAGAGTGAAGCTGTTGATACAGTTGGCAGATGGGTTCTGCGAGAAGGGCCACGCCCATGCCGCGGAGATCAAGAAGTGGGTGACGGCCGTGGACAAACGTTACCGTGACTTCTCCCTCCGTATGGATAAGTACCGCACATCACTGGAGAAAGCCCTCGGCATCTCTTCTGATTCGAACAAAGCCGTACGTTTTTATATCTTCTTTTAATAGATAATAATTCAGTTGGGACAAGAATTATTGGAATATATCAATAAGCATATTCGGAATAAACAAATATACAGATTGAGTCTTGAAACAAGGTGGTCTGATCTTTTTTACAGAGTAAAGACCTGCAGTTGGACATCATCCCAGCCAGTGCTCCAGGGTCAGAGGTCAAACTGAGAGACGCTGCCCATGAACTCAACGAAGAGAAGCGCAAGTCCGCCCGCAGGAAGGAGTACGTCTCGCTCTGTGTTACTCATCGATATTTAATATGAAATATACATATACATATATATATCTCAATTCTTTAACTTTTTTTGTGTGTGTCTGTGTAGCTTTATCATGGCTGAGCTGATTCAGACAGAAAAGGCTTACGTTCGAGACCTGAGGGAGTGCATGGACGTGAGTGCTTTTTCACACTTTCTGTACATTATCAGTGCACTAAACCAAAGTTAAGAAGTCCGTTGCCTTAGGATAGACCTATGATGCATATGTGTGTAAAGAGATGTGCGAATCTCTTTCCTTTTTTGAATCATGCTCGCCCTGTCTTTGTTCCCCCAGACGTATCTGTGGGAGATGACCAGCGGTGTGGAGGAGATCCCACCGGGGATCGTCAACAAAGAGCACATCATTTTTGGTAACATGCAGGACCTCTATGAGTTCCACCACAAGTAAGTTTACTTTTATCATAAAAAAGTGGTTTCTGAAAGCGTGTGGGCTGGTATGAGTGGTTTGATCACTTATCTGTTTCTTTCCGTCAGTATTTTCCTCAAAGAACTGGAGAAGTATGAGCAGCTTCCTGAAGATGTGGGTCACTGTTTTGTGACTTGGGTAAGTAGATGTTTTTAAAGTACAGCTGCATCTGTTTCTTTCAGATAAGGCTCATTGCAATGCCTCTCTTCATCATCTTTCTGTAGGCCGATAAGTTCCAGATGTATGTGAACTACTGCAAGAACAAACCGGACTCCACTCAACTTATACTTGAGCATGCTGGAGGATACTTTGATGTGAGAATTTCTTTACATTTCTTTAATTGATACTACTGTAAATGTGTCGTTTTAATTCATCAGGTGTAGTTTAAACACATTTCGGTCTTTTAGTTTGTTCCATGACAAAATTTTCTAAATATATTTTGTAACGTATGTATATTTTTAATGTAAACTTTCAGGGTGGGTGCAGTCTTTTAGCCACGCCCCTTTGCCAAAATTTCCATCCCAGATAGCAAAGATGATTGATTTCATGTTGAATTAGTGTTGAGAATTACAAATTACCCAATTGATTCAATTTTAAATGCATTTAGCTGAAATTCATTATTATTACAAGGATACAAATAATGTATAACTATTGGTCACATGGCTTGATACAAATGCAATACTGTTAATTCCCAACGCACACACTGGTTTGAATCCTTATTGTTAACATAAAAATGTGGTTTTCCATACTGTTGCAGGAGATCCAGCAGAGGCATCGCCTGGCAAACTCCATCTCTTCATACCTCATCAAACCTGTGCAGAGAATAACCAAGTACCAGCTGCTTCTCAAGGTAAACGTATATCTGATCTGCACGCAGAATTGAACAGTTACGATCAAATTACTTTTTTTAAAGATAACGCGAGTGAATTGCGCTTGTAGGAGCTCCTCACATGTTGTGAAGAAGGTAAAGGTGAAATCAAAGACGGACTTGAAGTCATGCTTAGCGTTCCCAAGAGAGCCAATGACGCCATGCACTTAAGCATGCTTGAAGGTGAGTAAACACTGATACGTAAACTCACATATGATCGAAGATGAAAAGGTCTTTAATCACAGTGAATGTCTGTAGGGTTTGATGAGAACATTGAGTCCCAGGGAGAGCTGATCCTGCAGGAGGCTTTCCAAGTGTGGGATCCCAAGACGCTGATCCGTAAAGGACGAGAACGTCATCTCTTCCTCTTCGAGATGTCACTTATCTTCAGCAAAGAGGTTAAAGACTCCAACGGCAGGAGCAAGTATCTGTACAAGAGCAAGCTGTTTGTAAGTATCAAGTGAAGTTGCAGTTGGAAGGTTCAAAGCTCAACAGGGAATATTTCAATAGGATCTGATTGTTTTAAATGTTTTGTTCTGTCCGATTGCAGACCTCTGAGCTGGGGGTTACTGAACATGTGGAAGGAGATCCATGCAAATTTGCTCTTTGGGTAGGACGGACCCCAACTTCGGACAACAAGATTGTCCTCAAGGTATAAATGTTTATCTTGCTTTTCTTTCCTTTGCTAGCTCTCTTTCTCCCTATCTCAAAGCATGCCATTGTGTGCCTCAGCATTCTCCTGTGCTTCTCTGTGTAGCTTGTCTCTTTTGTACTTTTTAACTGAGTATAATGTGGAACTGTGTAGTGCGGATGCTGTCGTGTTGATTTCTTTCTAAACATTTAGATGCATTATATGTATCACATTTTTTCAATGGTCCTTTATTTCATGTTTGCTAAAAGTCCAAATTTGAGTATTTTAGTGCAGACAGATAATATTTTTGGATTAAATACAGGTTGTCAACAGCACACTGTAAGATACCACAGACGGATAACAACACAAGCAAAAAAAAACATGCAGCTTGCAAAACCTTGAATCTGCACTATGAAGGAAAAACTCAATTTTCTTAACGGCATGTTTCTAAAGTGCAAGAAAAACAAAACGCCAAGAAGAATCTCTGTGGCTTGCTGATGGCTTGGCTTCTGTCTTTCAGTAAATGTTAACTGACTGCATGCTGCTTTCAACTGTGGGGCTACTGTAACTTTATCTGATGTTTGTCATATACGCCAAACAAAAAATTGCTTTTAAAGTAAAAAAATATATAATTAAGTACAATATTACATGTATAATAAAAATATTGCACATTTTTGAAAATCAAAAGATATGAACGTTTACTTTTGGATTTTAATAATTTGTTGATCTGTTACTCATATACTGTGTAACAATTTAAAATAGCAGCTGCGCACAACGCGGCAAAATTTTTCAAAATTGGCTCTAAATGTTTGCAAAAATATTCCTAACGTTGTCCCCGTGTCCTCGGCCACTGTCTCATGCACTATATAATATTTGGCACTTTATAAAACAGTAAAACCTTGTATATTTTTATATTTTGAATAAAGCTAAGTCAGGGATGCAAACATGGATCTATGGTGAGTATGTCCACACGCTGACAGTTAACTCACCCTTAGTTCACCATAGAAAGTAAAGTTAATATTTGTATCCAACTTTGTGTTTTTCTCTCTTTTCTATTTCCGGACACAAACACGCAGGCCTCCAGTATTGAGAACAAACAGGACTGGATAAAACACATCCGGGAAGTGATTCAGGAGCGCACCGTGCACCTGAAGGGGGCGCTAAAGGAGCCCATCCACATCCCCAAATCCTCCACGACCAAACATAAGGGTCGCAGGTACACCCCCAGGCCAGTGAAACTTTATTTTTACCCTCGTACTCTCATATAAAGTTGCTTGTCCCTGAAGTGTGTGGAGCCATTAAGCTCTAAAGATCAAAATTGTATTTATGTGTCTCTGTTTATATTTGCAGAGATGGAGAGGATTTGGATAGTCAGGGTGACGGCAGCAGTCAGCCAGACACCATATCACTGGCCTCACGAACATCTCAGAACACGCTAGACAGCGACAAGGTGAGGATACATCTCCTCTATGCAAAACAATGCTTAATACTCGAGCAGAGAAGTTTTTCTGTTCACACCTTGAACTGTATTTTTCTTTTTTGTTAGTTGTCTGGTGGCTGTGAGCTGACAGTAGTGATCCACGACTTCATGGCCGGTAACAGCAACGAGCTCACGGTGAGGCGGGGACAGACGGTGGAGGTCCTGGAGAGGCTCCACGATAAACCCGACTGGTGCCTGGTGCGCACCACGGACCGCTCCCCCGCCCTGGAGGGCCTGGTGCCCTGTGCCACGCTCTGCATCGCTCACTCCCGCAGCAGCATAGAAATGGAAGGCATCTTCAACCACAAAGGTTGGAAAATGTCTAAAGCGCTTCTCCAATGTTATCTGTTCACAAAAATCGTGAGCTTTAATCGCTTTTCCTTTTTTAGATGCTCTCTCGGTTTGCAGTAATGATGCCATCTTGCCAGGCTCATCTGCCACTCTCCAGCCAGGTCACGTGATGGGCTCCCACAGTTCCCCTGGGCCGAAGCGCCCTGGAAACACATTACGGAAATGGTTGACCAGTCCTGTGAGGAGACTCAGCAGTGGTAAAGCCGACGGCCATGTGAAGAAGCTGGCACACAAACACAAGAAGAGCCGTGACGTCAGAAAGAGTGCAGAAATAGGTTCACAAAAAGACTCGGATGATAGTGCCGCCACGCCCCAGGATGAGACGCTGGAGGAGGTTCGGGCCCTCTCTGTTTGTACTTCCTGTCTGCCATATGTTTTAGACCTTCCAGAAGAAAATGACTTTGTCGATTCGTTAAACTTTCTGTGCATGTGTCCTAAGGATTGTATTTTTTTACCTCAAATGTAAACAGAGGGTCCGTAATGAGGGTCTTAGCAGTGGCACACTCTCCAAGTCTTCATCATCGGGCATGCAGAGCTGTGGAGAGGAGGAGGGAGAAGAAGGAGCCGACACTGTGCCTCTTCCTCCACCCATGGCCATCCAACAGCACAGTCTCCTTCAGCCGGACGCGCAGGACGACAAGGTGAGACGGCCCGCAACAGACCAGGTCTGTGGACGGGATAATGGAGGGTGGTTGGTGTGAGAGTCGCAAGGTTTTTTTGTTCTTGTTTTTCTTTTTTTTGAGTTTTGTTTTATTGTTGGTTGCTCTAGGTGACCTTTAAACCCTTAACCTTGTTAGAGATCTTCCTCAAACCTGTTCACAGCTTCTGTGTGCCAAACTCTTTATTATCAACACTTCGTTCATGCAATCTTTATGATTTGATCATTGGATATCTACTGATCGCAAAGCATGTGACTATTTCCCAAATTTGTATGAAATAGATTTAAATCTTTTGTACAATGGCCACAAAACGTTGAACTGCTCCGCTTGTAGTTGAGCTCATCCCTGCTCCAGAACAGCTTGTGACACTAATTTGTTTTTCTCTTTTGTTTTCTTTGGCCTGTATTGTTTGCCATAGCATTACGTTGATTTGTGTCCTGTCTTTGTTTTATCTCAGTTCCCATATCTCTCCATCTGATTCCTCCCTTTCTGGTCTCCCTCCTTTCATAGAATTTTGCATTGCTTTCTTTTCCCATAACCCTCTGCTTTTCTAAAGACGAGATCCCTTTCTTTCTACTTCAATTTGCTGTGTATTTTGGTTCTCGCTTTTGTTGGTAGAGCCGTAGAAGTTGAGCACTTCCTGAGAACCGCTGTAGACTTCCTGTTTCCAAGTAGTGTTCTTGTAGACGCTGGCATTTAGACGAAATTTTGTACTTCTGTTGTTTAAATCTGACTGATTTAAACTTGGAAGCACTCATCTTTCATTTCTCTATTTTCACATTGTTGTATTATGATTTAGTTCCACCTCTCTATATATTTTTTTACCTTCATTTGATTGTCATCAAATCTAATGTGCTGATCTTTAACCTGACTGGCTTCTCAAACGTTCCAAAATGCAGGAAGGGAATCAAGTGTGTAGGTTATACGTGGGCATCAATGTCAAAGATCCGTGCTTCTGTAGAAAGAGGGTCATGTGCCTTACGGTGACTCCACCCCTCGCTCTTAACCTTTTTAACCAACCCTCCAAACCCCGCCCATTCACCCCCCAACCCCCTCCCCTCTGTGCTTACCCCTCATTATCCACTCTGCTGTCTGATTGGCCTGTAAAAGCTTAGCAGACCTGAGGCCACTCCCAGACACAAATTGGAAAGTCTGGAAGGCACAGCAAGGGTGAGACTTTCTGCTGGATTTCCCATTTCTTTCTATTTGATTCATGTTTTTGATCAATGTGAAGAGACACGTCATAAAGAGAAGCTATAGTAAACTGAAACCAGCCTTAAATGTCCTCCATACCAATAAGATAAGACCATAAGTATGTGCCTGAATGATTCGTGATCACGCTTTAGCTCCACATTCTCTTCTGTGTCTTTCGGTGTGGCTCTTTTCCCTCTTTCACTCTCTTTATCTCTGCAGACCTCCTCTCGTCTCTCCGTCCGCCCCTCCAGCTCTGAGACCCCCAGCGCTGCTGAGCTAGTCAGTGCTATCGAGGAGCTGGTCAAAAGCAAGATGGTAAGCTGGCATGTCTGAACACATGTACAGCAACGATATAGACTACAGAGTGCCGCAGGGAAGCCGAATTCTTGTAGGCCGACCCAGAAGTTAGCGTCGTACTGGTTCCCTCGACCAAAAGCGTATGGATTTTTCCCATAGATGTTTGAAAGATCGCAAAAAATAAGCTTTGTAAAGGATTGTGGCACTTGCGCGTTTTGTCTCGCAAGTTAATCTTTACAAACTGTGACAACGTTTGTTACTTTTGAAGCCTAAATACAATCGCCAGAGGTATGAAGCTAACACGAGGCTAAAAACAGACTAGACTACCGTCATTCGATATCACAACCACCAAGCCGCCGACAACTCTTTCAAACGTTGCAGTATTTATGAGGTTTTTTTGTATGATGACGTTTAATGTCCTCGACATTGATGTCTGTAGTCGCATTTAGCTACGTGTTGAGAGCCTTGACGGAGAGAGAGTCGCGTCAACTTTGTTGACCGGGTTTTCACAGCAATGGCGGTTCATGGAGGCTCTCAATAGTTCTTGGAAGTAACTAGTAACTTAACAGAACGATTGTGACAAACTTTAAACCCATTTAATGACGTAAATCATTTAATGAATACAAAAATGAACAAAATAAAGCATTTAAAGAGAAAACATAACTTCCTAGAAACCATCTGAAGGCTCCAATAATCAAGTGACACGCGGAAATTTTGAACTTCCGTTGTCGCGACTCTCTCTCTCAACGGCTCTGGACAAACTTTGGAGCTTTAAACAAAATCACGTACGGGTTATAACTGGTGCGTTTTGTCGTGGAATAAAACATGAAGGTTTTGTTCACCACAGATCTTATTTCTGGCATTTAGCCCAAAATCTGTTGACTTCAGGGCAAGAGAACCGGAAATGCTACAATGCTAACTCGCTTCCGTGTTTCGCATACAAAAACACGTCATCCCTGCGGCACTCTTTAGCGACTCCGAAGAGTTGATACACAAGTCTTCTCCTATATCTCCCCATCAATGTCACAGCACTCTCTGGGATCGATTGTCTGAAATGGCACTATAAAATAGCGCTATGTATCGGACAGTTAGCATGCGGGTGTGGCGTCTGAATCTGAGACAACTATGTTACTATGTAAGTAACACTTAGTATGTGATGTCCACATAGGCTCTGGAGGACAGACCCAGCTCTCTGTCAGTGGAGCAGGCCGACAGCAGCAGCACTTCCTTCAACCCCTCTGATAACTCCCTACTGTCATCATCCTCACCGATCGACGAGATAGAGGAGCGCAAGACCGGCTTCCTCAAGAGACGGCAGTACGTTATCAGCGCTTTTTCTAAGTTCCTCTTCTTGTCTTTATCATTTATTGTCAGTGTAACACGTCCTTTATGTATTTCTTTAGCTACGTCCTGTTGGAACTGGTGGAGACCGAGAGGGACTATGTGAGGGAGCTCGGTCTGGTCGTTGAGGTGAGTGAATCTGGATGTTGTGGTGGATTGTGTAATAATAGTGGTTAGATATGTAGAGAATAAATGTGAATTCTGTGACGTGTGTGCAGGGCTACATGACCAGGATGAGAGAAGATGGAGTTCCGGATGACATGAAAGGAAAAGACAAGATTGTGTTTGGCAACATTCAACAGATATATGACTGGCACAGAGAGTATGTGTCCAATTCACTATGAAGTATATTCATGGTTTAATATTATATGAATAAACACACCGATGTTAGGATGGAATTAATTAATAGTGAATTATTCAATTTGTCCAAGCCGGAAATCTGGATTTTATATTGATCAGATTATTTTAACATTTTTTCTCACTGTTAATTGTATTTCAAGTATATTGTTGTTTTATTTTATGTATTGGCGGCTCATTAATATCAGCCATTTAAAAAACTAACAACAATCATTTGCCGTTTTAGTTTCTTCCAGGGAGAGCTTGAGAAGTGCCTTGAGGACCCGGATCGTCTGGGTCCTCTTTTTCTCAAACACGTATGTGCTTCCAGCTTTTCAAACACTTATCTCTTGATACGCAAGCAGGTCTTTATTATTGTATGTGCGTAATAACTCTGATGTCTTTCAGGAACGGAGGCTGCACATGTATGTTGTTTACTGCCAGAACAAACCCAAATCTGAACACATTGTCTCGGAGTACATCGACACTTATTTTGAGGTGTGTACCTAAAGTCTTTCATCTGCATTTATGCTTATTGAAAAACGTATATTTTCTTACACAATCTTAGCATTTATTTAGAGTGTAATTTGGTCGATACGTATTTACTTACGCAATAATATTAGTTCTGTCAAAACAATTAATGATACGGGCTGTCACCTGATTAATCGCATCCAGAATAAAAGTTTGTGTTTACATAATATATGTCTGTATACTGTGCATAATTATTTTGTATTTTATTTAGTACATATAGACATATTTAGGAACTATTTACGTGTGTTTATTTATATTTACCAATAATTTTAATTGTTTATACATTTTTACGAATTCTTATATTTTTCTTAAGTATATGCATGTATGTGTATATTTTTATAAATACAAAATTAATATGCACAGTACACAGACATATATTATGTCAACACAAACTTATATAAACTATAATATATAATATAATGTGTGTGTCGTTTATATATATATATATATATTATATATGTGTGTGGTTGGGTGTATTTAAATATAATTTACATTATGTCTAAATATATATTACTCATATTTTTCTTTAAATATACATGTTAAGGATGTTATGTGTATATAATTATATTTCTAAATGAAACCTTTTAACATATATAAGCACAAACATTTATTTTTGAAATCAATCACAAAATAATATACATACAGTATTATGTCTTTGTCTTTTGTTGTAAAAACAAAGCTCTTGTTTTTGTGTGTCTTGCAGGATCTAAAGCAGCATCTGGGTCACAGGATTCAGATCACTGATCTTCTCATTAAACCTGTGCAGAGGATCATGAAGTACCAGCTGCTGCTGAAGGTTTGTCCGGCTCTTCCACCACTTCTCTTTGTTTTTATCAGCAGAGATGTTGATGTGGTCCATTCTTATGTTATCACTGTGTGGTTTGTTTCCAGGATTTTCTCAAACTCTCCAAAAAAGCTGGATTGGATTCAGTAGAACTGGAGGTTACACTTTTTTTATTACTATTATTTCATAATACATTTTTGGATTGGAAATATGCATTCAGACTGTGATGTTCACGTGTTGTAGAAAGCAGTTGAGATCATGTGCATCGTACCAAAAAGATGCCACGACATGATGAATGTTGGACGACTCCAGGGCTTTGATGTAAGATGAGATCAACACATGCATTAATTTTTTGTTTTGTTCATTTTCAGTTATTTGATTTACGTTGAACACATCTGACATTCTGTTTCTCTCAGGGTAAGATCATTGCTCAGGGCCGTCTTCTGCTGCAGGACACATTCATGGTGGCCGAACCGGATGGAAGCCTGCTGAACAGGATGAAGGAGAGAAGAATCTTCCTCTTTGAACAGATTGTCATCTTCAGTGAACCTTTAGATAAAAAGAGAGGGCTCTCCATGCCCGGATACCTGTATAAATACAGCATCAAGGTATTTCATATCAGATTACTTGATAAACAACGAATAAAAGCATGCAGGAAGCAAGTTAAACCGTATGTTTGTGTGCACAGGTGAGCTGTCTTGGTCTAGAGGACAATGTGGATGGTGACCCATGTAAATTCGTGCTGACCTCCAGGACGTCCAATGGCAGCACAGAGACTTTTATCCTGCACTCGAGCCATCCTGGAGTACGACAGGTCTGGATGCTTCAGATCAGTCAGATACTGGAGCATCAGCGCAACTTCATCAACGGTACAGCACTTACTTGCATTTTATCAACCCTTGTGTTTTGAGGAGAAAATTCTCACAAATTTGTTTATCCTCATGTTGTTCATAATCTGTATGCGACTCATTCTTCTGTGGAAAACAAATGAAGACCTTTTGAGAAATGTCACAGTGGTTTTCTGTCCATATAATTAAAGTCAACTTGGGGCCAACGTTGTTTGGCTACCAACATTCTTTAAAATATCTACTTTTGTGTTCTGCAGAAGAAAGTAAGGCTTTTAAAATGACATGAGGGTCTAATAAAGTCAATACATGATAAAAGATTAAAATTTTCCCCTCTGTAGCGCTCACATCTCCCGTCGAGTACCAGAGTAACCATCTGGACGGACCTGATGTCTCGGCCACCAATGTTCAGGCTGGATGCGTTGGGGGTCAGATCACGGCCCCAGGAGGCATTGGAGTGGCCCCGGCTGGGTCGGGTTCCCGCTCCCGCCCCTCCCGTATCCCCCAGCCCTCCCGCCTGCCTCAACCACTCCGTCACCACTCACCCGCTCTGGGGCCCGGAGCCCATGAGCCCGATGGCCCCGACAAAATATCAGGTACGTCCTCAAGACCTCTCTCTAGGGGTCCCTCCCCCTGTTGCACCACAGATCCCGATCCGGCCCGAGAGCCCCCAAAATCGAAGATTCCTGGGAGCCCTCACCCAAAACAGACGGATTCTGATGGCAAGGATGGAGTCTCACCGGCTCAGCTCCCGCGAGCCACCGTGGCCCCGCTAGCTCTGGTCAAACCCAGGCCCGGAACAATCTCACCCATGGCTTCTCCACTAGCTACACCAGCTTTCAAAGACTCCATCCCGCCCTGCAGTCCCGGGCCAAAGACAGGTGGGGGTTCCACGCCATCCTCCAATTTGTTTTGGGGCGCCATTCCCGCCTCCCCGGCCAGTAGACCCGGTTCCTTCACGTTCCCCGGGGAAGCGGGCGACTCCCTAGGCCGACAGAGTCAGAACCAAAGCCACCGGCACTCCACCCACAGTAAAGATGCAGATCGCATGAGTACCTGCTCTTCTGCCAGTGAGCAATCTGTCCAATCCACTCAGAGCAATGGGGTAAGAGACACATCCTCCAGCCGTGGCCAAGCACAACGCTCAGCTGCTCTCAGCACCTGTTTTCCCCTTATGAATGACTCTCTAACCCACCTGGACTCTGTCTGATTTCTGCTTCTAACCTGGTTTCTACTCTCTGGATCTTCAACAAATCCTTGCTCTGCATCTCAGATATCTAACACAGTTCTGCTTTTTGGCCAAACACTAACTTCAGTTCATATGTTTGTTTATGGAATTGTAAAACAAGTCTTCTTTCAATTCTCTGTACGAGTACTCTGGGGTCTGTACACGAACTAACACTTTTAATCGCTAACACAAGACACCGTTGGACATTTTGACTGTTTACCATGTGAACCTCTTCTCTTTTCTTATTTTTTTGTGATACTCATTTTGTTTAACAATAAAGGTCTTTATTGCAGTGCACTTGCTGGGTCAACTGGAAGAACTTTATGGAACATGAGTGTTGATACATACTGTACACCAGGAGTTCCCAAACTTTTCACCCACGGCCCCAATAAAATAACTGATTAGAGACCCCCACTATCCTCGGAGGTGGTTAAAGTATACAAACTTTGCGTGCAACTGTGCATATGCACTTATTAGGTCTATCCAAACGTGCATAATGACAACAAAAAAGAACACATTCTAACATAATATGAATTTATAGTAATTTACTAGAATCCTGTTACACATAAACCATGAAATATTACTACAGATTGTCAAATTTCATCAAACCGATTCCAGTGCTGATGGATGTCCTCTTTATGCAAACGCCGGCTTCTTTTCGTAGATGACCTTTCTTACTCTTCCGCTTGCCTCCCTGCGTTGTCTTTGGTCGATCTTAACCAACGTTTAATTTCGACAAATAAAAATATCCTAAACTTAATCCCTGAAAAAGAATCTGCGTGCGCATATGGGAATGTTTAACGTGGTGCTGTTTACATTGACTCGCTTCACCTAACCTAACGCGGTTGCTAATGTCGGTAATGTGTCGTCTTCTCAGGGGTCACGATCGAGGGGAAGGAAATTCGAATGGCTGATGGCTTTTCATTTGAATGGTTTTATTTTTAACTGAACTAATATTTGTATACACTTATTGATGAAATACGCTATTTCTAATAGTAATAAAAAAATCTGGAAATCAACTTGCGACCCCGCCCTCGTGGTCTTGCGAACCCCCCCCACCCCCGGGGGTACTTTGGGAACCCCTTCTGTACATTAAGATTCAAATGCTCAAAAGTGTCACTTTTATATTTTTCCACACATCAAAGTAATAGTTAACCCATCAAAACTGTGGAAAAACACACATGTAACTGAAAATGATTGTGACTAAAAACATTATATAATCTTCAATGTAGTTTCACTTTGCATTTTACTTTCTTTGATGTGTATGTTCCTATCTATGCTGGTCTCATATTGGCTGCTTTTTCTTCTTTATTTATTCAGTGTCATTCATTTTAAAAACATTTTATTGAATGAAATGTTTGTTGTAATGAAAGAATACACTTGTAGCAGCAGGATTGGTATTAAATCTATGTAGTGTTCCTGTTTCTAACACCAGCGTGTGTTCCTGTGTGTGTGTCCACAGAGTGAAAGCAGCAGCAGCATTAACATCTCCACCATGTTGGTGACTCAGGACTATGTGGCTCTTAAAGAGGATGAGATTAATGTAAATCAAGGGGAGGTAGTACAGATTCTGGCCTCCAATCAACAAAACATGTTTCTGGTGTTCCGCGCCGCCACCGACCAATCCCCAGCTGCCGAGGGCTGGATCCCTAGTTATGTGCTGGGCCACACCTCCGCCGTTATCCCTGATATATCGGAGGCAACTATTAAGTAAGAACTCCCCTCTGACACCTTAACACGCTCACACACATAGACACACTGATGCAGTTCTAATATGAATACTGTAATACTGACCTCTAGTGGTTTCAACACCCTTTTTTTTCAAGTTGGATACTGAACATTGAATGATATAATGCCATAGTCAAATGAAGTGTATAATTATGTAAACAATAAAGTGTAGTTGGGTTGTTGACAAATATGCTGTGCATGTGTCCCATGGTGCGACAGAAAATTTTTGATAAAAAACTAAGAAGGAGGCTAAATCTCTTTTATGCTATTTCATATTTTGAATATACGTATTAATAATATAAAATATATTATGTATATTATATTATGTATAATAATAAAACGGTAACGACTCTAAATTGTAACTCATCTTTTTTCCAGCAGGAAATCATCATCATGGCATACATCCCTCCGCATCCGAAAGAAGTCCGAGAAAAGAGAGAAGGAAGGTAAAAAGGAGACCAAGCTGGAGAATGGATACAGGAAATCCAGAGAGGGACTAAGCAACAAGGTCTCTGTAAAGGTAACTACATCTACAAACCTTCCGTACATCTAGTTTTATTCATTTTTATAAAGATCAATTCTCAAAGCTGTGTTCTTTATGTTGCAGCTTCTAAATCCCAATTATATATATGATGGTAAGTTCCAGATAATTATTACGTTAGTTTGTTTAAATCTCTAAATGGATCTTAAAATAGGAATGACGTGGAATGTATTTGTTTTTACTGAAGTCCCCCCGGAGATTCTCGTCCCGCTGAGTGACGTGAGCTGTGATAAAGGCGAGTGTGTCACTCTCAGGTGTAAGGTGTGTGGCCGCCCCAAAGCTACAGTCACTTGGAAGGGACCCGATCAAAAACCACTCGCCAACAACGGCCACTTCAGCATAGCCTACAGGTACAAACAGGCTTTCGTGCGTCTCTGCATATAAATGATGGCTAATCTAATGATTCAGTTTTACGCCTCACTGACTTCCGTCTCTGCAACACAGTGAGACCGGCGAGGCAACGCTGCGTATTGTGGGCGTGACCCCAGATGATGATGGCATGTACACCTGCATTGCAACTAACGATATAGGCAGCGTGACATCATCAGGCAGCCTGAGAGTGTTAGGTGAGTAATACTTCATTTTGCATAAATTGTGTTTAATATCGATTTATTTTAATACATTATTCACTTATTCACACTGTCTTAAAGGCACTACAAATGATGGAATCCGGGTCACGTGGAAGGACAACTTCGAGTCTTTCTACACTGAGGTTGCAGAGCTAGGCAGGTGAGAGTCGTGGGACTTATACGTCAAATTTTGATGTCAGAGATGGATAAAAAATCCAAACAAGCATCGGATATTGAATTATGTAGTGTTGCGTTTTATATGAACTTTATTTTGGGAAACATTGCAGTGCTGTACTTTAAATAATATTTGTTTTTGTCTCTCAGGGGAAGGTTCTCTGTAGTGAAACGCTGTGACCAGAGAGGGTCGAAACGCACCGTGGCCGTCAAGTTTGTGAACAAGAAACTGATGAAGCGAGACCAGGTCACGCACGAGTTCAGCGTTCTGAAGAGACTCCAGCACCCACACCTAGTCAAACTACTGGATATTTTTGAGACCTCCAGCAGCTATGCGCTAGTCCTGGAGATGTGAGAAAACACGCATTATAAAGGTGAACGTGCATGTTTGTCAGTTGTTTCTGAACATGCATGTGTTTTGTGCGTTTCCACAGGGCCGATCAGGGCCGTCTGCTGGACTACATTGTGAGCTGGGGGAACCTCACAGAAGAGAAGGTGGCCCTCTATCTGCGGGACATTTTAGAAGCTTTGCAGTACCTGCACAACTGCAGAGTCGTTCATCTGGATGTTAAGGTCAGTGTGATATAAGATTATAGGTCATGTAGTCTTTTAACAGCCCGTGTCGTGAGGTCTAATAGATGCATTTGTTTGTCAGCGACTGCTTTATTTTGTGTTGTCAATTTTCATGTTAAAGTCTACTTCTGCTAATTTCCCTATTCTCGATCTCTGACCAGCCTGAAAATCTTTTGGTGGACCAGAGCTCCTCCCAGCCGACGGTAAAGCTCACAGACTTCGGCGATACGGTGCAGCTGAACTCCACTCCTTATGTTCACTCTCTGCTGGGTAGCCCGGAGTTTGCGGCCCCCGAGCTGGTTCTCGGAGAGGCCGTCTCGCTCTCCAGCGACTTGTGGAGTCTGGGGGTGGTGACGTACGTGATGTTGAGCGGAGCTTCTCCGTTCTTGGACGAGAGCGTGGAGGAAACTTGCCTCAACATCTGCCGACTTGACTTTAGCTTCCCCGACGACTACTTCCAGGGCGTGAGCCAGACGGCACGGGATTTCATGCGTCTGCTTCTCAGGACCGAGCCTTCCAAGCGGCCCTCGGCTTCCACCTGCCTGCAAGAGCCCTGGCTGAGGCCGGGAAGTGGGCGGCGCTCGGCTGAATGCATCGATACCTCGAGACTCATCTCCTTTATCGATCGGCGCAAACACCAGAACGACCTGCGGCCTCTCGGGGGGATAAAGACCTTCCTGCAGAGCAGGTTACAGCCTCGGATCTGACCCATGAAACGAAACATTAATCTCATCCTCTTTCTGCTGCCAGTTATGATGACTTCAGTCCTGAGCCAATCAAAATGTGTGCTTGCGACCTTGTCTGCCAATCAGAGCCTTTTTGGCGGATAATATATACAAAAATATTTACCCAGTTGAATGCTGCTGCCTCGTTCTGAATGAAGACTTTACGCAGAGATTAAGACAATGAAATATATATATAAATAAATATATATATAAATATAAATATGAATTTCTCGGATTTGCTGAATGATCAACAAATCTACAGAGTAATATTTTGTGTGGAACAAATGTATCTGCCCAGCGGTGGCAGAGGTTTCTTGAAGAAAGCGATGCAATGCAGTTTAGCAAGAACAACCTTTGCCTGAGCCAGACAGAGCCAGCCGCTCGGCTTTTGTGCTCATGCAGTGTCGAACTCGAAAACAAGGTCAAATCCTTTCTTAACGAAACTTTCAAGAAAATTGAAAATCACGTTGTGATCATTTTTTAGGCTGCATATTTGAATAAATACAACAACGCATCAGTTCCAGACGTTTAAATGAATGCATCTTGAGCGAATGAATAATTGAAACGTTTGAAGTGAAAGCTTGTTTTGGTCTCCTCGTGTAATATTAGTCGCTTATTTGAACAATGATGATGATGCCACATTTAGCTGCAAAGATTTTTACGGCTGCAAGTTAAACCTTTTTTATTAACAACTAGAACAAATTGTGTTGTGCAATTTACAGATGTATGCGCCTTATTCTGTGTCTGCCCATCTGATTTGTTTTTTTTTTGTTTAATGAAACGTCGAGGGGTACAACAAACGAATCCCAGTGGAAAACAGCCATAGGGCGGCCAAACGTCTGAGCGGCAAGAGCCAATCAGCTTGAGACAGAATGACTGAATACTGTAAACGCTCTCGCATTATTTAAGAGTTTTTATCATGTGCAATGTCGCGGCTTCAACGGTTTATGCAGCTTTTAATTTTTGTAAGACATCCGTTATACCTTTGATAAAAACGTAGAATAGCACGTACCTTGTACTGCAGGTTCTGCTGTTATGGTTATTTAATCTGGTCTTTTAGTTAAGTATTATTGCTCTGTTATGCGACAGGGTTATTATCGTCTACACGGCACTTACGCTAGTCACTTTTTTTGTTGATGTACATGTTATTATGCCAAAGTTTTCCATCGTTTTCCCCAATACACACATGACTTTTTTAAGTTATAGATTATATAGCTGTGACTGGTTGTTTACATGAGTTTCTCATAGCTTTACACTCGAAAGAATTGTTTCTTTCACTTTTTCCTTTATTTTCTTTGGTGTCCATGTTATTGACATTTCACATGTTTTACATTGGATTTTTCTGCACATTCGAGTCGAGTTCCTGAAACTCACCTCTCAGACTACGCTAGACATTGAAATCATTTTATTGTTATATAGCGAGACATCATGGACAAAATGTGAAGCCTTTAAATTATGCTATTTATCTTATTTAGATAGTTTTAATACAAACGGTGTAGGTCCTTCTAGTTGTAAGGCCTTGGATAGTTATTGGTGAAAGTCATATGCTCTCAACACTTTTACAGTCTCTGTAGTTTTTATTTTCACTGGAATGAGATTCGTATGCGGTCTGTAACTATCAGCCTGTTGCTCTGTGTGTTGATGTCCTTTGGAGCCAGTGATACTTGCATAAAACACATCAGCCAACTCTTACGTTTGAGATGTGTTATTAAGTGTTTGATTGGTGGACAGTGCGTCTTTCCCGGTATAGGAAGGAACATTGTTGATTCATCTGTATAGACCCATATCATTTCCCCTAATTTATTTGTCATTGTAAAGTTGTACAGATGATTTTACAGCGTGGGAACTTGGACTGGATACATTTTTTAAAGCGTTTCATTGAATGTCTGTTTTTAGTTCTGATCTCATTGTATTTTAATGTATGTATCATCATTTTACACATTTTATTTCGATTGTTTTATACTTTTTGCATGTGTATATTTCTTTGTACAGAAACCATAAGTGTTTATGCGATACATGCTGTAAATATTTTCAGTTTTGTCATCAGTTATTTTGGAATTAAACATATGGAACATTGTCCAGGCTTGAGTACTGGTTTTAATCCGTTTTAACATTGAGTACCTGATTGTAGTCAAAGGGATCGCTCACTCACCCAAAAATGGAAATTCTTCCTGTTGT
Source organism: Triplophysa siluroides (assembly GCA_006030095.1). Classification (NCBI taxonomy): domain Eukaryota; kingdom Metazoa; phylum Chordata; class Actinopteri; order Cypriniformes; family Nemacheilidae; genus Triplophysa; species Triplophysa siluroides. The sequence continues at coordinate 574,971 of VCII01000193.1, forward strand.
TTAAAACATGCAGAACACAAAAGGTTTCTTCACAAATGGGGGTAGCCAAACAACATTGGACCCCATTGACTTGCATTGCATGGACACAAAACCACGGAGACATTTCTCAAAATATCTTCTTTTGCGTTCCACAGAAGATAGTCAAATACAGGTTTTACTGACATGAGGTTGAATGAGTGGTTGGATGGTCTTGGTGATTTAAAGCTGTGGTGAAGATCTTTCAGTAAACGCCCGGAAGACTGTGAATGGTTCGTAAGCCTTTTATTGCATCACAACTGAACACTACAGTGGTTTGCATTGTGTACAGAGAGAACATGGAAACATTGCACAGCAGTAACTGGAGATGCATTATTTACAAACATTGTTCTTAAATAACACGAATTCATAATTACAATATAAGAACTAAATGGAGACATTTGAATGCGAGCCAAGAAAGGACCAGATCAGTGTATGAACCTAATATAAACTTTAATGTAAAGCTGGCAATAAGCCGCATGTAATATGCATGAAATGAGCCCGTTTGCTGGACTAACTGCTTCATCTCGTATGACTGATTCAAATGACCAAATGCTAATTGACTGGTGTGCAGAACATCTGTTACTGACATTTGTGCTGAAGTGAATCTTCCTGTCGGTGGGTGTTTTGCCGAATGATATGCTTTGAATTACAGCCATGTCACTGTAATAATGACATTATCAGTCAACAGATGAGCTTGCTAGACACTATGGTGATGCTCAGCAGCTGTATATATTTCAGGCTGATTAACACACGCACACATATATTAATCCTCTGTAGAGTTATATCTGGATAGTGAGGAGTAATGCTCTATGGTGTCTTATAATATATACATTTTTGCCTGATTTACAGACAAGACAGAAACCAAACTTCAGTATTGTACTCAAACCACTCGAATTATACTCGGATATTTTACTGTGAATGACAGCAAAGACAGATCTTTTAAAATAAAGGAATGGTCATACAGTAGATATATACTTGTCAATGTTTGTGCACGAAATTACAAGAGTGTAAGACTTGGTAAAAAAGGTTTTGGTCATTATGCTGAATTACATACATGTTTTATACGTATTTTATATCCGGTACAGTAAAAGCCTTTAGGGTTAAAGCAAATGTCCTGTTGAGTTTATTTAATGTTATATAAATCTATCGTTTTTTCAAGTGGTGATATGACATGTTTTTTTCTGTATGTTTGTGCAACCTTTGTCACTTTAAGCTCCAAATTACATAAATCCGCTTCAGCCGCTCAGATTACACATGTAATCCTGGTAACTCTTTGGTAGGGTAGAATAGCATGAAAACTCTTTGTGCTCCTGTACACTTGAGAACTTGAAAAAACACATTCGCTGATATGACACTGAATGCACACAGGATTTTTTAGCCTGCATTATCATGGAAAAATGTTTAACACATTTATTCCTCAATTCTTACACTGCCACGGGAAGTTAATGTTCATACTGTGAAGTGGAAAATGTCTCTGCAGGAAACAAATGAACAAATGACCTGTAAAGCTTAAGATATTGTTGGGGATGTTCTCGATTTCATTTAGTTCATTTGCCGAGATAAATTCTATACATTGAGTGGCTATCAGTTGTTTTGGACTGTGGAATCTGCTTTAAATTTGATTTAATATCAAATACAAATCCATGACAATCGGACTCTAAAACAAAAAATCCAGATTATTGGTTTAATGTTGAGTCAACGTTGAGAATAACCAATTTAACATTGATTCAATATTACAACCATTATCTTTGCTATTTGGGTTACATTTGAAGGGAGTGTTTCTTTATATATTGACTTAAAACCTTAACAACAATCTCAACTGAAGGCTTTAACTGCGAAGAAATGTTGCATAAATCATTTTCAGAATAAAGGATTGGGTCCTAAAACCAACATCATCTCCCATTTTGCAGCCAAACTGGTTCTAAGGCGAACGGCTTCCCAGAAGTAAAAAAACCCTAAAGAAGACACTTTTAATATCACTGGAATAGACAAATGAAATGATTGTGATATTGTAAAGCGAGTGCCTGTGAAGTCTTTGGAAAACTTCTGAGTCCTGTAGTTGTTTGTATTTAAGGTCAGGGAGTGTATCGGGCAGGTTTCCACCAATAAGACTGACAATAACAGCTCTATGTACAATCCCGATATCATTTCTCAACATATGCGTTAAAAAAACTGAGGATGGAGCCAGAGGAGATTGTTTTATGAACATGGTAGTGATATTCAAAAGGCAAGGGTGTTTATCAATTTGGTGGAAATCGGACTCTTAGCAAACCTGCCATGGACCTGATTGACTTTTTGCGGTGTACATCAGGCAACGAGGTGGAAAGTGATCTCGCTGCTTTACTTGCGTCTTCCGTGACGGCTGTGCATGTCCTCCATGTTTACTCTTCCCCACACACCGATAACAAACGTTTCGATCTCGCATTCGTTCTCACCACGAGCGATGCGGAAGTACCCGTCCTCACCCCAGTTCTTCCCCCAGGAGTTTGGCCGCAATCTGAAGAGTGAAGAAGTGGGTTTAAACTCCATGAAACATGTAAAGATAAGCTCTGGGACCTAGAGTCCAGGTGACCATTATAACACTAGTGTACATATGATGAACATCACTTCTCACCCAGTACTTGTTTGTTCTGCCATTGTTATCCCTCTCCTCTCCCCATCTGAAAATATATGCGATAAATATATCAGGGTAAGAACACGTTTGTGTGATTGATCGCTTAAACATCGGTTCTGAAATAGATCAAATATTCCCACGTGTCCAGTTCTCAAAGAAAGGAAGAACATAAGCTCCAGGAAGCACCGCACCCGCCTTCTCGAATCTTCTCAAGATAAAAACAAACGGCTGAACCTTCACCGTGCCAAGAACTTCCTTTTGTTTCTCCACCCGTCCTTGTTCCACGCATCACAGCGCTTCCGTTACATACTCGGGTCTCACTGAAGTAGCTGTTGTCCCCTCAACGTCTTTCAACTGGGTTCAAAATGTTCGACAGATCAATCACAACTGGACATTCTTCAAAGGTCTATTTATTTGTTATCATCCATGTGGAATGTTTGGATTAAATATAGTCTAGCCAAGGCCTTTTCTAGATGAAGTTTTCCATTATGCTAGGGCACATTTCATTCTGTTCCCAAATAGCACATATCTGTCCTCCATCCCCACGGTGGGGGAGTAGTGTTTAGTACGTTCCAAAAAAAATACAAATAAAATGACCTAAATAAGAAATGCGCCCATATATGACACACAAGGGCCAGTTCGAGGGCCAAACCGGTGGCTAATATATTTGGCAAAGCCGGGAAAAGCATGGGTCTTGAGTTCTGCAGCGATCTTATCTCACCATGTTTTCTATCCTTGGTTCTGACAAATCACAGGCATACCACTGCCTCCAACCTGCCCTGACCTGCTGTGGGTTCAGACCTCTCTGTCTGCATTGCGAAGTCAGGATCAGTCCATCGAACAATGCCATTTCCATCACACTGGACATCAATGTGCTTTCCACAAACTTTCCCAGGCCCTGGGGCTTAGCCGAATGCAGCACAGTGGGATTTATCCCGTAAAAACATCACCGCTGCGCTTGTATGCCGACCGCATATCGACCCCTGAGCGTCTAGAGCAGGGCTAGAACTGCAGCGTCAGCAAGTGATGGGAGGTTTGGAGAAAAGCTGGTTTCAGACAGACTCTCGCTCAATATCACAAGCAATGAAGCATGTCACGTTTACACACATGAGAAGCAAGTCAAACTGTACAACCACAAAGCTACAGACTTAACACGTATAGCCGACCCGAGTCTGCCGCAGTGCTGAATAACAGTGCAAATATAGATTCACTGCCTGAAGGGCATCGGCAGATACTATATTGTTTCTGTACAGTACAACATAACAACCACATTCCTGCACACGTACAATCTCTGATATCACATATTAGACACACCTGTCCCAGAAATAAAAAAGCAAAACATGAAAACCAGTTGCAGGTCTTAAAGTGATAGTTCACCCAAAAATTATTTGTAATTCTGTCATCATTTGCTCACCCTCATGTCATTTCATACCTGTATAAATTAGATTAGAAAGATATTTGGAAGAATGTTAGCAATTTTCAATTCTGTGACATCATTGACTGCTACAGTAGGAAAAATGTAATGTTAGTCAAAGGTGGCCCAGAACTGCTTGTATTCCTAAATTCTTCAAAATATCTCACTTTCTGTTCAACAGAACCAAAAACTATATACAATATTTTTTTCCTACAAGGGCAGTGGGTGATGTCACAGAACTGAAAATGGCAAACATTCTTACAAATATCTTTCTTTGTGTTTAACCGAACAACGACATTTATATAGGTTTGAAACAACTTTATGAATGAGGATGCTGGATCTGTAGAGCATAAAATAATGTAGTCTGCTCTCTAGTTGAACATTCAACAGTGGAGAAAAGGGGTATCTGAGTCATAAACTACAGTCAGCGTGCTATCAGTGTTCGGTTTGAACATAGCAAAACCAGACAAAGGGTTTCATGGGTGTGTCCGGGGGCGGGGTTTCAAGGTCAGTCAACCAGGTGTTTTGTCTGCCAGTAACAAATAACATGCCTTGAAGTCAAACAAGAGGGGCTTCAATGTCTCTCTATTACATTCCCAAGAAACACCAATTGACAATATTTCCAAAAATTATAAGCTTGGCTGTTAAATTTGGACTGGTTGTAAACACCCGTTTTCGTCATTTTATCATCAGAGATGATAGGTTGTGGGAAAAAACGTACCCTGTTATCCTGACGGAGTGTGTTGCATGTTTGCGGTTCTGCTGAGGTTTGTAGTTATTGACATCTGTGTGTTTGTAAATTCCGCTCTTGTACACAAAGAAATCCTCGTGGACCTCCATGATGGCTATAAGAAAAACAAACAGAAGACACGTCCATTATGCACAGCACTGTCCTTTAGATAAACAGTACAACACAAAGGAACAACAATGAACGGCAAAAGCTTTGATTTTATGTCCAAAAATTCTCCCGACTCCAAGAATGATCTCTGACCTTCAGACGTCATTAAACCAATATTTAAAAGCTAATCCATAATGCTTATCACGCAAAGTCATGCTGTGGGAAATACCACTTTAAAAACACAATGACATAACATCCCACAACCTTCATGTTCCCTCGCAGATCAAAGTGAGATCAAAGTGAGATCAAAGTCGTCGCTATTACAATCGGAGTTCAAATAAGTTGGACTTCACGTGGCCACTGCTTAAATTCATGAGACCCGATACAAAACGTATGGGTGGACCAGTGACTCGGCAGTCCCATTGACGACACATTCCAGTTGGGTCATGCATTATTCAAGGTCTGAAGACTTTTATTATGTATAGTTTTTTCCAGACTTTACTGGAATATTCTCCGCTCAGACAATGATACATCACGGTAAACATGGCCCAATTAACACATTCACACTCGCACACAAACCCTTGCACCTCAGAGGCCATCCCTTCATCTCGGAGTCCTCAACCTAAACCAGAGGTTAGGCAGAATTTTTCTAAAGATTAGAAATGAAAACTGGCGCATGGCCAAGGTTCCCTCCTGTCTGGAACAAAACAACAGAATGCTGGCAAAGGATCATGGAACACCTGAACAGCTCCACACAAACACACACCCATCTGTACTGCACACTCATATTACGGCAGGGATTTTTCTCGAAAACTCGGCGCATAAGTGTCAAGTTTGAACTTAAAGCCTTCGTCCGAAATGACCGTTTATGACATCCATGGTGACGAATAAAACATGACACAAATATGAATCATTCTTGACTCCATTAACAGTCTTTAGCCGAGTGCTTTACTTCACTTTGTTTATCCTTTGCGGCTCACAGTGTTGCATAAAACGCACAATTCTGAAGAAATCCATACCTTGCACGGGGCCATTATCCATAATCTCCTTCATAATCTCCTTGTCCTGTGAGCGAGAGAGGAATCAACATGTCACAGTCAGTTCAACAAACTGGAATACCATTAAGTTTAATACACAAATTCCGTTACTACGGTACACCAAAGTGATCTTGGAGACAAAGAATGGACCACTCATTAACCACATTCCTGCGTCGCATGCACGGCCGTAGCCAGCTATGAGGTCACCGAGGTCCGGACCTCGGTCATTTTTTTATATTCAAAAATAAAATGTCAAGCTCTCTGAATGATTATTTTGCCATTTAAACCACCCCATATCATATGAGTGTTTGCAATTCATCATGTTGCTGCGAGAAGCTAGCGCAGTGAACGGGGCTTGAGAGCGCGTTGAGTGAGAGCGCGGGTATGCCTCCATTTGTTGCCAGATGCACCTATTATAGGTGTTTTTTTACTCGTTTTTCCAATTTATTGTGACACTTTGGGAGTCTTGGGACGTTTATAAAGTGTAAAGTTGAACGTTAGTGTTAGTGATATATTAATCTTATTCACAAAACACAAGCTTTGAACTTATTTCGGATATCTTTTTCTTTCTTTTTGAAATTGCTTGTTTTTCATAGCAATATCTGGCAACATTGTACATTAATAAAAAAAAAGCTTACAGACAAACTGTAACTTAATTGCTGACAGGAAGATACCACCATTGGTAAGACAAACGCAGTGATCATCGTTAATATCTGAAAGAAATGATTAACACCAACAAAAACAATAGCATAATACAAATATGTTTGTTACAGAATGAAATAGGCTATGCCATTGCCAAATAACGTTACTGACCAGCAGGATGACGTCTCATGCTCTTTAGTTAACCTTAAGTCATCAAAAAAACATAAATTAAAGCAGTGTTTTCAACTGGTGGGTCGCAAAAACGTTTTGAGTGGGTTGCGGAGTGTGCATTCAAAGAAACAACAAACGTAATTCTGTTTTTTTCTGACGCTAGACTTTTATTTTGACAGACGTGCGTGAAAGCGGTTGACTATCAAAAACGCTTTTTCCTCATTCAGTATCTTCTATGTCTAGTGAAAGGCTCACAGGACTGGCGTTGATGCATGTTCATCAAAAAGTTAAGCTGGACAAGGAGAGAGTCCTTAGACGGTGGGATGCCTCTGGCCACAGGAGGATACAGCTAGCTTTCAATGGAAAGGTAATGCATGTTGTAAAGAGTATAGTCATCCAACAGTCATTTGCATTTGCATTGATTATAAACTCTCTGTCTGAAGTCTGAATCTGTCTTTTTTTATTTTGTCATTTCAGTGAGCCAAGGAATGAAGAGTAGTACACGCACGCGCACACACACACACACACACACACACACGTCTGTGAAATGTAAAACATTATTTTGAATAAAAAAACTTTCGCAATCATCAACATGTCTGTCTATTTTGAAGTTTAGGAGTGCATTTGTGGGTGTTATTATAGCACAATTCTTAACACCTTACTTTGGACCTCACTAATTTTCAAACCCTGGTTACGGCCTTGGTCGCATGTGTAAGCTGTGGGGTTAAAAAGATCTCTTGAAGTATGTAGCCAACTGTACTGTATATAATGAAGAGTGTGTATAATGCGACGGATGGTAACGTATCGTTTAGGGAAGGAATAGGTTGAACCGTGACATGACTGCTTATGTAATCTCGGTCTCTTTAGACATTTGCCGAGTTATTTCTCCCTGTGGCTCTGGTTTGAAGGCTCTTGACTGATGAATAAAATAAGTGCAGATATGTGCACAGACGCTGGGTGTGAGGGAGAAACCTGTAAATCACTGACACGTTAACCAATGCGTACCAGAGATCTGTATGTTTTACAGCAGGAGTAAATCCATAATCTTTCATGAGCTGCAAATGCACTATGTGGACAAAATATTTACAATATGCTCGTGCTTGTTGAACATAGAACTTCAAAACCATTGGCATTTAGTAAGGAGTTGAGTTGCTAACTTTCCGCTAGACGTTGAAACCGGCACATGGCTGAGATTTGGTTGAGATCAGTAAGATCGGGCACGAATGTTGGTTTGCAGTGGGGGTTTCTATGTAAATTAAAGGGACAGTTCACCCTGAAATAAAAATGATGTCATTATTTATTCACCCTCATGTCATTCAAAACCTATGTATGACTCACAAAAGAGGATCTTTTGAAAAGTGGTTTTGTGTCCATACAATTGAAGTCGATGGGGCCGAGTGTTGTCTGGTTACCAACCAAACTTTTTGTTTTAAGCACAGAAGGAAAGTCACACAGGTTTGGAATGACACGAGTAAATGATGATACGTTTGTAATTCAGGTTTGCTTACATTCGATGACAGTCTGTATGGTGGGGTCGACTGATAGATGTTATTGTGGTAGCTGTGGCTGTTAGGACAATGTGCCGTGGCCTGTCTCTTCCCCCGGCCCACCGCTCGACTCTGCATCATACAGCGAGCTACTTCAGTGGGGGTCTGCTGAGGCAGAGAGAAGGGGTAACACTCCTCTGTTACCACCCTGAGAAACGACAAACCAGAGGTGTGCTTTAGTCACATGTATGCAAGAGATTGAGTTTAAAGATGGTACATGTCAAATATTTTCAGAATTACCCTCGTCGACGTAGGTACCACCAGGCCCCATCGATACGTCCCCCGGCACAGCCACCTTGGTGACGTGTGTCGCAGGAAATGAGATTCTGGGGTGAGAGCTGAGGGGTCATGTGACCCATCGACTGAATAGAGATTCTGTCTGATGCAACAGCTACAGTGAATCGGAGAGAAGCAGATATAAGAGAAAGGACAAAAGAACTTTACAGTGTTACATAATGAACATATAACTTTGTCCGCTTTGTTTTTTTTTGCTGACTCACCGGCGGTGGAGAAGGCCCAGGATGCATTGCAGTTGCCCTGGTCCAATGGCTCGTGGATTTTCCCTGGCCATTTTTCAGCTGCGTTGAAGTAACTTGGCAGATGATCGTTTCCATTCATATTCATCTGCAGAACATGAAACAAGTTTGAATGTGTTTCTCTAATGGCTTGCTGGAAAATTGCTGTTTTTTGAAAGAGGTTGGCTGTTTTAGCTGGTTTAAGCTGGCCACTAACTGGTTGACTAATAGAGATGTTCCAAAAAACAGTTGGATGTTAAGATGGTACAGCCACCTGGTACAGAAACTGGTTTTGTTGCTGATCCAAGACGGTGTACTTGAATAGTTTTCCATAAATGCTTTAATGATGTGGTTATGATGTGATATTTTGGCATTGTGGCACATAATGGTTTATTCCCATGTGTCTCTTTTTTAAAGGTCTCATAGTAAATGAGATGTCAACTGGGGCTCCAAAGTGCAACAGTGGCAAAATAAAAGCCTCATTGTGGTTATGTAATTGTGATTAGTGTGTTTCCTGAATTATTTCAGAGGGAAATAGTGTAATAATGTGACCTTTTTCTGAAAAAAGGTATTCCACCAGCATAAAGAAAATCCCAGTCATCACAATAATAGTCAAATAATTCACCCCATCTATCTAGATTCAGCAGTAAGTGTACATGTCCTAACCTCTTAATCTATAACTCTCTGAGTTATCTATAACGCTGTACAAATGTCTCACCCCAAAGGCTGGAACATGGAATTCAATTCATTTCATCACTTTCTCTCATGAGACATTATTCACCAGGCTGCTGCTCTCCCTCTTTGGTAATACACAGTTGCTGGTTTTTGTCCTCCTACATTCCAGCCTTTGATATTGTCATGATTCTCTTTGACAACTAGCAGATATGATCCAGTGGAATGCAGGTGGTTGTCAAGTGACCTGTATTGCAGTGATTTGTAGAGTCTAAAGGGCCCCTGTAGGGCCACAGCTTGGAGAAAACGAAAGGTGTGCCCTTAAGCTCAGATGAGAGAATACAAGGAACGTAAAGACTCAAGTGTGTGTGCCAGAGAGAGAGAGAGAGAGAGAGAGAGGGGGGAGGCCAAGCAACTTTTTTATTTAAAATAATTAATTTGTAATATTTCTTAATACTAATTAATTTATTATAATATAAATCACTTATAATTTTATAAATGTGATGTTAATTGTAATTCTATTTATTATTATATAATTTAATATTTTTAAATTAAATTATATTTAAAACACAATTTAGGTATTTTGTATTTATTCAAAAAAAAATATTTTTAATAAAATAATACATTTTTGATAATTGACAAATACAATTTTTTATAATAAATGAAATACTTAAATACTTGTTTTATCTATGCCAGCATGCTACTTTAATGACTAAAAATTAAGTTTGTAAATAAGATTATTAAAAAATTGGTGCACATAGAATCAGGTTGTCCATCAACTAAAGGCATGTCACTTTACCTTTCTCCCTCCCAGGGTCTAACATGACCAGTTCCTGGTTTGAGAGCAGGTCTGTGAAGTTTAGATTTGTCTTATAAGCAACAGAGACACGCCAAATGATTCCAAAATGGTTACCGGCATCCCATCAGTAGATATTTATTAGACAATGATGTGGGGTGAGAGAGAAAAGTGTCTTAAGAGAGTAAACAGGCAGATTAAGGGGGAAGGTGTCAGTCCATATTTACTTGGGAAAAGTGGTGGAAAAACGCATCCTCTGATGAGATTGTCTCTCATGTTCTGTAATATACTGGTGCGGATCACATGCATCTTTAACTTAAAGCCTCAGTGAGCCACATCAAACTACACACATCCAGACAGTCTCATTTGGAATGCAGTTACTGTCCCATAATGCACTTTACCAAACGATGCATCACAGAGATCAAAGAACAGTCTGATTTCTTAAATCCTGCCTATTATTCTCGCTTTGATGGTTCATCACCACAAAGTTATGGCAGAGAGAATTTTCAATCAGACAGCCGTCAATAGGCATAATCATGAAACGGATGAAGAGATTATCTGATCTGCAACTGTCTCGTTCAGGAGCTGCTGCCGCGTTGACTCACCTGGATCTCATTCATGTTCATGATGGTCCGTGAGGGCCGCTGTGTTCCCAGGCGATACCGCAGACCCTCGTCCAGGGTCATACCCCAGAAGTGGCTGTAGTTTGCTGCCCTCCAGCTAAAAAAGTAAAAAAGAGAGAGGAAGAGATATAAATGTTTATTTGTGCACTTGTTATATATATACAGTATATATATATCATAAATTGTCTTATGACTATAGGGAATGATTGACGCTTACCCATAACCTCTACCGTTGACTTCCTGGATCATGTCAGCATCTATCAGGCAGGCGTGATGCTCACATTCCCAACGTCCATTCTGACCACACGTACTGCGGGAAACAAAAACAAACATTCAGTAAACTGAGTCTGACGATTTTCCGGCAAGCTTCGTTGCCTTTAAAATCCCTCATTGTGTGACTTCAATAACTGTACAAATGGTTGATGATGGTAAATGATGACAGAATTTTCATTTTTGAGTGAACTATCACTTAACTCATAGTCAAACGTTTCCAATAACATTCTACAGTACGTTTTGTTTGCCAATTCCCTTTATTCAAGTTTAATGCTGTAACACTTTATAAAAATGAAAAAAAAACACTTGAAAAAATAACTATTGTTGATCAGAAAATGGCTATGATAAAATATATTGTCACCTTGAGTAGCTTAAGTGTGTTAGGAGCTTTTTCAAAGAATAGCTTGACTTTTAATTTGACAGACTACAGTTCTAATGTAGCTTCCCAACAAACTATTAAAATAATAAACAATGTAAACTATTTCCACAAGTAGAGAAGGAAAATGTTCGACGAAAAGAGACGAAACAATGAAGCAACACAGCGGAATTCTAAACTTGAGACAAATCAAGAGGAACAAAGTGAGATTGAGACCAAGAGAGAGAGGGTACTGTAAGCCTTTTAAGGCAGCTCTCGCAGAAACATCCATTTTTAGTCAGTCTATTTAAGGGAGGAGGTTCAGTAGGCCTGGCATTTCACAAGAACATGTCATCACGTCTAGTAGTGACTCGTTGCACTTCTGCTGAGTCATTCCTAGAGAGCAGATAAGAAATGCTCAGAAAAGTGATATGAAACATCAGCATCTAACTCATCTAGTACCACCTGGGTCAAGAATACCTCAGAAGGAGAAGACAGAACAAAACCCTCAAGCAACCACCCAGTACAATATGTACAAAAAAGTACATACTGGCAACCAGCCGGAACATCCTAGCATGACAATGACTTTTCTCCCTTTAGAAATCCTACAATCTACTTGCTGAAATAGCTGATACGACTTATCTGTGCTTCTTCTTGCATCCATAGTATTTTGCAATGATCAGCAAATTCAGTACCTCTTCAATCACAGCAGCACAAACATGTCAACTCACACAACACTTCCCAGAAACAATGAGTATCTACAGCGATCTGTCAGGAACGAACTACAACAGTTGTGTGTATGTGGAGCGTTGGCTGGTTTCGATTGGAGGAAGCAGGCACCTTACAACCTCTTCTTTCCTTTGGCACAAGACCTGTTTGAATAAATGCACGAATGTTTGTCAGACGACAAGAGTTCAACATAAATTCACACACGAGCGCACAGCAACGCACCCTTGCCGGGTAAAAAGTAACAAAGGTTTTTCAAGCGCAAAGGCAGCACGTGACCTCTTATTCTGTCACGCACAAATCCCGATACAAGGGTCACAATCTGACGTCCCCTGTGTTGCAGAGCAGATATATTTGTGTACTTTCTCTTTATTTACATTTTTCATCTTTTCAAGGATGACAGCAGAATGGATGCATGGGCTCCAGATCTCATCTGATGTCTCTCAGGCGTGCTGCTGATAGAGGACCACAGGTAAGGATGGCATTTACAGCGACAGAACTAGAGCATTTCATGCGCTTCAATAACCTCAAAAAGATTTCACAAAAGTGTGATAACATCACAAGCAGGTGAGTGTAAGGGCACGCTTCACCACCAGCACTGCTCTTCATTTCGCTGATTCTACAGGAGCCAGCGGGTCTGCTGCCCTTATGCCAAACGCACGGCTCAGTCCAGTGAGGCCTGAACTCAGGAAATCTCTGGATTACAGAGGTGAATGCGAACCAGGAGGGAACAACAACTCTGCTGGGATGCCAGCCAGCATTTCATCTGGCTCTTCCACCACAGGATGCGAATCTCTATATGCAGTTACTAGAGAATGTGAAAAAGATCTGGATCAAACTAGAACCAAAGTGAACTGAGATAACAGGGATGGGACAGGAGGGGGAGACCTTGCTGTTGTTGTGATAACACAAAGCATCGTCACGCCAGACTGCCAGATAACATCATATCACATTTACAACACACTGTTGTGTTCAGGGCTTAATACGATACGCGACCCTCACATTGAAAACTTAAATGTTTTACTGTAAGACTGTAAATCTTGTATGTTTAATGTATAAAATATTTAAACATCATGGGCTTTGGATTGATGGAATGTTCTTGCTCATGTAAATTGCAGCCACTGCCACAAACAGGTATAGGAAATATTTGCACTGGGACCACCGTGTGAATACACTACACCAAAAGAAAAGAAAAGAAAAACGAGACCTGGTGGTAGCATTACAGCACATTTTTCCAGAGACAATACCCATATCACTGATGTGTGAAGAAGCTTTGGCATGAGGGTATGGAATTCCTGCTGTTGTATTTTGTCTAGCCGTCACCAGTTTCTCACGAGCAATGCACAATACAGTGATAAAACACTATCACACAGGATGGTGAGATGCTTTTGGACCAATAAAAACTCATCCAACCTGCATGAGAAAAGTGAGAGAGGTGCTGGGATATTTAAGATTACACGTAGAATGAAAGCGTGGTTTTCACAGCAGAGTTCAGGAGGTAATGTAATGTCAACTTGAAAAACTGAATTGCATTATTTTACTTTTTTAAAACTTTTTTTACATACATTTTTATGCATTTAGCAGACGCTATCCAAACCCAGTGCATTCTATCTATACAATTTTTATTAGAGAGTGTATTGCTGGCAACGAATCCATAAACCAAAACCATTTTTTTCCTGATTTTAAAATGTACTATTTATAGGCATGTGTTTAGGTAAAATTATCATTTTCGTTTCATTCTGTGAACTACTAACAACACATATAAATATATATTATATATATATACACATATATATATCTTCCAAACATCAAATAGAAATATAGTTTCTATTTGCATGTATTTTCAGAAAATGAAAACTGGAGACACAGGTCAAAATAACAGAAAAGATGCTCTGTATTTTTTCAACTCCAATACTCTAAAGAAAACAAGTTGATATTCACCTTTAAGCAATACAATATTAACAGTAATATTTGTAAATGTGTTAAGAAAAAGTTCAAAAATATTTTTTATGTGATAACCAAATTTTTATTTCATGTTCATATTTCAAGTATTTTCATGCTGTCAGTCTTTAACATTGCTGTTGGATGACTTTATGTCACTCCTGAGTTTTTTTAATTCAACAGATCCTGGACTGAACTGCTCACAATACATCTACAAATGCTGCTTAAAGGAAAATTTGGAATGGTCTCTAAATTTTTTCTGTGCCTGTACAATAGATTTCATGATGTAAAATAATGGAATTCCCTGCGGTTATTGACTGTGAAGGTACACTGACTCCACAAACACTGCTATAGTGGAATGTGCTGCTATCTTGACTGGAGCAAAGGATTAGATTGATTTTCTCTGAAGAAAGATAATCCTATTAGTGTGACACAAGCCTAAGGTAACTATATGCATGCGCATGTGCAGTACATGATTCTGCGGTGTATTTGTACCGTTTAAATGCATTAGAGCAACAAGGGCTCTGAAGGTGAAGCAGGTGTCTAAAAGCCTTGAATATGAGGAATGTGTGGAATCTATTCAGGACCGGAGGGTGTAGGGTCTAGCAAAAACTCTCTAGGTCTGTAAAAAAACTTGCCAACTTGTTAATATTACCATTAGTGGCCTTGTATTGGTAGATGCGCAGTGCCCTTGAAAAGGACACTGTGTTAATAGTGCTATGACCTAACAGAGAAAGAGAGAATACGGATATGCATGTGCTCTTTAGCTCTGAAACTCACCACAAGTTACAGTTCTCTTTGTAAGTTGCTCCTGAATGAAACCTCTGGCCGTTTCTTTCACAAGAACCTGAAATAAACAAACATCAGTAACTCATGAGTCATATGGCACACACAAGAATCTCATGAGGTTTGAGGGAAAAAATAGGAAGATACACATATGTATTGCGAACCCCAGCATTTGGATTCAAAAGTGATTCTCCTAAAGTCCATTTTTCTTACCCCACTGGCAGATTCTTTTGCTTTTTAAACATAGACTTACTTCTTAATTTTCTTTACAAGAACGTATTTTAGGTCACTTTCCTTGTCAAGTAAATGTATCTGGATTTAAGAATTCTTAGATATTTGTGCCAAAAAACAAACAAAAATGCACTAGATTGTGTTGTGTTTTGGGGTTAACGGGAATATCTGTAATATGAACGGATGATGTCCTGTCAGACAATTGCCAGAACGTTTTCCTTATATGTTTTCTTTAAAAAGATCCTCCACCCAAAAATTTAAATTAAAAAACACCCCCAGGATCTTTTTTCATACTAGTTAATACTGCCGTACTTGAGGGTGAGTAAATGATGACAGAATTTTCATTTTTGGGTGGAGTCTCCCTTTAACAATGTAGAATTGGGGGTCTACAAACTCTACATCTACAGTATTAACTCGTGCTCATAAACACACGCACACCTCACGCAACCTCAACCATCATCTTAACAAGAGGTTAAAAGTGACTAGTTTGAGAGCCACTGAGAGGAAATGCGCTTTCATGTATGAACTGTCCTGTATACGAAAGTGCCTTTCAAAAAAAATTCAGTGATTTCTCAGCCCTCTCTGTCTGCGTGAAGGTGCGCTGTGATCCATGAAATCGTTCCTGCCCTATAGACATGATTTACCCTCCTTTAGCAAACACACATTGCACACATACCTGTTGTGATCTCTCCCTCCCTGCAGTCATCCTGTCCACCCCCCCAATCCCCTTTATGATACATTACAGGCATTCTTTCGGCTGACCTCCATTCATTGCTCTCTGCCTTCTGTTCTGCTCTTTTTATGATAAGGCTACTGTTGTCTCTTCATTATTAGGCCTATTGCTAAACATTTTACACCTCAGTGGTACTACGCCACCACAGTGGGGTCTAAGAGGCAACAGCGGCAGGAAAACATTAACAGAGAAGTATGTGGACTCAGGTTTTCCATTACAACTTTAGAGAATAACTAACCTTTAAGAATGGTTTATTCAAAAAAGGACATTTGGCATAATATATTGACTTACTGGTGGGGTACGGAGGAGTTGTCCCCAAACAGTGACTCCAGAAGTCAGGACAACAGTCGGATACGGTGCGGTTGCAGAACAGGTCGCAGTAACAGATCGTGTCCATGTACGGGACAGTGCACTGGTCATTTCTGCCCGGGCAGCAGCCTCCTCTCCTCTCGCAGTATGAGCCGTACGGATCGCGGATGCCACTCAAGTGCAGCGGGCCGGCCAGTTCTCGCTTGGTGCGGGTCCTTGACGACATCCCCCCCTCCAACATCAGGAGGAGTACTGTGATGATGGCCAGCATCAAAACCTTCGACATCGCTTATCTGTCATAAAGAAATCGATATAACAAAACATTGCATCAGCCATTAGGCTCAAAATTCGAAAACAGAATTCAATTTGGAGCATTATGCTCCATCCCGCAGCAAAAAATAAACAATTGATGTCAAGTGATGCGATTATAGCAGAAATAACAGTTGTTTGTCCATTTGTGCGGATAGGAAGCAACAGATATGAGAAACACAACTTTGGTGGAGTGGTATACGCACAGAGAATGTCACACAGTGAACATGAGGGTTGTTTTGCATCCTTTCCCGAACTCAAGGCTAGAAGCCAACAATCTGTGAATGTAAACACGACTGATAAACAGACGTTTCTCTTGTTCTATTTTTGATAATGCCCTCACCCTGCAAAGAAAATAACAGGACCTTTTACAAAGCCAGTCTAAACCTGCAAAGACCAGCAAACCAGCCTAGGGTGTTTCTATCCGGGACGCTTGTTCACAAGTAGTTTTATAACTTTATCTGTCTGCTAGAGTTTCTGTCAGACGGTCGATCTATAGAGGTGTGTACAGAAAAGCAGGGTGGTGTCATGTGACTCAGGCTTTAATTCTGCAGACTTCCAGCCCAGTTTTTATTGACTTGTTAAAGCGTCCAGAAAGACTCACAGGACTGAATACTGCTATGCAAACACGGTCATACATTTACATTTAGTCATTTAGCAGACGCTTTCATCCAAAGCGACTTACAGAGAGTTCAGGGAGCAATAAGCGATATGTCATACACAGTGTTGGGTGTAACTAGTTACTAAGTAATTAGTTACTGTAATTTAATTACTTTCCCCTTGAAAAAGTAAAGTAAGGGATTACT
Source organism: Triplophysa siluroides (assembly GCA_006030095.1). Classification (NCBI taxonomy): domain Eukaryota; kingdom Metazoa; phylum Chordata; class Actinopteri; order Cypriniformes; family Nemacheilidae; genus Triplophysa; species Triplophysa siluroides. The sequence continues at coordinate 592,327 of VCII01000193.1, forward strand.
CTTATGTTTTCTGTAATTTAATTACAGTTACTTCTTATGTAATTAAACTAAATACTTTGTGTAATATATGTGTGTGCAATAGTGGAATTGACATCAAAATTCAAAGTCTAACTTGTAACTTGTAAAATGTATAATTCTCACATCTGTCATACGTTGGTCAGTTAATAGAGTACTTTAAATAGTTTAATATTATTTATTTGAATGAATTAAATAAGTCGTTTCATGTCAATCCTTGAATCACTTAACTAAACAACGTTGATGTAGGATATAGAAAGTAATTAGTAATAAGTAACTAAATACTATTTGGACAGAGTAATTTGTAAAGTAATCTAATTACACTATTGAATATGTAATTAGTAACTAGTAACTAATTACTTTTCAGAGTAACTTACCCAACACTGGTCCTACAGGAGCAATAATACAATACAGTAGGTGGTAGTACAAAGTTATACCTTGATATATTTAACATTGACTAAGAAGATGTCAACGACTGAAATCATGGTCAAATGTATTATTGAAATCAAACTTTGATGCCCCTTATCTTATATTATGAGACTTTTGCCTGGATTGGGTTACACATGCTTGGAATCTTAAAGGTCCAGTGTATGACATTTAGTGGTACCTAGTGGTGAGGTTGCGAATTGCAACCAACAGCTCACTCCCCCCTCCCCATCTTCCTTTTGAAGCACTACGGTAGCTGACGCAAACGACGTCAAGTTTTCGTTTCTTTACCGAAGGAGATAACATTTATGAAACGTGCTCCAAGCAGTTTGTCCATTTGAGGCTACTGTAGAAACAACAAGGCGAATTCCATGTAAGGGGACCGACGGTGTATGTAGATAGAAATAGCTCATTCTAAGGTAATAAAAACATAACGGTTCATTATGCAAGGTCTATATTCACCTCTGAACACATAGCATTTCTGTCAGTTGATCCTCCAAAAAAATGACACATTGGACCTTTAAATATATTTATATATTTTCTCTTATGAGAGCCTTAGTGTAATCTTTTTGAGCAAAAATAACTCACAATTTATTTGTTTAGAAGTAATAGAAGTTATTCGACTTTTCAGCTATTATCACTGTGACTGGCAGGTTTCTGAACAAAGAGGCGCCATTTGAGCATTCAAGCAAACCCATAAATAAACCAAAAACATTCCTATAATCCACCGCTCAGTGTTGTGACACATACTAAATCAGTCAGGATTAACATTCGAACACTAATGTTCAAATAAATGTGCTTTATTATTCAGCATGCTCCAAAACCATTGTTATTGGTAACTGTAGTGCGCAAGGATAACTACTGATGGTGTAATTTCACCGTTAATCCATTCTACCTGGTTTCTCTAAGATTTTAGTGAAGGATTAAAAACTTATTGTGGCTAACTATTCACTCGTGTTTGCTTTAAGCGGTGTTTGTTTAAACATTTCAGAATAAGCCCCTTCATAAAGCAAGAGGAGACACAGTAGCTGACGTTGTGGAAATAAAACCGCTATCAAACGATCATTATAAGGGAAACAGCAACTTCCTGCAGACAAAACCAAGACAGGAAAACACTGTCTTATTAAAGGGATAGTTCACCCAAAAATGAATCATCTGTCATCATTCACTCACCCTCAAGTTTTTCCAAAACTATAATTCTTGATTATGTTGAACACAAAGGAAGATATTTTAAAGAATGTGGGAAAGAAAACAGTGTGGGGCACTATTGACAACCACAGCTTTTGTCCTATGGAAGTCAATCGTGCCCCAGAACTGTTTGGTTACAAGCATTCTTACAAAAATCTTTCGAGTGTAAAGCAGAGCAACGAAATTTACACAGGGTTGTAACAACTTGAGAGTAAGTAAATGATGACTTTTTGGGGGAACGATCCCTTTAAAGCTGTTCGGTTCGGACATCAAACTTTTTACAGACAATTTTTTGTTTTCTTTTGAGTGGCTATAACGTTGACAAAGTACTGCCAGCACTTGTTTTCATCTGTGGATTTCATCTTCCTCTAGCTCTTCATCCTCATCTAATCATATTACTGGTCCTCTCACCGGCCCTCCTCGAGAATAATGCCTTAAGTTCACACGAAACTGCACTCAAGTCTTTTGTGGTCGCACGTTCTAAAGATTAGAGAATTGACAAAGACAGAGGGGGCGGAGCTCAGGGTACAGAAATAGCATCATTAATTACCCAATCGGCCCACCAGGCACAATGTCCCCCACACAGACAAAGAACAGCCCCGGATGTCCATCGCTGTGCAGTTTTATGCATGACTGTGCCTTTAGTCGACCATTCCACACAGAAACACTGAGGCATATGGCAGCAGTGTTATGGTGGCATTATAAAGCCAGTCTTTCACGGGGCCCGTTTGACCCCGCTGTCAGGGCAACTGCTCCAGTCAACATCAGCTGTAATGTAACTACAGTGAATGGATCATCTGGATAATTTTGGTGTTTGAGGTCTGGATGATGTGCGCTTGCTTCCTCACAGCGGGGCTGCAGCATGTACAGACGTGTTTTTACATCACAGACAGCCCGCAGGATATAACTCAATGCAGAATAGAATGTTAAACAGTGCTACTAATGCACAGTACTGAACAAGCGTGCAGTCTGCCATCTGACAAATGATACATCGCTTCTGCACATCAAGACTTTGAGCACAGCATTTAACCAATGAGCAGAGAATATATGAGGTAATGTATCAAGCCTCAGATATTTATTCAGGTGCTTCAATGTACGCAATCTGAACCAGCTACAACACAACAAAATCCTGTCTGAACAAAACAGAATGAGAATAAAGAAAGCGAATTACAGCTATTATCTGGTTTTACTATTTTACAGACGCGTTGGTTTTAAAGCAACAGTTCAATTATTTGATCATTTACGCACCCATATGTCCTTTCAAACCTGTGATACTTTCTTTTGCAGAAGAAGATATTTTGAGAAATCTTGGTTGCCAAACAACACTGGACCCCGTTGACTTATTGTAGGGCCACAAATCCATTTCTCAAAATATCTTCTTTGGTGTTCCACAGAAGAAAGAGTCATATACATGTTTTGAACGACATTAGGGTAAATAAAAGATGACCGAATTTCAGAGTTCACTTCAAAGGTGTCTACGAACATGTTAAACGTTACATTACTCGATTAAAGTAAACCAAACATTTTGAAGTGAATATCCTAAATAGGATTTTAAGAAAGACAAAAATAGAAGATGAAGACACATAACTGACTAGAAGCAGGACTAGAACTCTCGACATACACACTTAATCTTACGGTGAGATATTGGACCTTTCTAGCAGATTCCATGCATATCAGCAGTGACACGGTCTTTGAGCCGTCAACGGACTTTAACACTTTCACTGTAACTCGAATCAAACACTTTACCTGAAGTGTAATGCTGAAAGGATCAAGAAACAATGGTGGTAAAATCCAGCACCAGTGCTCTCACCGCTTAACGTTTTCCTGCACAGACTTGACTTTTTAACTTTTATTACAGTTTACAACACAGCTCCAGGGCAAAAATGCCACTGAAAGTGACAAAAAGGCACCAGGTAATTTAAAGTGAGGCAGTAAAATCAAATAGAATAAGAATCAAATTAGCAAGTAAGCATTTCCAGGTGCGAATATAATAAAAGTTGGCCCTCAATATAAAAAATATCTGGTTATTTAAAGACACATTTGCAAGTAAACATTGCATTTATGAACACTGCATTATCCCAAAACTCCCATAATTCCTTTGAATTTAATAACTGAATTTTAGACAAACAATTTTTAATTGTATCATGTTGAGCAAAAAGTAAATAAAAATAAACAAATACAGAAAATAAACATAATATCGTATATTGACTATAGACTTAAATATAACATGCAAATGAGCAGTAACATGTTTTAACTGTGACAAATTAACTTTTATGTACATTTAATATATGAAACCCCATCTTAAATATAAATATGAATAAAGAGAATATTGTCAATATTTGTTATCTAGAGTCTAGCACCTGTCTGAATTACACACCTGTCCAACACCTGCATGAGAAAGCAAGTGGAGGAGGTCACACAGAACACACAAATCAAATGGCCAAAAACATCCCTCACCTTGTTTAGTGAAATAAAATCCTTCCTGTGGTAAATCCAGTAGAAAAATGTGATCCTGTCTCTTTTAAACAACAGGTCAAGGTACTTGAAAGTAGTTGAACACACTTTCTCTCTTACGGTGTTCTGTCTGATCTTTAGTCACACTCTGCTTGTTTCCTTTCTTTATATAGAGGCAGGGCAAGCCAGGCGACCCACCCCTTCTGTATCCTCCCTCCCCTTCTTTCACTTTCTGTCTCCTTCTGTCCCCCTCCCACACCAGACACAACACACTCCTCTAGGACATGGAGCTACTTTAGGTTAACCCTTTTTTCGTGAGGTTGTTGCCAGAGTGTATCAGCTTTATATGATCTTATCTTTCCATGCCAGACTTCTCCTGTTGGCTACTTCATTGTTAAACTTTGTGTAATCTTTTTTATACCACTATGCCCCTCTCTCACTCATTCTTTCTTTCTTTATACACGAAGGTCAGTTTAGAGGCACGATACTTCACCACCTGCTGGTCAACTGGACAACTACATGTATAAATCAGTCAACTACGCATCATTTGCTGAATTGAAGTACCACTTCGTAATCTCAAAACTCTCATGGCTTATAATGAGATTAAATATAGAGCAAATGGAAACTTTGACTCAAGTCGCATACACTGTAAAAAAAAATATATATATTGAAATATTTTTTACCGTATTTCAAAAACACGTGAAAAATCTGTAAATTACAGTTTGTTAAAAATCTGCTAAAAAAATTATATTATATTTTATTATACGTGAAAATCTATAAAAAAAACTAACATTTCTATATATTTCTCCTAATAGAACAGAGAAATCTCATAAATGATTTCTCTCAGAAGAGATCTATACCTCTTTCGCTCTCTACCAAATAATCAAATTTTCCCAAATTACATTAAATTGACCAATTTATAGTTATATCTAAATGAATGTCACAACTCCATACTTTTATGTCATTTAAAAATAACCTCATTTGTTTGTTTAAATGTTTCCTCAGCAATTTTAGCAGGAATATTTAAGACCAAGTCTATACTGTACCTAAATCAAAAACAACAGAGAACTCTATGAAAAAATCAACCTTTGAACAATAAAATGTTCCTCTGCTGGGTTGCTGAGGCAGATATAGACCAACAAAGGTAACTATGCTGATCACACAATTTGACATTTACTTTTTCACATTATGCAAATGATTACAAGCGCTTGCAGCACTTTTTGAGACTTTATTAAAGTGCAAAAATGTTCCAGTCGACTACTATATAATCAGCTGTACTGTTCTGTCTTTTTCCCTTGTTTTTTCCTTGTGCCATGTGTTTACCGAAACGTCCTCCATAATATTATTGAATATGATGTGGGGAAAAAAAGGACACGCCACACATGTGCACACATAGTCACATAGGGTGCAGCAGTTCCACAAACACACTGGCGGTATTGTTTAAATTCTTCCTATGACTAATGTACATTAACCTCCCACTTGTTTCGGTAATATTACAGTATAACTGCTTGCGTGAATGAGTCAGTTCAGAGGACCACCGCGTTTTTACATTGAGCCAGTGATTGGAACCACATGAACTGGAATAACCCCGAGGGTTCCAATTGGTGACCCCCATTCATTAGCCTTTGCTGTGAGTGATATGGACGCATGATTCAAGGACCAAGCATTTACTACTGGTGATTCACACAGTGCACATGATAATGCTCAGTGCTGAAGATTTCACAAGGGTGTGTGGGCACAGATGAGCTGTGAGTCAGAAATGAGAAGTTTAACATTAATGTCCATTTTCCATCAGGATTGATAAATGCAGTTCCCCAAAACACTGCTGATGCATGTTCTGAATGCACAAAGGTCAAAGAGAGAGACCCGGTAACGCTGGTGAACTATTGAGACATGTCGCCCATCATATACTGTAGTCATTCTGGAACAATCTGGCTTTTTGTCCTCAGCAGAACAGCAGCAGAAACACACAGCAGACTCTTAGAACAGATGCAATGTGTCAACAGGACAACAGGCATTTGATACGGCGAACATTAACAACAGCTTGTTTGCGTGCGTGGTGGGGTGTGTAAGTGTTCAGATGAGCCTCTAATGAATTGATGAGTCAAAAATGACAGAAGCTCGTGAAGTGATGTCACTCCCAGACCCAGATCTATGCTTGTTTAATAGACAAAGTGTCCAGAACATTTTTTTGGTAATATTGAGAAACATTGCTTCCGAAATAGAGATCTCCATGTTCCACATTTTCATAGGAGAAAAAAGGTTTTGAGGATTTTGAAATCAGCATACTTTTGGACACTTACTATTCACATTGCATTAAAATAAATAACAAAATATCAAACCAAAAAGAATTCATATGAGGTAATATTCTCTTTATAATATTTTTCGTGTTCTGTGATAACATTATCTGCATTAGCTGAAGAGCTGATGTTTTAAGAGCTATTCTATTGACTCTGGTTACATTTTTCTGACAGTAAAACAACTAGACTGCACAAAGTGCAAATATATCTCAGTGTCCTTTGTTTGAGAGTCATAACATATGTGTGCCCCAGTCATGATCTAAAGCTTTTACTTTGGAGTTGAGATTAAGATCAAAGATTAAGGTATGACACTTAAATAAAACTACTATCCTGACTTCAAGATTTTGACATTTTCAACTGACACTTGTTAATCATATCATTTGTATTTATTTAAGTATTTTTTTTACAAAATCAAACTGAAAGGCTGAGTTTAAGACACAATGACCTATACAAACATTGTAATAAAAATATATTTTTTAGTAAAAATAAGATCAGTCTGGACAACTAAAATTTGGAGAAAATTTAAAGATCGCCATAAATACATGATAACTGAAAAAAGAATTAAGGAGAATCTTAAACATAATTGGAAAAACTAGGACTATAAAATAATAAATAAAATTACATGAGTCTGAAAATACATCAGAAGTAATTAAAAACTAATAAACTGATTGATGATAAAACTAAAAGTCTTTGCTTGACTATAAGTCAAGTCATAAACCAAAAGTAAACTATGCTAAAAGAACAAATTCGAACTAAAATAAAATACAGATAAAAAAATAAAAATTAAAATGTTATTAAAACGTAAAAAAAATGAATAGCCCATTGAAATTCTAATCAAATTCTGAATTTGATTTGTAATTGGAATTTTATGGCTCAGCCTTTTCCACAATTGAGAAATCCTTTCATTTTCGAGCTGACAAAGAACAAATTAAGAAAGTCTTCACTAAACATTTACTTACTTTTACTGACTATTTCAGAAAAAGCTTTATAAGCATCACAAGACCTACTCTGAGTCATCTTTTCTTGTTAGCTCATCATTCAGCAGAAACACTCTTCCCATAATTGACTGATAAAGTTTTGTATCTACCATTTACTCTCTCATGTGGTTTTCCCTTTGATTTCCCTATATTACTTTTTTTCGACACACAGGTCTGAACCTGTTCTCATCCATCGCTCATCCTCTCCTGTGTTCTTCTATCGAATCATGAATAAGACCTCATCAGACTGAATATGGCTCTCACACTTTCCATTTGTTGTGTTTTTATTTATTGTTGATTATTTACCATTCTACACCTAAAAACGCCATGTGTTACAGAAGTTGTTTTCATTGTCCTGTTTTGCTTGACATAATGCTTATGATCAAAGTATAACAGTGACTGAAGAAAAGTTACACATGCTGAGACTTGCTGCTTTTATTGCTGCGTATGTGTTATTTTTTCCTACTACCTTAAACATCCTCTCTCTCTCTTACCAAAATAATCCAGGAGGTAGAATCAGAAAAGCAGATCTCCCTGAGAGGACCTAATGCCTTCTGAAAAGAACAAAGCTGAGTCCTACTGACCACAAAAACAAATCTTCCAGTTTAAGCCAAAGCAAGCAAAGAACGGTGCCCCTGAAAGACCGCCCTCCCACTACTGTTGCTTTGCAATTCAATTCAATCGTATCTGTATTAGGTTTTTAGAGTCGGGGCCTCAGATGGTTCTTTCCACCCCCACATTGTATAGCGTGACCCAGAGGGACTGTCCCATCCTGTGGTATCCATCAATTTACGATCAATGTCTGTCACCCATTTCTTCCCAGCCCAAACATCCCCCACCCAGCACATCACTTTGGCCCTTTGCATGTACAGTGTGTGTACTGCTCATAACTAATTCACACACTCAGAAGTGTAAACGCTGACTGAATGAGACTCAAGATCAGACAAAGCATTTTGCTATGGCATCGAAGCTTCTGGTAAAGCTCCAGTGTACTTGTTTGTGGCCATAAGGTCTGTGTTTTGCTTTTAAAAACAGCTTTTGAAACCTGTTTTAGTACCGAGAATGGCCAAGAGCAAGACCTCAAAGCAACAAAAACAGAACGCTTTCAAAGGGCCAACAGGGAAATGTGTGTGGGCAGACGGCACAGTCCTTAAATTTCTAAAGTTAACCCTTTCATTATGAGGGTTCACATCAAACCGACGATCTTCGTTCATTCTGTTTATATCAAACGTAATGAGATAACATCAGGGGATCTGATACTTTTTATAGACATCGTAAAAAAAAAGCGGTAATAAAAGTAACATCGCAAGCACCGTTCTGTGAAGCTGTGATCTTCTCTGGCCTCTTTCATCGACGACAGTCGTGTGATCTTTGCATTGGTTTGCTGTGTTTGTGTCTACAGCATAGAAGCTTTTGATACTGTAATACTGGGGGATGACAGGAAGTGATGCGAAGACCCCCGCGTTCAGGACTCTGGTGGGCGGCCCATTGAGCTGGTTTTTGTTCCATTGCCAGAGGAGCTACAGTAAGGGAATTGTCAGCGTCAATGTAGAGAGGCCTACTTATAACCGAGAGCAAGTCTCAAATGGCTGTGGAATAAAGTGTCCGTGCTTAATGTTTACGGTCACCATAGGGACAGGAATGAGAAGATACAGAGACAAGCTTCTTTAAGACAAAATTATCTTGTTCTGCTGAAAGAGACCAGCGTAGACCAACTACAGTTACATAATCCCACCGAATGTGTTAAGGTCAAGAGACAGTGGTGGAGCAAGATGGTATGAGAAATGATCTGTTCTTAAGACAACTTCTGATCAACATAATGTTCATGATCAGAGCGGAAACTCTCCATCAGGAAGTGCAAACTGTCCAGTGCATGACTGCAACCTCAACAACCATTTTTGCTGACAAGAAGCTCTCATTATCATCTCAATCACCGTCTCTTTTGGAAGAGGGAGTAGACACACACACAAGCAACCGATTTAGGAACTTTTTCTAAACTCGTACCCTGCAACCCCCGTATCCCCTCACACAACTATTGACCACTGGCCATTTTACTACTGTTGAATCCTAACACAGCCTACCCACACATCTGTGTATATACTAAAATACTTTTATACTAAAATCGCCTAATGAAAGCATGTTTGTGCTATATATTCTTCTCACATATTGCATACTGTCATGTACAGCACTATGTACTGAAATCCTCCAAACGTCCTGAAGCCGTGGGCTCTATCATACACTCGGAGGTGCGACGCAAGTGTTTTTTGCAAGTTACAGCTCAATGCAGTTTTCATTTTTACATCCTGCGCCACGTTGTCTAAATAGCAAAAGCATTTGGGCCCATTTGCGTGCCCATGGACATGCTGGTCTGAATACGAGGTGTGTTCAGGTGTTCAGGCGCATTGTTGGCACATTGCTGTTTTGAGTCAACTGAAATAGACGCATATTTTTTGGTTATATATAAAGCGCTTTAGTTACTGTATATGCGCCTATAGGTGGGTTACACAAAAGTGGATTCGGACACGCCCTAAGTGCACTTGGGTCTTGCACTTTAGACCAGATTGTTAAAATAGGGCCCCGTGGGTCACCGTACAGTCATAATCCTCAGACCATCACAAGCACTCACCTTCCACACTAACAGACCAACAAGGGCAAGTTTTCACATGACCTTCACAGCTCAGATTTTCGGAATTCCTCTGATAAGCCATGACGGCGTTCAATGAAAAATAAAGCAAAAGGGAAAAACAAGGGAGAGATGAGAGCCAAGACACAAGTCCTCATTTGCCCGGTTCCATGGTGCGTGGCAATGTTTTGTTTTGATAAAACCTGACAAAAGAGTTTTTATATAATCCTCTGAATTTAAAATAATGAAGAATGTGCTGAAGTTAACCGCAATTACAACTCTACTACATAACATTGAAACACATAAAAGGATGTAATGAACAACTTTTGTAGACAGCTTTAATGGAAACTAAAATTCAGTGTTTAATAATAGGAATCAAGGACTTTACAAATAGACTAAACACGAGGGAGTATATTTAGAATAGAAGATGTCCTTAAGGCACATACTGTAATGGGGTTGTCAGGGTCATGTAATTTCTGTGAGGAACAACCACAACATACCTATAGATCTGAGAGATCTTGACTTTCAGGACACTAAAGTTTTCTTCAAAAATTATTATTATCATTACGTAAATTTGAATTCACAAATAATTGATGAGGCCAAAAGGAAAATTCTGTCATTATTTACTCTCTCTCAAGTTAATCCAAAACTGTATAAATGTCTTTGTTATGTATAACACAAAGGAAGATGTTTTTAAAGGTTGTGGGAAAACTGAACAGTTCTGGGGCACCACAGTAGATTTTTTCCTACAATAGTAGTCAATAGTGCCTCAGATCTGTTTCATTTTTCCTAATATACTTTTTTTGTGTTCAACAGAAAAATAAAATTTATACATGCTTGGAACAACTTGATGGTGAGTAAATGATGACAGAATTTTTATTTTTGGGTGAACTATCCCTTTAATAATGAACAGTTGTACGTTTGTTTTGTTTGTCCAATATGCTTTGAAATTATGGCCAAAGAATTGGAGCACCTAAGCTCAAAGTGTATAAACATAACTACTCAGATACCGTATGTATTTAGGAATCATTGATCAATTTAATAAAATATTGTAGGCAAGCTAGGCTTACCGTTTATGCTAAGTTTGATGCAACCAAACAGGCTTAAGTCGCTCATATTTTCAGTGATATTTCAATTTGATATTATGGGAATCCATAACTATTTTACGAGGTGGCCAGTATGAATTCGCATGATGTGGACCAGTGATTCTCAAATGGGGGCACTGCAGGGGGTACGCGAGAGAAAGTGACATTTAGGATTAAATAAGAAAAATCAATAAACTATGATAATAGTATTTTTATATGAAATTAGGACTACACAAAGATGCATCAAAAATAAATTAATAAATGTAGATATAATAACTGTTTGACTCTCATTTCACTGAATTTTATGGTAAAATGTTGTTTTCTGGTCATAAATCATAAAAATGGGTACTTAAGCCAAAAAAGTTTGAGAACCACTGATGTGGACTGTACAAAAATGTATTAAAACAAAGAACACTGTAGCCCTCCCTTAACCCCACCCCTATACCTAACATCACTGACGAGAAAGCAAATTGTGTTAAAACCTATGAATAAGATTGTACAAATACGAACTAGCCGCCAAATTCCAGTGAGATTGTGTTGGATATTTTCCAAAAGATTATAAAACGGACCACTGGGAGGTCACCTGTTGAGAATGGTTAAAATCGAAATAAAAAGTGTAACTGAAGAACTGAGATGGTCACTCATTTTTAGCTCACCACTGCATAAAACAAAAAGGGCAGAAATAAAATACAAGACCGTCATTTAAATTGTGTTTCCCGACTAAATGAATCTCCATTGCAAATAGTTCTGTGTCAGAGCAATCGACCTATGTGACATCAATTCAAGAGGAAAGTTACAGTGATCAAGGTATATTACAGTAATTATCTGCTCCCAAGTTTGAACCTCCTCTAAAGTATTCATTTAAAACAGCAGATACAAAACAAAGAACAAAATTTCATTTCAGGGAAATGCACACCCTTAAAACGCTTTTAACAACCTCCATTGATTTAATAAGCCGCATGACTTATTCAAAAGTAATGCTCACACAGTTTGATGAAGGGAGATTTTGATTTTGTCATCCACGAGGAGGACCTGATTGGGGAACCACAAATGTACACCCATAGATCTTGGGACTGCACATGGACATTGTGTACAAGCTCTATTGCACAATACAAAGTGTGCTGTTAATTGGAGTGAAAGGAAATCAATAGCAAGCCTCTTAAAGGCTCCTGAGCAGATGCTCGAGCCCCAAAAACAACAATCAAAACTCCCATTACACGCTCAGCTCCACCTGAACCCCACAAACACAAAGCACCAAGTGTTAAATAGGATTCTTCTGTGATTTTATTCAGCCGGGTTCATTTGAATCAGGAGAGACTAAGGTTAAGCAACACCGACAGGTAATAAAAGAGCCCATTTCCTGAGTATCTTGAACTGTAATGAATATTACCGCACACAGGTCTTATTTTATATTTATGCATTTGGCAGATGCTTTAATCCAGTTTTTTCAAAAACACTTTAGTGGGTTGAAGCTTAAATTTATTTTACTCTGGGAGCGGAAAGCATGACCTTGGGTAGAGCCATGTTCTACCAGTTGGGCTACAGGAAAACTTTGAATATCAGTCATCTGTGTAAAAGAAATTCTATCCTAAAAACAACAATGAAAAATTCCCCTTGGATTTTACCGCTGCATTGAGGAAACCTTCATCCAGACACCGGAAGTTGCACTGAAGCTGTAACACATAAGATGATCGGCTGTTTGTTTAATAAAACAAAAGACTCCTTCATCCCCTGCCTTGTTTTCTGAGGAATGTGAAGGATGACATTTTAACTAACCTATAAAATCACTTGATGAATACAGTTTTCTTACCTGTGTTGACATATTTCCTGTCAAGACAGGAAGCTGGATCTGCCCTTCTAGTTGTGCTTGATAGTGGTGACCATGAACAAGTTGCAAAACAAATTTCTGTGAAAAGACACAAATTTTATATTTTTGGATTGACTATTAAAAGGATAAAAGTCGCAAACTCTTATGAAATAAAATACATTTAAACGCATTCACAAATGCATGTAGTTAAGAGCTCATTCACCACTGACACAGCATGACGTGTCACATAGTTGTGTTCAACACTGCCCTCTGTTGCTGCCAAAAATAAATCATTTGAATGAAGAATCGAGTCAAAATGATTCAACCAAAAAACAGCAGTTACAGTAAGTGGAGAAAACAAATCATTAAGGACCACCACTGATTATTGGTTATACTACAACACCAACATAAAAGCGGACAATCTAAAAAAACAAGGTGAAGATAAACAGACAGTGACTGGAGAGAAAAACAGGTCTTACCTTGTCCGAGCCCTGCAGCTGCTCTGATGACAGAAATCATTCCCAATTGACCTTCATTCCAAAGCTGTGACATCCTCTGACCTGCAGGCACTCCAGACAGCCTCCTGATGACTAATGACATCTAATCAGACAAAGCTGTCACAAAACAATGTGTCCGCAGGTGGAAGCGACATGGAATTTACTCTAATACTGATGACTTATACTTCTGTGGATACAGTCACTGAATGTTTATGGAGGGAAATGTTCTTGGAAAGATGGACTACGGCCAATTTAACATCCACTGCATATTTTGAGTGGGATACATTTACCAGGTGGATTTTAAATCTTCTCAACAACAGTTCTTGCACAACCTTCGTTTTCATTTTATGTGAATATAACAACAGTGGAATATGTAAGTGTGTCAAGAACATGTTAGTCCCAGATGTGTAGTTCTGACCGGTTTACACGCTCAAGAAAAGGAACAGAACGATCAGCTCTCGTCATCGTTACGACCCTCCAGACCCCATACAGCACAATATTTCAGAGCCATCTTCCCTTCAGAATCCAGGTTGAGCAATAAAAGTGAGATCAGAGAAGGTAGGCAGATGTTTAGCACAACAACACACCTCTGCTCTCCAGAAACACATTGTGCAATACAGGAAATGTTTGTGGGCAGATTCCACAACAAACAAAAACACATCAAGTTGCGCAACGTTTAAAAAGGATTGCTTGATTCTATTTATTTTCCTAAAATAGCGTTGATGTCCTGAACAACAATCCAAGGTGCTATTTTTTCCAATGTGCACTGGTGCAAAGCATTTGTGTACCAGGTGGAACACTGTATAAACCACGGCTGCGGTTTGAATGTAACCAAGTACGAAAGTGAGTGTAATATAATTTTTTACATTTAAAACAAGAAATTAACGTCGAGAAGCTTACATTTTGTTGGAGCTGAAGCCCTGCGGTCTGTGCACACACTTCAGACATACAGTATTAGAGCTGCTGGTTCATGAGGACCAGGGTCTGGCCCAAAAAGTGAGAAACAGTCACAATATGGCTACTTATTTTATGACTGAGCTTTTAAATACAAAATTCCCATATAGGCCTCAACACACCAGCTGTCCCAGTGCAACTGTTTAGTTATTAACATATGAAACCTTTGAAAGTTGCAAAAGGGTGGCAACATTAAAGGATTTAGGAGCGGTTTGGGTAACCTGACGGGATTCAACGTTATTAAAAGATACGTCTCTGTGAAAGTAATGAAAAATGAATGGTTTGACTTTAGAATATTTGAGGGCCGAGTACTTCGGTCAGTTGCACTGTTTACAGTCGCATTATTGGCATGTACTATGCAAAGCCTGGAATGTTGGATGAAAGCCCAGTCAACATTTATTATTTGGATGAGAGAATATTCTGGAGTATCGTAGAAAGCTGTACTGCATATCTCTCTATAATAAACATAATAATTCTTATCACTGACCATCTTTGGCAACATTTTGCATGCAAGTCTGCATCATAAAGTGTGAACATAATACATTTGGACATAGACTTCAAACAAAGACTGATTGATCCCACACATTTGAAATAACCCCAAGCAAACGCTTGGCCATTGCTAAAATGTGAAAAACATTAAAGACTCATAATAACTCCCATAGACGCAATGTAATCTTGTGCTTTCATATGATCCCACATGCACATGAATCACCTGAAACGTGTGAGAAAAGACATTACCCATGACAGCACAATCTTCTTTCTGAAGGCAGGATACAGGTTGACATTGTTGAAAATAGCTGTAATAGTCACGACCGGATGAAGTAAAAGCTTGTAATGAAGCCAATTAGTAAATAAATGTCAGAGAAAATGAGACCATATGTGTGTTGGATGACTGTAAGAACTCTAATGCTAGGCACAAATTTTTGTCGATGTTCTTCTCTCAATCCCAATGAGAGTATTGATATGGGAAGGACGTACAAAGATGACATAGAATTGTTTGCAAGTATCTGTACAAATTATATAAAGCTGTTATAAACATATTTAAGCATTCCAAGGACAAAAATGAACAAATAAAAAAACAAAAAAATATTAACAAATATGAACACAGTCAGAGATAAACTGTTCCATCCTTTATTAAACATAGCTTGCAAGTGATAAATATTACAAAGTTATTTCCTCCAAAATTAGCTTATTTTTTTTCAGTCAATGCATAATTGTTGTTAATCAACCGGCAGTAATCAAACAGCATTTTTTCATCTCCATTTTAGACAGTTAAATATCAAGGATGTGCAAAAGGTCTGGATTAATGTTCTAAATGAAAATAAAAACTTGACAAAAAGCACTTCTTTTCCTTGACTAAAATCAATCATTGTTTAGGCCAATTTCCAATACTTCATTTTTTTAAACTGTACACATTAATCATAGTCTTTTTTTATACAAACGGATTTCAACATATTGCCATTTGCTTCAAAATTCAAACTGGGTAAACTGCAGCTAAAGTCTGTTTAAAAATATCTGTTCAGATGAAATTGAGAAAAACAAAAAGAAACAATGAGCCAAAACTCTCTCCCACTTCAACAAAATGACCTGTACTTGCAACAAATAGAGAAATATATCATCCAAAAAGAAAGCAGGAAAGAGAGAAAACGCAAAAATCACATGGCAGAGTGAAGTAAACCCCAGCGCTAGAATCCCAGAAAAGCTGATTGTCCAGTCAGAGAATTATGGACAGCGAATCCATGACATAAAACTTAAAGTATATCTAATGTCACAAACCTTAGAATCAATACTTGCATGTGTGCAAATTTTCCATTGTTTTTTGTCTTATGATTTAAAGGCTGAAGGCAATAAGCATTGGAACAGTCAAAAACAAACAAAAACTTTTTTTTTTTCATCGTATACAATGTATACAATCTTCCATGACAAAAACAAGAGCATTGTGATTTTTCCCAAGAAAGAGAGCGAGAGAGAAACAGGGATATATTAAGGAAAGTTTGTACTGTAAGCATTAGAAAACACAAATTTACAAGATCCTCCCTGCAGGGTTTACTGCACCCAGTACTTTAGCTAAATGCAACATTATTATTGAGCGTTAGAGTGCTTTGATTTTACAGAATCGCTTTGGATTTGGTCAAGTGAGGGATAATACTGTCAGATGTTTCATCCAGTCTATGTCCTGCAAGACCAACACTTTGCGCGGGACGTCTTACGAGAAAGGAACTCGCCGAACATTTACATAACTTCAATGTTTGAAATAAAAAAAGAGAGAGGTAACCAAAAAAGTAACATACGAGACTGTCCCATCATGTCCCAGTCCAGAGACTACAGAATGGATCAAACGCTCCACCAGAACAATGAACTTTTTTCTGCAAATACTACATACTACAAAAACATACAGCCGGGGAGAAAATGCATCTAAAGAGCTCATTCAAAAACAAGAGAAGTATAATCCCATACATTTTGCACATTTGTTACACAATAATACACAGTGATCACAAAACGAAATGACAAGCTTCACAATATTCATGGCTTTTTGTTTGCTTTTCTACACAATATACAACCATTTTAATTTCATTTCATTATTTTTAATTCAAGGGAGAAAAAAGCATATGTACAATAAGTCATTATTACTTCTGACCTAGCAAATATCGTGTCATCATCTGTTCATACATTTTTTGATTAAATTTGATTTTTTCTCCTTTTTTCTTTCTTTTATTTTTTTTAAGAAACCGCTGAAATGAAACAACCAAACAAAACAGAACTTAATCGAGGACTCAAAGGAAGTTGAACTTCAAAATCCAACTTTCTCGTAAATATGAACACAGGTATGGATGCATCTAATATAGTCTACAAGAGAGAGCAGGAGAGAGAAATGAGTGTACTATAAACACCCTAATGTTCATTTCAAAAAGAAAAAAAATACAGATCCTTAAATTGGACTAAAAATAAAATCAGTCATTAAAACTGAACAGAATGACTCAAAGGGACCGATTCATCATCATTACTAGGAAAAAAATAAAATAATGTAAACATCCTACCATCTAATATTGCACCTGCAAATTCAATCCAAGGTAGCTTTAAAATTATTTTGTTCAAAAGTTGCATCATTCTGCCACAATTCAGTGGCATTATACTGGACACCATAAAAAATCTAACTGCAAGAATCAGTGATTATACACATGACTGCTGCGCATGGATTTCCATTATTTCATCACTTTTAGAAAACATTTCAATCTCGCATCACAGCTTCTTCAAAGCCATTAAGCGTGACCTGCATCACAGACCTCGAAGTCTGAATTTCAAAAAAGACCAAACATGCCTAGGCTGAAAAAAAAATGTGTTAAGTGCTAAACCTCTTGCCAATAATCAGACCATAAACCTTCCGACTATTCATCTTCCCTTTTAAATCAGCCGACCGGAAGTTACTGAAACACAAAGCACTCCCCCTCAGACATTGATAGTAATGTTAACTGAATTTGACCGAGATAATCAGACTGTGACCGATCAGCCAATCAGAACGCAGAATCTTCCTGCATAAACCGGTTCGCTCACTAATACTGCATATTGACTAAACACTGCTTACACGGTCACCAAGGACACCGTTTAAAAGCTGACTGCCTCCAGTAACCCTTTTTGAACGATCAACTTAAAATGCATTTGTTTTGATACAAGGTCAAAATGACAACAAGCAGGGATCTTAAGAAAAGATACATAAAGGTCTTTCTCCAAACTCTCTCCGAGACATCCGATGGCATCCATATCTTGACATTCTGTGACTTGAAACATTCCTGTCCTTTTTATCAACCATATCTCAATTATTAAGAAGAAAAGTGCTCCTCCATATCGAGGCATCTCATGTGCATTGCTTCAACACGATGATTGATCCTTGTCAATGCCTTCCATTAAAACTCACTTGAACAATCTATGCATCGACCATTTTTCCAACAATTCCACCCATTTGCCATTTCAATGATTATCGTCTCCTGTGGCAAGTACCTTTCAGATACAAGACCATTTCAGGTGGAGACGCCGCCCAAAAAGAAATAAAGACAAGAAGATAATAGCAAAATAAACAATTACACCCTAAAAGAAACAAAAATCAAAAGGAGACATTGTTCATAGTGATGGAACTCAAGCTTCATTCTTTGCTGCGCAGCGAAACGACATCGCCACAAAAGAAGCGACAACACTGCATTCTTTGAAAGTGAAGGTTTTGAGAGACATAGGAGATCCTGCTCTGTGGGCACGCACGTATGTGTTAAGCACTGTAATGGGTCTCCAATTTCAATTTCTCACTGTACATTCAAACAGCAGGGGACTCAGTACCAGGTCTCTCGGTTTTTTCTCCTTTCAATGGTGTCGCCCGTTCCAAATCTTTTTCTTTGTATGCCGTACATCAACTACCATCAGTCTCACAAGCCAGGTGTTCGCTTGTTGCTGTGTGGCCTTCGCAAGGTAGAACCATCATTGACTAGATCAGCACCAGTCTGCATCAGGATCAATCTGATCGATGTACACGAGTCGCCTCAGTTCTTCGTAGAAAAGGTTCTTGGTGGAGGACTTTGTAGTTTCAAGTGTGTAACGCTACAAAGGTTCGTCTTTCTCATGTGAGAACGATTCAACCATTCCGATACCAAAACTCAAGATACAGCGTGAGAGAGAACGCGTGTCATTTTACAGGGCGACTGAAGGAGGACGCTTTGAAATGAACGACGACAACGAAAAGGTTTATATTCGTAAGTGACCCTGCAATATGGCGTCCTTCCTCTGAAATGAAATGCAAAAGGGCAAAAACATAAGATGCAAAAATCCACTAAACCTACTAATAAGTGTAATAAGATTAACTGTAACAGAAGCAACAATAATACTAATAATAATAACTGTGATAATAAGAGTAGCAATAACAACAGCAATAATAAGTTGAGATAACAATAAAGAGCTTTGCTATAGTAGGAAACCGAAGTTCGAGATGCGCTGACAGTCTGGTGTTTATAGTCTGACTGATTGAGCTGTTCTTATGGGTTAGTCGGGTAGGCACACGAACAGGCACTGCATGCGATGGGGTGAAGGTGTGCGTGTGTGTATGTGTTGGGGGATAGGGAGCGTTCTGATGTAGAACGGAGGGGGTGGCGGGGCGTTCGAGGGAAGGAACTGCAGTCCCGTCAGGGCTCATTTCTGCCCGGAAATGGACTGGGATATGGAGCGTGGGGGGATCATGTCGAGCAGATACTCCCGTTGGCGGTCCGCTAGGCTGGATGCCTTGTGGCCCCCGATGGCTCCCGGATTTAGATAGGCAATATTCAGACCTGTGACGGAGGGACAAAAAAAGGGGGCGAGACACACGAGGAAGGAAAGCAGATTAATTTCTCCAAGGAGAAAAAATTAAGTAACAAAAACTTCAAACAAAGCGAAACCTTCTCTCACCAGGAATATTGTAAATCTGCCTGTGGCTGTCATGCTGGCCCCGACTGCTGCCACTGCTGGTGCTTCCTCCACAGCGCTTGCTTGTCATACCCAGCAGGCCACTGGCCACAGAGAGCTGAGACGCCTGGGCGAAGTTAGAGAGGACACCTCGTGCCGAGCTGGACAGACTTCGCTGAAGAGAGGCCTGTGGCTGGGGAGTCTGATGGGAGAGATACATTTCATTACACCTCCTGATGTCAATAAACAGATTGTAAACAGAGAGACTACATCACAACCCCAAACCGCTCTATGTGGTTCTGTTCATGTCTGTATGCAATGAGTGTGTAAAAGTGGCACCTGTCTGAGGGCATGGTGTCGGATCAAGGTCTCCCCTTTGCTCACGCTAGGCACAGTCTGACCTGAACTGGGAGACAAAGCAGCATGCTGCTGCAACCTCTGCTCGATTTCCTGAAAAGAGTCAAAACAGAAACTGAGAAAAACTAGAACGTTACATCATCCAAGTAGGTATTGTGAGACTACCCTGAAGCAGAGTTAGCTGACCAAATGTCTTTTTTTATATATGACTGACCTGTTCTTGCTGCAGAGCTTTAACAAACGCATTCTTCAGCCTGTTGGTGTGCTCGGCCTTCAGCGCCTTCTTCTGATTGGACGTCATGCACTGCTCGCAGAGGATGCGGCCGCTCTTCTCCTGCTTCCAGTGTGGAGTGAAGTCAGTCCTGCACTGAGCACAGAAGAACGGCTCCACTTGTGGCAGTGACCCTCGCATTTTACCTGAAGAATGCCATTAAGAAAGACGGTTTAATGACAAAATTAGCAGAAAAGTTGATCTTCCACATATTAGATGCACTGTGAACACAGCTCCCGCGCCACATTTTCGCATTCAAATGCGAATGCCTTAAAAGGGATAGTTCACTCAAAAATGAAAATTCTGTCATCATTTAATCACCCTCTTGTCATTCCAAACCAACATGACTTTCTTTTTGCAGAACAAAAAAAGAAGATATTTTGAAGAATGTCAGTAACAACACTGGGGCCCCATTGACTTCCATTGTATGGAGACAAAACCACTAAGTGTTTAACAGAAGAATCAATCTCACACAGGCTTTGAACAACATGAGGGTGAATAAATGACAGAACTTTTATTTTTGGATGAACTATCCCTTTAAAGACAAACCGATTCTACAGCAATGCACAGACAAAACTGAACATAAATTTGCTTGCAAGTTTCTAATTTTTGCACACTCAACATGAGAGCTGCTGTTGGCTGTAAATTTTATGCCTTGTTTTTTTAACCTTCATATAGTAGCAGTAGCAGTATAAGATATGCCGATTATTCTCAATTCCTTAGGCCAAATCCCCCAAATCTACTGTAAACAATTGAAACTCCATTCAAACCATCCATTCAGTCACATGTGTGAGTGTGCTTTCCTCCTCTGGCTCTTACCCTGACTATCAATGACGCTCTGAACCACTTCCTCCAACCCCACCATGTAGATGAACTCGGAGTTGGCAGCAGAGGGCAGGAAGTGCAGGAGGGGCGCGGGCGGTTTAGGGGGTGGTATCTCCAGAAGGGTCTTCTCCAGCTGCTTACGCAAGGCCAGTTTAGCAGCCGCTTGGCTGCTGGCCTGGTCGTTCATAGAAGCGACGCTGGAGGCGCTGGATAAGGTGGACGGGCTGACGGCGCCCACCCCACTCACGCTCACCCCCACGCCAGCTGCTCCCGCTGCCTGCATGTGTGCCAGATTCATGTAGATAGCTGAGGAACCTGAGCGCTGCGAGACCCCCACCTGCTGGCTGGCAGCCTGCATCACGAAAAGCAAAGAGAAAACCAACATTATCAATTTTTACTGGCCTAGACTGTATATTTTAGGAGATATTTGGTAAAATTGTACCTGCTGATAGCTCAATGTATTGCCCAAGCCACCTGTGGAGGAGCGGCCCATGCCAGGTTTGGAGGGCAATCTCTGACCCTGAAGCTGGGCAGGATTGGGTGCAATAACCCGCTGCGACATCATCATTGGGGGCAAAGATGCATTGGCAGCGGACCTGATTACTGTGTGGCCCTACAAAGAAAAATAAATTCAGCCAGGATTAATGTAAATGTGCAATGCGCTCTATGGCCACTAGATGTCAGCAGACACTACAGTTCAGACTGTACTTTGTTGACAGCAAGGCTTTTGTTTGTACTCAACAGATGGACCATAATTAAAAATGGTAACTGGTACCAATCTATACTGTTATGCTGAGCTTAAGGTGCTGCTCCCATGGCAACCACAGCAGGCTGAGACATGTTCTTTCTAATACATCTAACACAGAAGAACGAAGATGTATTCATGTGCAGGAAATCCTTTTTAACAAATACTCACTGCAATACCATAATAAATAAAATGTCCTATAGAATTGATGAGAATCAATACATGTGAATAGCACACTCATTTTATTTAGGTCACAAGCTAGACACTAATAAACATTCTGGCATGCTTGTGTCAAAGCAAAAAAAATAAGTAAATCACCTGTGCATGGCGTAGGTTCTGAGGCTCAGATGAGTGCATGCCTGGCCGAACCGGTAGTTTGCCCAGCCCCTGAGAGCTGTGCATGGGTGACGGCTGCACTGAAGATGGGGCATTCTGGACCACTGGGACCTAAGAGGGGGAACAACAGGTAAAAAAGGGTGTCAAGTCCATCTGTCAAAACCTGACGTGTGGGCAGTCGTGGCCTAATGGTTAGAGTCGGACTCGTGACCAGAAGGTTGCCAGTTCGATTCTCAGGGCCAGCGGGTAATGACCGAGGTGCCCTTGAGCAAGGCACCTTTCCCCTACTTGCTCCCCGGGCGCTGCAGTTAAAGCTGCCCACTGCTCGGTGTTCACCACTTGCTGTGAGTGTGTTCACTACTCTGGATGGGTTAAAAGCAGAGGTCACATTTCTGGTATGGGTCACCATATCTGACTAATAGGTCACTTTCACTATTTAAAATTGGGTGAAATCTAACTTTGAGATGACCAGGTCACATTTCACCACAAAAAATGTATTTATTTTACCGCAAAAACACTAAACACATTTTGCAATATTGAGAACCATCATTAGAAAGCTGAGAATGCGAATGCGAGTGAATGCAGAAATAGTGTTATTGTACGAGTCATTTATAATTTAGATTTCTTGAACATTCCCCATCTGTCCTAGTTTGACAAACAGGTAATCCCACCCCCAAAGCTCATTGAGGTTGGAAAAGGGCCTCCCTCCAAATGTTCTGATTGGCAAACACAGGCAGGACTAAAAGGGACAGTTTAACCCCCCAAAAAAATTCTGTCTTCATTTACTCACCCTCGAGTTGTTTCAAATTTATATAAATGTCTTTGTTCTGATAAGAGAAATTTGAAAGATATTTGGAAGAATGCTTGTAACCAAACAGTTCTTGGCCACCATTGACAACCATAGTATGAAATGTGTTGTTCTGTTGAACACAAAATAAGATATTTTGAAGAATGTAGAAAAGTAAACAGTTCTGGGGCACGTCCGACTACCACTGTAATTGTTCCTAATCTGGTAGTCAATGCTGGCCAAGAACTGTTTGGTTACAAGCATTCTTCCAAATATCTTTCTCTGCTTTCTTCAAAACCAAGAAAAATAGCCAAAACAGAACGACTTGAGGGGGAGGAATTTTTTTTTTGGCTGAACTGTCCCTTTAGGGTCTGTTCACAAAGAATGACAATTAAAAAGTTAACAAATAACTATATAAGCAACCACACCAGCTGGCTTACAATGTTTGCACGCTGTACTTCTACATTTCAAGTGCGTGGGCCCTTTAAATTCAAATCGATTTTGATTGGCTGTCAATGTTTTATTCAGCAAAAACTAGTGAATCCAACTATATCTGTATTATAATTGTTATATTATTGTGGTGTAAACAAAAAACTGAAAACATTTTCATGTATTTATATGATGTTCTATGACGCCTTTCCAAAATTTCGATCTAAAAATATGTAATAAAATAATGATGACATTATCATAGTTATCACCAAAAAGTGATAACACGGTGAAGCCACGGTACATTTTAGGATTTATTTGTTAGTGTTTCACCCTCACATCTAAGTCGATTCAACAATTTTCATCCTCCAGTTGGAGTGCAAACAAACATCACACATGCTGAGTGGGTTGTAGCACTTCAACGTCAGACACGAGTGAGTGTTTATGGGCTGTTGCTGTATCTGGAGAGATGCTGAGATGAGACCCAGAGACAAAACATCTCAACACCACAGTATACGGGCAAACATCACACGGAGCTGCTATACATATCCGTGAGGTTACGTCTGCTCATCTCGCTCCGTTACCCTATTTCACCCCCGCTAGCAACTTATGTCCTTTCAAACAATAGAACGATTTACCTCAACAGATTTTCCTGGCATTAATATAACACTCAGCTGGACAGAGGAGGTTATTTTGCTTGGTGCTAAAACAGTGAAGGTGAACGTGCTGTACAAAGAAACTGCAGTGTGGATGTGGCGTTGCAACTGAGCCAGATTTAGAGAAGAGACTGCACGACATATCCAAAACTGTAATTACTAAAGATGACTCACTCGTGGACCAGGATCATGAAATGTTGCTTTAGCTTTTAGTTTTAGCGTGTCTTTTTTCTTTGAAAAAGGTAAGCCAAATATGTCAAGATAACCACAAGCCAACCAATAGGGTGATTTCCCTGAAACGTGTTATTATTGTTTGGGGCAGGACTATCTGTTTAACCAACCAATAGGAGATGGGGAAACCTGTGACATCAACTATGTCAATCAAAAGCTCCTTGTTCATTGTAAATACATGAAAAACAATGACCAGAAGTCTTCAGAAATCATGTCTAGTCGAGTCTGGATTTGATGGGGAAGAGGTAGATCATTTCTGTATGAACTAATATATACAGAGCAAAAAGACGCCAGCCAGTTGCTAAACCAGCTGGGACTGTATGTAGTAAAATATTGTGAAAGAGCACGGTTCTCACCTTCTGCACCACATTCTCTTTCTGCATCTGGCTCTGTCTTAGTTTCTTGAGAAGGACCAGCTTTGCCTCTTCCAACCTGAGCTCTTCTCGGAGAGCTTTGATCATCTGCTGCCGTTCCTCGCCGGTCTTCCCCTGAAGAACATAAACACAGAATTACAAGACTGACTCGTGTTAAGAGGTCGACAGCGAACTCAAGATCTGAACTCTGGGAAAGGTGTACCTTGAACATCTCCAGGTTGGCATGATGCCGTTTTTCCTCGGGGTGTGGCGTGCTCCTGGGGCTGGACGCCTCGTTGTCTGATAAAATGATGACGTCAGGCGATGGAGTGCGTCTCTCTCGAACCACGTCACTGAAGATCACAAAGCACAAACATCAACATCACATTTATGCATTTGGCAGACGCATTTATCCAAAGCGACTTACATTGCATTATACTATACATTTTGATGTCAAGTATGTGCAATCCCTGGGATCGAACCCATGACTCTGGCATTGCTAGTGCCATGCTCTAACCACACAGACATTTAACTTCAAGGTTCGTCGATTCCCTCTCTCTCACCTTCTTCTAGCACTCATGTCCACTGGTTCATCCACCATGTTTTCCTTCCCATTTTTACTCGGGCCACCGTGGCCACCCACTCTCAAGCTTCCGTTCATTTTCTCCTCATAGGCCACAGCTCCCATCAGCCCCTGACTGCCTCCAGGGCCTTTGCCCTCCGCCATGGCCGCTGCCACCGCCGCCCCCTCTAAGGCAGCCAGATCCTTGCGTTTGAGCAGGGCAAGCATCTTCAGCCTCTCCATGGCCTCGTGGCCCTCCATCTTCAGGCGCTTGGCAATGGCCTCGTCCCGCTCATCAGGCGCCTCCAGACCCCGCTTCAGCAGGTTCAGCCTCAACGCCTCCTCAGACATCCGCTCCATCCTGTTAAACAGAGACAAGATCACGTCAACTTATTTGATTTAAATATGCAGTTACGAATTACATTTAAAACAGTCATTTCAATTGTTAAAGACCAACGGAAGTGCCTTGAAATCTGCAGCGTTTTTGATGCACTGAGGTAATTTCCTCTGAAACGGGAAAATACAGCAGGACATATTGAGTGGAACTCGCTCTTTTAAAATAGCCAATAGCAGGAGCAGAGACAAGAGTCAATACATTCCAGAGAGGTCCTGAAGTGCACAATGATGTCAGAAATCCCAGATTGGTTTTCGTGGAAGTGAGAGACTGTTTTGGATCACACGAGTTTATAGATATCATTAAGAATACGCACATTCTTTTATTCATAATAAAAGCAAAAAAAACCTCTAAATTGATTTTAACCTTTAAGTGTAACCAGAATCAGAGACGGAATCATTTCAATTTTCGTTCGGAGGATCATTCAGAGGATGAGGACATTTCTGAGCTCGAGACCAATGCAAATCACTCCATTTTACTCTAAAAGAACTAGAGATAGAGAGAGAGAGGTCTACAGTGACTCCTTCTCACACACCCACAGACTTAACAGAGCCATTAGTCAGCCTTGTGCTGGGGCCGTGGACTACAGTCCTCAAGCAGCAAGTCCTCTCCTGCTTTAATTGATAAATTACATAATCATTACATACAAATCAGTGTAACATTCATGGTTTGACTAAGGAAATTTGCTTGAGCTGCCAGTAGAGAGGGGGGTATCCCTCTCACATTCAGCTGCAGAGAGTTCCCAGCACCCCCACTCCAAATGCCACTCACCACCCATTAACTGACACCAGACACCCCCTTTCCAATGTCCGTGCATTTCACACTAAAATATCCTGGGATCCAACCAGAATCAATTAACTAAACTAGTGAAAGCTGCATTTTTAGGCCTGGAACAATGCGTTGACACGTCAACCTATAATTAAATAACTGGACAGATGCAACACAACATTGCAACACATTCGAAAAAGTATCGTTTTCATGTTATTTATACTTTTGGTCCTAACCAGCCACGCAGGTGACGTGTAGCAAGCTGCAATGGATTCTACATAAGGAACGTTTTGGCTTAAGAAAAAATGTTGCAGGGATGTGTCACGTCTGGTGTGAAGACCAAAACTACAAATAACATGGCAAAAATACCCTTTCTGATATATATATTTAATTGCAATATATCGTGGCGTCTGTCCAGGGAATCGATTATAGGCTGATGTGTCGACTTATTTGTGCCGATTGATTTTCCTTTGGATAAGGGCTGCACTATCGAAATATTACAGATATGAATATTGCAAAGGTTTGTAATAACTGAACGATTTTAATTTTAAGAAGCCGTTACGTATAATCAGTTTTAGGTCAGTGCAAATAGCAAAGAGACTGGTGAGACCGAGTGAATGAGATGTTTTCTATTCCCAGAAAAAAAACGTGAACCATGTATGTTGGTTATAGGATTTTCAGTTACATTTTAATATAACTTAAATACAAACTTTAAGCATTATCATATAGCATGTTATGTATTGCATCATTCAGCAAGTCATCACATTTTTCATCTATATAGCGCAGCTCTACTTATAAAATCTGTTCTCGATACTCAAGACATGTAAACACTTCTGTAACATTATCAGTTACCTCATCTATTCACTCTTAAATAAGGGGACGCAAGCACAGTTTTCGGGGAAACGATGTGAGCCGCATTAAAACTCGTCACAAGGTATTGTCAGAGCACATGTGTTAACCACTGGGCCACCGCTCCAGTGTCAATTTTAATTTAGGAAACAAAGCAAGTCTGTTCTGGGAGACAGTGAGAGGAAAGTGTAGCGCAGCAGACTGATAAAAAGAACAGTCTCATTCAAAGACGGTAAACCCCAAGAGACACTGCTCACCACACAAAGAACATGTGTCTCCTAAAACATTATTAAAGCTTATAACGTCATATTCAACATGCAACGACCAAAACTGTACACATGTATGCGGACCGCCATTGACATTCATTTACCTAAAAACCAGATGAGCCAATCCTAACTGCTGCATTCTCACAGTCAGCCAATAACTTCATATCCCCTCCGGACAATAGCACAACACAGGAGACCAAGAGCCAACGTACAACCCAAATGAGTCACCCTGTACATGTGTGTGTGCGCATATACACTAGCATGTGAAGCTCATGTGTGGACTGAAGAGGTCACACATGCTTAAATGAAAATCTGATTGTGTGCATACACAAGGGTCTGCTGAGCTCTGAGCATGTGTCACGTACAACAGATCTAAATGATCATGTGCGAGTTTGCTCGTCTTTATTAGTTAGGCACGCTTGGGCGGACCCTTCATGCCCAGAGGGCAGAGAAAGGCTCTCCCCCCTCCCACGCTCTCACACACACACACGCACGCACGCACACACAGGGAGTGTCTGGACAGTGAATGTGCGGACTCTATGCAGGCTATTGTTTGTGATTGAACCTCTTTATGTGTCTGATGCATTTGTATTCCGCTCGTAGCTCCAGTCTAAAGGTAGAACATTATCAGGTGCTGTCCAGTCCTTGTCTCCATAACACACACGCAGACACACGGTCCTGCCGCTGTGCAGGTTCACTTTGTTTCACGAATCCAAGCAAATCAAAATAATAACAGTTACCGTTGACGTTAATACAGTCATTTTTTTATAAATATCTGTAAGGATACTCTTCCCCTATGGATCTATTTTTGGATCTATCTTTTTTCTGCCTCAACTTTAAATGGTGAGTGAATTGTAAAAACAGAAACAGCATTATTTTCATCACATATTTTGATGATGTACATTAAGCTGCTCAGACGAACAGTTCTCCAAACACGCCCACGACGTCACTGCGACAACCCTCTCCCAATCTGGAACCTCTTTATATGCTGAGCTCGCATCAGGACCTTTGAACTAAACTTCTGACCTCTCATAGCGTTTTAACGTGGATGTATAGCCAGCCAGGGCCCAAAATGTCAACATTTTTGCAAGTTAATGTCATGAAATAGCATTATTTGTATTAAAAAACTTTTGAGCTGATGAAAATGAAATATTTGAGCTCATGAAACGGAAATCATTTCATTTTTCTTTCCCTGTGCAATTGTGACAAACAGCGCAGATGTGCATCACTCTCAGGGGGCCGCACGTAAAAAAACAATTCTGATTTTGCTCCAAAAATGTACAATTGAATGGCTTTGTACAAATTGTCACATGCAATAGTTAGATGTGGAAAAAATAAGCAGATATCTTAGAAAAGCAGATATGTTTCTGATAAGGACAGTTTGTATATCTTTGATATGAAATCGCACTCGTCAGCGAAAGTCAACTTAACATGTGATATAACAAACACTACAAGTTATTAGAAAAAACCTGATTTTACTTTCATTTATTGCTTGACGTTTCGCTATACTATATACAGTATCCAAAATTAACACTCGCCGAGTCATCGCATTTTACAGCCTTTATGAGCTTCATCCGAAGCAGACAAAATAAACGCTGAATCCCCTAAATTTCAAAGAAAGAACATTCTGAACGTTCATGGTTCATCTCTGACACCTCTGTGCTCCCCTCGCTGTTTGAGGTCATGCAGAATTCAAACAGTTGCCATAGGAGGTCTTGGCTTTGATTTAGTCCATCTTCAAGCAAGGGATTTTGTGTTTAATGTGATGCACCGGACAGCAGCTGGGATCAAAGGTGTGTGGACACACGTATCAGTCAGGAGAAAAGCAGCGGGGTACCACCCTACTGCACTAATAGCCCACATGGATGACGCCAGCGCGGTACGAATAGAGAAATAGGACAAAAATAGAGTGATTGTCTCACGAACATGACAGCATTTCAAGAGTCCTGATACAAACGTTATTTTTTTTATGTGAAGCGTTTTAAGCTCTTATTAATATTAGTTCCAGTTCCTGAGAAGCTGAACCCTTTTCATCCTTTCCTCTGGAAGACGCGATGTATCACGACCGGTACTGTATATGGTGGTGCAGCCATTGTGACCCCGCTGAGCCACGATATTAAGAGAAAAGGCTTTTCAAGTATGTGTGTGTGTGAGAGAGAGAGAGAAAGCTTGTGGGTGAGATAACAGTATTGACAAACCGGACAGGTGACACAACTGGTAACCACATTTCTGGTTTCAGTAATACCTCAGTGACCGAGGACAAAGGAGATGTCACAATCGCCACCTTTTAGACTTCTCTGGTGTATCGATATCTATGAGAATATGTTTACAGTCTTTATTTTAGTCATTCTACCAAGACACATTACTGTCAGTACCCAAATCTCTTTCAATATTCAGCACAATTATGGTTCCAAACAAAAACTGCAGGATCATCTCGGTATGACATTTTCACAGCAAGCGATCTCCCAGGCATTTTCACATGAAGTTGATATGAAACACATAGCACTGTAGTTATTCTTAAACCCAATTAAGCTCCCGAGACCCACAACTGACTGGTCTTAAA
Source organism: Triplophysa siluroides (assembly GCA_006030095.1). Lineage (NCBI taxonomy): Eukaryota > Metazoa > Chordata > Actinopteri > Cypriniformes > Nemacheilidae > Triplophysa > Triplophysa siluroides. The sequence continues at coordinate 622,463 of VCII01000193.1, forward strand.
ATGCCTTATTGTAGGGACATCCCCAATTACGAATTAAATTGAGCTGTAATTGGTCCCCTGATGACTTCATCTCTTTATCATCCCATTATTTCTCATGTCATCATTCGCTCTCATTTACACGTAACTATCCTCTGACATAATTTAATCTCTCCTGTGCCATATAGTTCTATCGCGATGTTTAATTTACGAGAGCCACCTCGGTTTTACGAACACAAAACATCTGGTTTTATCTCTTGGAAAACTCTTGGAATCCGGTTAAAGCACTATCCAGAGAGCACTATCCTGATTTAGTCAGAGAACAGTGACTGAAGCTTTGAGAATGAACTGAAGGACATGAAATTGTAAAACATAATGTGGTGCCATTACTGCAACTGTGAATATATAGAATATTCACAATGATTTTTATGGCAATAGCTTTTTGGGACACTACGTTTGCTAAAGAGTGCCTTTTGACACATCAGTATGAAGGATATAAGTCGTCAAAATGAAGTGCAACTTATTTCTTTAAAACGTCTATTGAAGTGAATTAAAGGAACAGTTCACCCAAAAATGAAAGTTCTTTAATTTAATTTACTTACCCTCTTGTAATTTCAAACCTGTATGACTTTCTTCTACAGAACAGAAGAAGATATTTTGAAGAATGTTGGTAACTGTGCAATAAAAGTGAATGGGTACCGCCGTTGTTCAGACACAAAACCAATGCAAGTCAATGGGTAACCCAGTTGTTCGGTTACCAACATTCTTCAAAATATCTTCCTTGTGGTCTGCAAAAGAAAGAAAGTCCTACAGGTTTGAAATGACAAGGTGGTGAGTAAATAATGCCAGCATTTTTATTTTTGGGTGAACTATCACTTCAAATCTGAACTGAATGGAGTCTAATGTTTTACTATAAATATATATGAAGGCAAAAAACTTATTTGTTAAGCCTCATATTGATGCATTTAAATAAATAAAATATTTTCTTCTTTTTGATTTACAGACCGTGTTTAAAATGTACCTTGATTCCTGTACCCACATTTTCATCGCGTTGTAGTGCCTGCATTATAAATCTATTTGGCAACAACATCTCTTCGGTTGAAATGCAGGCTCCTCTGATTAAAAACAATCATCAAGAACAGACTGAATCTCACCACAAGGAAAACAAGATTTTTTTGTTACCTATCTCGCCCAGCCTTACAACAAACCACCCACCCTGCACGAAAGCGTGAATTAGTGCATTAGGAAGAAGGGGGGGGTTTAGAAAGGTTTAGGAGCGAGCGAGAAAAAGCAAGTGACTGAGACAGTAGAAAAGAAGAACGAGAGAGTGCGTGAGCCATGAACACACAAGCATACACACAACCAACAATGGCACCAGCCAACCAATCAAATTGTCCATGCAGTGCGCGTCAGCCTGACCCCCCCCCCACACCATCACCCCCCGTCCCCCTTTACATAATATAATGACTGTTTCAGTCAGCTGCTACAAAAACCAGACTCTTTACTCGGCCCACCCCTTCTTTATCCACCCCCCCTTTTGCATATCGACGCACACACCCCGGCCACCCCCCTCCCTCCTCGCCAGAAACCTGCACACGCGCACTCCACGACACACTCACTGCTTTGGGCACTACGCCAGCCAACGCAGCAGCAGCTCGGAGATGAAAAGAAAAGAGAGAGAAAAAGCAACCTAGAGATAGCAAGAAAACCAAAATGGTGTGTGTGAGAGTGGAGAGATCCACGGAGGCAAGATATCACCAAGATCATCCACCAGATCGAGCCCGGGACGCCCCCCTCCAAAAAAACACTTTTCAACAATAAAAAAGTACAATCGTCATTAATTTGTATAAATCCCTGTTTTGTCTTGCATCATACAGCACTATCGATTCTTTGCGTATTGTCGGAAGTAGTTTTAGAGTATCTTCGCTAGGTAGGGAACGGGCCTAAAAGAGAGGCAAGAAAGAACAATCTGTGTGTGGTTTCATGGGCCATACCGACACAAGACTCACTTTGTGCCCTTCTAATACAGCTGTGCCACACACACCACAAAGCCGAGCAAAAACTGACCCCTCCCTTCTCGCTCCGCACCCCTCCCCCCTTCCAAAAAAAAAGTATTCCTTTTTTCCTCCCTGCGTTGTAAAAATAAACACACACGCTCACTTTCTGGGGGCCCCTTAAAGGTACTGGCGACCTCAAACTACTTTTTTGATCTTTTTGGTAACGTACACAATGCACATGATCTTCCTCACCGTACCGAGGGTCAGAGTTGGGTGTTAAAGTGGACGGAAGATGAAGACGAGAGCAAGATTAAAAAGAAAATGAAATGGGAGAAAAAAGACAGCAGCGCTCTCCTGACACGCTACCCTGTCATAATGCCAACCCTTAATTCCCCTCTGCCCATCCCCCCACCGGCACACCATTTTCTTTATGCACACGCCACTGCTGCCTGTCGATCAGATCACTGCAAGCACAAAAATGTCCTCCTCCTTTTGCCCCCACTGCAAACACCATCACACTCCAAACGCCGCCTTAACCTGTACACACTCACATTAAAAGACCCTTGCCCCCCTACAAAAACCACCCCCCGATAACTAAAGCACATTAAAAAACACCAGCAAACGGAAAGTGTTGATAATACGTTCGTTTGCAACCGCACAATGGAATCCGCAGCTCATTTCACGCATGATCTGCATCATGACAATTCATTTGGCTGACGTAACCTGCCGCCCCACCTCTCCGACCAATGCGCCGGTGGCATCGCATCCCCTGCCTGCAGAAGGTAAAAGGTGCCTTGTCTTACAAGCACACGTCAACGCCACCGAACGCTCAGATAAATTCCTTCACGCCAGACTAGCGACGTATCCTCTTAATTTTCCAAGTTCGCCCCGCGATTCATCCCGAGGCGCATCACTTATCGTCAAAAAGCAGGGGTTTGCACCCATCTTCGCTCTGCCAACCCATACACCCTCCCCCATCTTCAGAGTCTGGCCCATCTCCCAAATCTGCCTGTTCTCATGCAGCCTCTCTGATCAACCACCCGCTCAATTGGCTAGATTAAGCCTTTCCTGTTCGAAGCATCTGATGCCGTGCGAGGAGACCTCAAAATGGCTGCTACGCCATCGCGAAGGTGTACGCGCGCCCACCCTGATGAATACATACATGAAATGGGCAAAACACCATTGCCCATCAAACCTTGGGTCCCGGAAGCAGATTAGTTGGAGGCTGTTCGTACAATCTTTAACGTAAGGAGGTCAATTTATAGTAAAAGGCAAGCAGTGACGCAGTAACCTAGTTTAGTCTGAAGAATGCAAGCTTTGTATAGGGTCACACAGGGTGAGCTACATAAACGCTTGCGACAAGCCAGCAACGGTGGATGTCTGGATTCAAGATTCAATGTTTTCTCTATTAAAGCAAAACTATAATATTGTAATTTGGTGCAATTAAACTCATTCAGAATGGCAACAATGACATTTTTATACACATCTTTCATACAAAAAAAGTTCATAGAAACATTACAATTTCCATACTGACAACATTCTGCCGAGGTAGTTAACAGGAAACGTCATGCGAGAGCACCAGTCTGATCCCATCTGGTTACTGACAAAGTTACACTATTTTCAGTGATTTAACAAAGTATGGCTGACATCGTTGTACACTTTTAGCAAAACTGAATGACTTCTATCCGCTTTGTTCCTGCAAGTCAACGTAAGTGTTAAAGTGATAGTTCACCCAAAAATTCTGTTGTTACACACTCTTTTGTCATATAAAACCTGTACAACTTACTGCAGAACACAAAAGAAGCTATTTTGAAGAATGTTGGCAACCGAACAGCGGCGTTACTTATTCACTTGCATTGGTTTTGCATTGGTCCATTTGAATTGGTCCATACAATAGAAGTGAACAGGTACAGCCGTTGGTCAATTACCAACATTCTTCAAAATATCTTCTTTTGCGTTCTGCAAAAGAAAGAAAGTCAAGGTTTGAAATGACAAGAGGATGAGCAAATAACATAATTCTCATTTTTGGGTGAACTGTCCCTCTAAAGGCTCAAAAAGTGCAAGTGATCCCTCAATTCCCGAAACACCTTCTTATATCTGTCCTTAAGTACACTTCTGTTGACCTTGGAGCAGGAGGGGATCAAAAGATTTTGTCATCTGTGAAGCGGGGGTCGAATTTGACATTTATATTGTCAGAACTCTGGTTCCTGCAGTAAACACTTTGCAAGAATAATAAACATCCCCCATATTTTCATGCAGTGGGTACAGGGTGTATACGTCCAAAATAGGCCAGTTTAAATATGAAATCTAACATAGATTTTAACTTACTCTCACCCTAAATTAAATGTAAAGAAATATTAGAATAACACAAAACCGACACTGTAATATCTGCAGTAAATCACGCAATGATAACTATTATGCTAATTGGTGAAAAACTTGGCTGGAGTCGCTTTCAATGTGACCACGCAGTGACCGCGTTTGCTGCCAAGCCAGTTTAAAACATTTACAAATGATTTTATTAGGCTAGATTCGGACGGCGCGGATTCCCGGTTCCCAAACTGCCGTGAACCCGTGCCCTTCTGGCACAGCGTAGAACGAAATGTCAACAAGGTGACGACCCTCCATTTGCCATTAGGAGGTTTATCTTCAGCTCCTCAGCAGCTGGCTGCCACTCTGTGAACTCGCTTTCACAAGCGACAAAGCACCAGTGAGAGTGTGACCTCCCCCAGGGTGCGTAAAGCAAAAAATATGACTTGAACAAGCAGACCCAGGCCTCATGAACTCATACCACAGCTTCTTCTCCAGTGGAGACGCAGAGCAGGTGACAACACCAGTTTGGTCAAGACCTGCCCCTCTGTCTGTTTTTCTCCCGCTTTACACGATCTTTGCACTGCTACTCACCACCTGAGAATTTGAGAATGGGCTTTGTTGAATAAAAAAGGCTGAGCGAGGTGGTGCGAAAGGTTGGAAATGAACAAACCCAGCACATTCGATCAAAAGCACGCGCTCCGGACCAAGCACATGCTTTAGGGGCTAACTAGTTCACAACAGTTGCTTGTCACTTTTCTGTTTTCAAATTAGTCTTCCAACCGAGTAAGTCCCCTGATCAATATGGACTGGCAGAAAACTTGGGCTTAAACGTGTGAAAGATGTCAACATAACAGCTCCCTAAACCCCACAAGAACATGAATCAAATCACTTCACAAAACATGGACTTATGAAACAAAGGAAGCTTTCTGCTGGGTTTAAGTAGAGCGTGGTGTTAAGCTTTTCCAGGTACTTCTCGTCTGGACTGATCATTTACTTCAGAAAGCTTCAAAGGACAGTTCACCTGAAAACTCTCATCATTTACTCACCCTCAAATTGTTCCAAATCTGTATCAATTTATATGGAGAAAAGATATTTGGAAAAATGCTTGTAACCAACCAGTTCTTGGCCACCATAGTGGAAAAAAATACAATGGTGGAACTGTTTGCTTTCCTACATGCTTAAAAAAAAATGTTTGTGTCAAAATTAATAAAGCAATTTTTCCTACTATGGTAGTCAATAGTGCCCAAGAGCTTTTTGGTTACAAGAATCCTTCCAAATATCTTTCTCTGTGTTCATCAGAACAAATAACTGTATATACAGTTGTATTGGAACAACTCGAGAGTCAGTAAATGATGACAGAATTTTCATTCTTGGGTGAACTGTTCCTTTTAGTCCAAAAATATTGTCTACCAACACTGATTTAGGACATTAACATAGCGAAATGGTATATGGCATGTGAAACAGAATAATTTACATAAGGTTCCTAAAATTAGGTAGAATTCGTACTACACAACCTCAGCTACAATGGGGAAAAGGATTGATTTTTTTCTGTAATTATTCTGTACTACAGGTGAGAGAGCATTGGTTATTAAAGATAATAAAGGGTTTCTTATTATAGTTTTTGAAAGGCAAAGCATGTCATTTTTTCTGTATGATTCTTTTACTATTCTTGCTTTATATTCACAATTTAAAAACCATTGATAGATTCATTTCCATAAAACAAAGTGAACCTAAAAAATATATCAGAGCTTTAACTTAGTGCCGTCACGACAACAAGCAAGTGTTGTGAGTTTTGTGCGTGACCAATGGATGCGTTGCTATCCCATAAGGCCCCTGGATGTAAAAATCTGTTATATGCATGTACAAAAACGTCTCAAAGCTGTTTGAGCCTCTTACCACTTGGTAATGAGAAAGTTGTTCCGTGTATTAAAACTGCACAGGTTTAACAAAAGCAGAGTAAACTGTTGACCTAAAACATGCTGTATTTCAACACATTTTCTCAACAAACACTTAAGTCTATGCTAAAGGCTACTTCCTTTTCACACTGGTACACAGTGAGAACAGATGTTTTAGAAGAGACGACAATATGAAAGGAGTGCTTGCACAATACTAATGTGCTCTACCTGAACAAAGAATATTTAGGTTGGACAGACGTGTGCATTTTAATGCAGTGCTAGTGGGCACTGTTTTTGTGGTCTCTGTGGTCCTACATGCGGCAAATCTTCGATAGACCGTAATATCAACATTAATTATTAGAACAGGGCTCTGGGAAATTAAAGTGCAACACTGCAATAAAGTGTACAAGTATTCAGAGGGCAGTATACAATGGACAGATAACCAAACAAGAACCATAGAGTTTCTAGAATGAGTAACAAAACATCTCTAAAAAAAACATTGAAGTCAATGAGAGTTTAAGTTTTTGAAGTGTTCATGCAAAGCCTCTTTGCATTGTCACAAGATGCTAATGACGAACACTAAAGACTTGCAAACAAAGCAACACCAAATAATAAAAGGAATGCAGAACCATTTCACGGTTCATTAATCAGGATTACTATAAAAAAATTGAATGTGATCTTAGAAAGAGAACACAATCGACCTCCATATTAGCAAGTGGCTTAAAGCTGAAACTTTGTCACCTCTTAAACTGGAGTTTAACTTCTCACAGCAAGGTTGCTTCTAAAAAACGAACTTTAGGGGAACGCCATTTCAAAACACATGCCACCTAAGGAATCTCACCAGAGCGCCGCACCAATTGTATTCATAAGATGCAAATTCAAATTCAAATTAAAAAAAGCTTGTTGACATATTTATCGGTGTAAATCATCTCTCACCACACGCGATCCAGCTGCAACGTGATGCAAATAAAAGTGAGACGTTGAAAGTCAGCAGCGCAGTGATGTCACTGGAAACTAGGTTGCTGTGGGGGAATTTCAGGACAGCTTATTAGCATACAGTCGCCGAAACGGCACAACGCAACCACAGTCCTGTGCCGACTGGAATTTCAGAAACACTTCTGGGAGGTTGAGCCGAGTACAGCATCTAAGCTTAACGGTTAATTCGCTAATTGGACCGTTGTCCTCACCGACGACCTTACACAATGGCTAACCATTACTGTATATTACTCAGAGGTGAGATCTGCTGGGAATATGACCAAAATTTGCATGCAGCCGGTTTCTGACACTAATGAGGCCAATTAGGCGGATGGCGCCCATGGCAACAGCGTTGTAATTGGTTGGCTTGATGTGTATGGGACGTATGGGTAACAGGATGTGGGTTGAGTCAATAATGTGTTTTGGAGCTGCCAGCGCATGATGCATTTGATGCCTTACCTTAATGCACCTCTGCAGATTCAGCGCGTACCTGAGGGTAAACCAACAAGGATGAGACTGCGACAGAGCAGATTGGTCGACGTACCTGCGAAGCCACACAACACACAACACACCCACACAAGCGGAAGCCTGTCCTGCACGCGCACGAAAAACATTCGCAACCATCTGCATAGATCATAACACATGCACCCAACGTACTAGCTGCTTTTGACAGAAGGGACGAGAACACAGCTGATATCGGCGTCCCGACGGCTGCGCACACCACTACACACCTAGCCAGAACCACTGCATAAACAAGACTCATTGTAGCCGTTGCCATGACAACAGGCCCTTCTATTTTTAAGCCGTGCCACTAATCAACCTGGGCTTTCAAGGGGAAGGGAAGACAAGAGGGGATCTTTAAGAGGGAGGTGGCAACGCAGGGGTTTCAAAATGGCCAGTGAGGAAAGCGTGAAAACAGACCTAAAAGCTGAGGAAAGAGGCCTTAAGCGCAAGTATGGAAAACGGAACCAAAGGATGAGTGAGGACTGCACAAGAGGAACAAAGGCCCGCCAGCAAGGCCCTCAGTCTAAAAAAAACGAGTGTTACTTACAGCACAGAAGTTGAGCCAGTCAATCTGTGAAACGGCACCTGTCACAAAAACTGAAGACACTGCGATTTTGTTACTCTCGTTCTGCTTTCTTAATGCAAGGAACATTGCACATATGCTTTGGATATACAACACAACCTCAGGCCATCGTAGATAAAGCAGTGATGGTCTATTTCACGAAGCAAAAGACGCCCGAGTCATGACAGTCGCATATGTTTTTGTTAGTAGTAGTATCTCTGATTTCAATCTCTCACATCACGTGCAAAACATTAGTGAGGGGCAGATCATCATCCATACAATTCATCTAAAACCTTTCACCTAAATCCCAATGCAAGTTCCCAGCCAACAGGTGAAAACCTCACAAACATTTCATTTATTCACCGAAGACGCCCGTTTGGCGAGTTTCAATTGTAGAACCTGGACCCAATCTTACCCGGGCACACTCAATAGAGATCTTCTCCTGGACTTCAATTGGCCATGACAGGCACCGTGACACAGTTACCTCTCCGCTGCTCCTCCTCAAGATGAAGAAAGCCTCTCACATCCAAATTTTAGTTTAAATTCAACTGAGGAAATGGAAAAACATCCGACAGAAGGTTTTCTGAAAAGAGTCGGCGACTGTAGAGAGGAGAGCGGAGAACAAAGCTAGAGACCTATTTATACAAGACACAGACAGACTTCAAGGTTAAGAAGAAACACAATCTAATACTCATGCCAAACGAGAGAAATCACTACACAAATAAACACAGATGGAGAATCTTTCTAAAAAACGCACAGAGGAGGAGCGATCGCTGAAAGACGTGGCCTACGCTGAAGGATGCTGAACGACACGAAAGATGGTCACAACATAATAAACTCATTCAATTCAAACCATACAGGGAAAGAAAAACATTGCCCTTGTATTTTTGCTAGACGAGAACGTTTCATTTACAGTGCCAGTGTCTGCCATTTAGTCACCGATGCACAATCTACGACTGAAACTTTTTAAACTGGAAGAGAACCTGTGTGCAAAAATGCAGATTGCATAATAATATCGTTCTGTACACATTGTTGTGGTAGTACATAATAAAATGAAAAAGCCTAAATCCTTTTCGTGACTAATGTGATTAATTAAGCAAAACAATTTGAAGTCTAAAAATCATTTTAGGAAGCCATGCTTGTTTTGACCGGTCCTGCTTTCAGGAATATGAGCACGCCTTGTAGCATGAATAAATGCATGACATGTTTGTTTCAGGCATTGGCTGAACTGATGTCATCCTCTGTGAGAATTAGTCTCCTGTTCCTTTAAAAAAAAAAAAAAGCAGGGAGTTACAATATCTTTTTTTCACCCAGGGTACCCAGTGGAGTCAAAATGCAAGAGAGCCAGTTTAAAGCCGGTTTGTAACCTCAGGGTATGGAATTATCTCTTAATATGTAGCCGTTAGTGGTCAGGACGTCACACGAACACAGAAAGAGGGAGAGAGAGACGAAGAGAGAGAGAGAGACAGAGAAAAGGAGGGGGGGAGAAGGGGGCAGTAAGAAGAAAATGTACTTCTTATGAGACGCTGAATCTAAAACCTGGCACCTTGTCAAGACGGCTCATTGCGGAACTTCAGACCACAGGGTGGGGCATACGTTGTTTAAACAAAAAGAAAAAAAGGGAAAATGCAGGAACGTGAGCCATCTGGAGAAAGCGAGGTAGCAGAAAGATTTTAAAATGGGGTTGAACTGGGTCGGAGGCACGGAGGACAGGAAAGCGAATCTTACATATGCAAAAACAACCCCATTAACAAACCAAAAACACCCAAATACCAAATCATGCACGAAATAAGTACAAAATCTGTGCACACACGCCAACATGACCAGTGCTTTATCAAGTAGAGATAAAATCTGCAGAGCCTCTCTTCTGACGCTCAAAGTAATGGGCACACAGACACACACTCGAGGAAAACACGATTTCTACCGAAGACCCAGCGCTGTGGAAAAGCAGATAGGCTTGGAGGGATGACCCGCGCAGGGCAGAGACCTAAAACTTGAAGAGAATTCAGATTTCTGCGTTTGCACAAGCTCCATCCTCGGTACTGGTTTAGCAAGAGATCAAGACCCTCTCCTGATTCGAACAGAGTGATCGGGAAATAGAAGCCTGGATGGGCCGATATGGGGGAGGATGCTTAAATGTACTAAGGTTCAATTTGTTAATCTGCTTGAACACCGTAATAAAACAAAGAGGCATTTGTGGAGGGATTGTGGGAATTGAATCTTGCAGTTGCGCGAGTATTGGGAGTCTGCTATAATTCTTATCAGCGTTACCTACCAGAGTAACAGCAGGTTTCCCCACATGCAATGTTATGATGTGATGTAGCGTTTATAAAAAATTTTAGCTTATGCAGCAATGTAAGAAGATGTGAGAAAGTTAGTCAGATAATGAAAGTAGAAACTACAGTATACAGTTTAAACATCAGGGAACCTAGTATTGGCCACTATAAAAAGACTCGGTCACACTTTAGAACAGGGACCCTTTCTCACCATTAACTAACCCTTTTGCCTCAATAAACACCCAATTACTGCTTATAAGGTAGATTTTAGGTTTATGTATTGGGTAGGATTAAGGGATGTAGAATAAGGCAATACAGAATAAGGCACTAATATGTGTTTTATACATACTAATATACAACCTATTTGCATGTTAAAAAGCAAGTAGTTAATGATAAATGTGTGTACCTTAATATAAAGTGTAACCAAAGATTCTCATGACTAGATAGTCAAAGCAAAATACCACAGACACTGGCTTAGTCAAAATGATGCAATGCCATACACTTTTGTAAGCCCATCAATATTAATAGCTAAACTAGCCCGTATGCCCACATGAAGAATCCAATGATTCAACAGAGGCGTGCTTTGGATGGCTTCCGCATGGTCCTTTATCTCGCACTGAATTAAGCGTTCTAGCAGTGATGGGTTGAGTTGATCGAACCTCGCGCTACGTCAGTCACCTATCTGGGGATTCTATGCAGATATCGCTCCCTCTAATCGCATAACAGATCTATGCGCTTCATATTCACTCACAGCTTCAGTCTCGCTACAATCCAACATGACGCGGAATGAGGAAAACTGCTTGGCCCCAATCAATACCTCTGAATTTTTCAACCAAAGCCAATACCTGGACTCTTTGCAATTAATGCAATCCACATCTCATCTTCAGAGTATTCCCACCTGAGAGAGGCTGAGGAAATTAACAACAATCCGGAGTTCTGGTGGCGAGCAGGTGCACAAAGCTTAAAAATCTCATCTATTTCACGATTGGGATGGTCAGTCACCATCTACGGGGGAAAGGAAAACGAAAAACGAACATTCCTTAAGCTTAACACATCGTTCGTAACATCCCGATAAAATTCACGACTACTTTCAGGTGGCATATTCGCATTCTTCAAGCGTCAACGTAAGAGACTCGTCATGTCGTTTCTTGCTGCTGTTTATCCAGCTAAAGCATCAGGGAGGCCCTCTAATTAAACTTCACAGGAAGCCATTCATCTGAGCTGATTGTTTCTGCGTGGGGTTTAATAAGCCTTGCATGAGGCCCGCAGAACGCAGCCTCCCCATTCAGGTGTTAACAAGACCAGCGCACCAACAAACACGCAATACATTACAGTCGGCTGAAACATTCCCTCTCTTCACCTTCCCACTGTGCCCACCTTAGATCACAACTAAAATGGTGGAGAATAATTAATCAACAACTGACAGACCCCGAACAGAAAATCTCGCGAGTCAAAGGGACCTTACGTAAGCGATGACCACCAAAGGGTTTCAGATACGTCTAAAAACAATGCATAGAATGACACGTAAGGAATAAGAGCAATGATTTTGTCTGCTGCTGCCTCTGGCAGGCTGATAGATATTTTCTTTTTCTGCAAACATTTGCACTTGTCACTAGGGATGAGTCACAATTTTGGAATATTCGATTGGTTGATTTAAATCTAGAACATCGAATAGTGTGTGCGATTTTTGTCGAAAAATAAAAAACAACAAAAACAATTCCCCGTGCGACGCGTTCATGTTATTAGAGGGTGGCGCTGCTAAAAACGCACCTAAAAGCTGTCAACAGACAACTGAAGAAGTTTCACGCTAACATTACGTAGGCTACGCACACTTGTAGACTTGCGTGGCGTATACGGTAACTTGCGACGATGTTAAATATGAATTCTGTGTGGGGTCCTTTATAAAACTAATGAAAATTAAGTGCATTTATTTGAGGGTGAAGCATCCATAGGTCAGCGGCAATCGGCTAGTTTCATGATCAGATCAACCAAATTGAACGCTAAACAGGCAGAGCAAACAACGGCACTCAGGGTTGGGAACCGAGAACCGGTTCTTATCCAGAACTGGGTTTGTTTTTTTAAAAGAACCGGACTTGTGATTAATTTCCAAGTTTTGGTTCCAAAAACAGTTCTGGTGCGACGCGTGGCCAAGCGCTGTGAGCAGCCTTACGTCACCGTTTCCCATAAAGGATGTCACAAACCAAACAGAAACGCAGCACCGCTTCTTTAATTGCTGAATAGAGCTTGTTAATTTACGTAACGTTGTGTTGAATGTTGCGCCATCTTGGGATGATCTCTGCTAGTGTGTTCGATGCAGTGTTTTGTTTTTCTTGTTTGATTAGGAAATATAACTATGGTAGGTCGGTCTTGCTGTGTTAAAAACAGCATTAGCATTACGCGGAAAAAGCCCCTGGTTCTTCCACTTTCGATTTCTCCATATATCAAACAAAAAAAGTAACGGTAAATATCAAAACAATAATAGCAGCGGAGTACGATCCTCCCAAGATGACGGAGCCCCTGCCACATAGGGCGTGACGTGAGCTTCACATTCTCTATACATCGTATTCAATGACTGCACAGTATGTGCACTCCACAGACGTGCCGCGTCTTTAACTGCCGAACACATCGGTTTACATGACTGTGCGCGCACCCCACAGCCGCGTTGCACTGCGTTCCGTTTTTGCAGAACACAACGTTTTGCTGTATGCGTACTCGTGCCCTTAATAATGGTGAACATTGTTTGTCTGACTGTATAAATACTGGCAGCGCACAGCTCCGGCCACCACTAAATTCCATTATACTAGTATTGTTATTTATATACATACTGATCAACCTGTATGGACCACAAAATAAATAGACTGCCATTGTTATGTACGTAGAAGGGTTAGATTATTTAGTGTACAGGTCATTTCAAGAGTAAAAAAAAGTGATGGAATACTTATCTTCATGCATTTTAAATGTTAAAAATGTGGAAAGGTCTCACTGCGTTTCACCCTCTCCTGGACTGCATTATTATTTGTAAAACAGAGACTTTATGGAATGTGTGCATATATGGTTACAAGTATGAAATACATGTTAATATTTAATTAATTTGATTTATTTAGAGAAATGAGCAAGTGATTTATGGATTAGCATTACTCAACATGAATTATTACCTTACAGTCAGCATCACTACATTCAAAAAGGTGAAAAAATAATATTTGAATGGAATATATTTATATTTTAATGGAACCGGAATCTGAATTCCAGCAATCATTTTTCTGACAACATCCAACCCTATGTCATCATCACTGAAATTATGGCTAAAGATATGCCTGTGATCCGCTGATACTGCAAGTACCATCATTCAGGCTGTTAGGGTGTTTCCATACCGATACTAGTATCAGAAATGCCACATAAAATTCTGGTATCGGCGAGTACTTGAATCCACGTACCGATCCGATACAATTTTCTTAAACAGGACCTAGCTATCCCCACTAGCTTTGCTTAACGTTGCAAATGGGAAATCACTTCTTCGCTGCTTAGAATGCAAACAGGAAGTTGTGCTGTGTCGTCACAAGCAACCACTGTTAAGAGCAAAGAAGCAGGAATGAAAACGTGCTAGCAGTATGTCGGCTGTTTGGCAGTATTTCAGAGTGGAACAACCAGCCAGTAAAACTGCGACTTAAGAAAAATTATATTACTGTCAAATGTGTCAGATAAAAAAAATACACTAGTTTACTGCAAGTCTGAAGCACACCATAAAATAATTATATCATTTCACACAGGGATAGTAGTAAACAGTTGTATAAAGATACACACCCAGGTATCGGATCAGTACTCTGTACCCTGAGCCCAGGTATCGGAATCGGGAAGGGAAAAAGGCTATCGGAACATCTCTAAGGCTGTCCTCAATATGTTCCGTCATCTGGTTATGTTTCTTATGTGTGACCCTGGATCACAAAACCAGTCTTAAGTAGCACGGGAACATTTTAGTAAAAGACAAAAATATATGTATGGGTCAAATTGATAGGTTTTTCTTTAATCTCAAAAATCATTAGAATATTAAGTTAAGATCATGTTCCATGAAAATATTTTGTAAATTTCCTACCTTTAAATATATAAAAACTATATTTGTCGAGTGGATGGCCTGCTACAGCGCCTCTGATTAACAACTTCAAAGGCAATTTTCTCAATATTTTGTTTTTTTTTTTGCTCTCTCAGATTCAAGAGTTTTAAAACGGTTGTATCTCCGCCAGATATTGTTACATCCTAACAACCCATACATCCATAGAAAGCTTAATTATACAGTTTTCAGATTACGTAATAATCTCAATTTCGAAAAATTGACCCATAAGACTGGTTTTGTTGTCCAGGGTCACATATTAATATGTTTCAGCACGTTATGCTAAAATTACTATATGGCTTGAGTTAAAATACTTTATTCCCTAATGAATTAAACAGTATGTCATCACACAGATGGAATGCGTGAAGGGTCTCTGTCCCTCTTTCCCTCCGTTTATGTGTCTCTCTTAGTCTCTCTCTCTCTCTGTTTATGTGTGTGTAGCCTATACATGCGTGCGTTCAGCCTATATAAGTGTATGCAGTGGAGTGGTGCCATTTCGAAGAATTCCCAGCAAATATCGAATATTATTTTGGATTTAAATTACTTGCATCTTTAAAAAAAGCATTGTAATGATTAATCACGATTAATCGCATTTCGAATAAAAGTTTGTGTTTACATAATGTGTCTGTGTACTGTGCATATCAACTTTGTATTTATAAACACATTCGAATACATACAAATATATTTAAGAAAATTAAAAATGTATTAACGTTTAAATATAAATTAATGTTATAAATACATTTCCTAAATATACATATATACATGCAATAAATAGAAAACACACACATACATTATATAAACACAAAATGTAATTCTGGATGTGATTAATCGTTAGACAGTCCTAATAATCATAATAACTACAATGTAAGCTATGGTTTTTCTTTAGCTAAACTGGCACTAACAATGCCAGGGTCACAGGTTTGAATCCCAGGTAATTTAAATACTAATAAAATGTAGACTGAATGCTGGAACCTGAATTTTGGACAGAAGTGTCTGCTAAATGAAGTGCAACAAGTTAAAACAATTTTTAAAAAGAAAAATCACAATTTTGGGCCCAAACCAAAGCGTTAAAGCTTTTAACTATATTCGCTAGCGAAACCTTATACGCTAGTCAGCCACATTGACTTCCCAGAGAGGTAATAGCAACTCTCAAAAAGAAACTTCAAGGTTAACATTAATATAGGTTTCAAATAGTTGTTTTGGCAACTATGTTATGAGGAAATGTCAAGAGAGGGTGATCTATAAACCTGGAGCTATACAGATTCTTCCTTTTCAAAACATGCTAATTCACTGTGTGCATTCTGAAGCTTTAACCCTTCCTAGGTGTCACATTATACCCTAAAGCGAACATTGCCACAAAGCGGTCCAAACTCAAGAAAAGACCCAGTTACTTTTATTTATACTTTTCCACCGCTCTACATTTAATCGCTTCACCAGCATTCATTAACATCATACATATCAATTAGTTGCATGTACCCGACACTGACAAGCCTCCTCTCCCTCAAAGGACTTTCGCTGTGAGGATTTTTAAATAAACTTAATTTTTCTGATTAAGAGGTTAATTATACTGATTCCTTCCCTTTCGAAACATTCAGGTCTTAATTTGACATCACCACGGGTCATGAAGCGAGCCCTAATTTTCAGTAGGTATCAATCAGACTCTCTTAAAGCCAATGAAAGGGGAAGAATGTCTGCATTAGTATACAGAGCAAACTGTATGTTTATAAAAGAAATAACTAGCATGAACACCACTTGATTATAAATGTACCCACGTGGAAAACTTTAGATAAAACACTAAATAATAGTGAGTGATTAAACAACACATTTACTTCCACAATATCACAAATTAAAAGAATCTGCTGCGTGATATTAATGTGTTATAACCATCCGTAGCCCAAATCACGGACATTCCCGGGATTTAAACGGCTAATTCATTTCTCTATGATGTCAATGGAAAGGTCTGAGGTAATGATGCTGTCCATCACCCTGTTTAATAAAGCCAAAAGACGTGTGGTCATATTGTTTCCTACAGCCATAAGCCTTATCTTCGAAAGGGTGAGCAGCAGCCCCTAGCTTACCCAAGAGCCAATGAATCAAACCCTTTTGGACCTGACAGTTCCGTCCTGAGGGTCTTTTTTTAAACCCACTATCACACAAAAGCAAGAATCTAACGCATGTGGACATGGGGGGGAATAATGAGCCATTTTGACTGGCTTTAAAACGCCACTGTAGGCACTGAAGGTGCGTTGAAGGTGAGGAGATCAATGGAAGGACACGCGAGTGTCGGTGCCCCCCTATCGCATCTCAGGACTGTCGCAGTGAGGGTTCGTTTTACAAAACTAGCACAACTTTGGTCCACATCATCATATTGCACTGCCGTAAATCTCATAGCGCATGTTTACAGAGAAAGTCACTTTTGTTGCGTCTACTTAAAATGTTAGCCAAGGGTGCACTGTTCGTTCTAAACACTACCTTTTCTGACCATTCAGCTGTCCTGAAACACAGCCAAGTCTAGTAGGCTACTTTTGAATAGTCGGGTAAAGAGAAAACTTATGAGAGGTTCTTTAGACATGTCCTGCAGTGTAACATGCTATTATATGATAAACAGTGTTTTTTATAAGTATTTTGTATTTGTTATGATTCAACATAGAATATCAGTACATTTAAAAATACACGTCACACTGTAAGACCGTTTCAATGCGCCAGCTTTTTAAAAATAGACATTTAAAAATAGACATTTTGACAGAAATGGTGACCTGTTACAGGACCTATGTTATATACACTGCCTACAGTCATATAAATCTCAATTTTCAATCCTTACTGCGAATAAAACAAAAGATCACAGACACGATTGGCCTCCGTTCTGAACCAGGTCTGCCCTCGGTTCTAAATGCAATTTTCACCTTAAATATCTCCTGCGCTCTCAATGTCAAGGTGTGAACTAATTTACTTCCAGACAAGCCCACATCTGAATCCTGGCTGAGAAATGTTAAGGGTCTGTTAAACACAGACAGTCTTGCATATTGGTGTACTGTCAATATTGATTCTGCACTTAAAATCTTTCTTGATACAGGACAAGGGTTAAGACCTGAACTATGAACCACTGATAAATATGCATTCGTATACAGTAGGCCTGCAGTGCCCAACAATTCAATATATACTACAGAATGGGATGTGCAGAAACATCGGTGACACCGTGAGATCTGATGAGGACTAGGCGGCACAGGTACTTGAACAGGTACTTCTAAACCGTGACGGATCTATGATGAAATCTACATTGATAAGTCGAGTTCAAAGCCTTTTCTCTGCTAAGTGTATTCCACCTTATCATCTGGCACAGCATTTCACCGGTTGTCGGCTTAACAAAACCAGTCAGTAATAGCAATAAGGTGCCCATGCACCGTGGAAATTAAAAACAACAAACTGCATAAAATCCTTTCACAGCCGATGACTATAAGCTCAGGTGCACCGACTAAACTGATGAACGGCGAAAAAAAAAGGTAGAAAAATAAATACCACACTGCCAAGTATCTTCCGCCTAGGGGGGAGGAGGGGGAACAGTCCACACAAAATGCCTTTGAGCAAAACAGTCAATAAGAACATTGTTTGGACCCCTCTTGAGGATGTAATTCTAGTGGGGCCCCCTCACAGTATGCAGCAGCCTTTTTCAAAATTAGCAAAAAACACTCCAACCGGCTCTTCTCGGATGCGCCACTTGCTAAAAAAATATTGGGGTTTTTTTCGGTTCTGGTGTTTATACAGATTACCTAGCATGATTTTAACAGGGTCGGTCTCGAGCACTTGGACCTTTTCTCACCACACAACGCATACAAACGGATTGAATTACACAGGGTGGAGGTCCGTTTCTCTTCGATTAGTCAAACTGGGAAACTTTACGCTCTATAAAAATCCTACATACGTCTTTATTGGAATTCCCTGGACTTTGGGGGTGAAGACGAACAAGGAAATCATAAAAATGCAAATTTACATTTCAAACAATCTGTCGAAAAAATAGACAAACTGCCCTCTGGCTTCTGCATTAAAAAATTGATTGAAGAGCCAAAGTATTCCAATCACACTGCTATAGTGAGCCACTGACTACATAAAGCCCATAAACGAAGTACTGTCTCACTTCGGACGTGTCTGCAGAGCACAAATAACGGAGCGCATATATATATATATATATCATTGATCAGAGTTTCTTTCTGAACGTCATCTCCCCCAGATTATCAGCGAGTCCCTGTTGGCCGCGATCAATACCTGCATTCACGCTGGAATTAGATTTCACTCTTACGTCTGTCAAGTGTCGGGCAGCCATTTGCGTGCATATGGAGCAAGTTGAGAGAACGTCCTCACTTACGTAAATGGCTGATGCATTTTCGAGATCTGTTTTTTCTAATTACACAGCCATCACGGCTCACCGTGTACCATCGGTGCGCCCTCAACACAGTTCAGAGAAACCCTCGCGCTGCCCTAAACATGCACTAAACAACACGTTTCGGCTGAATTTATCCCGTTAGATTGATTTAGACGGCGCGGTAATTGTGTACATGTTGGGATTTTTTCATTGTGTCTGAGCTACTACTGCACTACTGTAGCCACAGCCGGGAGGACGCGAGGCTTTCTCCGCCAATCTGGGTTAACCCCTAGAGACACCAGATGAAACAATGAAACCCATTTCACGCGTATAAAATGCTGCTTTCGGGGCCAAACTTCCTAAAGTTGCTTCTAAACGTGACGGTCTTTTCGCAGAATCGCGCTTCTGAAGTAAGCCGCTCGATTTACGATACACCACGGCGCTATCCCGAGATCATTTTAACACTAACGTTATTAGCCAGCCACTTTGAACCGCTGTGCGTGTTAGAAACGCTTCGCTTTTCACGCAAAAGCTGCTATGCTATTGTCTGGCTGCTCACCAGAGTCTCTCAAAACCGTGCGTCGGTAATCCCTTTAACCGTTTACCCCATTCATTTACGTCAATGGACGGCCGAATCGCCTATCTCTACGATTAAAAACCACATCGATAGTAAATGCCCCATCCGATGCGATACCGGCTAGGCCTCGCTTGAATCCCCGGGCTCACCTGACTCGCCTTTACCCTTCAGGTTCCTCTGGCTCCGGGTTCACTCTCCGATCCTGAAGCGCTGCTGTTGCTCTTCACGACCAGTCCCCGGCACCGGCAGGCAACACAAAAGCGCTGATTGGGCCTCGGCGAGCGCTCATCCCCTTGGTCTCTGCCCAGACAGACGGGTTATTGGTCGGCGGCTGTGTCGGAGACGCGCCCCTATTAAGGTGTATGTTGTTGTCTGTGTCTGGAGGGGAGGGGACAAGAAGCTCTGAAATGATGGGAACTAAATGGGTTGTTATGCGCGTCGTGTCGGCAGCACAAGGCGAGCTTACTACACTGACAGATAAATTGTGGACAGCCATATTAACTCCCTCTTCATTCCGTCAGGGGCGATCGACTGGAGCATTTTGAGGAACATTGTGTGCCGAAACCGTCGCGATTTGATGCAACGTTTTGACATTCCTCGAGCCGTTCTCAAAACTTACAGACCGACGGCACTCTTTTTATTTACAAACATGAGGGTTTTTAAGGAATGGTTTTAAGTGCATATGAGATATTTGATTAGTCGTTGCCTAAAGCACTATTAATGTTTCTTTATATTTGATATGCTATTTATATATTTATTTTAGTATGATAGTCTAATCTAATTGACATTTAATAGGTATGTCGGTCCACTTGCTTTCTAAACCAATGCAGCAAGTCAGAAATAGTACAAATTGTAGTTTCGATTCAATGTATATTTTTACGGAAAACGGAGCAGGGCATTACGATACAGAGCAATGCTATTCTCCTGACCTACTTACACCAGTAAATCGGTATGCATTGTTGCAACCAGAATACAAAGCGAGCAACTAAGGCGTAGAAACTATAACTCAAGATTGGGTTTAAAAACAAAAGAAATGTATAGTCTGCTTTGTGCAGACTCGTATGCTCATTGTTTCACGCTGCGTTTTCCCCCATCCGGCGGCGGTGATCCCGGTTGTTGTTTACAGTCACGCTTATGATACTGTATTTCCTTCGTCATATAGGCTACTGTAGCCTACCGCAGGCTTTGTCCCTGCAGTCGCAGGAGGAGCCGCTCTACGGTTAACTAAAGCTCGTTTGGTGTTTATAGACATGGAAGATTACTGACCAATGGTAACATGTGTCCACCATAAACCCGCAAAGGGTTTTAACTGAAGCAGGGTATGTATTGATCTTCACATAGAGCCCTTTTGTTGTTTGTCAACACTGGAGTTGAGACCTCTAGCGGCGAGTTGTGTTGTTAACAAGATTTACAAGTCTCGAAGTAGCTGAGTGAGTCACTGCAACATGGAGTAGATTAATAACTCACGGCTGTCTACACCTACTGTAGCATACGAGCTGCTTCATGTCGCATCACGTCGCTGTCAATGGTTAAAGTCCTTACATTCTATTTGGAAATATTGAAATCAAACAAAGATGTATTTTACGAACCTGTAAGTATCATTTCTTGATAGCATCAGTCAGTCTTTTCAATACGTCAAATCAAAATATTTGTGGTAACTAAACATGAACCTCTTTCGTATTTCATTATAGACACAAAAATCCATGGTAAAAACACGTGGAGGTAATTCGCAGAACTGTAACTAAGTAAAAAGTCACTCTTCACTGTTTATAGTAAAAGCACAGATGAAGATTCATTGCAAAAAATCAGTAAAGGGACATAAAATGTGTTAAACAACAGCAGTATTTTATTATTTGAATCAGGGGATGGCTCAACTTTACTTTCACAGTGTTTCACAGGACAGGTTTTTATTCAATTTAATTAGGAGAGACTGTTGGATTTAAGAGTACAGATTAGTGCTAGATGTCGCATGCTGTGATTCTATGATCTTATCCAGCATTCCATCCATGGATTGCACCATCATGCTGTAATCCAACGAACACAAACACTCACTTTATGAAATATAAACCACCAACATTTTTATAGGTTAAGTGACTAAGGCCATATTCCAGCCCTGTAAGCTCTCTCTCTCTCTTTGGTGTCTTTCTCCACCCCCCACGCACATTTGTATAAGGTTTTTTTCAGTCACATGGTGTCATGTGGCAAGTGTATGAGTGCAGAGTCACATGTACTGTAACTTGTGAACCAGGTTCTCATACAAACCTAAATTACGTTTTTGTAAGTATTCTGTCAAGTTTGCACATTCATTGAATGTGGTTATATTTAAGGCTTCTTGAACTTAAAGTAACAAAGACCTGAAGATGTGCGAATACACCATGTAAACTTTATGTACTATCTGAATTAATAAAATAGTTTACAATACTCTGTGCTTCAGTCTTTATGCACCAGTATTTTCACATAAAAATTGTACTAAAACAAGGGCATTAAAAACATACAATAATATAGTTGGTTAGTCAGATTTCAGCAAATTATAAAAAATCTAAATCGCCATGGGGTCTGTAAGACTAAAACTAAGCAGACTAAGCGGTTTAACTTGTGATTAAAAGCTTAAAAAGTCTTGAAAATGAAGAAAAAATAAATAACCATATTCATGATGCCATCAATTCTCTAAATGCCGAAGCTTTCTCAAAACTTTGGAGAATTGACATGTTCACATGTTATTCAAATAAAATGAAAGGTGTATGTAAAGGTTTGTATGCATGTTGTGTATAGTTGTACTTGGAGTATACACAGAAAATACTGTATGTTTTGAAAATAATTTAATGAGCTTTAACAAAAATTAGCTCACAACATATGCAAATAGCTAAGGCCTATGAGAAAAACGTAGTAATAAAACTGTAGTAAATGTTTGATTTATTTCCTGTAGGCTTTTTGTTTTTCCATGCATTTTTGTACATTAGAATAAAACTCATATTCTCTCATACGGGTTGCTTTTTTGTCATATACAGTATATATATATATTTCAAATAAATACCTTGACCAAGCTGTATTTTCTCATTTTTTTTGTTCCATACACCTCATATTTTCTTGGTTTAATCTAAGCTGAGGGAGCAATAAAAGTAAATATTGTACAAATATGCCCTCCAGACATCACTTCTGGGCACTACTGTATATGGAGAAAAATGAGAACAATAAAATGCTTGCAGAGCCTTGCAGACAGCAATAAGAACATTAATACATTCATTTTAATCACATATAAACACTTAAACCTAAAACTGTTTGTTGTAGTGTCATGCATGATTTAATCACTGATGTTTGATTGTTCATCAATATAATTTGACAGAATATTTTTCAATGTTAATTAATGTTCAAAATTAAGAGTTAGGAAGACTGTAGACAGCGAGTAATTAAGACTTATGTTAATGAGTTACAGCTCAGTGAGGTTTGAATAGCATTAAGGATTAGACACAATTGGAGGATTTGTTTCTTGATGTGCGAGCTGTCAATTTATTTAAAGGAATACTTCAACCAAAAATGAAAATTATGTCATCATTTACTCACATTCCAGTTGTTCCAAATCTGTATACATTTGATGATGAACACAGAAATAGGATATTTGGAAGAATTTCCAATTTTTCCTATGGGAGTCAATGGGGAGCAAGAATCTGTCATTCTTCCAAATACCTGTCTCTGTGTTCATCAGAACAAAGAAATTGATACAGATTTGGAACAACTCGAAGGTGAGTAAATGATGACAGAATTTTCCTTTTTGGGGGAAGTATCCCTTTAAGGGCAAAACATTATCCAATCGAATGCCTCAAAATCAATATTCAACATAACATTTAGAGCATCAGGTTGTCAATATAAGTAAACCGTGTAATGTCAATACTAGAGACAGCATCAAATCCTTAAACGCAGAAAAAGGGGAGAAGTTATGTAAACACTCAAAGTGCATACTATAATCTCATGAACGTTATGCAATCTGTCCGCTAAGAAGACTGCTGCACACACTGGGCTGGTTAGCAAACAAGGTGAAGAGAGGGATTATATAAAGAGGTCATTGTGTTCTAGACAATATAATTGAGTTTTGATCATGAAGAAAACAACTTATTTCTAAACCCCATATGTGACAGTGTCTACAGATTTAAAAATGAAACGAATATCATAACCCTAGCAATAGAAAAGATTCCCTTTCCCCACAGATGTGTACATTTGTTTAAAAACAGAGTAACTCCTCGGTGCCATTAAATATTATGACGGTAAAACATTTGAGCATACACAAGATGCTTGTTGCCTGACACTGTTAAATTACATGTACATTTGGGGATTTAGCAGATGCTTTTATCCAAAGCAATACACCAGTGAGAGAGAAAAAATTAAGTCTCCTTTTGGTTTAATAAGAAAACATTTATTTTCAGATATAACCATATTTTACCAGCAGAGGGCAATGCAGCCACAAGGGTGACACTGGGTGCTACGTAATGAATCTATAAATATCCCATTGTAAAGTAGTCTAAGAAAATCCGCTCTATTGTGGTAAATTAAATATGTGCAATTTCATACATGAGCTAGAAAAGTAAACGCTGTGATTGTTTTATGATTTTCTATTTCCTCACAGTAAGTCTACACATACGTTGGTGTCATTACATCCAAATAATAAAATAAACCAGTTAACATGACACAAATAACTTTTGGATAACCCAGTTGCTACTTGGGCATAGTAGTCTTGCACGTCACGAGAAAGCACGTTACGCATGTCGGTTTGTATATCAGCGATTGCTAAATGGCTTGTGAAACCGCTGTGCTGCCAATAAGAGCAAAATGTATACAAACTCTGCACCATAACCGCAGGAAAACCGACAAATGAAACCCTTACATTCATTTTCTTTAAAGAATTTATCCTTCATTATTCGTTTTGATTGATTTGATCACCGGAGCATAAAGAAAGAGCTGTGGTCATCAACCGCGCGACGTTTAATCCCAAACCCAGTTAACCTTGAAGAGATGTGACAATGGAGATCAAACTGCAAATGGGATATGTTCATCAACCCTTTGTTTGTAATTAATATGTCTACGGGGGGCAAATTAAAAGGCCTGTTACATTTAAATGTCTTAATTATACGTATGTAATACAAGAGGAGGGTTAACGCAAATTACTAACAAAATTGGCTCGTTTTATAACACTTAACTCTAGAAAAAACACAACCTGTTCAGTTAAACCAAACAGTTGTTCATCAGAGAATCGAATTAACGTTGCTATGAACAACTGTTTGAAAGCCATGCACTTTCAGATTATTTATTTGTGTGATGTTTTGTTATTTTGGTCCGAATCACAACTAGACATAGACATTCAATTGACTTAATGGTTAATTGATGCACGGCATACAACCATATAGATTTCTCTATATCGAACATCACCCTTAACCTTTAAATTAAAAGTCTGTTAGACATCCTCAGCGTTCACGTCAATTTTCAGGGTGAAGCTGAGGTTCCATCACTGTGCTGCTGGATTGCATGCAGTTTTATGCAGTCTGGTGAAGGGCTGGTGGGTGGTAGGGTGGTAGGGACAGTTGCTGTAGACGAGACAGGCATTGGATACTTTTCAGCACCTGGACAGCTCCGTATCATATCAGATTTTTGCAATAAGTGTGACTTAACAGTTATTTTACTTTCTTTTAAACAGCTCAACAATCCCAAAGCTTCAAGCCATCAAACTTTTCCCCAGGAGAGCATCGTTACCACACCGATGAGTGAATTACCGTTGACTGCGGCAAACTGTAACAGAAGAGTCCACGGTGCTGTCAAGCTCATACAGGCATGGAAGCGATAAAGGACCGCGTTTGGGACAAGACTTATCGTGGATTTACCCGTTTATTTTCGCAGTACGTATCCTGATGATTTGATAGCGGACTGTTGAATACACAACATTTGATCCTCTGCTGCAGCATCATGTCTAATATGTAAATTACTGAGGCAAAATTTGCGACAAAATTGTGCTCATGGATTAATCTGCACATAGTAAACATTCCAGCAGACAGGTAAGTCAACTACGTGACAGTTAAATGATGTGTGCAATGGCCATTAGGTACTTTTATGATAATTAGCTTACTGAGCTCTATGAAAAAAGTGCATGAAACCATATTAAAGAAAAGTCAACGATTGTGTCTGTGTCAGAACCTGCTGCATACCTTGACAGCAACGGCGCGTGGAGCTCTTTTAATGCGGTTTAAGATCAAAATTGATTTCCAAAAATTGATGAGCAGAAATGCTGTTTGAGTGTGTGTTGTATATACCGTGTCTACACCGGACGCGACGCGACATGACACCTGCTTGTTGCGTCCAGTGTGAGCAAAATGTAAAATGATAATGGGTTCTAATGTATTCCGTCGCGTCGGTCGCGCCCGGTGTAGACGCGGTGTAAAAAGAGTGCTTCATGGCTCGTAATCATAGGGGAACCACTTTTAGTGTATTTTTGAGATGACTGAGGTGCTATATATAACCACTGAAGAACCATACAGGGGCTTAACAGGTTCTTTATCCTGAAACAGTGCTTTATAGCACCTATAGTCACCCCAAAGAAGAACCACTGAAGCACCAAGATATGGTGCTATATTGCACTAAAAGGGGTTTCCCTATGATTACACTATACAGCACTATTTTAGAGTGCATGATGTAAGTAAGCAACTTACTGATTTTTAAAACACTGGCAAAACTTATTTCAACCCAATAAACATCTGTTTTACATTGCTGTGAACAGACCAAACCAAAAGGTGCAACGGACGTTTTAGGAATTCAGTATCAGTTTTTGTGAGATTTTAAAGGAGTACACTAAAAATCCAAGTTGCAAAATGTTCTCCTAACTTGAATAAATAAGTAACTTGAACATAGCATTTTTAGTTAAAGGAGTCAAATGATTGTTTTGCATGAACAAAATAAGCATAAACATGTTTCTAACAAAGATTATTTTTTTGACTGGACTTAGTTTCTCAAGTTTTAGGCCAAATTGCGTCAGAAAGTTTGCCCAACTTACAAAACAGTGTATTCTGAACAAGCAATATTGCAAGAGTTTGAAAGTTCCCAAGATGCATTGCAGCATGTTCAGTTCTGTGTTTCTTATTTGTTTTTCTTTTAAAGATTAGTCTATGCTTAAATATCGTTGTAACTGTTTGTTATCTGTTGAGTTAGAGTTCTTTTAATGATTGATGGTTTTTGATTGTTACCATGATTGAGATTCCATATAGTGGATTTCAATGAAGGTCAAAATTACAGTTTCATTGCAACTTCAAGGGGTTTTAAACAATACCAGACGATGACTAAGGGTCTTATCTTGCGAAACGATCGGTCATTTTCTAAAAAAAATAAACATGTATATGCTTTATAAACACAAATGTTCGCCTTGCTCTGTTGCTCGCAATGCGCGTTCATGACTTCACGTAATACGTATTACGTTAAAAACTTGCACGTTCAACTTGTAAACAGTGACTCGGTACTTCCGCCTACGTCAAGCGTGACCTTTTCAATGTAATTTCGCTAGATAAGACCCTTATTCATCATCTGGTATCGCTGAAACTGTAATTTTGACCTTCAACCGTTAGGAGTCCATTGAAGTCCACTATATGGAGAAAAATCCTGGAATGTTTTCATCAAAAACCTTAATTTATTTTTTGACTAAAGAAACAAATACATAAACATCTTGGATGACATGGGGGTGTGTCAATTATCATGAAAATGTATTTTGAAAGGGATCTACTCCTTTAAAGATGACGAAAATAATTTATTTCAAACAAATGCAACCAGGAGTGTAGAATAAAGAATAGACCTTTTTCATTTTCACTTTTCATGGGTCAGAACTCACATTGGTTTTCTATGTTTCCACCGTGGGATACGTCATCCTATTTAAACACCATTCATTGTTAACACTCCCTAACACTTGTATCGCAACTCTGTAACAAGCTTTTATCAAGAATATAAATACAATTTTGTCACAGTTTCAGAGATTACAAAACAATGACATACACATTTTTTTCTAAGTGAATGTTTCCACTAAACTAAATTCTACAGTAGATGCAAATCAGTGCAGTGCAGACCTTTTAACAGAAGATGCATCTCAATATCCATAACAATAGAACTGCATCATTAATAAGTCATTAAGGCTAAAGGAAAAGTGCACATTTGGTGTGAAATAATGATTGGATGAGTGAGAAAAAAGAGAAATAAAAAATTAAAAACATTCTAGTAGTATAGTCTTTTTAACAGATCTTTCATTGTATTAGCATATTCATAACAATCACTTGTGGTACATTCCAAAGAGTTATGATGGCTACCACATTAACACTCTTCCTCGCATATATTTGCATAATGTTTATCTACATTAGGAGGCGGGAGTGCTAAAATGCCATAATTCCAGAGGGATGGTACACCGCCATCACTCAGACAGTCTATTAGAGAAACAGGAAGGCAGCTATGTAAAAGAGATGCATCTTTCTCAAGGTCTGCATTCTGTAATAGTCACTCAAATTAAGAGTAGAGATATAAGTCATGGTAAGAAATCAGAGACAAGACTCATATGGTTCACTTATTTCAACAAAACGGATTTCCTTCTGCACTGATTTTAATGTGCATATTGATTTCTCAACATGCAAAAAACCTACAAAAACAACTGCTCTCCTAGTTAATACATCTGTTACTTTTTGGTGGATATCATTCATGTCAGAGCTTAACAACACCATTTATTCTGTACAAGACTGAAACACTGCACGGACTGAACAGGGAAGTGCAAATACAAGAGAGGTTGACGCAGTAGCTGTGTCTACTGCTACCCCCATGCTGTTTACCTGGACTATGCCTCACAAAAGATCATTCCACTGGGACATACTGAGTGAAACAGCTATTTCTTTATTGTCACCGTAACAAGTGAATGTACAACGAAATTGAATGCATACTCAAAGTGCAGAGACAATAAATATAGAAGACTGGATGTCTCAAAATATTGCACAGATGAGATATTGCACAAAATAAATATTCACAGACAATGGCACAGTTGGCATGAATTTGTTAACCTAATAGGCCATTGTTATGTAAACTAAAGCTTTAGCAGCAACCCTGAACGATTAAAACGTTATCTGTTATCAGGCCACAATTATGTTATTAGTAAGACTATAAACTATACATCAATACGTCCAATCTAAGTCACAAAATGACTCATAGGAAATTATTTCACTCAGAGCTCAACTTTATTCAAATCTGTTTGTAAAGATCCTACTTCATTAACAAAGACGATAAACAAGCCAGATGGTACATTTGAAGTGCAACTTTATTTATTCCCATCTCATCTTAAATTCTGAGCACAGCCCGCTGATCATTTTCAAAAGGTTTATATATAGACCTTTGAAGAACCACAGAGGTGCAATCTATCTCCTTGCCACTTAACCACGATGGATCCCTATCTTGTGGAAAAAAGCCCCCGGCAAGAGCCCCCCGTCTCTCAAAGATGAGATAGCAGATGGGCACTATAAATGCACAGGATATTAAAGTGCATGAAGAAGTACTGTCAGAAGAGTGACTAATGTGCAGTGGAATTTGGCCTGATGGTAATTGGGGTTTCTTAAAGATGTGCACAGGGTATTCACGCCTGGACATTCTCTGAAATTTACAGAGATTATTACGTGATGTGCATGAACAGATGCTAAGAATCTGTAGGTCCCTTTGGATAAAAGCGCCTTCTAAATAAATAAATGTAATCTGCAATCCTACTGTAACTGTACGAATGTAATTTATCCATTGTATAATAAAGCTTTTAGGAGTTAATCAAATGTAAACTTGTTTTACATCAAGTACATTAACACCATTTGTTTCATTCACAGGATGTCAGAAAACATGTCTCACCTATCCATCAATCTCACAAGCATTTGGGAAAACACCTCTGTCATTTCCAACACTCGGTTCCCTCCAGACTGGGAAGCGCCCACATTCACCGTGGCCGCTCGCTTCCGAGTGGTGGCCACCCTGGTGCTCTTCCTCTTCGCAGCGATCAGCAACCTCTCTGTACTGATCAGTGTTATCAGGGGACGAGGACGCCACCTGGCCTCGCACCTGCGACCTCTCATCGCCAGTCTAGCTTCTGCCGACCTGGTCATGACCTTTGTGGTTATGCCCCTCGATGCTATTTGGAATATTACGGTGCAGTGGTATGCCGGCAACGTCATGTGCAAGCTGCTTTGCTTTCTGAAGCTCTTTGCCATGCATTCTTCATCCTTCATCTTGGTGGTGGTCAGTCTGGATAGGCATCACGCCATTTTGCACCCGCTGGAGGCTTTAGATGCCGGCCGCAGGAACAGGAGGATGCTACTGGCTGCCTGGATTCTCAGCATAGTGTTTGCTTCTCCGCAGGTATGTGGATGAACAAGACGTCAATTCAATGAGAGCACAAAACTGCCTCTGAAGATTATATATGCAAGATAATGTTTGGAAGTGATTTTTGATGTGAAACTACATTCTGCCAACGTAGCTTAATATGCAGACATCTAGGGTGATTCCACAGAAAATGTGCTAAAAATGTGTTTGGTCTCAAAGTGAAATTAAAATGGCACATACCACTGTGTTTTTAGGTCAATACTGCTTTGAGTCTAACGCATGAAGTATTTCCGGATAGCCATCTAAGCGTTTCCTTGAAGTAATTATCCATAGCTTGAAGCGGTGCAATAACTGACCCTGGATCAGTGACTCTTCAGTAAGCATTTACTGCATTGATTATAGTTTATATTTGTCAAGCTATAGGCTCAGGGCATCACTCCCAACCTTTAAAACGCCCGACTGAATCTCTTCAGTGTGATCCGGCCCTTCCATCCTTCCCTCTGAAAGGTTTCTAGCCCCATACTTAAATGCATTAAATGGAGTAATGAAGAAGTTGTCATTTTAAGCAGCTTGTGGAAGCAACCATGGCTTTTGAAATCATTAAGGGAGATAGAGAAGCCTGTCTGAGACAAGGTCAGCTAGTCAGCCGTGGATAATGGGAAAGAGATGTAACTGGAGACGTTTGTGTGTGTGGGTGGTGTATTGTGGTTATCAATACATCCATACATCCCTCATAACCACCCACGCTCTTCTATTAAATGTGTGCAATTCCCCTCTCTGGTGAAAAATTGGGGGGCTTTTCTCTGTTAAGCTATGTGGCACCTGACAAAACGAAAAATAATTTGAAAATAAAGAGAATAAATGAAGTTTTGAAAACAAACTAAAAGAAGTGTCATGAGGTGATGAAAATGTAAGATTAACTGAAGTGCATAATATCCTTAAAGGAACAGTTCTCCCAAAAATGAAAATCCTGTCATCATTTACTCACAGTCTTGTCACTTCAAACCTGTTTGACTTTCTTCGGCAGAACCCACAATAATTTATTTTGAAGAATGTTGGTAACCAAACAACGGCGGAACCCATTCACTTCTATTTTACGGACACAAAACCAATGCAAGTCGATGGGTACCGCCGTTGTTCGGTTACCAACATTCTTCCAAAAAATATTTTGTGTTCTGCAGAAGAAAGAAAGATGAGGGTGAGTAAATTATAAAAGAATTTTCATTTTTGGGTGAACTATTCCTTTATAATACTAAGACAGCTTGATGTTCATATTTTTTTACCTTTACACTCAATTTGTTACATTGATAAAATAATTTGCAATGAAAAAAATTTTTTAATTGAAAAACGGGTGTTAAAGTGACAAAATGACATCATGCCTCTCAATATCAACCCTGGCTTTATTTTTATCATTTCAGTTGTTTATCTTCAGAGCAATTAAAGCCGAAGGAGTTGACTTTGTTCAGTGTGTAACACACGGAAGCTTTCAGCAGCGCTGGCAGGAAACAGTCTACAACATGTTCCACTTTGTCACCCTGTATGTATTTCCCCTGCTTGTCATGAGCTTCTGCTACACTCGAATTCTTGTGGAAATTAACCGCCAGATGCCTCGTAAAGGAAAGGGTAAATTACTTTGTTCTGATCTAGCATCCATCATTGGTGAAGCATTTCTCTAATTTCACCCCAACCTTCGTTTTCCTTTCTAGGTGGTGAACCTTGTCTGCGACGCAACGGAACCGATATGATCCCAAAGGCTCGCATGAAGACCCTGAAGATGACCATCATTATCGTGGCATCGTTTGTGGTGTGCTGGACGCCGTATTACCTGCTCGGCATCTGGTACTGGTTCCAGCCTCGCATGCTACAGGTGATGCCGGAATACGTCCATCACGCCCTCTTTGTCTTCGGCAACCTCAACACGTGCTGCGACCCGGTCATCTACGGTTTCTTCACACCCTCATTTCGTGCGGACATAGCCGGGTGCTTGTGCAGAAGAAATCCGAATTCTTCTCCAAAATCACTGGACAGACTCTCTGCAAGAAGAGGTGGAGCGAGTGTGGAAGCAGAGTCAGATCTCGGAAGTGCTGACCAGCACAGTGGACAAGCATAACGCTAAGAAATCTCCATGAGCTATAGTGACTTAACCAACATTACTTCAGGCATAGACTGATGTGCCTGCTTGACTTTCTGAACATAGAGGTTGACTTCTGCTGAGACTTGAAATCTGTGTCTAGACCTCTTTATATGATGCTAATGGTGTCATAGTATTTAGAATCTAAGTTAGATGTTTGCTGAATTGACACTTTAATCCACCTAAATCCAGAATGTGTATTGAACATATAAGCAACTGTCTCAGTTTGACATTGTGGTATTAAAGGGATAGTTCACCCAAAAATGAAAATTCAATACTTTATCCCCCCCCCCATTTCAAACCTGTATGACTTTATTTCTTCTGCAGAACACAAAATATATTTTGAAGAATGTTGGTACCCAAACAACTGCAGTACAGATTGACTGAATTTGTTTTGTCAGTACGATAGAAGTGAATGGGTAACACCATTGTTTGGTTACCAAAATTCTTCAAAATATCTTCTTTTCTGTTCTGCAAAGTAAAATAAGTCATACAGGTTTGAAATGACAAGAGGGTGAGTAAATTATGACATCATTTTAATTTTATGGGTGAACTATCACTGTCTGAACATTTTAAAAGGAGATTTAAGTAAGAGTACATACAAAAGTTTAGGGTCACTTGACGAAAATATCTTTTGATCTGAATGCAAATATCTGTTTGAAATTAGTTATGTGGATAAAAATATATTGAAATGGATGACTGGGACTTGATAAAGAAAAAGTGGGCGATAAGAACCCAGATTAGATGAGAACTACTTTAAAGGGATAGTTCATTTAATAATAAAAATCCTTCATCATTTATTCACCCTCATGTTATTCCAAATCTGTATGACTTCCTGCAGCACACAAAAGAAGATATTTGGAATAATGTTGGTATAACCGAACAACACCGGACCCCGTTGACTTTCATTAAGGACACAAAATCACATAGACATTTCTCAAATTTAGTGATCGACTGATATGGGTTTTTTATTGCCCGATGTCGATACTGATATTAAGAAAGCACTGTGGCCGATCGGCCGATTCAACACAGATGCAATTAAATGAGTAAATGAGAGACATACAGAAAATTGGTGGAACTAAGTGAACAATTATTGTGTATTATGTGCCTAGATAGTAACAGACATGAACACATGAAGAGGTCCACACATGACATTATATCAATGGGCAGCTAAACATGGCTTAATAAAATATAGGAATTTAAGTATATTATTGATACTTACCATACAATTTTTGTATCTCATCCACCGTACAGGACCCATTTTACTGTGGTCATATGACATTACTAAGTGAGAAATGCCTGCTTTACATCTTAGTGGCTAATGTTCTATACGGTGGCCGAACAGAAATAATATCCAGTATTATAAAAATATATTGGCCGATAATTAAAAACATTACAACCAACATCACTACTCAAAAAATATTATTTTGTGTTCCACAGAAGAAAATGTCATATGCAGGTTTTGAACCACACAAGGGTGAATAAACAGAATACAACAGTTTGTTATTTTTGTGTAACAACACAATTTCCATAGTTATTGTTAGTTTTGCGTTTCCATAATGTTGCTGAGTTTACTATTATGCTAAAATGTAACAAATAAAATACGAATAAGGAATGAATGAGTGACCCTAAACTTAAGAACAGTGAATATTTGAATCGAAACAACCAAATGGCAGTGTCTCGGGCACTGCGAAAAATGTGAGCTATTTGCCTGTCTGGAACAGGGTAATAAAAACACAGTGCCTACTTTAAAGTCCACATGCATAACAGCACAAGCATTTAAAAATTTGTTGACAAGGATCTCTAATTAATTACAGCTCAGAGCAACAACCTGAACTAAAAGCTTGTCTGGCGCCACGCTTGTGTAACATATCCTCTGTGCTTCAGGTTCTGGAATGTCACCTAATGTTATTCAAAACTGCCTTAGCAAAATTTTTCTTCAAGAAATGTTGTTGTGTATATTGTATTTATCTGTGGAATCACCATATATGGTTTTCGCTAGTTATTCATTGTTTGCAGCAGCAGTGTATTTTGGTAATGATATGCATGAATCTCCAGAAAGGAATTTGTTGTGGTGCTATTTGTGTTTACTGTGGGTGACCATACAGCCTTAAAGGGATAGTTCAACCAAAAATAGAAATACTGTCATCATTTACTCACCCTCATGTTATTTCAATCCTGTATGACTTTCTTTCTTCTGCAGAAGAAACACAAACAAAGATATTTTACAGGTTGTTGGTAACCAAACAACATTGGCCCCCTTAATACTTCTATAGTATTGACACAAAACCACAAAGACATCAAACATATCTCAAAATATCTTCTTTTGTGTTCCACAAGAGAAAGCGTAAAAGACAGGTTTTGAATGACATGAGAGTGAATAAATGCCAGATTTTTGTGAGAAATATCCTTTTAACTTACATATCTAGATCAATGTCAATACTGCTGTTTCAAAGATGTTTAACAATATACTGTATGAGTAAAGAAAAATGATTGAAAAAAGAAACACCTTTGTGTGTCCCTAATATATTTTTTAAATAAACATCATAGAGTTGACAGAGCTGTTAGTCCACTGAGGTCATGACAATATCGAAAGGCCAATTCAAAAAAAGATGAAACAGACGTCATCGATTAACGTTTAGAGGTGCTTCAAGAGATGAATTCATCAAGTACAGGCCTCAGAGGAGATGGAATGTGCTTAGACCGTTTATTGGACAATTTTGTTGTGTGTCCATCTAGCTTCAAGAGCAATACTGAGGACTCTTGTTAGGGCTCTTAGCAGGGGTGTTTCAAGCCTGTCATCAGTAGGGCACAGACTCCTCTTAAAATTCTTTAAAATTAAAAAAGTGTATGTATCCTTTTTCTGAGGTCATGCCCAATTTTTGTTTGTATAAACAGTAAGTGTCACATTTTTCTAGCTTTGTAACTTTGGGATAGATTGGGATTAATCTGCATCTATTCCATTACATAATTCACATTATATTTAACTAATTTAATAGCATATTTTTTTAAATATTATAATAAGAAACATATCTAACTTTGATTCCTACAAATGAATCAATTACTAGGTCCACTATCTATTCTCAAGGTGGAGACAGGCAGACAGAGAGCCAGGGTGACACTGAAGATCCAGAGAGCCAAGGCGGAATCGGCTGTTTAGGAGTCTGAGGCGGAACAGATCTGGAAGACCGCAGCGGAGCCAGAGCGACCAAGGTGGAGCCAGACAGAGCCATAGGAACAGAGTGACGAGGCATAGCCGGAGGATTGGAGTGCTGGGTGGGACCAGCAGAGACTCAGGGGACATACAGGATCACCTGGTCAGACGGGTCTTCAGGCTCAGACTCTAGTGCAACAGTCGCGGTTGTGCACGCTGGCTCCTGTGTCGCGGCAGGCTCGGGCTCTCCATCTACGGTGGGCTCGTGCAGACGCTCCCTGCAGCAGAGTGATGGCTGGCTGGTCTCTGGTTCGGGAGTAGGGCTGGAGATGTCCTCAGCGGGGAAGACAGAGAAAAACAGTCAATCTTTCTCCAGCACCCCTCCACAAAAGCGGCGAAGTTCTCTCGGGGACCATTCGCTGGTAGGCGTGCTTTACACCGCTCGCTCAGGCTAGCATAGTAAAAAACACAGTAAGGGACGCCAGATCTAAAAGGTCCCCGGTGTGGTCCTCCAGCTAACGGTCCATCTTCTCCAGGCGGGGTAGCTGGGAGATCAATTCCGATCGAAGGGAAAACACAAAACAAAAATCCTCTCTAGGTCTGCTATTCTGTAACATGTAGTCTAAATACAAGCGCATGACTACAGTGTATTATATCCAAAAGAGTACTTCAACATTAAATCCAGGAGCATACACAGGAACATAAATCACAGGAAACATCAAACAATAGCAGACCATCACCTGAGGAAGACACATGTCTTACACATGTAATCAAGGGAAACAGCATCAGGTGTGGGGCAATTAACAAACAAGGGAACAAACGAGGCAGGAGAACAGAACTCAGAAAACTAAGGCCACATTTACACGATGAAAACAGAAAAGTTTTTCCTTTGCGTTTCACGTACACATGACAGCGTTTTCAAAACTGTCTGCATCTACACGGATCCAGGATAACAGATAAAAACGATGTAGTATGCACGCCAGGCCAGTGGATGGCGATGTTGTTGTGTAAAGAAACAGGACGTGCCTTGGCACATGCACAGTTATAAGGCAAAAGTGCTTTTTAATACCGTTGGTCGAGGTATATGCGTGTTTAAAGTCTGGCGAATGTAAATAGTGTGTCTCTGCTGGTCTTATTGGTGCAGCAAATCCACATTTTGCTGGGGAAACGTTAATACATTGTCTAGCAGCGAGAGCTCACAGTACGGGAAGCCGGCATATTGTTTTGGCTATATCGCGCGTAATACGCATGCGCAACGTTCCGTCTTGCCGTTTACATGGAAACGAAAAAGGCGGCGTCTTCGAAAGTTCAGTCCCCCAAAACGCTGTTTCCGTCTAAACGAATGTCAAGACGCAGCATACTTTTTTTGCGTTTTCAATTGAAAACGGTCTCGTGTACACAGCCCCTAAACCAGAACAGTGTAGAACAGAACCCTGACAATGGTCTAATGCAGATCTAAATGAAAGAAGACAGACAGACACACAGATTTGCCAAATAAACCTCCCTTTGCATCTATGTTGTACATGACACCATCTGTAGTTCGGCTTGTGTCTGTGGTGTGCCAGCGACTGGACATAAATCAATTTGGTGACGTGTTTGGGGGGGTTGAGATATGTTCACCCTGCTAGCAGGTGTGGCAGGTGCCTCTGCAGCAAACGCATCAGTACAGTGGGCCAGACTTATCTCTGAACGGCCTCAAGTGCTTCAAGCTATTGTGACTGTGAGAGCACACAGCGATACAAACACACGCTCAATGTGCACACGTCACTGCTTTTGTCTCCACCACGACTCTCCCTGTAAGACAAAAGCAGTTCCTTTAAACAATGGAACAGTAATGAATTAACCTTTTAAATAATTAAACTTAGATTGATCACTCAACTCACAAATAGGCCATCTCCTAACTGAAAGAAAACACCAGGCACGAACTAGGAAGAGCAAACAAGCACATTCAATAAAAAATACCATCGCACTTCCAAGGAAATCCATATACTCAATAAGTGCATCAATATATATATATATATATATATATATATATATATATATATATAATAGCATCCCTCTCATACAAAATTAGTAATGTTCCCGCAAGATACGCCTGTACCAGAGATGAAACTTGCAGCACCACAACATGCGGCAGCTCCTATTAATAATTCATTGACGTCTCTGAAAATCTATATCTGTGGCCTGTCAGGCATTTATATCGAGGTGAGATCTCTTATTTAAAATCAGACAGCAACACTGATTCCAAATTTAGATTTTTTCCCACATGTGCTTAGTAAATTTTGTCTGGATGCTGCGTTTTAGGATCTAGGATCAGGAATCTATCACAGATGCGGGTCCAGTGAGTGTAGGAATGAATGAAAGGAGAGATCAAATTCAAATCAATTACCATTGTTGTGCCCTTGGGCAAGCTATTAAACTCCCTACAGGACGATGCATGCAAATATAAGTGTGCGTGTTATTTAATGATACTTATGATGTCATTTAGTTAGATGAACACAGGTTCAAGGTCTGGCTGGGTAACAAGGTCAGGTTGGCTTGCAGTAAAGCATTGTGTTAGCGGCACTAAATGTTGTGGGTTTGATTCATAGGTAACACACATGCTGATCAAATGTATAACTTGAATGCACTGTATGTCACTTTGGATAAAAGCGTCTGCCAAATGTTTAAATCTAATGTCTTTGTAATATACCCTGTCCTGCATCTACACTATCTTACTGCTAAAAGTGTCTCTCCACAAACGAAAACTCATCTCTGAATAAATGATTAGAATACATTATACTGTGTTTTGTCAAATATGATGCTGTAAAGTCTAAGCAAAGTTTGGTGTCGTATGTTTAAGCGCTTTGCGATACACAGATGTGAGTCACTTTTTAATACTGTATTCCTCCCTACGAAATTGAATTTCAAGGTGAGAAAAAATAATAATGGGAAAAAGTGGAAAAGAAAAAAAGAGCTTGTTCACAAGAGTACTTGCTCCAAAATGAGTCAACCACACACAAGCAGGTTTCACAGTCACAGTGTACAGAAACACTGCTCTTTCCCTTCTGTTATTCAATCTTCACATCTAAGGCTACGTTCACACAGCCAGCCTTACTGTTCATTTCCGATTTTTGCTCAGATCCGATTTTTCTGTTCGACTGTTTACACTATTTTTGAAAATGTGGCCAATATCAGATTCCAGTGTGAACTCTTCATGGTTATAAACTGAATCGCATGCGCAAAACAAAAATAACATACTGTCATACAGAAATGAGCAAGGATCAAGTCAGCAGGTGTGTTTGACTTTATGCGGTGCTGCGTGGACTGGATTCCACGCAGCGAGGCGATAGCATTTCCAAGGCAGTCCGCTCTCTGGGTTGGCTTATGCTTTAAAATCACATCAACACGCACGCAAATGGTGGATGCATAGCGTTTAAAGACAAATAGAAGCCATTAAGGCATCTGTCATGTTGCATTGCTGCATTGCTGCATTGCGGCGTATCCAGAGGAATTTTTTTCTTTTTATGGATTCTATAGTCTTTTGGTGCATCGCATCGTGCGGTGTAGACAGTGCAAGGTCTTATGTTTATAATCTGTTGATTAATGTTTGGCAACCCAACTGACGGTGCACTTCTGTCTACAGAATGGCATAAGAAGCTTTACAGCCCCATTCAGACATCCAGAAACTAGCAGCGGCAGAGCGACGCGATCTCATTCATTTCAATGGAGAGCTGGCGACTTCCGGCGACCGTTGGTGACTGAAAGTGGCCGTGTCCAGCTACGGGAGTGAAGCGACAAAAGTTGAGAAAATTTCAACTTTATGCAAATGATGAGCGACTACCAATAGGAGTAAAGCAGTGGAGCTCACGTCATCCGTCTCTCGTCAGTTACTGGAGGGTTTGTTCAATCTTTACTAGGACAAACAGAGCTAGGAACGCCTTCAAACGATCTCATAGCAAGAGACAAGTGACACATAGCGATAAAGTCTCTGGCTGTCTGAAATGGGGTGTAACTGTGCGTTCACATCACCAGCCACACCTAGCGACAAAGCGACTTGATGTCATTCATTTCAATGGAGAGCTGGCGACTACCGGCGAGACGAGCAACAGTGACCGTTAGCGACAGGGAGTGGGCGTGTCTAGCGACGCGACAAAGTTGAGAGTTGCTCAACTTTATGCAAATGATGAGCGACTTTTGGGAGCTGTTACTAGAGCAACCTAATCTAGAAATGGCTTCTAATGACCTCGTAGCAAGAGACTAGCAACACCCAGTGACGGAGTTGTACGCACAGTTAATCAGCGCAGAATTGTGACGCATGCCGATCTACAATGACACAAAAGTCGTATGAATTTCGATATGACCGATTAGGCAGAGGTTGCATGGCGCAACATATATATCAAATTTAGGATCGCATCTGGAAGTGGCACAGATCAGATTTAAAAAGATTGCATTCCATGTGGTTTGTTTGTTCACACTGTCATGCAGTAAACAGATCTGGGTCACATATGAGCAAAAAAATCTGATTTTGGTGACAGTCTGAACTGAGTCTAACAATGGCGAGTGTGACCAAGCACACGTTTACATCAAAACCATTCCTGCCACGACACCCGGCATTCCCATTTTGTATCTCACTATGCATCAATCCCATTCACCTCATGACAAACTAACACTAAAGATAACAACTGTACCCATAAACTGCTGAGCTTCAAGAACAGTTTGCTTCCTGGAAGTCTAAAAAAGGCACAAAAACAGCATTGTTTTTTACCATCGCATGAAATTGTGTTTTTGTATAGAACAGGGAATGGGCAGAATCTGGCAGTTAAACAAAGTTTCACAGTTCTCAAGAGAATAAACAGGAGGGGAAATGTGCCTGAAATTGCAACTTTTCAACAAGGTGCAACATAAGAAAAAAGCCAATTCACTAATGCCCTGTTTGTATACGGCCGATTCAACCCAGAAAAGTGGCATTATTTATGAGAAAACCTTTATGTCCTCCCGCAGGATGATTAATTCATTCAGGCTAATTTGATATGAGATAAAGCAACTTAAGGTCTTATCTCTTATTTCCTGTGAGACTGAGTGGCTGGTACTTCAAATGACAAAGATTCATATAGGAAACTATGTTTGGATTAAAGAGAAGAGCAAGTAGTTTAAACAAAATCTTATTTCTGACAATTTTTTTATTATATATATTTTTCATTTGGCAGATGCTTTTTATCCAAAGCAACTTACAGTGCTTTCAATCTAGGCATGGGCTGGTATGACATTTTGACGGTATGATAACCAAAGGAAAATAACATTGCGGTTTGACAGCATGTCAGGTTTTGCTATTACAGCTTTAAAATGTGTTCTTTTAAATGTCAGCTTTTTCCAATTGAACACAATATTAAAGGCCCCATTCCGCGCGATCGCATTCCTCAACCTTTAGTTAGTGTGTAATGTTGTTGTGAGAGCATAAATAATACCTGCAAAATGATAAAGCTCAAAGTTCAGTGCCAAGCGAGATATTGTCTTTAACATAATTTGCATTTCAAGGACTAAAGAGAACGGCTGGATCAGACTACAGCCCTCTACTTCCCGGGTACATGATGTCACTATTCCGAGTGCTTTTAATAACCTCCGCCCAAAGGAATACGACAAAAATTGGGCGAGGCCTCCTTAGAGAAGTGGAAGAGCCGCTGGAGTAGTGTTCGGTATCAGAGATTGTACACATTTAACTGAGCTACGCGCTAAACAACTTTCACACAGTCACACATTATAAGATAACCAACGGTCAAATAACAGCTTCCATGACTTTAACATCGGCTGTGAAATCTGTTCTGTGTAATACACTGATATTGTGTGTGTGTGTGCGCATACCTCTAAAACACTTCTATGAAACGTCCTTCAAAATCCTGCTTGTAAATGTCTCCTGGTCAATCTGCTCGTTTTATTATCCAACTTGGGTTACACTTCGATCGATCCGCATGTTTTTAACTGATAAAGTGAAGTTGACGCCATTGTTACTGTTTATTGCTCGAAGCCAAAGATTATGAATACACGTGCACTGAGAGGGGGACCGACCAAACACAACTGCCTGATAAGCGAAAGCTCGCTGATATGGTATGGGTGGGAAATCTCTAAGCGGGGAAACAATCACGACAGACCGACTAACTATGCAAACAACTAATTATGCATGAACAAAAAATAGCACAGAACATGATGGATTCCTGCACTTTCTTTATTCGACTAGACATTAAAAAACAGTTCATACCTTGGAAACAGTATAACATAATTTTTTTGTGGTTTTACAACCGTGACTTCTTCAAACCACGGTATACCTTAAATTTGTAATCTGCCCATGCCTATTTCAATCTACCCTTTATATTTTAATATATACTTGATTTTTTATATGTTTGTTCCTCTAGGGATGGAACTCATATCCTAACATTTTTCGTCAGCCAAACCCATGATAATCTTTCTAGGTTAAATATTTATGAAGAATAAAACCTCCTGTTTAGGCAAAACATACTGTCTACTGTCATTAAATATATTACTAGGACGAGCACGTACATACTGTAGTGACTCTCCAGAGATGCAAACAGCTGCAAGATTTAAGATGTGGACGGTGTTTTCTGTTCAGCTATTCAACAAATATCTGATTTAGTCAAGTCTGTGGTTACATCTGATTGTGGTTTCTGTACAGAGCCGAGTTGGTGCTCATTTTGGTCTTGAACATGTATAGACCATGTCTATCAGACTCTGTTTGCCGAGACCTAATGCTGACATTTTGTAATCTGTCTTGTTCCGAACAAACAAAGCTCACAGCTGAAGAACAAAAAAAGGCAAGGTCACTCACATCTATTGTCTGCAGACAGACGTTCTTGTGTTGCTTTTGCTTCATTCCCAAGAGAAAGCAAGGAAGGCAGCTTTTACTTCAAATGGGCATGAGAAGCTGATCTGTGAACAGGTTTGATAAAGACGGAGGCTGTGAGTGAACCTCACTTCTGTTGTTCTTCGCAGACCGGCCTGCCAAAAAAAAAAAAAACACTGCTGTGCACAAGAATGAGAGAAAATCAGTAAAGGTCACATTTATAAGGCATGAATATGGAATATATTTACATAATTCAATATAATGCAATACAATAAAAAATACAATACGGTGCAATTACACATTGATCTTAAATTACACATTGATTTCATTACTCTGGAAAGATTCTAGGACTAAATGTTCACAACAGCAAAAACAGAACAAAACAGTTACAACAGATATATAAATACACGAAGGTTATTCTTCAAAGAGGGCACATTCAGTTCCCCTGATTAAACACAGTTTGGCCCATTTTCACCTGCAAGATAGGCTCGCCCACCAACCCTGATAATAGAGGGCTGACATTTGAGACAAATGCCACTCTGTGTATTGGGGAGGCCTGAATAAATCAAAAGTGTTCCCAGAGAGTCCAACAAGCCTCCTGCTCACAATCTGACAATCATGTAAACCTGATTTTTGGAGTTATGAACAAATCTGTTCAGAAATGACTGAACTATAATATTAGGATGCACAAATTACTCAACGCAGGTGTGTGTGCAAACTGAGATTTAATTAATGGAGCATTTTTAAAGCTGAGGGGTGTTATTATTCAACCAGATTTTATTTTTTTCCCATGCAGTATGTGACCCTGGACCACAAAACCAGTAATAAGACGCTCAGGTATGGGTCGAAATGATTGACTTTTCTTTTATGCCAACAATAATTAATTCCATAAATATATTTCATACCGTAAATATATCAAAACTTAATTTTTGTGACAAAAATGGCTGGAAACACGTCTACAAACATCGCTCGCTGATGCCTGCTCTTTGGGAATTACCCACTCAAGTCTGTTATCTGTCATGATTCTGCCTCACCTTGAAAGGCTTTTCTAGTCTTGTGGCAGGGTCATGACAGCCCCACGTGTTTAGTGTGGAAAGAGACATGGCATTGTTTTGTTTTGGCATGCCATGCGCTCTCTCCGGTCTCGTCTTTGTCCCCGCCCCCTCCGTCTCCTTATTAGCATCCCATCAGTGTATGATTCCCCTCACCTGCCTAGTGTAATTATCCCTTGTTTGTTCACCTATTTAATGCCCTTGTGTTTGCTGTCCTTGCTATGTTTACTAAATCGTGTAATGTACCTTGCCTTACCCTAGCATACCTTGCCTTGTTCTTTGTTCGATTATTCTGTTGCTCTGTTTTTGCCCCCTCGTGGGAAGTCTTTGTTTTGCACCTTGTTTGTAGTTTGTTTTGTTCTGTTCTAGTTTCCCCCTCGTGGGTCTTTATGTTTGATTATTAAAAGTCTGAATTGGTACCGTTGCCTGCTCTGGTTTTCTCACTGTGAACGGTCCTGACAAGTATCTATATGGAAAACATAGAATTTCCACTTTCGGGTTCATCTACTCTCCACAACGTCATTACAGCGGTAAGCCAACCTGCTACAGCACCTCTGATGGACAACAAAGGCTATTTGCTTTTACAGCAGTGATGGTTAGGTTTAGTGATATGGGGCTCAGTTTTGCTTACAATAATTGTCGACATTTATATACAAATTATCCACCTAGTGAAGTAGTTATGAATTCAATATTTTACATGTGTTAGAGCAATGTTAAAAGCTTCCTCAATATCTGTCTTGTCCCCATAAAAACACACTTTAATTTTTTTATTCAACATCTCACATGACTGCCAACTGTGTACCACTGTTGCATTAGAGACACTATTTGAATCTTATATTTAAATGTCAGAAGGATGAAAATAGGAAATCTTTATCTAGATATTACCTATTTACGCTGACAAACGGCCTCTCAGCATCACACAAATATTTGTGCTCCTACATTTTTAAATAAAGGAGCACAAGTGCTCCTAAAAAAATAAGTTACTGTAGAGCCCTGGCTGCGTGGCTGAGAACATGATTGATGGGTAAATGAATGCATCTTTACATTCTATGGACTCTGCCTGCACATTCAGACAAGACTGACTGTTTACTTACATGGTACAGAGTTCAAGACTCATTTGATTGACAGAAACCACATAAGAATGCAGCCGGGTCCGGGTGTGGAATGTGACTTCCCAGCAGCATCCAGTTTGGATTGGTTGCGCTTTCCATTCATTTATTTCAATTACATTCTGATCAAGATAGCATTCCCCATTGATGCATGCCATTCATTTTCCGCATTTGTTTGCTTCTCCGTTCCCTGCATGTCACCTCCCTGTCTCTCGCTCACATTTTTTTTTCCTCTCACTGTCTTCACGCATCTAATTTGAGTTTTGCACAAGAACATTAGCAGTTTTATATATCGGTATTTAACTGTGCAACATTTAACAATGCATATTAAAAGTTTAACATAATCGAGTCAGAGCACCATTTGATATAATATCAGCATAAAGGCAACAAAATATGACATATGGTATGCATGATGTGCTACTGTGTATAGAAATAATTATTACTCTTTTCGTACCT
Source organism: Triplophysa siluroides (assembly GCA_006030095.1). Lineage (NCBI taxonomy): Eukaryota > Metazoa > Chordata > Actinopteri > Cypriniformes > Nemacheilidae > Triplophysa > Triplophysa siluroides. Next base: position 667,087 of record VCII01000193.1, read on the forward strand.
CCATGTTTCAAAATAAAGGCTATAATATAGATGCATTTTAGATGATTGTGGTCAACACTTATGATGGAACAAACTTATCACATCTCCTGAAGCTGCATAAATCACATTAGTTTAACTATAATGTGTCTCACAAATGTCTTTAGACGCACATAATAGATAGACACACTCTGGAAAAGTTCATTGTGTGGGGAAAATTCAATTTTCCTAGGATATTAATAAACATGAGTCAAAGAACGATGAGGCACGGGACATTGGTGTGCATTCAGGAATCAATTCAGGTCTTTAGAGGAAATGCACATGAAACAAAACCTTTTCAAAATCTCTCTGTAACAATAAGACATAACTCTAGACCTGAATGCATAAATATTATTTACAATTTCTACTATAGGTCTTTTCCTGTAATTCAATTATCTAAGCATGGTGTTTGCAACCCAAATGTCATGTGTTCGATCCCTATGCATGGATCACACATACTAATAAAAAAAAAAACTTTGGGTAAAGCATCTGGCAAAAGCAAAAAGTAAAAAAGATAATTCACTAAACGTATCGAGCATTGTTAGAGGAATAAGAGGGTTTCAAGATCAAAATCACCATAAAGTTCCATCAACAAGCAGGCTATGAGTCAGACTTGCTAAAATGTGACGTCAAGAAGCCGTTACTGTGACTGTGAACACAGTCGTCACCCTCCCTCTCACCCTCCAACATCGGGAAAAATCTCAAAGGCAAATTTCAGCGTATTGAAAATATCTATACAGTGACCGTGTCTCATGTCCACTGCAGCACAACTGACAACAGCACATTTATGAACAAGCTGTGGAGAAATATCACCTGCCATTTCTGCTGAGCTCAAAGTTGCCAGGAAGAAAATAAATCAGTCTGTGGTTACACCGACACATGATGCATAATTTTTTCCCCTGTGGCTTTGAAAGGCCATGAAACACATCTTCAAATAATTGGATCCATAAATAGCTCCCAATACAGGCTGGGTGACGGTTTAAATTAAGCGCCAATGGGTTACAGCAGTGATTATTTTTACTTTATGAAGACAGGCTCGGGGCAAAACTGCCCCTCATAACCTTAAGCCAGAAGAAAAAGTGAGACGCTATCCACAGCAGCCAGAAAAGTATTAGACGCTTTAAATCGCTGAATGTCACTGCATTTAATAGAAAAACATGATACTGTGTCGTACAAGTAAACGATGCTAGACCTTCTCTACATCAATACTGACTTTTAACCTAACATGTCCTAGAAGTGTATCCACAGATGATGTTCATCACATAACTTTACATATTCTAACTACTTTGCATATATGATACTTGATGGCAATAACATACATTTTTATGTGGCTTAAATGTCTATACAGTATACTTTATAGGAAAACTGTATACATTTGCATTTTGTCTGTGTGGTGGTTACATTTAAATAAATATAATATACATCTCTCATCACTCTTATGTTATAATATAATATTTTCTAAGGGTGTGTAGTTGCGTAAAGGGTCCTCCTGGGAACAGCGTCATAAATCTCACTTCATTTATTTGAGAAAGCACAGATGACACAAGGGAACTATGTAACTTCAGACAAAAGCACATCTGTGTTCTTGAACAGTCTCAGTTCACACATTACCCAGTGTCCACTACTGCTGACGCAACTTTTTTCCCAAGCAGAGAAATCCCTCATTAGCCGAACAGCTTTATGAAGCGAGATCTGTCTTACGGAGGTACTGTGAAGAATTGGAGCTTATGGATGCTGCAGGACAAATCCATTGAACTTCTCTATAGGAGGGGTGCAAATATGGGCCAATAAAGGAACATACTGACTCAGCTGTGATATGGGCTTGTCTCAGCATTTTAACAGGCTCTTATCAACACTGAACAATGACTGAAATGACATTGCAGATAAGACTGCCAACAAGGAAATCCTACTTGGTGATGGTGAATGTGACTGATAACAAACTTAACGACCATCAATAGGTTTATATAGAATTTTAAATTGACAGTTCACCCATAAACATTGTTGATGGATGTTGAAGATACATTCATGATGAGGCACGATCATGCTACGAAAGCTATGGAGACCCGGCAACATTACGTTATCTCTAGTCTACCTTACAGTTATAAATTGTGAACCAGTAACGTTAGTGAGCCAAAAAACAACCTGAGCACAGCTAAATTACTAATAAACTGATAAGTACCAGACAGTAATAAAAAATGTACAAATAAGACTTTCAAATCCAGTAGCAGGAAGGCTAATGTTGTTACTCCATCCGTTTTGCAACCCGTTGCCTCTTGTAGCTCGCATCGCCGAGTATGTGCAGGGGATCGAACACATGACCTTGGCATTGCTAACACCTTGCTCTATAACCACTGAGCCGCAGGAAAACACAGATAATAAATATAGATGAATTTTCAGGTTTGGCAATTATTTGTGAACAAAGGCATAAATGAAGCAGAGAATGTGAAGGGCTACGAAAGGTTTAAAACATTGTGATGATGGAACTAGGAGATGCTGAACCATTCCAAAAATAACTGAATACTGTGGGTTGCGCATGACAGCATGGGAGCGAACAGCAGCAGGAGATGACAGCTGATAGGATGTAAAGATGATCAAGAAAACAGCTTAGTTAAACGGAACAATGGAGAGACACTTGGCCCTCTATTGCGTCTAAAGACTGTTTAACAGAGCAGGTTGCTCTGCGCGCTTGATCTTTGTGTAAACATGAGTGTTATCACAGCACAGGGGCACATTATGAAGCGGGGAGGTGTTTCAGCATACAGGATGAAGACAGTAGATGATACCGACCACGGCAGAACAGAACAGACTGCAGAGGATAGACGTAGAGCTGATGCTGTACAAACAGAGTCAGGAAGGTTAAGAGTGTGCATAGGTGGGTGCCAAATGCGGCAGGAATATGATATAGAGTTTTGAAGGCGGGTGGGTGCGTAATGAGAAAGAAAACGCAAAGAGAAAAGTGGCGATTGATTAATGAACAGATAAAAAGTGTGCAGGCAGGGGGCAGAAGCATTTGTCCAATTTATTCAGACTTTACATTTTTTATGAGCACATTCCCTGGAAATCTATCCTATGACCTTGGAGTTGCTAGAGACATGATCTACCAGTTGAGCTTCAAGAAATCTTACACACATAAACCATGTACACCATCTGCTCATTTCTTGTTATTTCTTATGAGGTTTTAGCGATAAGGATTGGTTTAGCCTAAGCTTATCAATTACACAGTAAACCTACAAAAATATAAAGCACATAGACAATCACTTTTGTAAGCCGTCTCATTGAAGTACCTTATTAATATTTACAAAAGTAAGCTTATAATAATTATTTATCATTTGAGTTTGCACGCTGCATTTCGCGGAAAAGAACACGCATGACATTGGTACATAAAGTCACCTGTCAATTTGTGTTTCAAAAAGAGATGACGATAAGTTACAGATTGCAGCTTTAATTTCATTTTTAACATATAAAACATGACAACAAGCCTCAACCTGATATTCAAGAAAAATAAATGATATCACAGTTCAGCATTTCAGATCAAATCTACCTTTATTATATAGCAGACCCTTGCCTCAATGTATCCTTGTTTGGTTTTACTGTGATCACAAATACTGGAATTACAATAAAGGCTCTAAACAGATGTCTGAAATAAATTTTTAAAAGAGCTGCCAGAGAAAGCATGCAAGCATTGGATTTAATTGGACTCGTGACTCAAAACCTTACCATAAATGAGATACAGGCACTGTGGCAACGTCCCTGTATGACAACCACTGCTTGTCTCCTCTATACAGAAAACAGCATTTAATTGCCAATGGTAATATTTCTCACAACAGCACTGACCTTGACTGTTCATGAGCAGCGTCCTCAGCTTTTGCTTAATAAGTCAATGCAGGGACCACCAACTAACAGCCGCAGAAAAGGCAAATGGAGAATGAGGTTGTTATTTTATTGATCGGTGCAATGTAACTGTACAGTCCATAAATCAACTAGTGAAACAAACCCTCTTTCATCAATACAGCATCATAGACATAAAATGCAATGAGCACCGCCAAATGGAGCTACAACGGTTATATCACTGTTAAAAAATGTATTGGTGTATATAACACGATAATAACACGAGAAATAGATTTCTGGGAGTTTACTAGGAAATACGTACACGTCACCATTTTTATATAGTATGAGCTTTATATATCTACCAAGTATGAAACCAACATCAGTGTTGGTTTCATCAGACAAATGAAAAAAAAAAAAACACTAACCCTTTCTCTCAACAGGTAGTGGTCTAGTTTTCGTTGAAACCAGTAACTTTGCATTGGCACTTAATGTATTATGGCTCCTGTATGACATATCGCTTATTGCTCCTTAACTCTTTGTAAGTCGCTTTGGATAAAAGCGTCTGCTAAATGTAATGTAAATGTAGTGTATGGAAAAGGTGTAAAAAGTAAAAGACGGACGACACACTGAGGTGATTTAAATGCTCTCTGCTCACCATTCATCCACATTATGGCCGTTGGACATCTCTGGCGCGTGTCGCATACAGAACATCGTACAGGTCCGTACATATTTCACAGATCGTTGTCCATACATATTTACCGTTTTGACACATCGACATAAATACACAAACGTTTCAGGATCAAGTTCAAAGACTCAAAGCTTTAGGTAGACATCACCTGACGCAGAGTAATCGCCATATGACAAAGTACCGCGAGAATGATTTGATGGCTGTGTTTTCAAATCGCTCTCGCGGTACTTTGATGTCATGCAACAATTGGTCTACGCATCGACGCACGAAAGACAACACACACCTCATGATTTAACGTTCATACCCACATTGTCCAACATCCAGTAACACACCTGTCTTGACTGGTGAGGCGCTCACCTCAATGCACCTGTTATGCCCAAACGCCACCCAGTGTGCAACAATGTTACTACATTAAAACATTCGGTGGAATGACAGACACATGCAAAGGCTTTCACAAAATAGAGCATCCGCCTGTTTCTAACTTCCTTCAGACCCTTTTACACTGACACGAAGCATCTCTGGGCAGACTGGTAGACTAAAAGATTTGGCCAGATGAAGGAAACTCATTCTGGATGTTATGCACGATTACAAAATAACAGAGATACTAGCAGAGACGTTTAGCTCAGTAATCTTACACTTTAAAAGTCATGCCAATTAGCTGTTAAGCTTTTAATTGGCTCTTGTTTAAATCACCATCAACCTTATCTTCTGTAGATAGGTGATTGTGAAGCAGACACTCTGAGTAAACATCAGAAATCTCTTAAACATGGGACAAAACACCAAGCCTCAACACATCCCTATTAACATAAAGACATGCAAATCAATACAAGTAAATACATAGGACAGAGCGGGTACAACGGGCTTTTTGCTTGTACCTCAAACACTCAAAGATTATTTAAAGGGCTAGTTCACTCAAAAAGGAAAATTCTGTCATCATTTACTCACCCTCAGGCTGTTTAAAACCCATATGCATTTCTTTGTTCTGTTAAACACAAAGAAAGATATTTTGTAAGAATGCAATTTTCATTCTGTGACGTTCTGGCCTGGGGCACCTTTGACTACCATCTTATTAGGTCCTACTATTGCAGTTAATGAGGTCACAGAATTGAAAATTTCTAACAGTCTTCCAAATATCTTTCTCTGTGTTCATCAGGAAAAAAGTTATTTATACAGGTATGAAACGACAGGGTGAGTAAAGGATGACAGAATTTTCATTTTTGGGTGAACTATCACTTTAAGCTTGGTAAATCAGACTTTTACACAAGCAACATCACTCTCGCTAATAGGCCTATGGTCATTTCAGTTATGATTTCGATTACTGGAATTTACATTGTTTCATCTCATTGTCTTGAATACATTTTCAGGCATTGGGATTAATTGTAACACTTTAACAGTTGCTATGAGGGACTGACTCAATGTGGTGCTTTGTGTTAGGCAACTAGACAGTGATAAAGATCAATTAAGGTTGGATTTGGGGATTTACGCACCTAAATGAGAAATTGAAAAACGCATATGATGAAGAAATTTCCTTCATGCTGCCAAAAACACACTTTGTCCAACATCTCCATGAAAACACATCAAAACTTTTCCAAAATGTACAGATGATAAAAAAAAGACAAAACTCAGTCAACCCTGTGTAACTATGAAAAACATCCCTGTAACGGTTATAACCCATGCGTTACTTTGTGCCCCGATCTCCCCTACCCCTTAATGTGGATTTTTGAAAATAGTTTAAAACCCCAAGCCTGATTTTTATTGGTTTAATGATGCTTCTTTCTGCGTTTCTGAACGTTTTAACAGATGCTAGAACAACATGCCCATCTTTTAATGAGGACATTATTGAAAGCATTACCTTTAGGCCTGCAGGAGCCTTTCTCCTTTACGACTGCATACACACCGTTTTGACCTGACAGACAGGAGCACAGCAGGTGACTCAAATACATTGGTTTGCGCAAAAACTAAAAGCAATAAAGAAAACAAAATAACAAGTAATTATTATTGCTTGACTCACAGATAACTTAATGGTTTGTTGTTCAATCTAAGATCTTGAAAACGATGTGCTCTTTCCCTATAAAATGGCATGCTTAAGAATAAAACATATATTAAGAGAATCCCCCCATAATAGGCGGCAGGACAAAAACGTGTGGTGTCACATCAAGGGACATCTCTTGGGTGGAGACAGGCAGGGTTCGCAGGGTGAGGTTTCCATGGCAACAGCAAAAAGGGTCGAGAGACTTTGTAAATGTGTGTGCATGTGTATGCATTTTCAGAAGCCAGTGGCATAAAGCATGATGCTATATCATGTTGCAAAATCAGTAACCTGATGAAAAGCAATTATTAAAACAGAGAGAGAACTGAATTTAACTCTGTTTCATTCTGAGTAAGTGATTTGTACCATTTATCTTCATTAAAGGGATAGTTCACTCGACATGAAAATTCTGTCATCATTTACTCAACCTCTTGTCATTTCAAACCTGTATGACTTTCTTTCTTCTGCACAAATTCAACATTTCTTTTGAAGAATGTTGGTAACCAGACGACGATGACAATTTTTTTTGGGGTGAAGACATCTCTGTCAGGCATTGTCTCAAGGTATGCACTTGAAAAGCCTTTGGTTACAAATATGAAAATGGAAGATTTCATAGTACTTTGAAATATTGCATATATGCACATGTAGCAAACCTACAAACTCCATGTATGTTCATGTATGAACATATAAATTATATATATTTTTTGTGTTATATATATTTTATATATCAGATTTCGGTATGGTGACGCGTGTCAGGAATTCCTTCTATCCTTCTCCACCTCACTATCATATTTACTGAGTATTTGGAGTGTTTTAAGTTATTAAAAAATAACCTATTGAGAAGGTTTCTGAGAGATTTGTGAGTGAGCTTTTAGTTGTTTTGAAGAGATTTGTTTTGTCAAGATAAAGCGAGAGTTGATGGGTGCACACTGACTGTAGTGTTGACGCGTTCCTTGGCAGGACATAACAGCATTTAAGATGCTATTAATGCTCCTCATCATCTGCGTGGTTATTCGTGTGTTTGAATTTTCATAGATAAATAAAACCAATAGTGAAATCTACAATATACTGTACCTGTCCATACGTCCAGATACTGTAAAAGAAAGGTAACCACACAAACATGTTCTTGTTCTTTGTTTTTATTTGGTTTCAGGTGACCTGGAATTTGAACAAAATAGAAAAAACCGAGAGCAGAGACTGTGCTATTACCAAAGTCACCTTAATCAAGAGAGATCCAAGCAAGGACATCTTGGAGCGCTGTCAAGACATTCCCATTGGTTGCTAGGTGATGACAGACATCTCCATAAATGAAGGATTCATCAAAAACATTCTTGATCCTGTTCTGCAGAATTCTGCTTCTGTACAAGTTAGTGATGCAATAAATGACAGAATGTATAGCAAGTTTAAGAATTAGACTTGTGGGTCTGATCTCCTGACATTTTGATGACATAATCTAAAGCCTAATTCTCTTTTGCAACCAAGGTGAAGGTCGGCATGCCAATTAGACTACAGCAAATGTGCTTTGAATAGCAATTTGATAGAAATAAATCCTATATAACCATCACCTGCATGTCTTATTGTGCTGACAGATCAATTTAGTTTGCGTTCTGTACATAAAACCATACAAAAGCTGTAAAAAAATCAAGTTTCACAAACATGGTCAACGTGCAAAACTGAAATCTGTGCTGGAAAATGAATTGTGCATGTATACAGATCCTCTATTCATTGCTTGGTCCCTCTGTATTAAGGCAGCTCTGTAATATTTCAATTTCTGGAAAACAGTCTCTGTATTTGGTTGGAGACGTCAAAGTCTCAAAGTGTTTAAAGCTTGTGGTTTTTAGGTTCATGTGACTCAAATGACGTTAATGTTAAAGCATTGTTTTTTCTCATTGGTTCTAGCCCTTAAACTCTAAATCTCTATGTTTTTTTCTAATCAGTGGGACACAATGCAAACAGATAATGGAGATCAGAAAATGTGGTTTACCGAAACTCAATTGTAGAATATATAGGCAGATAAATGTTGTAAATATGATTTTTGTCGACCTGCTGCATTTGACCCACTGTTTTTTTTACGTTCCTAACAATTACTTTCATATTCTCTTGCTACAGGGGAACTAAAATGTCTGTTGTGTTCATTAAAATGGAAAACCGTAAAAAAAGAACAATAATTAAAATATTAATAATAATAATAACATTACAAAAATGAACATTTGCCATCTTTCCAAACCAAGGTAGGTACCATGACAACACAGTGGAACAGAGTATAAGAAAAGTTCTACAAAAAGAACCAAACATTGTGTTTAAAATATGAGCAATCTGAGGTTTACCAACACCAACCACGCTATGTCGCTAAAAGCTTAAAATCAAGTTCTTTAAAATTTAACATGACAGCAGTGATTGTGGGTAAACTTTTAACACTCATTTAGTTTTGGTAGGTCAACCTGAGGTACAGTAGGTCATCTTGCGGAAAGCAGACTTTGTGGGTCTTCTTGTTACGCATCTGCACCAAGATGAAAACCTTGATACATATCAGTAAAAAAAGTCACGTTCTTTGGTTCTGTTCAAATGTTACTGTATCGACATGGTTCCCTTGACTCTTTTTGACTCCTACAGACCTCAAGTTTGACCTACTGCCAATCACAAAACACACATGTATTGATACATATACAGAATCATACAAACGTACCGCAAACACATGTATGTTCCTGTGTTTTGGTCATGAAGTGTTACAAAAGTTAAAGACAATGAATGCTAAATATGAAAGAGGTATTTGGTATTATTATTCTACTATTTGGCAAATTCGACTCTTTTATCATAAAAAGGACAAAAATGTTCCTTCTCTTGTATCAACATATAAAATCTCCTTGAAAATATATCCCATTTTCATTTGGTTATTATTTAAATTTTATGAGGTAAAGTCAAACAAAAACGTGACAGTTACGTGTCAAAAGAGGGAAGACGGAGGACGTTTGGCAATTGACCGGCTTAGAATTAAAGCTTATTATCATTTACAGGCATTGTGTGAATTTGTTTGCTGCACATTTTATAGCAACTTCCCCTTAAAACACGAACTGCAAATACGTCAATGCAATGGCTTACGTTCATCTAAAGACGTTATGGATATAAAAACAAATGAAAACCTTAAACATTTTTACATCTTTGGATATCATAAAGCTTGGTTTTCATATCAAAAGCATTTTTTTGGACAATCTGCTGCCATGCCCGTTTGTTTGGGGAGGAGAAAATACAGGAGGTTTCTCGGCGAACCCCAAATCGACCATCATCTCACAGCTCCTTCAGGTTCCCATGGCAACCGATTTGGCATCTGGAGAAAAAGACCAGTTGGTTTGGCTGGAATCACTTGTTTTACTTTGGATAAGCATCCTCTTGGTGCCATCAAGTATTCCTTGGTGGAAAGCAAATCAAGAGTATCCTAAGCTTTTGGTTTCACAGGTTGTTGGGATATCTTCATGGAAAGGCCTGAACTCATCTCATTACCCACATGTCACGGTAACAGATCAATTCTTGAAGGTCCATACTTTCCACGTCACATTCTTTGAAAAAAAACACCCACTTGTGTATGCTTTTCATCTTATTCTTTGGAGTTTAGCAACACAAGTGGGGAATCCTTGGAATGGTTTGAAGTTGCCAAGTCATCATAAGAAGCGTGGATGAATCAACACTTGACAAGACTCCCATCTAAGGTGTTTTCCACATCTTAACGGGTTTTGTAGGCATCTCGTGGAGTTATGAAGAGCTGGGGAGGAGTTTCTCAGACAGCGTTTGTCTGCTAAGGCAATATTTGGGATCAGAGGACGGACAGCAATTATCCAAGCCACGGTCACACTCTCCATGGCAGTCGACCAGATGGGCACCTGAATGCAGGTTCTGGAGGCAGCTGGCACAGGCACTGGCACAAGCAGCAGGTATCTGGGAATCTTTTTGGCTGAGGTAGGCGCGCTTCATCAGCGGAATGCCACGACATTCTGAGGTAGCTATCTTTGGAGGTATACAGCTTTTGGTGGGTATGACAAGGGGTAGGAAATGGGAAAGGTGTGAAGGATCAGTCACCTTTATGGTTCCTCTGGGGTGTCCTGCCTCGAGGCATGTACGGTGAAGTATATAACAATCAATTGACTTGAGTTCACACAACCACACGCAAACGCACAAGCAAGGCCACATCATTTATCTCGGCATTTCCGGGCTAAGGCTATGAAAAGGAACAAACCTCTCCCTCTAGGCATTTCAACTGAAAAGAATAGGCTCACAATAGTGATGGCTTGGGTTTATGGCAAATCATGTTGTTCACTAAATCTTGCTTTTTTCTGAAATGAGCTGTTATGGGATTTATAAGACTGTTGTTTCTTATATTTGGCATCAGTATGGATACAGTAAGGCTATGATTTATTACTAAAGGACACGTAGCAAAGGGAAATTTTGGTTTTAGCAGAAAGTCCTTTGGTAATAAAACATATAGAGGTTTGGCATCATTTTTTTTGTTATCTTTCACAATGCACATGCACTGCTTTTTAACTAAGCACATCAACATAAAATGCTCTATAGTATTTTGAAAGGCTACTATTTGGTGTTGTGCGTGTATTTTGCGTAAAAATATTAAGCGACTCTGATTTTGGTTTTAAGTAAAGGGAATATCGAAAGTAAGCGTATGCGAGCATTTGACTGGTTGAGATAGGATCAATAATACACACTAGCAGCAGATATGTTGACAGGACAGATATGGAGGGGATTAAAGGGGACTTTGGTGGGCAGGCCAGGCAGAGGAACCACAGGGATCGGGATCTCTAGGACGGAGGGTAAGACCCTGATGCTAACCAGTGCCTGTGCCTGTGCCTGGCAGACCGGACGAGTGCTGCTCTATAAGAACCTGGCATTGGGCCTGTTGATCTGTATTAGGACCCTGAAAAACAGAAAACAAGAGTCAGCGTGACACGTTATTTATTCATCAAACCATTAAATGAGTTTTACATAGATTTTCACTTGGATATTAAAGCTAAATCTTTTTATTGACGATAAATGTTGTTAGCCAAAAAGAGGATAGCATGGAGGAAAGATGAATGTGTTATATTTGGCAACAAATAGAAAGACGATTCATGCCGGAGAAACTGGGGAGCTGCTGCAGAGGATCTTTCACACTGTGTCGTGCATTTTTATGTGCACGTGACAAGTCCTAATACAGCGTCTTGGAGATGTGGCCACAGTTGTTATAGATTCTGGCTGTCTCCGTTTTTTCAGTCTTCATTAAATCTCAGACTCAGTGAAGGTATGATTCAATTTGTATGTTTTGTTGGGAAATGTAAAAAATAAACATTTCCTACAGACACACTGAAGCAAAATATCACAAAAACATTTTTGGTAAAGCATCTAATGTGCTTTAGCTCAGTAGTGTATTTTCCTTTAAAAGAAACCAAAAGGCACAGCACACCAGGAGTTACCCTTGGGACGGGTGTAAAAATAAACCCAGACAGCCTAACAAAAAGCACACCGTATCTACCAAGGACCATTTATTCACAATAATGATGCAGAAAGGAGGCAAACCGGCTTTTACCTGTGGCACTAATTCAATGCCTTGAACGGGAAGTGTCACTGCTTCTTTAGGGATGTTGTTGCACTGAGTGTGGTGTCCATCTCCCCCCCGTGGGACAGACCAGCTGTCCTGTGTCCCCTTTCTGCAGAGAAAACTGAGACAACATTACAATTCAGATGGGTACAATCTGAGCAGTGTATGTCTGTAAGTGAATCCAAAAGAACCATCATTCTAAAAATTAAAGAGAATTGTGCATATAATTATAAGGTCTATGAGGGTCTGTTACCTGCGGCGATATCCAAACATGAGGAAGAGCACGCAGAAAATGATGCAAGCCAAGCCAATGTGGATGCCTATCACAATGCTGCTGAGTGAGCTCTCAACCCCCCTACAGTCACATTTGGATTCCTCCCCTGAACAAATAAACATGATTTATTATAACATACAAAATGATAAACATACCAGGACAAAAAAAATACATACAAAAATAACACAAAAGAAAAATGCATTATACACGCCACCTAATTCATACGAATATATCATAAAAATGTTTTATTTAATATGTAATTTAACATAAATATTTAATGCTTGTCTGCCACAGCAATGTAACATCTTCGTTGGGAGATTTTCTCAACTAATTTAGTATGTGATCATCTCTGTTTAATTTGCGTAATAAATCAGCATGTTATTTATTTCATAGACATTTTGTTCATAGTCCTGAAACAAATCTGAATAAATATTGGCATCAACAACTCTCAAAGCAAACAACAAATTTACCTTCACTGGTTTTAGCACTAGTTCCATCCTCAGCCAAAGAAACCAGTTTCTTTGAACAGTCGCTCTCTCCATTGCCGTTGAACGCCACCAGTTTGACTTCATACACAGCCCCGCGGTCTGAAAAAGAAATCGTCACGGTCAGTATTGCAAACAGTGCACATCTGTCACACAAACACAATCTAATATATATTGAACTAGTTTTGTTTTTGCAATCACACTAGAACTATTGATTAAGTGAATGATTGAGCTGCCGTGTATGAACTTTCTGGCTTTGCTTTACTCCCGGCTTTGGGCTTTCTTTGGACTTTCAACAATATCTCTGTTTAATCTCGCACTTGCGAGTTCCCATTTCCTGTCTTGAATTGGTATTTTTCTCTGGAGTGCTAGGACACATTTGGCGCATAACTGTACTTGGAAATGTTCTTCACAAAGCCATCTTCATTTGCTCTCTAGTGCTCATCAGGTTGTGTACAAACAACACTCTTTAACAGGTTGCATAGACAAACATGGCACAGCTGCCCGAGACACATTCTGCCGATTTTTCTACTCTGATTTTGAAGGAAAATCTACTGAAATGGTTGTATATGGAAACTATATATCACACACGCAGAGACACGCTTGCACTCACCGAGATGAGAGATGGTGTGCGCGTTGACATGGCATGGCAACTCAATTGGCCCCTGCATCAGTCCGATGGGGACCCTGCGGTAGGTCAGACGGAAACCCTCTGTTTTGCCAGGCTTACTAGGCAGCTCCCACAGGACCTGGACCGCTGTGGTGTTTATTGCTTTGGTGAAAAATGTAGGTGGACTGGGTACTAGATGAGGTAGAGAGAGAAAAAGAGAGAATAAACTAACAGACACATGGTACACTGTCCGTGTTAATTCTGTTCAGGTTAAAAACATAAGGTGGGTGAGCACAAGAGAAGCCACATGATAAATGAAACAGATGTTCAAGCATCTGGGACTAAGCAGGTCCATCCAGGGGGAGAAAAAGATGTGGACATATTACAGGATATGAGCAGAGAGAGGTGAAAATGCTGACGTGGCCCACAGTAGCAGATGGGCCGACAGAGAGAGTGGTATTGATAGTGTGAGGAATTCGTGACCTAAGCAAAACAACAAAGCAAATACCTGGTTGAATTTGTGCAGACAAGTACATTTAAATGACTACGTACCGCCCCCTAGTGTTGTGGCTACAACAGTGCTGGACTGTTCACTGGCACCCAGAGGAGAATACGCCTTCAGGTAGATGGAGTAAGTGGTGGCGGGTTCAAGATTTGTGAGGTCATGCTGGAATGTTGTCTTTATCACTGCTTCCTGTAACTCTTTACTATCAGGCTCTGGAAAGAAAATCCATTATGTACTATTAATACAATATTTTTGTGGATCAACACATGGAAAGGCAATTGAAGACGGTCCAGATATTCAATGATGGAGCAGAGCAACATTAGAATTCCAGTGGAGATTCTTACCGCCATATTTCCTGATGTGCAGCACATATCCGATGATGGCGTCGGTGACTTCGGCAGGCGGCTGAGTCCAAGAGAGTTGCAGGGTGGTTTTAGACAGAGCCGTGGCTTTCAGACCCTGAGGGGGATCAGGAAGATCTTTGGCAGGAGAGACAGCGAGACGAGCACTGGCCTGGTTAGTGCCGGCAGTGTTTTCAGCGATGCACTGATATATCGCCTCGTCTTCTGACGTGATGCGAGTCACTGCCAGCGTGCTGAAAGATGGGATATAAGACACATTAAAAACGACATTAATTCATCATTTGAATTCTAATCTGAATTTAAGAGTTAAAGGGACAGTTCACCCCAAAATTGACTACCCTACGAGGAAAAATTACAATGGTAGTCAAAAGTGTCCCAGAACTGTTCGCTTTCCCTACATTCTTCAAAATATCTCATTTTGTGTTCAACAGAACATTATAACTTATAAGGAATGTTTTTCTATTATGGTAGACAATGGTGGCCAAGAACTGTTTGGTTACAAGCATTCTTCCAAATATCTTTCTCTGTGCTCATCAGAACAAAGACATTTATACAGTACTGGAACAACTCAAGGGTGAGTAAATGAAGACAGAATTGTAATTTTGGGGCAAACTGTTCCTTTAACACCGTCTGTAACCCTGCATTTATAAAAATGATAAAACTGTAACAATTCAGGCTAACATTTCAGATAAATGTTTAATTGACACTCCCACAGTAAAAATGTATGATGAATAAGGTGTCTCTATATTTGTAATGATTATTTTAAAGGCGTCTTTTGATTCTGACAAAAAACTCAGATATAAAGTAAACATCGCCATCTTGTGTAAGTAGGTGGAATAGCGTCCATACAGATTAATAAAAATGTAAAATAGCTCAAATTAAAGATTTTATCAATTTTAATATTCCGTAGCTAAGATTTTTTTAAGTACGCTTGTTTAAAGCTTTTGCCTTAAATCTATATGTTTTACTCATCAATACAATATATTGCAATATTACTGTAGGTTTTATTTCAAAGTATGTGGGTTCCTCTTGTTAACCTGATAGAAGAACACGTGTGTGTACCTGTTATTGTTAGTAAGTTTCACATTATCTCCAGGAATGAGAACCTTTCCGTTTTTCAGCCAAATGATGTGAGGTTCAGGAACTCCCTGAGCGACACATGTGAATACAGCACTGCCCCCTGCTGGCTTTGACACTGACTGCGGCCACTGGATGAACTCTGGGGGAGCTGGTGAAACAGAATAGTGTGAGGCACAATATATTCAAGAAAATTCAAGCACCTTAAAGTGTATTCATATTATATATAATTATATTTAGTTGTAATACTGCAGACTGCACGTTATAATAAACTAGAGTAGTATTATCATATAAGCGCTAGAGGGCAGCACTGAAATATGTTTTAATCATTAAATGCACAACAAATTGGAGTATCTTCAAAATAAATCGGAATGGTAACAGGCACCAAGTCAGCTCTATCTAAAAGTTACTATTGAAGCAATGAAACGACTTCACCCAAAGCTCAGCTGTATATCCAATAGCATGTTGTGATGCACGAGACATGATTCGTTTTTTATAATCATTATTGTAAATTATGATTTTGGTAAAGCAAGCTAACACAACAAACTATAAAACTATAAAACTTACTATAGTAACACACCAAATTCACACATTAGACCTTGAACTTAAATTCTGCTTTTTAAAGGTGTCAACTTAAATGACTCCTCGTGCCCCTCCTCTGTCTCAGCAGCACAGATGCAGGTTCACTGTTCCGCTTGACACCCCTTCAGTGTCCACACAATGGCCATGCATATATGTAGAGCTCTCCAGACCCCGGGACTATGCATCTCATTGATCTATTGACACCCCCCACAACCAAACACCCCCAAAAGAGCCCCTTCTCCCTGGGAAGAGGGTCCAAAGTGGTCTGCAGAGGTGTGGGAGGTCATAGGTCGAAGGGAGCCCGATTTTAATAGAGACCCATTAATCAATGTAGGCACGGATCTTTAAAACAGCGCCGCTGCCCTTTAATTTTTCTAAAACTGGTGGACAAAAATATAGATTTGTCAGATCAATATGAGGCATAGGAGGCTGTTAAATTGTGTTTCACAGCTGACTGTGTTTTTAAACACAGAGGGTCTTAAACAATGTCTTTAAAGGAAAATTCAGTCTCATTTCTAGATTTTTTTTTAAAGTACTGTAGAATTATAGTTTTAGTAAAATGATACACACATAAATATATATATATGAAGAGTTTGGTTCCAAAATGACATAAAAAATTCAAAATTCTTGTTTTTTTGGGGGAGTTATCATGGCTTAAAACAAACCAACTGTAGTTTGATTGATGTTTATTGGAATGCACAATAAAAAACATGATTTTTTTAAAGGAGTTTTACGGAGTTGTCTCATTTTGGAACCAAACTCTTCATATATATATATATATATATATATATTGTATACAGTAGAAGTGCCATCCTTTTCATTATTCCAGTTTAACTACCATTAAAAAGGTTACAATATCATAGAAGGAAGTAAAAATGCATCACACTGGTGCTTGTGGGACTGAAACATGCTGTATTTATAAACACGACACGAAATAAACTTGAATTGAATTGAATTGAATTGAATGGCTGTTGTGGGGCTCAGGCTTAAGGGTCAAAGTGAAAGTGAAAGTGGGAGGGGCTAGAAGGCTGTGTGTATAATAAAGCAATAGCACAGCACAATAGGAGAGAGGTCAGTTTAGACCTCCAGATGCAAGCAGAATAAATGCCAGTGTGTGTGTGTGTGTGTGTGTGGAAGGACGGGGTGTCATTCATCAGTCACAGCCTTCACACTTGAACCTGGGTAAAACTGTTTGTGAATAAGGATGAATAGATGTCCTTGAATGGAAATGTTTTAAAATTAAAGAAAGGAAGAAAATAAAGACGATCTACTGAAAGGCAACTTTATAGCAAAAAATATGTAGTGATAAATAAAATGAATTCTATGTAAATTAATGAATTACATAATCAACTGTGCAGCATGGTTTGTATAGCTTTAACAGTGTTCACCCTCTGTCATCATTTATTAACCCTCATGTTGTTCAAAATGACTTTTTCTTCTGTGGAACACAAAAGAAGACATTTTGAGAAATGTTTTAGTGGTTTTGTGTCCATACCAAGAAAGTTAATGGGGGCCAATGTTGTTTAGGGTACCAACATTCTTTAAAATATGTTCTGTTGTGTTCTGTAGAAGAAAGAAAATGATACCGTTTTGGAATGACATGGGGGTAGAAGTTAATTCCTCTGCCTGCACACCGAAAAAACAATTTTCAGACTAAATACAAGGTGGTAAAGCATCGGATCATTTGGAGGCTATTGTCTACTCTTCATAACTAACCAACCAGAGTCTCTAGTATACGATAGTTTCATCATCCAATCCATCTCATGTATTGATCAGTTATTCCTTCAGCTAAGGTCACAGATCTGACCTTGAATTTGATCAGGTGGCTTTTCCTCATTCATTAAGTTCTATTGTGTTAATTGACTTATGTAATCAATGCGTATTACTTAAAAAAACATGACTGATGTGTAATACTTGCATCGTCTCATTTATTTGGACAACAAAAAAATTGTTCTGAGATTATGGATAGTGATCACCGGTCGTCTCTTTCAATAACTCAATAAATCATGTTTAGTATGAATGGGTATCTCTGCACCTGCTGTATGTGGAATCCATTTTAAAACTGCTAAAAAGATACATTCCAACAATAACATGTTAACCCTTCACCCACAACAGCAGCTATGAGATCTGCATCTTAAAGCCTTCTCAATGACTTCACAATCCATTCATTTTTCATATGAAACTAGAGGGGGAATGGAAAGAGGGTTCCCCCAACACAAAGCCATCAGAGTCGCCCCCTTGAACTTCGTCATCCGCGGCCTGACCACCAGCTGTGACGAGAACAACTGCCCTCATAATGCTTTGGGAACCATTGGGGGAGGGGTTACAAAAAAACACCACCCTTTCTCATTTAAGGGCCATCCATTTTGCTTGCCCCTCCCTCTGTTCCCATCACCTGTCTGTCAACGGAGACTCCACCCCCTCCCTTCAACCACTCTCCTAGAGCTTCCTAGGCCAATGTCAAAGGTGAGAGATGAGAGTTCAGAGGTGAGAGGGAACCCCCCTCATGAAACATACACACACCAGGACAAAACTCTGTTATTCTGATGCTCTTTGCCTATCTGTCTTTCTTTTGATCTCTTTTGTTCCACATCCTGGCTCAGCATCTGTCCTGACCGAACCCAAGGCCTTCAACCCTGTGTGAAAGTGCACGTCTACAAAAGAGCAGTCCAGTCTCCAGACGGTAACCTGAACTGTTTGGATGTAAACCGACCTCTCAGCTTTGAACTTGAATGATTTGCCTTTTTTGACTGACAGACTCCAGAATTTTTTTTTTTTTTGCCTTTTTAAGTGCAATCACATTAGCTTTACAAGTCATTTCAACTTGCCATTTAATTTTTAACATTACTTAGGCTAATCAAAATAAGTTAAGCAATTTCAACAAGTAAGTTGTAAGTTACAGAAACTTAAAATTTAAAACAGTAATGTTGAAAGGACTTGTAAATGCAATACTTAAAAATGTAAGCAGTATTATATTTTTAATGTGTTAAAAATATAAAGTAAAAAGTGTTAAAGTTTAAATTTCCAATTTTCAGCTACTGTACTTCAAACACTTCAAACCAAACACCTTTGAGTTGTTCCAAATCTGTGTAAACTTCTTTGTTCTGATGAACACAGAGAAAGATATTTGGAAGAATGCTTGTAACCAAACAGTTCTTGGACCTCATTGAATACCATAGTCAAAAGTGCCCCAGAACTGCTTTCCTACGTTCTTCAAAATATCTTCTTTTGTATTTAACAGAAGAGTTTAGAAAGCAATTTTTCCTACCTTGTAGTCAATGGTGGCCAAAGGCTGTTTGGTTACAAGCATTCTTCCAAATATCTTTCTCTGTGTTCATCAGATCAAATACATTTACATAGATTTGGAGCAACTTGAGGGTGAGCAAATAGAAACACAATCTTTTTTGGGTGAACTGGTCGTTTTTCAAGGAATTATATATTGGCAGAATTCATTACTGATTTAGATTCTCACATTATTTTAAATGAGGCTTTACTGATCTGTTACACTTGATGATGGCAGACCTTTTCAGGAAAGCATTTCACCTCAATTCTAGTTTGGGGAAATAACCCAACCTAATCCTACTGCTTTCAATCTCAAACAAAAAGTGGATCAATAAATGAATCAATACATTTGAGATTACCTCCCCCAATTGGCTTCACT
Source organism: Triplophysa siluroides (assembly GCA_006030095.1). Classification (NCBI taxonomy): domain Eukaryota; kingdom Metazoa; phylum Chordata; class Actinopteri; order Cypriniformes; family Nemacheilidae; genus Triplophysa; species Triplophysa siluroides. The sequence continues at coordinate 686,781 of VCII01000193.1, forward strand.
GCCAATTCTGCTGTAAAAGACTGATAGGAGTAAATATTGATTGATCAGGCTAAAGCTGGACATTTGGGACACGAATAGATGAACCACACCTGAGAACCAAAAACAATTTCACAAATGAACAGATGAATAAATCATCATAATAATCTGCATTTTCCCAAGAGGATCTTTATATGGATATTTCGTTTTATATTTTAACGATAAGATCTACTTAAATCAATCAAATATCTCACGAGGTATCACTTGGATGCTTATCTTGGTGATGATGTCATTAGAAATGATAAGGATTACGCATATGAATGTTAGAGGTTTCCAGCTACTTTACTCACTGTGTGATATCACTCTACCCATTTGTGCTCATGTTATTCCTTCTTTAATTCCCGCAGCGTGCAGCTACTTTGAAGATAGCCAATGAAAGGGGCAAATATCAACTGCAGGGATATATGATCAGGTTGAATGGAAGGACAGTAGCAGTGTGATGGATGAGCTGTGTCATTGGGGTTTTGAAGGGGGGATATCTCCTAACAGCTGACTCCATTACCAATGTTATTCCTCTTCACCATCAGCCCCAGCTGGACAGCACCAGCAGGGCTTCATTACCATAATGGCAGACAGGGTCTCACACCAACAGACCCGGTGCAGAGCGAGAGGAAAACCTGCATGCTCTGCAGGAGGGGCCAAAGGTGAGACAAGGGAGGGCCTGAATATTGACTTCTGCTTGTGTATCAACCAATCTGAATTTAAGAGTCATGCTCAGGTTGATGTGTGGTCATCACAGGACCCCAAACCTTTATATATTCATCTATACATAAAATACGCACCTATAAAAGAGCAGCTATAGTTATTTTATATTGGCATTTTTCCATGATGCTTTCTCGGTTGTGTTTAATGTAGTGTGTTAGCAGTAAAATGTAAATGTAGATTTATTATAGTGGAGCCGTGTGCACTTATGTTTAAAAAAATCAGAATTATGCAACATGAGCTAAATATCTGAGGATTCTTAAATCAAGATAAAAATGATCAAATTATAAATTAGTTTATGCATAAAACAAGAAAAATGAAATGCAAACGGGTTTATTTATTCTTGTTTAAGCATAAACTCACTCAATTTATTTTAAATTTTACACAAGACTTAAGATCCTGTTGTCATTCTGCTTCTCAAGCACTGTAGCCTATCTTGATTTAAGAATTTTGTACCTTTTAAAGCCACAGCTTGGGTACGGTTTTTTCTATTAGTTTAGTTTTAAGAAATACCAGTAAGGACGAAATAACAACCAAAAATTCTTACCTTGCACTACAAGCCTGCCCAATGCAGTACGCCTCATCCTGGTGCCAGGCCGGTTGGCGGCACACACATACACCCCAGAATGTTGAAGGGAGACATCAGAGATCATCAGGTTTCCGGTGCCAAGCACTTGTATGCCCTCCACTCCGATTGATCTGCCATCTGCACAAATGCACATTTAAGAAGTTAAAAAAGTCATTTGGAAAACTTCACGACAATTTATCATGCTGTTTCACCATAGTTTTAAAGACATTTTCCCCATGGTGATCATGCTTAGACTGGTTAACTATCAGGTTTTTTACCAAGTCGACTCCAAGACACGATGGGCCGTGGGTTTCCAGTGGCGATGCATTCCAGGATGGCTGTCTGATGAATGGTGATGGTGAGGTTCTGAGGGCCAGACAGAATGAACGGCTCCCTGTAGGTGCGAGAGGTTCCTCCTAAGAGAAAAAGAGCAAATAAATAGATGATAAACATGGAGCTAAATTACACCTCACAAATTTTAGACTTTAGATTTCAAAACAATCAATGTGCTACTGTGTTCGTTGTCAGATCATGTCATAAAAGCAAACATTATTAAGCATGCTTGAGACCTCATGAGCGCAGTAGATATATAGAGTTTGAGGAGAAGGTTAGGCTGGTATGTGTGCACGTAGAATCATCATGTAGAATACGATACTGACCGGTGACGTTGAGGTAAGCTTCATGGCTATAGCGGGTGTTGGCTATATTGGTGGCAACGCAGCGGTAAAATCCAGCATCTGATTTCTTCACTCCTGTGATCTGAAGAATTCCCATTGGGAGAAGCGTGTACCTGGAAGAAGAACATCAAAGTGAACGAACAGTTATAAGATGGCCTGAATAATAATCAAGAAAAAGAGTCAAATGAGAAGGATCGTGGTACCTGTCATCAGATGTTCCAAGCGCAACACGATCTTTCTCCCAAGTGATGCTGGCTTCAGGAATACTGTTGACCTGGCACTGGAAACGTGCAACACCTCTCTCATCACTGACATGGACTCTGGATGAGTGTGGAATTTCGGAAGAGCTGAGAGAAAAAGTGCATGAACATAAATATCTCGATATCTGGTTGACCATGAGTGTTATGTTATGTTGGTCAAGTTAGTCTAAAAAGTGGCAACACATCATGCTTGCCTTTACAGAATATATGCGTACAGTATATGCAGCTGGCAGCAAAGGACACTCCATGTGGTATAAAACAAACAAAATACGTGAAACTACCGTAACACTTTACAGTAGGTTTGTATTTGTTAACATGGTAAATGCATAAGCTAATATTAACTAAAAATGATCAGCATAGTTTTTCAGCATTTATTCATCTCTGTAAATGCCAATACAATTGTTCATGTAAGTTCGCTGTGCATTAACTAATGTTAACAAATACAACTTATAGTAAATGCCGTAATTAACATAAATAAAGAGTAACAAATGTTGTAGAGGTATTGCTCATTGTTAGTTTATGTTAACTATGTTAACTAATACAACCTTATTTTAGAGTGTTACTTAAATTACTACATTTGTTTATCATTTAAATGCCAAGTTGCATAGATATCAAATTGACTGAAGTAGATTTGAATAAGCCTGTAGTTTCAAGCTAATACACTCGCCTTACAAAATACCACATTTCTATAAAACATATTTCATTTGAATTACATCCACAATCCAAATGTTGATATTCGAAGCAAGGTGATGTGCTCAAAACACTGTTGTCCAAATCGCCTATTTATTCACATAATCAATAAAGGGGTGTTAGAAGTAGGGGGTTTCAAATGAGCGCATTGCCATGGTAACTTAGTGCCCTCTGGGAATGCATGTAGCGACAACCATAATTCTACAGGATTATCACCCAACCTACTGCTTTTATAGGACCAGAGAGACAGCCAGTGGAAGATGGGTGTGGATGAACTAAAAGCAAGTGCACCAAGAGTAAGACATTATTATCTCTAGTATGTTGCTCTAATTATTAATAATATAAAAGTCCAGCTGTATAAAGGAGATGAATTATAATAAAATATCAAATGACTAAAAAAAATATTTTTTTAATAAATAAATGTCATTGGATTGTTAGGTTGCACCAACAAAATTCATCAACATGTTACAAATAAGAGTAACAGTGCATGTATGATTTATGTGTGTTGCTTCGATTGCATAGTCATGTTTTAATATTTTCTCTTCTGTCACTCACATGCAAGTTGCACTCGGGCCTTGCGGCTGACCAGCATGCCGTAGTGATTCTGAGCAGCGCAGTAATATTCCCCAGCATCCGTTGCATCGCCCTCTCTCCTCTTCTGGAAGCTGCGGATCAGGAGCGTGCCGTTGGACAAGACCTTGGCCCGACTACCAACTTCCGTAAGCAGCGGCGCTCCGTTCCTATGCCACGTCACTGTGATGGGACCCTCTCCTTCCACCCTGCAGTCCAGCATCAGGGGTCTGTCCCGTACCGCGATCACATCGCTGGGTTCCGTAACGAAAGCCAGTTCAGAGCCATTACACAAACCTAAGAGAGAGATCAAGATGGTGGTCAGAACAGAACCGAGACAAACTTTAACAGTTAAGTGTTTAGTATGAAAGCTTTACAATGCAAAAATCATAATCTAATCGTTACATTTTTATCTATGTTGTATTTTTGTTTATTCTTTCTCACTGTTGAATGTAAAAGAGACTCAAACAATAAGAATCCCAATGAAAGTGATACTTAGTGATACACTGAACTAAGGGACAAGCTTTCAACACCACCCCTCCACACACACATAAATAAATGACTGCGTTTGTGTTCTTTTCTGGAGTGATGTCATCGAGCGCTTTATCATCGTAGCATATCTGCCTATTAACTCAATATCACCAAAGCAAACCTGCCCGTCACAATAGAGACAAACGCAATGCAACCAGTGAACCAGAAAGTTCTGCGACAAAGCCAGAGTAGAAGAGATGGTGAACTAGGAGTTATGGGGTCAAGTTAGAGGAACCTCTTTTGAGTAAACCAAACCCGATGACAATAGTGCTGTGACGACACCGTTTTCCAAAAAAACCCCGGCAACCACCAGGAACCTTCTGCACCTCTCAGTCTGAACCATCTGCCCCCCACTTATTCAAACCCCCACCACTCCGAACCCCCGGCCGGTCACATTTTCCTTTCACTCTGATTCCAGGGTGACTTTCCCATGCCACTTATTCACCCCAGTCTTTCCTCACTGTCACCTCTTGCTACGTGGCCATTCCACACATCTTTTTCTTTTCGTACGGAGAACCTCAGACCTTCAGCCACCCTTGATGTGACCTTTGGAGATGGCCAGTGTCTCTGGCAGCTGTTGTGTTAAAGAACACAAGTCTGCTCTTGAACTTGCACTAGATGAGGTTTGAAGTATACCTAGAGCATCTGTTCCGTTGATACAACCTACCCCCCTTTTCAATTTATGCACTTTTGTTATTTTGCTTGATATTGAGAATTATCATTTCTGAGCAGTGGGGTTCTTCGCTATCACTTGTACTTCACATCATGAGTGAGTCATAGCATGAAAATCATAGAAATGAGTAACATCGCTGAGGAAAACTTCAAAGATTCATTGGATGTTTGATTTGTATATCGGATGATTCCTTTCGAAATCTATTAGGAAAATTCTAACAAACAATTAGACAAAAAAGGATGTAAAAGAAGGAAATTAGTCAATTATTGTAGATAACATAGCTCAGATAGTTTGGTTTGAGAAAAAAATGTTTGTGTGCACATAAAAATCTCTAAAAGAGTTCTTTAATATGTCAAATCTGAGCACAATTTTGGACATTGTTGAGATCTCTTCTGAAACTTTAGTTATGTGAAATTAATGGAGATTTTTTTGTAAAGAGAAACAAAACGGAGATTATGGATATTAATCCAATTTTCAATTTCATTCCACTTTATTTCAGTATAAAAAAGTGTCGCTGTCCTTCCAAACATATTTTCTTTTTAAGGAAATAAAAAACAAAACTGTACTTATTTAATGATTAAATACTGTGTCATGTGTTACTGTGTTAGAAATTTGCAAAACCCAGTGACAAACATAAAGAGTGACTAGTAATAATAATTTATATCCAAAAATATGAAATATGGAATTATAAGGTATCAAAAGGACAGTGGTGAATTGATATGTTAGATCTCAGCTATCCCGCCTGAGCCTTTTTAATGAATACTTAAATCTCAATACTTTATCCTTAACTTTTCTGTACAAGTCTTAAAAAGTTTCCTCTGTAGAGCAACAGATGTTGTGTTATGCTAATAGGTGTGATCTTTCACTTTAATATGGCCGGCTGCTAATTTAGAGGGCAAACTTTCTAAAACCACTAAAGCAAACTCTGACATTGCTCATGACAGCATGGGCAGATAAGCCCTATCATATTACTCCCATTCACAAGACTGATACCTATGGGCCTTATCACATAGAGTTTGAACAAAATATCAATACCAGAAGCACACGCCCAAATAGAAACATAAATGAGTCATCTACCACAAATCAGAACTAAAGGGAATGTGACAATCCAGATGGGAAAAAAACTCTTCCTTTATTCATTTTATGAGGACTAGCAACATCTGACTCTTCCCTGACTTTTACCATCTGATGTGTTAATGAAATTCAATGGTCCCAGGGGAAGGGGGGTTATGTCACACACGCTGTATTCAGAGATACTGGGTGTGTGTAACCCATGGACCTGTGCAAATAAAGAATTGGAATACAGACATATTTTTAATATGTGCTTGATAAGTCTGTGAAATCTTAATTTCACAACTAAGAGATAAAGTGGTGGTAAAATATATGTGACAACATGACATGAACAATTGAATATAATAATTCAGTTTTGCAAGATTAGCGTTTTCGGTGTTAGTCCACCTCACAATGGCAAACTATGTTTCATGATCTTAAACCATCAGAGAGGTTTGTCGGTATACCTCAAAGGCTCAAATGTCTATGATCTCCTTGATTGTCTCTTGTGGTGATGTTGAATAAGGTTTGTCAATTACAAGGCCTCTGTAGTTGGGCAAGATGTATTCAAAACTCATATCAACCAAAACTTAGTCTCAGTATGCAAATAACCCATTCCAAACAGCATGAGACCCGGACAGAAGTGTGATTGAGAGCTCAACTCGGTGGATAATTCGGCTAATTCAGATGAGAGCTGGATATAAATGGGGTTTGGGGGGATTGTCGAGGATGTTCTGAGCAGCAGGAGACCCCCACCCATCCCCACCCCTTGGGCTGTGACCTCAGGCCCTAAAGGGTCATGAGAGAGTTGGCGAAGGGTGGATGAACAAGGTGGAGCAGCCTGCGTCCAGTCGCATAAACAGTCCCAGCCCCCAATTCATCCCATTGTCTTCACTCTGAGCATTGGACCTGAACTTCACAAAATAGTGTTGATGGCCAGACTAAATGTCCTCATTTTTCAAGCAGAGATTGGGGTTAACATGACCAACAAAGATTAAGAACTGTTCATCAGTATTAGGCTACTCGGAACTTGCTAATGTAATAACACAGAAACCTGAGAACCGCAAACGTTCTCAAAGACCATCATTGCAGCATCTGCACCTTCACTTACACGGAACCCATAACTGATAAAGAACACATGCAATGTTTACATTGCAATATTGCAAAAGCTATATTCAAACATTCTTCCAAGAAAGTTTAGAAAATGCATATTCCATGTAAATATGAGTGTCCTGTATTAAGACTAATACCTTAAGTTGAAAATATAATAAATATAAAATAGTTATGCACTTAACACCGCAGAGACTACTTTAGTGAGAGAGAGACAAAATCATGCTTTAGAAAGAAACCTTCAAACTAAGCCAAACAATCGATGGTCAATATAATTTCTATATATCTCCCATTTGTCTGCCCCAATATTCAGGTATTATTGAAAATGGGATATGAAAGCCTTTGAAAGAAACCGTAAATGCATATAAACATTTACAAATTCCCCTCTCTCTCCATTATATCCATAGCAGCAGCAGGAGATTTAACATAAACAATAGCTGAATACAAACTTGGGGGAGGAATAGTAAAGAAGCCGAGCGTAAAGGGGGGCTCACGCTACTCTGGGTGGGCTTCTTTTGACTCCATAATGAGAGTTAAACTCTCCCTGCCACAAGCTCCCTGCACAAACACTCCATTGTGTCGGTCATTTGAGGAAAAGTTGTCTTTTGTTTAACACTGATTGTCATTAGGTGGCATACGCCAAGTTCAAAGTCATGCAAACACGCTTACATCCCCAGTTAAAAGAGGAAACAATCCCCTGCTGTTTTACACCTCCCTCCTCATTAATGACAGCAACAGTTTTAATGTTCTAGTTTTTTAGCCTTTTCTCTTATTAACCCAGCTTAAAATGTTGTACTTTCCATTTTGTAAAGATGTTAAATTGTATGTTTTAGGAATTAAAGGACGCTATGATTTCCAGCCGAAATGTACGTGTTTCCGGTAATGAGATCAGTTCTGTGGGTCAGAAACCTCTCCAAAAAAGGCCTTTGCCAAACATGAAACCTTTAGGTAAAATCAATAAGTAATACGGTCCAATTGGAGGGGGGGGGGGAACAGCCCATCACTATGGCCTCGGGTCTTTAATTACTAGGATAAGAACCAGAAGGGAAACAGGGTTTCCATTAAGGCAATCTCATTAATGGAGCAACCCAAGGGTTAACATATCCTTCTGTCACAGCATCTAAGTTTATAATACTACAAGTGCTGTCGGTTCATTTGTTGAATTTCACAGAATTGACAGCTGAACATTGTGTAATGCAACGGCAGTGTAAGGGCTGATTGGTACGTTGTATTACAACCACATTGACATTAAGTAAATGTGATCAATCACAAATATTGCTTTTATTATGATGCACAAATTTTGATGCGACTCCTTTTTGAACCTATTCAAAGTCTGCCTCTGTTTCAATTTATTTTGAGTCTTAACAGGATTAGTGCAGACTAACTACAGATCCAGTTTAGTCTTGTACTTTCAGCAGGGGAGAGCCCTGTTGTGTTACCCTTAGACACTGCCCACCAAGTGATTTACTAATATAATGCTTATGTGGGTAAGCTAGATGTAAGCATTAGCTGCCTGCTGGAGATGAATGAGAACAGAGATAAGGAGTTTGTGGATATGGCTGTGCCGTGGGCAGCTGTGCAGGGATTACCCCAGCATAAACATATTCAGGTATGCACACACGTTCACAACTTTAGGGCGATTTATAATATCCCCCTGCCTTCCAATAAGGCACCGCTAGTGTCATGGAGATGAGGGTGTAAGGGTCAGGTCAAAGGGGGTGGGGAGAGGTGCCCACTTTTGTCTCCCTGGTTCTTTTTAGCTCCACCCTCATTGGACCGCTCCGCTGTCCAGACAGGGGACCCCAAAGGTTAATACCGCCCTGGGTCACCACAGCCCCTCTGTCTATAAGGTCATCTGTTTCCCCTCCTCCAATGGACTCACCATCACCTTCTCTTCAACTTTTTTATAGTGTTTATTTATTCTTCCTCAGGAGTTTTATCCTGAGGAAAAACATGATCCAACCTCATGCCAGTTAGCTCTGGTTTTAAAATAAACGATTTTTATCCATACAAACATTTTTTTAGGCTGTGCATTATTGTGGGGGCAGCACAAATGTGTGTGGAAGTTTTAAAACGTGGCTTGTTTAGAAGAGCCCTATTTGCAAAGAGCAAATGTCTAAGGATTTGATGCAACACATTTTGATTCAGTTTAACATGATTCTTCTCTAGCAATTGCAATTGTTTTGCTTTTATGTTATGATTTTAAATTAAAAAAATGAATTAAGATATTTACATCAGACAAATCAGCTTTGAAAAACATTGCATTGTGCAACTATGGGTTTATATTTCTATATTTTTTTCAAAACAAGATTAATTCTCATTTAAATAATAAGGAAACTAAACTATTATGACTTATTTTGTGATATAGTTTTTAATTAAAAACACAATGTGTTTTGTTTGACATAATATCCATATCAAGTTATTTAAAACCAAAATGTTTATCAGTGGTTTATGTCAATAATAATTTAAACACAACCTGCAAGGCATATACAGTAAATGAAAAATGAAACTTTTCACCAAACATTTTTTAGAATCTTGATAAGCAAACCCTTCTGCAAACGAAATAGGGTTCATTTTTATTTTTTTACATTAAAAATATACTTCAATATTAGAAGAACTGTATTAAAATATGAATATATTCAACGTATTCAAATTGCAAAGAGGAAGGTGTTAAAGAGTTTTTGTTTAAATAATTTAATCATCATATTAAAAGTTCCCAATAGGACAAATGTGTATCAATTTGATATGCATTACGCTGAGACACTTCTATATCTTATTTTTAAACATATCTGTCCTCAAAAGTGGCTTGTTATGAACTACATGCTTCCATTAAAGTATCATACTTTTGTATAAAACACAGCATAAAAAGTTTGACACCTATAACAATGTAAATATAAAAGACTACATTTTTTTACAGTCTAAAAACAGACATTATTTTAGTTTATACTACTCACATGAACCGATGAGCGTCAGGAAGGTCAGCAGAATCCGTGGCTTCATCTTCTTTAGTAAATCCTTTCAGAAATTGCTCAAAAACGAGTTTAAAAAGCAGAAAAGAAACGTATATCGATACTTCTTGCAGATAGTTCCCTGTCCGGAGAAAAATTGGAACGGAGAAAACTCAGCAGAACATCCCCAACACAATAACGTCTTTCCAGCCGGACGCTGCTGGAGGCTGCTGATCACGTCCAAGTCCACCGTGAGAATGAATGTCCTCACTTCAGCTTCAGCACCAGCGGACAGCGCAGGACTCATCCATTATTCATCACACAGTTGCGGTCACTACACGGACACGGACACACTGACATGGACCGTTGCGTGACAGGTGGGTCTCTGGCGAACCAATCGTCAAACGCGCCGCTGCCTTTGGGGAAGTGCGCAATGGCTGATGTATACTTGAGCAAATATAGTTCACTCAGAAACACCATAACAACGTCCTTTATGGAAAAATTACGCGTGATGATTTATCTGTGACAGCTGTTCTCTGATGCAACGGAGTGTCACTAACAAACAGATGAATGTCATTTTTCTTATAAAAACCGGACTAGACATTTATAGAGGTGGGGTGAACAATCCAAATAAGCAGCATATTAAATCAATAAAATGAAATATGAACTAAAAAGAACTACACATTTCTTCAGAGTGTTTATCCTGAACCTCTACATCAATTTTTGGTCCACCACTTCTAGAAAAACAACTCTCATCCTGTGTGGCCAAATCCAAAGAACCATTTAACCTAGGAAAACATCCAAAGGACTGATTCAATTAGCAGTGATTTGCATGTGGAGTAGTTCATGAATAGATCTGCATGTTAAATGAAGTGAGAGAAATGCCCAGGGGCTGTCCCCTCACATGATACTAATTGAAAGGAAGTGCATTTAGGGAAATATGTGAGAGAAACACACCAAACAGGTCAAGGGTCCATAGGACAAAATACAAAACGGACTGTTATAGCTGTTCAGACACATGCTGAAAACAATGTCCATTCATTTACATAGCAAACTCTCTCAAATGAGCTCAGTGCAGGGACCAATTTATCAAAATGGAAATCTGCAGCACGCATTTGAAAGATCATTAGGATCATTTCAACTCTTTACATCACTTAAACGATGTTTGGAGAATTAGGTCACGCTACCAATAAGGCACTTAAAAACATTCATTTTTCTGTATTTTGTTGTCCTAAATGTTGTTTTCAAATGCAGATGTGGAAAAACAGTTTTCAGCATAAATGCATACAATAAACAGCACTGCACTCAACAGGACTACAGTCAAATAATTATGAAAATGTTACCGTTGACCATGTCATATATCAGTTTCCATGAGAAGACTGTGTGTCCTCAGGCCACAGGAAGAGATCAATGATTGAAACGGAGAGAAGAAATGGGATGGGCCTCACCTACCGTTCCACTCTGCCCTTATCCCATTAGGAACTCTATGGCTGCCCAGTTAACCATGGACACGGGCACAGGGATAATCCACCCTAACACTTTAGGACTCATTCACTTCTCTCTGCATGCCTGTTAGGCTGGTAACTCTATTATGGACTGGGGAGAGAGTCAGAACGGTGAGATGTCTCAAAAGTCGTATACTGCGTGTTATGAGAAAACAGTGCTTTACAATAATGCTTTTTTTACAGGATAAAGCATTTTCTCATTTGTGTTTGTTCTGTGTTTTGGCATGTAATCTTCACCTCCAGGTTCAGGTTTGTGATCTTTAGTAAAGTCTGAGCAACAGACTGCTTCATCTACAAGTCTATAAGTGGTTTTAACCCTTCTTATTTGTCTCTTGGTTTATCTAATACAAATATATACATCATAGATGGTTTCATCGGACGCACGCGACAGGCCCGAAGTTAACTTCCAGTCTGTGTTTGTTTATAGGTCTGGCGAGTGGCTATAATATAACTTTTATAAATTGTATTTAATTTATTTTACTATTAATTTATAGCAACATTTTTTTGTATGATAATTGCATTAAATAAACAATTTGTTGAATTTAATTGAATATAATTTTTTTATTGAAAATGGTTTCCTTATTTTATTAAATAAACAGTTTGTTGAATGGGTTGTTACTTTGTATGTACGTTTAGGCAAGTTACTGTTTGTCTACTGGTTTCCCAAAATAATACTGGATAGATATACTTTTAACTTGCTGGCTAATGTAATTTACTTGTTATTTCTTTAGTTTGTTATAAAAAATAATCTACGGGGATTATTTGCGATTGTATACCAGAAATTTAATTTAGGCGACAAAAGAGCACATGCAGGGTAACTTTTGTTAATGTTGTTACTTGAAATCATCTATATTTTAATATGCATTTCAGTGTCTGACTGCATTGTATTTGTTATTGATGCTGTAAATTGTCTTTATGTTACTTGTTTGCAGCCTTCTTGGCCAGGTCACTCTTGTAAAAAATATAACTAATTATAACCTTGATAAAAAATGAAAATGGATATTAAATTTGCAAATATAAAATTGCATTTTTATGTACCCAAACATGATATTTATGACATCAACTCCAGGTGAGGATGATACAAACCAACACATCAGTCTAGAATGTGTTAGTGCATGTTTTATTGCAATACTTTTGAGATTTACAGTGAATGTTCCTGTAAGATATGCACTCTTTTTAGGTGATTAACTCATGAAAATGTATTCCATTATATACTTATTGAGAAAATCTCAATACTTTTGATGTTATATTGAAGACAAACACTGAAAATAACAATATTTCCTCTACCAGAGAGGGATAACACAAAAAAGTAAAATTCAGTATATCAAAATATATGTTATGAATAAAACTGCAACAAAAATCTAATACAGAAATCCATGAAAAGACATTCGGTCATAGAAGTCACAAAAATGACCCCACTGACAACACAAAAATATAACATGCAAGCAAATGGATATGCTGTGATATGTTACCACATATGAGCTAAATCTCAGTTTCACATACAGTAAAGCTGAGCCTTAAATCTGACCTATACTTTAAAGATTTAGGGACCTCACTTTAAAGAGTTAAATTTGTCCTCATTTTACCATTGTGATAATATTGGTAAAATAACAAAAATAACAAAGATTGGCCCTAAACTATAGCCAAGATCCTTCACTACGTTTTAAAATGGCAGTTGTTCTATGCAATAAAATACATTTATTTTAGTTGTAAACAACTTCATTCCCCAGTTTCACAAACAAGTCTTAAAGTCCCCGTAAACCGTAAGTTGTGATCGTTTTTACTTCCATATTTTGAGGCATTTCCGAGTGAAATGGAATTTCTAATGAGAAAAATAGTGGGCGTGGCTTGCGTCTTTCTCTGCGATATGATTGGATGTATAAAACAGCCCTTGCATTTGGAAATGGAACTGGTAGCAGACTGACAGTGGAAGGGGAGGAGTTAAAGGATGCTCCGCCCAAGCCGTCTAACATACATCATTTGTGATGGATAGTCATTACAGGAAGGAAGTGCATTTCAGATTTTAACTAAAGAATTAACACACGAATTTTAAAAAGAGAATGACACATATCGATAAACTATTTACAAAAAACGCTGCAATATTTCATGAAAAAAATAGGCATTGTAATCTTTAATTTCACTGGGACTTTAAGATAAGCCTTGTATGTGAAACCAGGCCCATATGTTACCTCACCACATATATCTGTACATAAATATCACTTTTTATTAATAACAACCAAAATATTAAGGCACATAGACCTGCTTTCTATTTATATTTCTTCTTATTAAAATTGATTTAAAATTGTTATACAATTTATGTTTTCCCTATTTAAGGGCTATATTTAAATTAATTGGTAAAAACCAACATTAACCTTCCTTAAAACTGCAAAAGTTCTTTCCCTATAATATGTACATTATTTGTATTGCACCTTATGACTAAACCAAGTTATTACTGTGCATAGCCCAAGTCTTCCAGAGAAGGAAAAGCCTCACTGTCCAGGCCAAACGTATCTAAATCAAACTCCAGGACTGAGTCAGGCAGGCCTGTTGTGTCCTGATCCAGCCAGGACAATGACTCTGAAAAGGTGGAGAAACATTTAAGGATGAAAAGATGTGAATCAAAAATAACTGGCAATAAGACAAAATCCCTATATGTTTCAAATCTATGTATTTTAACATACCTAACCATGTAACACCTATTTGAACGTTAAGCCACATATGCCATTTATTTCATCAATCTTACCAGGAAAGTTGATAAAATGTTGCATCTCATCAGCACTTCCGCTTTGGTTTTGGTGTGGTACGTTGTTCTTGAATCGAGGTTGTTCACTGCTCTCTGCAGTTTGACAATTAGGATCTGACCCTTTCCCGCCACCTAGTGGTTCCTTTTGAAGCACACCAAGCTGTGCAGGAGAGGAACACAAAATCTCAGAGACTGTCACACACCATATGGCTGTAACAATGAACACGACCTGAATAAATTATTTGTAACAGAAACAGTGTACCTGCTGAGAGAGGGCCTTCGCCTGCCTAGGGGTGAGATGTAAGCCGACGTAAGATTCCTGCAACAAAACAGGGACATATAATGAGACACCAGCACGATTAATCCTGACTCTTACAGCTTTAGTTAAGCCTGGATAATCTGAGGAAGAGACAGACTGCCGAAAGGCCAAAGCGCTCACCTTGTTCAGTTCAAAACATTTTTCATTTGAGCTTGAGCTTGAACTTGGCGTTGGCACTTTTCCACCTTCTCTAGAGTCTGAAATACACTTTCCTTCAGATTCAGATTGCGGTTTGGGTTGCTCATGCGTCTGCACGCAGGATCTGAAAGGCTGTTTTTCTTGCGTTTGTGGGTTTGTCACATGAGTCCATCTTTTCTCCTGAGCGTTGGGTAAAGGCACAGGGTGATGCGGCTGTTGATGAGGCTGATGGAGATGACCTTGATATTGGCCCGGTTGGCATGGCAACTGCCACCGCCTTGTGCACCGGTACTGCTCCTCAGACATCTGAGGATCCTGGAATTGTACATGCGCTTGAGTAAATGGTTGCTTTATGGTTTGCTGGTGCTGAGCAGATTGAGTCTTTGAATGATACAGTAACTGCTGTTGATATTTGGACTGTGGTTGTAAATGTTGCTGCATCTGTCGAGTCTGATTGTGAATGTGGTGCTGTGAATTAAACAGGTTTGATTGTGTCTGATGTGTCTGCTGATGTTGTGGTTGGTGTTCACGGTGTGAGATGGCAAAATCTTGACTCCACTGTTCCATCTCTGGGATAGATTGATGGTGTGTTTCCAGAGGAAAGTACTGCCGCACCGGCTGATGGGACATTGGAGGGGCGGTTTTAAGGTGATGACTGCAAGGATATGCTGGTGGCTTTGTTTCCTTAAGAACTTTGTTGGGGTTGAGGACAGAGCCCTGTGTGAAACATTTAACACGCGTTAAAACAGACAAATCATATCAAACAAGTGATATAATAAATATTATTGAGATTATTTATTTAATTTATTAAAGAGGAACTATTAAAAGTTAAAAAAAATGTCTCTAATGCAGTTTAAGGTGGCTCTGTTTATATACATGTGTATACATGCTGCATTGCATCTCTTCCGCAGAGCCACCTTAAAATCTGGACAGTGACTTTTATATCTAATTTAAAACAAAACTTTAAACTTTCTCATAGGGGCAATTCCAGTGTTATGTATGTGACATTTTTAGTCAAAACTTGAATTATTAATTCTCAGAGAATGTATTTATTACCAATGTATTGAACAGTCTGTTTATATTTTACTAAACCCCTGATGATAGAGTCCAGACATCAGAAAAATATAAGTCTATGCATGAGTTTTCCATTTTAAAAGAGGGAGAAATGAATGTGTTATGGATGTGACAAGAAAGGAGTTGTTTTTAAGAGACAACATACTTTGTTGCGTTTCTGTGAATTAAAATGTACAAACCAAAAGCAACAATACCTAACAAATGGAGAAGGGATGGCTCTTTATAGAACATAAAATTGTTACTATATTTTCATGTGACCATTTATAAAGAATATTGACCGTTATCGCGTTATGGATGTCACAATTCCGTTATGTATGTGACGGTTCACTTAACAGACTATGGAAAACTATGCCTTTTAAAAAAGTGCTTTAAAAACTTTGAGATTTCATGTGGGTATTTAAACCCCCAAGTCTTGACATCAGATCTATCAATATTGTGAAATTCTTGGCTAAAAACCAAAAGTGTATTTAAGAGATTTCAATACTTTCAGATCTTGATTCCCTGTGAGCAAATACGATCTTCAACAACGTTCACATCTTGCCTGTGTTATAGAAGACATTGTTGGAGACACTGCTGGTGAAAATTGCTTTGGATGCTGCCAGCGCGAATCTCCACCGGACACAATGAGCGGGCTGAGCTGGGTTCTCTTCCGTGAACCGGCGGTATGGGCGTGGCCAGGTAGACGTGGCGAACCGGCGAGAGAGGAGGAGGAGCAAGAGCGTGACCCTCCGATTCCGCTGCTGTAGCTGCAGGGGCTGGCCGATGACTGGATGGACTGGTTACTTAGTGAAGAGCTACTAAGGGAGGACTGCAGGGACTGGTTGCTGAGAGACGATCGCAGGGAGGAGTTGCTAAGTGATAGGTGTAAGGATGTGGAGCTCAGGGAGCTGGGCAGGGAGTGGCTGCTGAGCGATGATTGGATGTTGGGATTGCTGAGTGAAGACTGGAGTAAAGGATTACTCATGGACGCCTGAAGAGATGTGGACAGACCTGGAGAATGACAAAAGAGTGGGTTACTCATAGTAAACGCTCCTAAACAGACCTGACCACAATCACACAGACTGTAGGTCTATTTAATATTAAATCAATTGAATGAATACAATTCACATATTGTCAGATCCTGACACATACTGGGCAAGTTAAAGGTGGACATAATGTTGGGGTGCGTGGAAGCGCTGCTCAGGTGATCTGCACTGTTGTGGGGCTCAGAATCCTGGCCTACAGGCAGTGGAGAAGGCAGGTGGAGGCTGGAGAGGTCTGGAAGAGAGCCGCTCGTACTGAGTGCCGACGGGACGGCGAGAGAAGACATCTGCTGATTGGGCAGTGGGAAGTTGCTTTGGGGGGAAAAGGGAGTCTTATGGGTGAACGGGCAGAATTGTGATTTAATGAGTGAAAACTATCTATCCAAGACTAATGAGGAACTTACTGAACAACAGGTGTTTCATATCCAGATGTTGACACAAAAGATAGCTAGAATGATGATTGCAATGGAGACGCAAAATTAAGACTTGGAAAAATAATTTTGATCATGTAAAAAAATATGCGATTAACATGAGCTAGACAAAAAAATAAATACCTTTTTTATTTTAGGAGACATTCTCTCCTCTTGTAGACTTTCTTCAATTAGAGGCACCGAATGTGCAAACATGCCTTAAAATATTTTTTGAAATGTCATGTACATCATGTTAACTGTATACCAAATTGAAAGTTTATTACATAAGACAAGATAATGTGCCACGGTTAATCTCACCGTGTTTGGTATGATGGTTCAGGACTTGGACAGATTTTGGGTGGCCATGCAAATGGACGTTTCGCACACTGGTGTGGAGGGCCGAATCGGAGTTGGTTCTGAAAAGAGAGACAGAATGGGCCTCAATGGGGTGAAGAATCTTGAAAATGTTCATCTCTGGGAGAATCTGTACCAAACAGAAATATATATGCGCAAACATCTTGATCTGGGATCAGCATTCTCAGCTCTGTTTACCTATTCAGAGCTGTCAGAGGAAGATGGACCATCTTGCTCTTCTCCGTGGCAGAACAACTGGACCAGTTTCTACTGGAGCAAGCCAGAAAGTCACAACAAAACTTAATCTATGTTCACGAACAAAAGCTAAAGAAGGTTATCAACACATCAGACTGTGATTTCATTAACCATGTGACTGTATGGAACCTAAAGTAAACATAACTGTGGTTTTTAAGCTTTTAAGCACAGATTGTTTATGACCTTACATTCTCCAGGCTGGACCCCGAGGAGGAGAAAGGTGGGTAGACAGATAAGGTGCGCTCTCAAACTGTGCGAAGAGTTAAGGCCTAATATTAACAATAAAATAATGATGTGATTCGAGCCGAATATGATGCTATTATAAACAGTATACGACATTTTATAAATGAGGATACATGTCTTCTATGTTGTCTGCCAAAAGGACTCGGCGGTGTGTCTCTGTAACCTTCATCTGCCTCTAGGAGTTGCTGGGTGAGATAATTTTGGTACTGTGAAGAGTAAAAAGCCAAGTATATTAGTATTAAAACTGAAGGGCTTTATCCTCTACTTAAATAAAGAGGAGGACAGTAATACTCAAAACACCTCACCTGGGTTTCTACGGAGCATCTTGAAATCTGATTGACATTTGGCAGAGACCCTCCGTGGTATGGGGCCGTGCTTCTGGTTTCACGGATTCTCTCAGCCTGAACCTGTGGATGAAATGGTAACCACAGGTTAAGTTAAGCACAGGTGATGCATGTATCCATCCGCCAACGGTGTATAAGATTCACATCTCAGCATGCTCTTCCACACAATGCATTTAACCTCAGGGGAACTGCGGGGAACAAAGCCTGTTGCATCATAATTCAAAACAGACACTATACCTGAGATTTACAGACCCCCTTTTGCTTCAACGTGGATGAAAAAGAGACCAGATGAGTGACTAACACAGTGCTATTTATGTGCTTTGACATAATACACTTCGACTTCACAAGTCCATATCAAATGCTAAAAGGTTTAATATACATGGGGAGATCTTCTCTTTCCACATAGCAGTTTTTAATAAAGCCCCTTTCCTTATTTATGACGTATAACTACCCTAGGCTTTATTATAATGAAATTGTCGTATTCATGTTTCCTGCACCATTTGTATTACCATATCATTAACACAGAATACAATGGTAAAACTAACTTGTAGTTACTTGCTATACTTAACTACGGATAAAACAACTAATTGATATGTATTATAGTTAAACCACGGTTAGTTTTCTTATATATACATATATGGGTATATATATCTCACTCGCTAGCTGCACCTAAAGACATAAAGCTGACTGACGGGCATGAATTAGAAAGGCAAGAAAAGTTTCAGCAGTCCCGTCAGCTCGTTGTAGTATTCTTGCATTTGAATGTTATGTGTTATATGATAGCGGCTGTAAATAAGCCTTACAAGAGGCCTCACATGTTGTGTGTTGAGGTTTGACTCACCCTGATGGAAGTTACGTCCATCATAACCTCGCGGAAAGCCGCTGTGTCTTCAGCCTGCCGCTGAGTGTGCAGGGCGATCTTCTCGCTGAATTTACGAGGATTACAGCTTCCTTGCGCCGATCCCGATCCGGGCCCTTGCCCGTGTCCTATGTCCCCAATGCCAGCGCCCGCCATGTGCATTGTTTCGCAAAGTTTGGGGAAATAAACTGGCTGACACGGTCAGAGTTCGATAAGTGACCCGAGAAAGCAACACTTTTGACAACAGTGAGCGGTGCATTGTGGGTAATGTAGTACTGCACGGGGCAGAACCGTCGTTGCCAAGTTGCGTGCGATATCTGTGAAGCACACACGCCCAACTGCTGAAAAAATGGAAAAAAACAACTCTGGTATTTTGGGAAACGTAGTTTGAACGACTTACCGTTGGACATCATTTTGCATTTTTTGGTAATATTTTCACAAAATCTGGTGAACTAAACTGGACTTTAAACTTCTCTGAAAATGAACATGACACATTTTTAATGACTGTCATTTTTAATTAATAAATGAAATTATTTGTATTTGTTATTGTGCAGTCAACTCAATAAATATAAATCAAAATGATCAACTTAATTGCATTCACACATGCACAAATGCACAATGTATATTAAAGACGCGTATTATGAACTTGGCTCATGTCAACTTTATGACGTGTTTAACAGTCCTCGGTTTAATTGAAACTCGTGAAATGATCATAAATAAGGAAAATAAAATTCTGTAAGGACCACAAAATATTTCTCATAAAGACTACATTTCCCATGCACCGAATGACGTCTCTTTGAAAGCCTGTCGATTTACTTCCGTTCCGCGTTAACAGCTCTCGCGCACGCAGAACATGTCCGATGCAAACATGGAGGAGAATGTTGAACAAGCTACAAGTAGTAAAACGATATCTCTGCCTATATCAAGGGTGCGATTAATCATGAAAAGTTCTCCTGATGTGTCCTGTATTAACCAGGACGCTCTTTTTCTGACGACAAAAGCAACGGTAATTCAATGCTCTCAGAGAACGGCCAGCTAACTAACACGTTACCTTCAGCTAACTTTTGTTTATGATCATGTGAGCATTTGTGTAACCGGTCACCTCTTTGGTTTATACAATTTCTAAAATGAAGTGCAAAATTAAAGCACGTGACAAAATGATCATTTGTAGCATAACATATCTTATCTTGTCTGACCTATCGTGATTTCCCTTAGGAGCTTTTTGTCCAACACTTAGCTCTGTCTTCATTTAAAAATGGTTCGGGTAAAGAGACAAACACACTCGCGTACAGCGATCTGGCAAACATAGCAGAGGAGACGGAAACATTTCAGTTTTTAACCGGTGAGTTTTTGTCGTTTTGAACTATAATCACCATTCAGAACTAAACGTATTAATATAGTCATTTTCTGTCTTCTAGACATCCTGCCAAAGAAAATCTTGGCCAGAGAGTATCTGAAGTCACTAGAAGAAATGAAAAAAGAAGATGGGAGCCTGTAGTGGTGTTTCACAAGTCAAAGGAAATTCATTTGAACTGGGTCTCACCACTTCCATAATACTTTTACAAAAGCAATGGATTAAACTTTAGGATTTAATTGTTTTATGAATTAGGACACATTACCCAAAGACTTTCTCACCTCAGAGTTTTACTCCTACCATAGTGAATCTGTTACAGTAATGTTGTCTTGACCAAAATGTACAGTAGCCTCTGTAGATTTACACCAAAGCACTCAGAAAATACGTCATACTATGATTTTCTGCATGGTTAGGGTCTTCATCCAGCTGCATCAGTCCAAGTGTCCATACATTCAGCTTGAACCTTGTTCAATTTATAAATGTAGTGTTGCTCAGGGTTTTCATGGGCATTATACCTCAGCATTTTAACCACTTACCTGCTGAAGTGAAATATAAAGTTGATTTATGCACTGTAGAATTTCAATAATAAATCAGTAGTTCATTTATGAAGTTAGGTTTTGTCCCTTTAAATGTTTAAATCTGCATTTATTAAGAGCCCATAATATGTAAACATACATGAGGTGCTATTCTTCAGCTTGGCCAGGTGAAACTCATCAGGACTGTTTTGTATTTTTGATGACACGTTTGTATCTGAGAGCTTGAAGATTTATATAGTGTTCTGTATAGTTGTTAAATGCATGAACCGCTTTGTTTTGAATAAACGCATTTGCCGATTGTTTGTACTATGCGGTCCTTTTTACAATCTCAGACACATTCGGCATAATACAATTTTTCTCTACTTTGCAGCTGTCTGTAGCCTGGGGTATAAAAATAGTTTTTATTACCACCACTTAATACTTAACTCATTTCCTTAATAAAGAGGGTGGAATACATGAAGAAAATGCTTTAGTGCTGTAAGCATGCACTATATTACTATAAATGTTTTTGGGAAAAGATAAATCATGCATTTTAGTTTTATTCCACACATCCACATAACATTAA
The DNA here is from genome assembly GCA_006030095.1 of Triplophysa siluroides. Taxonomy (NCBI): domain Eukaryota; kingdom Metazoa; phylum Chordata; class Actinopteri; order Cypriniformes; family Nemacheilidae; genus Triplophysa; species Triplophysa siluroides. Next base: position 708,317 of record VCII01000193.1, read on the forward strand.
GTAGTCCTGTTTATATGAAATCACTGGGGTAATAGTTTGGTAAGCTGAAGCTGCATGGTGTGCAAGGACTTCTCTAGAACTGCTAGATGGTTTTCCAGAAGTGCTGCTATGTGCTCTCTCTTAGCAATGGAGTTTTTTGTGTTTTCAAGGTGCTCCTTCAGACTAAGAAAGGAAAAAAAAATACATTTTTAAATCTTAATTGATCATTTTCAAAATAAATTAAAGGTTTGTTTTCTTATTTTAGACATTTCTGATAACAGTCACACACGTAAAAGACCATGTGCTTACCTTAAGAAATTATAATGTTCTTTTCCCCCCTTCCTCTTCTCATCTAAATCCAAGAACACTTTCTGCATTGTATCGGCAGTTTGAGCCATGACGAGATGGTCCACTCGGACGCCCTCCACATCCTCTCTAGCCTGTAGATCAAAAGAAAGTCCTCCTTCCTCAAGACCACTAGCTGTGGACACGGCCTGCAGTGCTGCTCTGTTCTGCAGCACAAGAAGGCGTGACTTCTCAAATTCCTCCGGGTCTGCGATGTCATCCCAGCACACAGGGGAGGATGGAGGCAGCCAAAAGCGTTGAGTGCAGTTGACTGGCCTGCCGGGGATCTCTGTGAGAAAAGGACTATCTGCAGGAAAGCTGTGCAGGAGCTCATGTAAACCAGAGCCCCAGTCAGAACTTTCCGGCTCGGGTTCTGTCACCACACTGCCCAGCAGGAAAAGGCACCAGGACAACCAAGTCCATGTCATTATTTCCTGAAGCAACAACATACTGATGCTGAGTCATGTGCATTTATTTGATGCTTATCACTATACACAGTTTCAACGCATCTCTTTACAGAAAACCACAGTATTATGTCCATGTTTTTAGTGGAATAGAACTAAGTTTAGGATTAAAGTGATAGTTTACCCAACAATGGAAATTCTGCCATCATTTACTCACCCTCTTGTCATTTCCAGCCTGTATGACTTTCTTTTTACGCAGAACAGAAAAAAAAAGATATTTTGAAGAATGTTGTTAACTGGCATCTATTTACTTGTGTTGGCTTTGTGTCTATACAATAGAAGTACACGGGTGCCGGTTTTCTGTCAAATTGTCCTACCTTGTCAGCTTTTACCGCAGCGTAAAAATGTATATTCTAAACCACATCAACAAAATAAACAGTTAGGATGATTTTACAATGCAAAATTATATGTCAGTTTTCCTACCAGTTTAAAATAAACACAAAGAATGCGTTTACAGCATAAATACCCTATCCGATTATCCTATATTATATATAAAATAAACATGTAGGATTAATTTACGGCGCAAAATACCCTATTCAATTGTCCTAGCAGTATTAAATGACGTAACATTGATGTTTGGTTGGACAATCTGACGGGCAGGATGACATTTCAGGAAACCGGTGCTGTTCGGTTGCCAACTTTCTTCAAAATAGCTTCTTTTGTGTTTTGTAAAGGAAGGAGTCATACAGGTTTGAAATGACAAGAGGGTGAGTCAATGATGACAGAAATTTCATTTTTGGGTGAACTATTAAGTAAAGAAAATTCAATTCAGACTCGTTTAAACATCAAATGACGACAGTTAACGTTGGTGTAAAAACTGTGCAGTTCTCTGTGGACTAAATTGTAAACTATTGTTTCAACCAAGACCAGAAGAACTTCAGAAACTCAAGAAATTTAGTTCAATTTCAAAATAGTTTCAATTTAAAGCAGAATTTAATTAAATATGTATGTTTTTAATATCCCCGTAAACCTTTGTTGTAGCTTTTAAACGGAGACGACACGACACAGCCAGCAAACAATCGCGTAATGTTGAATTTCACATGATAAATGTTAAATCTAGTCACTATTTATTTGAACATACCTCAGAGATTTGTAGTCCTGCAGTCTGAAGTGTGTTCGTGTGCTTCTCATAAATGACTTATGGAAAATCTGACTCGCAGCTGCGCACCACTCACTCCACAAAGCTTTGTCAGATTCGCAGCTTTTTTAAACTTATTGTATAATGTAAAAGAACATGTTTAAATAATGATGTTAGATTAAAAGGAAGATAAGATCATAAGTAGATTGACACTAAATATGCACTCGTTGAGTTCCAGCACTTTAAACAGCTGGATAAGTGTCGGTGTCTCAAGACGTACCAAGGCATCTACCTAAACGTCACTTTTGGGGCGTGCGTCAAAACATGGGCTACTATCACAAGAAATCACTTTTCAGGTTGTTAATATACTTATACATATAAAACAAATATACAATCGCCATTTGTTTACTTTAAACTGTAATTAATTCACTCACTGGATAATATCGTGTTCATTGTTGTTAAATGCATAAATGTAAAGCACAATTTTGGACTGTAGTTTGAGGAACGAGAACACAACTTGGGCCTTTACGTCACATTTTTCGGGGTTTGCAGGAATCCACCAAATCTGTGTTTTCCAGATGGCTGTTAAGCGGTCTGGAAAACATGAGTGTGGAGGGATTTGAAAGTCCTACATGATCTCAGGCTACAGGAATGAGAAAAAAACAGCAGGGGTAACCAGACATTAGCAGAGACCAGCATGTTCAAGAACATCGCTGCTAGTAAACAAAGATCTAGCGTATTAAAAAAAAAAAAAATACAAGAGTCAGATGAAATTAATTTTATTAAATGATGCAATACACAGTCAAGCGAAAGTGAGCTATATTAAATGATACGTTTTCACATTATGTCTTAGCAGGGTTTACAGCATATCTTGGTTTGTAATATTTGTTAAAAAATTAAAGCTCACACTTTACATTAACAAGAAACAACGACAAGGAGCTTAGCAGTGAATGCAAATAAACCACATGTATGAGAAATTAAAGACTATACCATGACAGGAATGACAGCAAATTTAATTTGGCATGTTATAAAGGAGAAAACACAAGATTAAACGGAAGAAAATTTGCTAATGTGAAAGGGAGGTTTGAGGCCACGTGTGCAAGAAAACCTTCGAATAGAAACTTTGGTCGCTTGGCTCTTTCATGGCAAACACGAAGACGGTCTTTAAAAATAAAAAAGCAAATCAAACCATCTCAAATAAAACGGCAAATCAAACCATATAAAATAAACTGGAGTGTCCCGGAATTATGTAATTCAGAGAACTAATTACACATTTGCTATGGCATAAGAAAAAAACTGAGGATGATTGTCAGTTTACAGAGAACTATCTAGAAAAAACTAAAAGACACCATCTGGCTGTTCCAGGACACTCCTACATTCCTAGGAGGTAGTTTTATGGCAAAACGTATGGCCTTGTTGTGTAGTGACTTGCATGTTGTGGTTATTAGTGCATATTTTAAGGCCAGATATTCTCCATCATGATCTTTCCATAAATGCAGTTCTAAGGCTACATTAAGACACAGGTGAGGGAATTTGTGGAAGAGGCATTGACAGATACAGCCCTTAATGGCAATGCCTGAGTCAACCAGAACTTGACTACAAGACGTCACTACAAATCCAATAATTGTGATGATCTGGCCAATGCTCAAGTTATGCCTGATAACAGAAATATTGTATCATTTCAATGAATGACTGTAAATCAAGATGCACTAAAAATGTCAGGATTGCGTTCTCTGCGCAGTGTGCACCATCGAAACACTTATCACCCATCAACTAAATGTGGTAGAAATCAGTTTAAAAAAAGGTTGCAGTAATTCATTTCAAAGGTGCTTGCACAACATTGTGTGGCCATCAAACCTCCCTACAGGGGAAATTGTTTGCAATGTCTGAAAGATGAGGTTCACAAAACAACAATAAATGAAGTTTATGCAGCATTTATCAGGCTTTTGAGGTACTTCACATCTATACACCATATTTTCGAAAAGACCAACAAGTCATATGGTTCCTTAGAATTCCTATTGTAGCAGAAAATACCTCGTCTTAAATATTCTTAGTCTGTTTGCCCAATTACAGAGGGCATCCTTTAAACTGCTTAGAAAGTGCAAAATACAAATACTGATCATTCTATGCAGCATTCACCCAAGGTTGCATGATAAATGTACAAATTATTTCATGTGGCGCTGAGCATCAAATTAAAAGGACAGTCCCTCGGTTAGGGGCGGGATAGTTTTGAAAAGGCACACGTACAAAAAAAAAAACACGCTGGACGTTTCGAAGATTACAAATGAAAAAAAGAATCTAGATTTCATTTTCATACAACCTCCTTTGTACCATTCTAATTCAAATCAAAGTCTCTCAAGAAACTCAAATGCCAGTGTATCAGAACGGATTGTAACATCCATTAACAGAGTCTGAGAGATATTGAATCAAAACTGAATTCCCTTCATAAAATGTAGCAACGTAAAATCTTAAATGAAGAGGTTTCAATACAAATAGCTTATCTGAGACCTGACCCCACCCTTCCTGTGGAACGTTCATAAACCAGATCCGATCTAATGAGTGCCACACGTCTCTTTATTGCAATACTGGATATAAATCAAGTAGAAGAATCAAGTATAAACTGTAGCACATTAAAAACTCAATGATTGCCTTTTGACACAGGTTGATGAGCTGCTTCATAGGAAAATGTGGTCTAAATATATTAAAACACAGAGCAGTGGTCGGTGGACATTTCCTGTCCAGTATGTTATCCATGATATGGCACAATGCTAGTGATGGACATGGGATTGACATTGACAAAAATCGAAAGATTGACTCCCTATCTAGACCTGGTCTAGAAAAGGCCCCAGTCTGAAGAAACGACATCAACCTCTATGTTTTCATTTGGCAATTATCTCAGCCCGAATCCATATATATATAAAATAAAAAACAAAGGCCAGCGCATGAAGACAAACTGCAACTTTACAGTCCTCTAAAAGCGGATGAGTATTTTATATCACTACATTTTAAAAAGGGAAACTTGTCATATTTTGGTCCCCTGCCATTTTTGTTAAATGCTGAAACATCCCTCATGTTGATCCACCACACACTTTCTATAAAAATGAGACACAACGGAACACTTAACACACACAGTATAGGCTTGTGTCGTTTGGTCACAAATATTGTTATTTGCCATGAGCACATATACATATATGTATAAGGGATATTTAATGTTAGCACCTGACACCGTTTTGAGGTAGTTTTAAAACTTGGTTTAAAAAGCCAGGTTATGAAGATGCTCTCAATAAATCATTTTTTCATTTGACATGCATGCTCATAGTTTAATAAATAATGTATTAGCCTGTAAAATGAAAACTAACAGTACTGTGCTTATGACAGAATACTTTCAGATATTTGTACACTTCGCAACCGGTTTGGTCATGTTAAACTTTTCAACGAGGGCTCTGATGACGGAATTTGTAAATGGAAAATTGTATACTGTCATGCCCAATGAACAAACTAGCTGACTGGTCACTGACCGGTAACAAAAAAAATTGTAATTGGTGAACACAAGCACCAATGTCATGATTAGAGGAACATTGACAAATATATTCTGCTGGTAAAAAAAGAATTGGCCTATTGGGTTGAAATATAAACATGGACATTTACTATAGCTCCCCATTGGGTTTAAAGTTTAGCTGGAAATTCTGGAACACATAAAAGCAACATGTGGCAACAACACGAAACGGCACAATTTTTTACAGTACAGCACCACAAATGTCAGCGTTACAAAGATCAGAGAGCCAGAGTGAATTCAGAATCGACTGCCCATGCGTTTGTGCCATTTTATATCCATTCATCTATTACATCGCAACTATCAATGATGACATCATTTACCACGAAAACAATATGCGTCATTAAGTCTGATGCGTCAATGCTGCTTTCAGTTTGCAAGTATAAAACAAAGTGTGAATGATGATGTGAATCTGCCGACCAGTTTGCAAGCATATCAAGTACATTAAAACAGTTTATTTGTGTCCTTGGGCTCCAAGCAGGTCATAAGGCGGCGCATTTCTAATCTAGCCACCTAAAGAATGTAAAAAGCAAAGAGTACAGTAACAAAACTACCACTGATGTCAAGAGGTTTACATTTCCGCTTCAGAACGCCATAGTGCAAAGTTCTAAAATACATCATCTCTGAAGGTTAAAAAGACATCATCTAGTGATGATAGGTGAAGTCAAATGCTCTTGATGAGATCAGGCTCATCGAAACTTTTTGTATTGTTAGTATTACTAACAATACAATTGTGGTAATCCAATCTGATTTTATCCAAACTCCAAGTATGTAACAAATCCAACAGCAAAAGCTATTGTCTTCAGCCATAGTTTTACATATTAAACCCCACGTAAAGCAATGAGGCATGTGGACAACGTAACCCCACACAGCAATGGAAAGACAATAAACCAAGCAATATACAAGATTCACTCAAACAGCCATAGACAATTCTCTAGAAAAGACGAAGGAGACGTCCATTTAAGTCTGTGTAATGGTAATGGCATAACATTGACAGGTAAATAATTCTAAGGTTCGAGGAAAATCTAAGACAAAGACTTAAATCAGAACACCTAATGTGCCTCCTATGAGCTAAAACTTAGATGCTATAAAAAAGTGTCTGTATAAAATCAGCACCATAATCTGTACTCTACCCTCAGCCTAAGCTTTAAATGAAAGCACAGATATTTGAATTGAATTATTTTAATACAAATATTTTCTGGACATTACATTGAGCCGTACAAATCTGTTAAATCAGAACAATAAAAAAAATGAAATGGGACTCGGTATATGGCATATACTTTACATACCATTTCTAAATTGATTAACAATACATAAAAAAGAAACTGCTCTTGATGAAAAACTAGGTTTGCATAGTGTAAGACCTACTTACATCTGCATTCTAAAAATGGATGGTGAACAGATCTCGCTAACCTTAAAATCTGTCCGTCAGCATGCAAATTTGTAACATCTCTTTTGATAGTGCAAAAACATGTCATATTTCATATTCGAGAAATTGCATATGTTGAAGACCTTTAACTAAGGTGCTGATTGAAATGGGTAAAATACTAAAAGAAATCTGTAACCTAACAGTTCATGTGAATGAAGAGAAGAGGTTTATTCTAAAAGAAAATATTTTTTTCCAAAGAATATTTATAGTAGTTTAAGCAATGACTCCTGACGGCAAATGATAAATACAACTTATATTAACCAAAAGCGAAGAAAAACAGAAAAGCTGAGACACATTCAAATGTGTACAAGGATATAGCAACAATGCACAGCAATTTAAAATGACGGATCAAATTAAAATTCACACATTTATAATGTTTTTGTAGCATACGGTGCATGTTTAAAGCATTAAGCCACTTATTCGCTAATTATATACTTTTGGATCATGAACCTTGCATCACTCACTGTTAGCTTTAAATACATAGCTTAAACTCTTTCCATAAAACAACGGCAATGCTAAATCATCTACGCTAAATACCGCGTGGCCTCTGAAGCAATGAAAAAATGCCATTTTAGAGCAAGTGTTGCAAAATCTGTGGTCTACAGCACTTAAATTCAAGAAACTTTCAGAGGGACAAAAATAAGGCTTTCCAATTTGTGTAATTATGAAGAAATGACCAGTGCGGTAATGTTACCATAACACAAGCAACAGGTAACAAGAGGTAGGACATCTAGTCATTTCAACACAACTGCACCCAGAAAACATACTCATGTTCCACATGAAGGTTTCCGTTCCACCAGATCTTAGGGTCTATGTCCATTGCTCTTCAAAGTGCATTGACTTTCATGGGTTGCGAGACCAGCGCCAAATAATAACAATATAACTCAAGTATGTGAAGACAAACTACAATGCCCCTTTATAGACAGTCTGTTAGGCTTTGCATTGGCCGAAAAGACAAGTACAACGTTTCAGGGTCAAAATGTCAGAAACTTCAGCAGATCCAACGTCAAACGTATCCATGAACTTCTCTGACCAGATTCTTGCTTAAAAGGTGAGGTTAAACAAGATTTTTCAAAATGGATGTTTCAGGACTCTAGCACCTACAATTATGTCCCATTGTGCTTCAGTTACGGTAGGACATTAACTACAAGTACGTGTGTAATCTTGTTTGGCTAACAGGAATTATTGAGAACCATATAAAGAACATCCAATTGTTGATATTAAAAATAGAGTACTTTGTATGCTAATACTGCTACAGCGGGTACAGGGTTTGCACTATATACACCACTAAAAGTACCCAACTTGACTACATTACAAACGTTCTAAATTCATATACACAAACAAACCACTAAAATCTCTTGGTTAAGAATGCATAGTTAGAAAAAGATGGTTAAAAATTCCCAAATGTTCAAGTTGAAGCATTATATGGGGATTCTACAGCTGATCGACTAACAACACTCAATAGATAATCACTACACATTATGATATGCTTAAGAAGGCAAAAACTGTTTACGCTAAAACAGTATACCAAGACGTACAACACGATATATTGCGCTTCGATTTGAACTATGTTTGGATCAATTTTTACTAATGTTCCTCTTAAGTTAAGCAACAAAAAGCTAACAACCACTTGCCTGTTGGCCCAACCCGTGACTTTACAAAACACCCAAATGGTCTTATAAAAAAGTAATATTCTCATTGAAACCTACATGTTATATAGGCTGTAGAGAAAGCATCGGAGTAAAAAACTAAGGTGCGTTTGAAATTTGTAAGGAATTTTTACTCCGACCTCGTCGTGTCTCAGTGAACAATGCGATTGATAGCTGTATCATTCTTAAACACTTTTCCCTAACCCTCCCTCTTCTCTCCCTGTCCTCATGATAGCATGTGTTGCTAGCTGGAGTGTGGTGACTGTAGTAAACTGTCAAACCCACAGCATAGTCCAGTCAAACTTCTAGATCACAAGGATCTGGAATCTCCAACACAAAACTAGCCTCACTTTTTTCATGTGGGGAATTGTGAAATTAAAACAGGTGCTTGAACTATGATCACATTTTCCATCCAGGAGTTACCTGATATGAAAAAATGAAAAGCAACGTATGTACCCATCCACCGAAATCTTTGAGTTGTTACAATCACAGCGGACATTTAAAAGAAAAATGCTCATGGTAGTCAAATAAAAACGTACATACAAGATAATCTCATCATGAGTCAAAAGATATTAGTACTTTATAGGACTTGTATGAACAAATATCCATTTAAAGAGAATCCTGGCTCAGATCTACGGAGGATGAGAACCAGTCTCACGTGAGTGACGGAGAGCCAGAAAACTGATTGTCACCACAATTCCAACATTCCCACATCCTAATAATGTACTTGATTCTGCACTTCTTTTAAAATGTTAAAAGTGTCCAATGCGAGCATGTGATAATGCCCGATCAATCGTGAAGGACAGGTACAGAAGGTTGACTGAGCTCGGACTTGAACATTAAATGACACCAAGATAAAATTCATATTAGCACACATAAATGAAACAAAACAGGGTAAGTACTTTTGTCCTGAAGTCCCCTTCTTGTCAGTGCACTTGCTTTGCTGATAAATAATTAAGGTGTGGAAACTGCATCCCCCACAATCGCTTAACCTGATCCATTTTGTCCTTAACTAACCCTGACCCACTGGTTTGATGAGTTTGTTAATACTACTGCTGCTTAGTCTCCATCACCGGCCTTGGCTAAAAAACCCGAATCTGACGCCCCCCCAATGCAAATGTAACTTTCAATTTAAAAATAGTTAAAATTTTTGGATTGACTATGTAAACAAGTTAACCTCTAATTTGACATGCACATGTATAACAGAAGACACACCCTTGCCCAAAAAAACAAATAAAAATAAATGATTGAATTCACATCTTACAGTCCTAAAAATTCATGACAGGATATTAAAGTATGTTTGGAACTTTCTACATGGGCATGTGGAAACCTAACAGAATATTTTTCTATTGGTACCCATTATATTAACAGGGCACACACACAAAAACGCACACACACACACACAGACCGTAATGTAAAGAGGATGTGGGGCTTGTTTCTGGCTATGTTCAGGCGAAGTACATGGTGCGAAGAGTGTCCTGGTGGATCTGAACAGCTTTAGCTAGGGCCGTTTGATCTCTGCCGTTACTCTGACCTGATGTGTGGCTGCCCTCAGCACTGCCAAGAAAAAAGATAAACACAAACAAACACACATCCAATAAGAACTAGTGGCTAAAGAGAAACCATTCCAAAACGCTTTAATAACTTTTTTTAAGGATATGATTTGACATTCAAAGAATAGATAATAGGTTTGCTTTAAGGCAAAAGCAGACAAGAAGTAACTGTCTAGGACCGCTTAACCTCTGCCATCAGTACCTGTCGTGTTCTTTGTCAACCAAGTGGTAGCGTGCACGGAACGCCACCAGGTGGGCGTAATAAGCTGGTGCGGGAATGGAGACAGAGCGGGTACAGCGCACGTAGGTGTGACACAGCTGGTAGGTGAGGACCTGCAGCTCATCAGAGTTGAAATGGTTGTCGTCCCACAGCACGTGATAGTGGGAGGGCCTACTGGTTCCCTGTGGAGATTCAGCAATTACAAAAAACTAAACCACAAACTCTCTGACATATATAAAGGAAATACAGCCAATTAACATGCACTTTCTTTGACTGAAATATTCAATTACCTGAATTCCGGCATGACTGCAAAGGTAAAAGTCAAACTCCGATGGATGAGTAATTTTGGTGTCAACTGTGGTGCCAGCAGGAATGTTGCCGCTCTTTCCGACCTTGAATACAAAAAGCCCATTTAAAAGGCAAATTTTAAGTGACAATAAATAATAAAAGGCCTCAACAGGAAGCCTGTGTGTCACAAGCATACAGAATAAAAAATAAAGATAGGAGACAGTAAAAGACACTTTAGTTCCTGTGACATCACTAACCCGTTCATTTCGGTCCATGCAGAAGAGTCTGGTGTGATGTCTCTTTTGGACAACCACAAAAGTGATGCCAGGCTGGTAATCTTTCTCCAGCTTGATGCAGGCCTCGCGGATCGCCAGCAACTCGTGCTGCAAAACCTATGTGGGCAAGACATGAGGAGGAGGATTAAGACGTGTACATTAGAGGTTGCTGTACACGGAAGCTAGGTTTTGAAAAATGCAATTCTTGGCCTGTAACTTACCTGGTTGAACTGCCCCTCAGAGATGCCGTCTCTGTAATAGATGATGCGTGTGGGTTTGAAGCGTGTGGATTTGTAGAACTGGATGAGCAGCTCTCTCACCATGGTGGCCAGATCCTGAATTATGTCCTGACGGTGCTGCTGTACTCGCACCGTGGCACAGTATCGGCTCGGGTGGGCATCCATACTGCCCACAACCTAAATGTAGAAGACATATGACATCAACATGATATTCTTCTATAGTTAGATGCATAAACAGATTTATGGATGTCTTCGACCTAGAACGTAATAGTCAAACGAATGCCACTCTTATTGTGTCAATGCTCATTGGTTTTAGTGAACAGATATTAGTAACATCATTGATTTCATATTTCTTGGTAGAAATCAGATCAGTGGATTGCAAGCCTGCAGTCCATTTCTGCGAGCCAACCTAAAGATCAGAAGTTTGTCTGACTTACAGCAGCAATAGAAGGTTTCTTGCCATCTCCAGCCGGCGGGTGAGTCACATCTGCACCCAGAAAGATGACTGGCTGCTGAAATACTAAGGGCCTAAAGAACAAAACAGGGATATAAACAGCAAAAAATTGTTTTGCGGTAGTTTAACTAGCTATCAAATCGCAAGTCACTAGCTTTCTAAAACGCAGATTAATTCATAGACAAGACAACATTTTTCACAAAGATAATATGGTAAATCAAGCCAATAAGCTTCAAGTAAGTCAAAGTCTTGAGGCAAAGCAGTCCTTACCTGCCCTGTGGAAGAAGAATGTTGTTCACACCACCCAGTTTGACATTAATCTTGAGGCAGAGGTTGGAAAGGGTCTGAGGTGTGGTCTTCTGGACATTCTTCACCTGGACACACTGTGTGGCCATGCCAAGAACAGTGTCGCCCACACGCTTTACCTCAGCTTTAAGGATTCAAATTTAGATTGTTAAGACAAAGAAACAATTATCGCAAGACTGCCGTAACAGAGAGAGGTTAAATTACCATAAACAGGGGTCTTCCCAGGTAGGATGACCACCACCAACTGTAAGCCCTGGTAAGTGTACTTGAGGTGCTTGAACATGGGCTCCACACTGTCTGCTCCCTGGGCGTATTTGCAAAAGCATGGCTGGCCCTGAATGGGCATCCCAGCATCACGGGAGATTTTACGAAGCTGGTCTGTAAATGCTCTATGAGAAACGAGAAACAGATTAGACTGTGAGGTTCTACATTTTGAGAAATGGAATAAGATTATAAAAATGTGAAAAACAGGTCCCAAACATATACTAGTCAGGTCAAAGCATTTACTTTAGAAGGAGTTCTGTACACTGCCTCTGTGGGGCAAAGCAGGCGATGGCCCACACTTTGATCTCAATTCCTGTGTGGAACTGCTTGTTTCTCATGTCCCACACACCCTGGACTGGAGTAGCTATTGCTTTGTTCTGAAATACAAAACAGACATGTTCAATTTACGAAGACGTATAAATAGTGGTATTAAATATATACCAGCGATTATGATTATTGTTGTCATGACCAAGAATCTGTGAAAATGGATGAATTCAAATGGCAAAACTAAGACAGGTTCCTACCCGTCCTCCATAGAGAATTGAAGGTGCCTGAAGAACCCGTCCGTTGACCTCAGTCATCTCGTCTCTGACCATGACTCCAAACTCACGCACATAAGGATCTGTGTTGAAGTTGGCACTTCTCATCTGTCACAAAACAACCAAAACTCATGAAAAATTGTGACGTGGGTTGTTGTCGAAACGCAAAAACAAGTGGTATAAATGTGCCTACCAGTTTGCTTATCTCATCCTGACGGTCAGGTGCAGACCTGGCTGTGGCACGTATCATAGTGGAGGTCTGATTGTCTGTCAGTTTCTTGATGCATCTCTGTCCAGCTACTATGTTACAGACCTGAAGAGAAAAGGACAGTACCGTTCAAAAAAAGACACCAGACACACAGCCACAAAAACAAAGAAAAGTCTTGACAAACCTCTAGGGGAAGGTAGGTGTGCTTCTGCTCCTGGCCAACTTGTAAACATGGGAGATGTGGGTATCGCAGAACCAGTTTGTATTTATCCTTAAAGTATTGTGCGACAGTGCATTCGATGGTTTGACCATTCTCCTGCTGCAAGGGAAACCTGAACACAAAAAGAATTCAACTTAAAAATATATATTGAAACGGTAACATAAGGTTCATTACATAGTTTTGCCATGATCATACGTTCATAACAGCACCATGACATTCATACAAAAATAAGTAAACCTCTATTTCAAGAGAGTTCAAATGTGACTTGTAACTCTTACGTCTGATGGCTGGCTGGTCTCCTGGTCACATTACACACCCTGTATTTCCTCTTCATCTGTCCACAGTGAGTGATCTCCACCTTCAAGCCTGATTTGTTAAACAAACACAGAGTTCAAACCAACAAAGCTTACAAGTAACCGAGGGACGTGACACTAATCACCGTAATGAGTAATCACCCTTAATCTCCTTAGTAAACTTCACTCTCTGGGAGTCTGTTAAGGGCTTCTGTTGCTCTTCGATGCTTTTAAAATCCAATACCTCGCACATGAACTCAATCACAGGTTGAGCTTTGTAGAACGCAGTGGCAGACACTAAAAAAAAAACATTTTATGAAACAAAACATTAGCAGAAGTTCAACAAAGGTTCCTTAATCCAGCAGATGTAAGTGCGTACGAACCATCAATGTTGAGCATCATTTTCCAGAGGGATGGTCGAACAGACTGGTGGAAGCCGAACCAAACTTCTCTTCCTCCACCTAGGGGGTTGGAGCAACCCTCGGAGGGAGTGAAAAATGAACGTCCAACTGGGGTGTACCTGCAGACACACAGATAACAATGAAAGTATTGTGGAGATAGATTGAGAAACATGGGGTTGTTGTATGCAGAAGGATAAAGTATAAGGTCACCTAAAGGTAGAGGATAAAGAATATTGATCTTAGGATCAAGATGACAAAGCCACTAACCTCATAGAGGGCAAATGTCTCATCACAACATCCAGAGCCTGAATGGTCTCAAAGGGAATATTTGGCAGCCGTCCAGACAATGCTTCATGTAGAGATTGCAGATTCACACAGGACACCCACTTGATAGCTACTTTAAAGCTCCGGTCTTTTCCCTCACCTGGAATTGTGACCTCCAACTCCACCTAGAGGAGAAGATTGTCAAAACACGCTCTATCAGAAATGGTATGTGTAACTTTTAAGGCACTGCTAAAATGCATAAACCTATCACAGTTAAAAAAGCTTTGAGTAACGTGAAAGAATATGAGAGTGTCCAACATTTTACAAGTGCATACTTTGTCTCTTCCAATGGGTAAAGGATTGGCAGTGTAGAGATTCTTCCTCCCATCATACACAGGTTTTCGATCTCCAAAGATCTGAGTTTTAAAGTGCTGGACCATGTGCTCAACAATTTCGCTACAGAAGAAAAAACGATCAGAGATTAGAAATGCTCTTCCATTCAATTGGCTAAAGATGAAATGTTACGTTTTATACAAAATGTGTTTACCGGTTAACTCTCCTTGGGCATTTCTCAGGCTTGATGTCTACGTCATAATGGTACACCTCCAACTTGGGTATTTCCATTTCAAAAAAGTTGGCCTGAAGCTTGATTGTCCTACCCATCGTGCCAAAGTCTGGCCTTTGAGGCGGTTTGAAGACATATTCTTGTGCTACAGGAGACAGGGGAGCTGCAGAGCAGATATAATAAATAAAATATCTCTTTTTAGTCTCAAAACACATAAGTACAGCTTCAAATATATCTCAAGAAAAATAAAATAAGGATGTGAGATATTCAGCAAGGGAATATTTTCAATAACACCAGATAGAAAATGACTCCATTACACCATTACAGCAATGATTTTTCCATAGTCGACATGATCAATTTTTGCAAAATATCTTAACCTTGTTTTATTAGTGGACCACTTAGTCAGACCTGAACATTGAGGTAACAATACTTAAAGCTGGAGGACCAAATAAACTCAAGCACCCACACATTATATAACCCTTTACAGACATTTCAGTGGCAACAAACAAACGTTAGGTGAAACAAAAATCAATAACTGCAAAATAGATTTAATTTAATTCAATACAATTAATACACAATAAAATGTTAATATAAAGTAATATAGATTCAATATAAAATAAATATTTATAATATAACTAAATAGACCAGAAATTAACATCGGGCCAGGTACGTGCATCGCATGAAAGAAACCATCTATCTTTACCCTTCTATGGATTTACAGAACCTCATCCACATAAGAACCTAACCCACTAAAAAACTAAACACAAAGCAATACTGAATCATCAATCTGTTATTACAAAACACTCCCTAGCAGCAAAATGTTTCAAAAAATAAATGCTTTTAAAAATAAACCTTTACGTCAACAGGTTAGCTTAGTCTGGGCCACTTACCAGAAACATCTGACCCAGAGGACTCACGTCCCTGACTCGGCTCAGGAGCTATAAAAGACAATAACAGCTTTGTTTCAAACAGATATCGAAATGAGTGATTATGAGAATTAAAATATACAAATACATCAATAATATAGCAATTAAAATGAAATCAGTAATGCTTGTTAACAGGTTTTATGCAAAAGTCTACACTTGATTATATTATACATCATGATATGCGGATGATCCCATTAAAAAGGTGAATTAACTGAAGATCCATAAATAAATAAAAAGACTGTTCACAAATGTCTAATTTCCTATATTGTGTTACAGAGGTTGTACTGATTTACCAAAAATGTATGCAATGTTGTTAAACATACTGTCAATATTCATTCAATGAGAAACTCAAAGAGTCGCTAACAGTCTCTGACATGGTTTGCTGACAGATTCCCTGAACTGTCCCAGCCCATCTTATCAACCCTGAAAACACAACACTGCAGGAAGATACTGGGGATGTGGACCCATCCCACTGGGCTGCAGACCTTATCAACAACACCATACACACAACTCAACAACCTGCCAAAGTCCCAAACCTCTTTCAAATTAACTGAAGAAACTTCATTTCGTGATGCACCACACGAGTATATGATACGTGTAATAAAATCTTCGTTAAACTACAATATTCCTTTAAATTTTTCTAAACATCAAAATAAACTCGCATCTCATAACTTTGCATTTGATGTTTAGAGAACATCTCCACCCCAGTCAACCAAGAACAAGGAACTGCTGTTCTGTAAACTTCCAAGTAAATAAAATAATGTAACAAATCGACAGCAACGCAACAAGTAACATTAGAAGAAGTATTCACTAACGTTACACTGAATATTAGTTAGCACGTCCCAGCACCTGGCGAGCTGGCTAAGTCAAACAGCTAGCAAACTGCCAACGTAAAAACGTTTAAAATAAGCACTAAAAGATCAGATAAACTACTTAAATACTCCCAACTGTGAGATCGTTACAACGTGTTCAATATTAACACTTGCATGCATGTCAGAATTCAACCAGATGATGCTGAATTCAAAGCCAGGTCAACAAGCTTAGCTAGCTGGCTAACCATAACAACGGGCCTACAAAACAAACACTTCACATACACGTGAAAGAAACACTTTAATAATATAAACAAAAGCACATCAATATAATTATCAACACAACCAAGAACCAGTAAAATATCGTTTTTATGTCCAGATATAATACCTAACTCGTTCGCATAGCAATTCGTCGCTAGCACGCTCGCTAACCATAATAATACTCACCACCAGCTGCTCCAGTGGGAAACATCTTGATCTCTTTTTGCACCAAAATTCAATCGCACGCCGAATATTTTTGGTCTTCGGGTGCCACGTAACACATGCGGTAACGGGAAATGCGATTTCTACTTTAAAACAGCATCGGTATAAAGAGGAAAAGAGAGATTAAGGGAGCGCTGAGTTAGTGGAGCACGAGAGCTCTCAGTTGCCCCATCCCATCCCCCATCACAGTACGAGCGCCTATTTACCCCACGCTCACACAGGCGCAATGTTTTAAACGCAGGGGAAACAAACACTCACTTATCCGCGATGTTTCTAAGCGTCTCTGTCGTTTTTATCTTAATTTTAAATTAACGCGTTTATTGACTAATAACATAACATTTGATTTAATTTAGTACATAATCTTAAAAGACTGTTGGTCATCTTGCGTCATTTCCGGGTTTTTTAAACGGCTTGGGCGCTTAAAAATACTTAAAGTTTAAGTGCTATGTATGTTAGAATTATACGCTTATTATGCATAAATATAATTAATGCATTTAGATGTTCACTTTCCTTGTTTATTTATTTATTTATGTATAACATGAGTGGGCGTTTAAGCTCAGAAACTTTTGGGAAACGTAACGTTACTTGAATGGAGTCGGTTGTAACATGTTGCAAAAAACAAATTTAAATGCAATTTAAGATTAGAGGTATTTTATTATGTTTAACGGTATATTCGCTTTCCTGTTGCTGTTCAGAGATTAAAGATTGCGAAAGTTTGGGCATTAGTTTTGCACTTTTGGACCTGACAGCGAACATGCATTAAAGTTCTGCTTTTTAAAAAACGATGTATGCTGGTACGGGAAATAAAGCGTTTCTCCGTCATAAAGTGAAAAGTTTGGTTCCATAAACTAAAAACTATTTGACATTTAAATGTCATTTTTTATGAATTTATGTAACTTAAAACCTGCAGTCATGTATACTACAGTGCTTGACCTAGGTATGTCTATTAGGGCCTACCTCCACTTGGTGGCACTATTTCACCACTATTGCTGTTTTTTGCTTTGCAATAAGATAACCTTACCACACATTCAAAATCTTTTTTTAACATCGTTGTACAATTTTATTTTTAGGTTCTTATCATTGTCATCACCAATAGTTAGTAAATATATGTGATGTACATTCCGAGAAAAAACAAATGCGCCAGGCACACTTGAAAAGGCACTGTGTCAGGTGACAGATTCGGGCTTTAATAAAAAATAACTCATGTAATTAGAAATAATAATAAATAAGTTAAAGACTGTTCTCGAATATGGTAGCTTAGCAGGTGGCACATCAGTTTTGATATTTAAATGGAGCCAATTTTAACCAAAGATCAAATTCGTAAGAAGTGTAACAGGATTTATTTGTTTTAGTAAACAAAACAACATATAGAAATGTGATCTGCGTCTTTGGGGGTATTTTGTTGTAAACATTCAGGCATCCAACATTGCTTCTAATAAGAGATGGATTAAGATTGTTTATTAGAACTATAGCATTAAAATGCTATACTATGTCTCAGCTAAATACTCACTTGTTTCAATAATAAATTTCCTCTTCATTGTGTTTGTAAACATACCATAAATACCTGTCTAAGTTTGTGATCTCCTGAAAACTGGTTGAACGAGTTGGGGAGTAACTCCCGTCTGCTGTGCTCCTTGGCCAATGGCACTAGATCCTCCCTGCAGTGCGTAACAGCGCAATTTAGGATTTAACCAAGTCTTTGCTGCGGGGCTTAAAGCAGTCTTCAAGAGAGACGCTTGACGCTTGCACACACAATGTTAGTGTAGAGTCGGGACCCCTATAGAGTTAGACTGCCTTTTTACGTGATCTCAGCCATTGCGCTTTTCCAAACTATGACTGGAGTATTCGACAGAAGGATTCCGAGTATTAAACCAGCAGATTTTCAAAACCCTTTTCAGCTCTCTACGATGCATCACCCATCTCAGGAATCTCCAACCCTACCGGAGTCGACAGCCACGGATTCTGGCTATTACAGCCCCGCTGGAGGAGTTCATCATGGCTATTGTTCACCAAATTCGGGCTCGTATGGGAAACCTCTTAATACCTATCAGTACCAATACCACGGAGTCAATGGATCTTCTGGAAATTACCCTGCAAAGTCCTACCCTGATTACGGCTCGTACTCTACAGCATATCACCAATATGCGGGAACATATAACAGGGTGCAGTCACAACCGAGTCCGCAAGGTTAGTTGTTGTATGTTAATATTATTTTGTTGTTAAATCTAAACAGATTAAGCACAATTTGTATTATTATTATTATTAGTATTATGATGTTGTTGAAAGTTGAAAATAATTGTGTTGATAGCTACTTGATTACATGTTTTGTTTTTATAAATGTCTGTGTTTTGTAACAAAATTAAACCAAGTAGCCTAGATCGTTGCACGTATTAGCCTATTGAGATTTCTTTCATGCTATTGAGATGTGTAAAAAAAATAAAATACAAATCTAATAACATGCTTTTGTTATGTGTGTATTTTTTATTCTAAACAACACATATCGAAGAAGGCTTGTATAGATTTATAGAATGATTTCACAGTCTTCTTTATACAAAAAAATTAAACCACTTGACATGAACCACGACTATAAATGCAAGCAAGAGTTTTTCCATCTATATTTATCTAATTTCCTCTCACGCAGCAGAAAAAGAAACAGCCGAGCCCGAAGTGAGGATGGTCAACGGAAAACCCAAGAAAGTGCGAAAGCCACGCACGATCTATTCCAGTTTTCAGCTCGCTGCTCTGCAGAGGCGGTTTCAGAACACGCAATACCTCGCGCTTCCAGAGAGAGCCGAGCTCGCTGCGTCCCTAGGACTCACACAGACACAGGTTCGAAAACTGGTCATTTAAAGTTTTTTTGCATAGTACATTAAAATAAAAATATTTTGTTTTGTTATGCAATATATTTTAAGGTGAGGTGCAACTGTGGAATAGACCATTTAATGTGTTTGTGCGCTATTATTATTATTATTATTCAATAGAAATTACATTACACAGTAGCCTACATATAGCAATATTATATTTTTTTCTATTATAATTTCTATTATATTTAATTACCCCAGTAACTCATCTAGCGTTTATTTCTACAGGTGAAAATCTGGTTCCAAAATAAAAGATCGAAACTAAAGAAGATCATGAAAAACGGCGAGTTGCCACCAGAGCACAGCCCCAGCTCCAGTGACCCGATGGCGTGTAACTCACCGCAGTCTCCCGCGGTGTGGGACTCACAGGGTCCTCAGAGACCTCACCATCAGCCGCAAAATATTAACACAGTGGCATCCACGTTTATGGACAACAACAGTTCTCCGTGGTATTCTTCCACCGGGGTGATGAATTCTCACCTTCAGGCACCCGGCACGTTACAACACTCGTTGGCACTCGGATCAGGAACGTTGTACTGAACTTTGCATATTATTTTGTTGTATATCGGACTGGTGTTAACAATTTTTGAGGAATATGCAATGTATTATTATGGCAGTCATAGAAGACCGTGTAAAATGTGTAAATGTGTGCATGTAATTTATTGCATTTGGAAGACTTATTAAATGTTTTAAATGGACAATATGGACCCGAACAATTTCAATGGTGCCTTAAATTTTCACCTCAGCGCGTGCATCCGAAGATGTGGCAAAAACGGACCCAAAATAAATTCTTTTTCTTAAATTAGCTAATATTTTGTATTTTTTAAGTTAAATTTGCACCGGTTTAGCTCTAGATCTCAGTGCTAACACGATGTTTGCTTGACTTTTCTATCACTGGGGCCTAATATGGGTAGGCTACTTTTATAATGCATGACATTGGATTGTTGTTGTAAAGAAAACAATGCCATTATTTTAAAAATAGGACAATGGGTTGCTGTCTAAGCAGTTAATAATTAAATGGCAAAGAAAATAAAAATATTTCTGTCTTGTTAAAAATGCTGTAGAATAACCAATTAGTAGAATTGCAATTCAATGAACATTTTACATTTTACAACGCATTATTATTACTATTATTATTATTATTATTATTATCATTATTATTATTATTATTTTATATGGCCAATTCCAAAAAAGTTTTCTATATTTTTTAATTTTCGTTATTAAAACTTAATATCTAAAATACTTAAATTCATATTGCTACAAGCAGTGTGTTCTCCCTTGCTGTCTCTCTATTCTTCAAATGAGAAAACGAAGGGACGGAATGGAGGCATGTCTTCATGCCTGTGGGGACAAAGCAGCCTGGGCGACCACAGCCCAACCCTTACAGGTACTCCTGCTTAAAAATGCTGAAAATTTGAATCCAATGCTTACATTGCTATAGTGTACTGCCACGATAAATATTGAAAGCAAGCCATCACGTCACGTCTTGATTTCAGGTTTCTTTGTTGACTATGAAAATTACACCTGTAGGCCTATATAGTCTTAAAAAACTAATGAATATCTAGCCTATTATGTTGTCAAATAATAATTCACCTCCTCGTCGATCGACTCATAATAAAATGACCCTGGGCGTTAAAATAGATTTGAATAGAAATAGATTGGTCCACGGTTCATGCGCAGTAATATAAAATTTGGTCTATTGGATTATTTCCATAATTCCTGAACAAAACACACGATGCTTGTCATGTTAACTAAAATTTGGTTAACAATAACAACAATTACACAACGGTAAAAATGTTTGTTGGCTTTAATTGTGAGACCAGACAGACACCAGCTCAGTGACAAATATGCCCAACCCATTGCATGATCATGAGTAAATCTACGTAATATTAATAATTTTGTGCCCCCCCCACACACACAAACATACAGGCATGGCCTACACATACTGCAAACCCAACACCATCCTTCTCTCTTTTTATTACACACACAAACAGCTATATCCCATGCCATTATATCGAGAGTCTTGTTAAATTCCAACTGAACATTTTCCACTCAACGAATTCTCTGCAAACCGCGTATAAATAATGACAGTTAGCTTTACTGGACACCCTCAACTATAACACTCAACAATAATTATACTTCCACCAGGATTAGCTCCATTATCATAATCTGGACATTTACAATTATCTATAATTTGCAAAGATGCGCCTGGTTCTTGATTGCAGAAGGTTTTTTCCTGGCTCACCATCACTAAACAGTGACAGTAATAACGGCTAATTTTGCAGGCAATATATAAGAGGTGTCGGGGTGTGCAAACACTTTCACACCTGGATTTGCTTACTCAACAGAGGACCGTTCGCATGGACAACGGTATCTTTATTGAAATATTAAAGCCAGAGGTTTAGATCCACGCCAAAGAACGAGTTTAGCGACGGTAAGTGTTGATCTATTACCATGTTGTTTTGCTGTTGGTCGGTCAGGCGTGTTGATGGGTGACCATCATTGCAGTTGGATTAACTGTTGAGGATTATATTATTATAAAATATATTATTATAAAATATTACGAAGGACACTGATCCTTTTGCGAATGTTATAAAACAGTGAATTGTTTTAACTGGGGCTTTATCACATGTCGCTGATTTCTCTCTCTCTGTATCTCCTCTCTCCCTTTCTCCTCCCCACACACACACACACACACACACACGCACGCACGCACGCACGCAAGCAAGCACACACCAGACACACATTCACATGCGAACTGTGTACTCAATGCTATCGTGCTCCTACATATTTAGCGTTGTTTCTCAGTAGGCAATAGCTTTGTGTCGGTAGCCTATCCGCGGCTGTCTGTCTGTCTTTTCCAGCCGTTCAAAACAAATCTTTCATTTTGCTGAATCAGTCGTGATTCTTCAAATGGACGTTTATCTTACAAGTATTTTATGTTTCATGTTCCAAAAGCAGGGTATATTCTGTTGACATTGCTGCGTGCATATTGCTGAAACCATAAACTAACAAATGTGTTTTTGAATGTTTCGTGATATATGTTCCTATAGGGAGATCAAACATAAGTGAACAAACCCAATCCGTTGATGAGGGATCCTTTTTAGAAAATCAAGCCCCATTCTCTGCGTCTGGGGCATCCTCGATTTGACAGCTGCAGGGGCTTCTCGTCTCCCTATTCAACATTGTAATTTTAGATAATATCCCAAGCGTTCACTCTTCTCAGCAATTTGTACATGAATAACCGAATAATTTCATCTTTTGTTTCGTCTTTGCCACTTCAAATCCAAATAAAAATGCCTTTTAGTATTAAAAGTGGTAGAAAATTACAGGTAATTATCTTTGACGGTAAAAACGCTGTAATCAGCGGGCTACATCAAAAATTACCCTAATTATGTCTGCATTTATGAGAATGGAAAAAACCTCTCTTGGATAAAACCCATAAATTGTCCCAAATATCTCCTTCATATTGAACGAGACTGCAGCTGGATGCTTTGTTCAGGATCGATCCTGTGGCGAAAGGCATTCAGCCTCTCGCAGATCAAGGCAGAGAGAAAAGGGAAAAACATTTTGTCAATACCTTAATAATTGAGCTAGAGAATGACAAGATGGACAAGATGCGGCTCTATTCTGTAGGAAAAACATCGAGAAACGACAAACTCGGGTAAGCTGTCTTGTTATTACTTTAAAAATCGTTCCATACCCGTATAGCTGAACGTTATAAAATTTATATTTTATCCACATGCAACATGGATTAAATCACTTACATTTCTGTGCGAAATGCAAGTCGTTTGTGAATACTCATTTTTATTATTTTATGGAAATGTTTTAACGCTAAAATTAGACTCAAATTCAGTGTTATCGTGGATTCCAATTGACATGTTTCCCCAAAAAATGAAAGGCACGACACGTTACTTGAAGTCATGGTTTACTCCATGTATGACAAAACATATAAAGTTTTCAACAGCTAAAATCGTACAGTATATTTACAATCAAAATGCTTTCATGATCAGAAACATCTACGCAGGTTTGAGTTCGTTTTCAAAAGCGACTCAAGCAACGCGTACGTTTGTGTGACAACGTTACAGTTCCTGTCCAAATTTCACGTTGGAGATGTGTTTGTGTTACAAGTCAAACTGAGATTTTAAAGAAATCCGTTTAGGCTGCTACCGATGAGTTCATACAGTTAGCTCCACGTTCGCTAAATCAGAGGTCTTCTTTCTTCAAATTCTTCCCTTAATCGAACAGTTCTCTATCAGGGATTTTAAATCGATGACAATGTACGTCCTAGCACACGTGAATCGATTATCATACGCGCACGTGAACTGGGCGAAGACAGGATGTCAACGTCTAGGCCTCTGGCCTAAAACACACTTGTCAGCTTATCTCTGCATGGCGTCCTGGTGAGGCGAGGAGTACCAGTGCGAGTAGCCGGGCATATAGCTATTAGCAGACATGTTTACTCCTTTGGAGGAGGCAGAGACGTCCCAGATTGGAGGAATGGCTGGAGAGCGCGGGGACAGGGCGATGGAGCCGGGTAGAGGGTCAATCTCATGAGGGTTACCGCCTTGTTTCAACAACTTCTTGAATTTAGACCTTTTGTTTTGAAACCATATCTTTACCTAAAAAACAAAAAGTGAGATTGCTTTATTAGAATTCAAAGTAGCAGAATTCACTGTAAAGAAGAAATGCTACCAATATTACATTTATTTATGATAAGTGAATTGATTCTTTACAACAGAAACGGATAAATAATAAATAACAATATCATATTTTAATATTAACACAATATACGACACAGCAATCAAAAAGTGTATTAATTATTATATTTCCAAACTAAAAACAAAGACAGACTGTCACCTGTGTCTGTGTGAGCCCGAGAGACGCAGCCAGCTCCGCGCGCTCCGGTAACGCCAGGTACTGAGTCTGCTGGAATCGGTGATTTAATGCTTGAAGCTGCAAACTGGAATAAATCGTCCTTGGTTTTCTGATCTTCTTGCCTTTTCCGTTGAAACGTATTTCCCCATTTTCAATCACTGTTGTTTTCTGCTGTTCTGAAAAGAGCATCGTTTCGTGAATACTCAACAAGCAAACATTAAATACTGCGTAAAGAATGCAAAATTGAAATTTGCATTTTTTTTAATGACCCACAAACACGCATTCCCTAATACATCTGCAGTGTTTCGCCCGTTTTTCAAAGCTCTCTATAACATCATTGTCATATTTAGGAAATTGCATGTAGTGACATGACGAGACAGAGACAATTAGATGCTAATTATAATTTGCAGTGGTGGGTAGAATCACTGGCGGAACGCAATAAATCATTTTGAGGAGAAGACCGTTATTGCAAACACAAGGGCGAAATCACTTGCGATCTGAAGCAAAACTACGAGAACAAAAGGCGCACCGAGGGGTAAGACCCCTTATATTTGTAATAATTATTTATTTTAAATAGACTACTCGGACGTTTAGTAATAGTGGTTAATAATCCAGGGAACGTCAAATGTGCGCGTAATTATTTTTTTTTAAAGCGCGTAGTCTATTTCAACAGCGAAGAGTTTTGTATACGCTTACCTGTGGCGTCTAACCTGGTCTGTGCTCCGGTGGCGTTACTGTGGTAGGACGGCAGGTAAGGACTGTGGTGGGGATGGCTAACATAGGAGTAAGGTAGCGACCTGTTGTAGGAGTTAGAGCCAGAGTACGGAGAGCTGTCGTGCTGATGATGATGAGACCCGGAATGGAGACAGTGAAGCGGATAATGGCTGGCGGCCATCGACGGGGAGCTCTGTTGTGAGTGCGATTGCTGTCCAAACTCCATGAAAGCAGATTTCGACGAGTCTTGAGCCTCCAGACCGTCAGCCATCGTAGTCATGGTCATCATCAAATTTTCTGCTTTGAGAGCACTTACCCCCTATCCCTGAAGTCCAAATGAGTCCTTTCGTTGTGCTCGTTTCTTTCTCTCCTCGGTTAGGAGTTATTGCGTTATTACCTCCACGATTTATCCGCTTTTTTGTCCTGTAATTCTCACGCGGTATGGTGGAAGGTGGGCTTGAGTAAAGGCAGAGATTTTAAGGTGGATTCTGTTAAATTTGAGTCCTTGCTTCCAGACTTGATGCAGCCACTACAAGTAAAATGGTTTGTCTCCAAAGGGCAGCGCCTTCCGATTGGTCATTCAACCTAACGTCATCAGTTCTCTGCTTTAGCTGAGACTTCACAGTGAGTTAACCTACCTTAACAGCTCCCACCGTAGCCATAACCATGTGGAGAATAATAATGCCGGGGTATCCCTTTGATATTCACTAAATTCAGAAATACGCCTCCTGAGACAATGCCATACGAGTAATTAATCGTAATAAGTCAACAACCCAAGGCAACCGTGAAAATGCACGAACAAATCGATGCATAAGAAAACGAATGTATAGAAGCTTTTTATTGTCATATGTACAAGTAAGCTACAATAGAATTATTAATGTGCATATGCATTTAAAATAACGCAATATAGCCTAATAAAAATGCATCACACTAAAATAAAACAAACTAATTCAATACCAATATTTTGTAAGAACGTGCGATGTGATGATGATATTAATAATAGCTTATAAAAGTGGACACTTGTATGCCAGTACACCGTCTTTAGAAAGGACTCGCATGTACTATTAAATAGCTTTAAACACGCCAGATATGGTCTGGTTTAATTAAGCCCCAGTCACTAAAAGGCCTGGGTTAGTGACAGTTTTTCCTTGTAGTAATCAGGAGCCAGTCACAGCTGAAAATATATGCAAATTACGAGTGCAGTTTGTGGTTTGGCAAATCGCGATCACATTATAAACCGCGATGTAAATATACCCTACAACTGCAACGTTTATTCATTCTCATTTCACTCAGTTTTTATTTTATAGACAACGCGTTTCTTCACGATGTGGCATAAATTTGTTTTAAACGGCCATGAAAAAACAATTATGGTCGCAATCAGTTATATCCAAATCCTCTTTGATTATTCGTTAGACTGTATTCAGAACGCCGCTATAAAATTAAGAACAATTCGCCTGTAATGATTATGGACCTTGTTTATTTTGGGAGGTGGATTAAAAGTGGATATAGCATAAATTATCCTCTAATTATACACCAGTGTCGCCTCAATTATCCTCTTATCAAAAATGGTAGCCCTAAATGCAGCATTTAGTTTCAATTTTCTCCCTTTCTGTAACAAGAACTGCGTACCTTGCTATTATTACCAGGGATGTTATTTACTTTGCCGGATTTAAGAGTGCACAACCGGCGTAGATAACCATTTTCCATGGTGGACAGAAAGGCAGCTGGTCGCTCTGAAACACTGGTTCGTGTGGATTATTTCTTAGTCAAGAAATCAAATAGTTTTACCTCAGAAGAATTGTGACAGGTAAGGATCAAGAATGTATAAAATCATTGTTTCAATAAATTAAACGTTGCTAAATGGTTTCTTGCCGGGTGTTCGAGAAACGTGTCAGTATTTGCATGCACACAATTGTTTGAATGAGTTAACAATATGAATTTGATTGATTGTGGGACCTTATTGCTGATGCATGCTCTGCCATTCGTGACCGAATCTGTGTAAGTGACAAGTCTGAAGATTTAGTCAAGTGAGAGCGAAACCAGATACATATATTCTCAAATAACCATGCCATTGTACAAACAGAACTTATAAGAATGCGTTCTTGCTTGCATTTCGGGTGCTTAATTGACCGAAACACCTTAGTTAATATATGTAGATTTTTATTTACGCACGTAAAAAAAATTGGAATAGCTTAATAATCTTGGTGCTGATCTATAAAAATGATACTTAAATATCTGCTTTTTTAAGACTTAATAATCAAAATAATGTTTATAATCCTTGCGCACGCTATTAATTTATGGCACAGTAAAGTGGGAAAAGGTAGATCATTTGACAGCCTCAGAAATTGAACAATTTATCCATAAAAGCTAAAAATGAATTGAAGTTAAAAAATATTTTTTTGAAAAAAGAAAAAACTGCATCTTACATGTTTCCTATAAAGAAATTAAATGATACGATTACGAAGCAAAGCCAAACTCAAAAGTATCTCCAAAATTGATTCAACATATAAAACGGTTGCTCTGACAGTTTGTTGTTAACACGTTGCTTGTCTTATTTGTACTTTAATTATTATTAATGCTAAGAGAAAAATGGGAACATTAAAACAGCAATGTGAACCAATAAGCATCAAATTACATATCTGTCAGAGAGGGAGAGAGAGGAAGGATAAGTGTGAACATGCCAGTGCTCGACTGCATCCTGTGTGCGCCCTTATGCAAGTGCGTCCATTTCAATCATACTCGAGCTTTAACACAAAGATCGAAATTCACATTCGTTTTCATTTCATGATCGGATCGAATGGAAAGGCACCTTTCAGACTGTAGAGACTTGAAAATCCAGCAAAGGCGGCATGTCTGCTCTCTCCCAAATTCAACCCCACCGGCTGTACGCAGACAGGCAGGCGTCGACGGATTTCCATGGCTGGTGAGCAGGGGAAATGGCGAGGCAAAGCGAAGGCAGATGGATAGCACGCGCGGCTGTCGGTATTCTGCACGATATCACTACAATAGAAATCAAGAGGAGACCAAATACCATTACAACCCTGCCATTGATTATGTCACGTATTAAAACACATTTTATTCCAGAACTGTTTCAATAAATTGCCTTGTAAATCAGTTTGAGCTAATGAGGAAAATAAAATGCAGAAAATACCTGCAGATTATATTTCATCGACAAACATTCAAAATAAGAAAATGGTGATCATGTGAGGTCGACGCCTTTTAAGGTAGAAATGTGACCAAATTGACCATAAAGACTATATATGTTTTTAATAATTTGCAATTATTTTGTATTCTTTGATGCACCTGTTTGACCGATATGTTGACCAGACGAATAGACTTGAAGATTTCGTGAGGATGTTCTCAAAATCACATAACGGTCCATTTTAATAGCCTCATGTCACAGCCCGTCTCATCCAAGAAATTAATACTAAAGACAACCGAGCCATTCGTATCTTTTCGAAGTATTCGTGTCTTTTCGAGATCTTCGTGTCTCCAATTATACGTAATTTCACCATGCAATGAAGAGCAAGGAATTCTGTTTATCAGTGAAAAAATATTAAGAAAAAAGCAACATACAGAGGCCTTAAAGGCTACTCCATTGTTCAACGCAAAATTGCACCCAAGGCAAGAGCGCATGTTGCCTCTTAAGCATTAATTTTCAGTTCATCCAAATTAAGGTGACTCTGCTGAAATCTCTTTTATCTTCTGAGAATGTTGAACAATCGAGAACAGTGGGATTTTTTCGGGGTTCTTTTTCGACTTAATAGAAGACATTATTAGCTCTGACAGCACACGGCTCAGGTCTGGGGGAGAGGATTTTCTAGAGAGATGACAGACAGGAAGGCCAGCAATCACGGGCTTTTTTATCCGAATGTACTGTTCGATGCCGTTTATCCCTGATGATAGAAAATTGCTCTGTTGCCAGGACGCGGCTGCTGAAATAGAGGGCAAGAGCAACATTTCCATTTTCCAGTTTGAAAGCCATTGAAATGAATTAGTAAAATGAAAAAAATCCCGCGGTAAACAAAGAGGGCCAAACAAAGATACACTTTTTTCCTTGCGTCGAGCCCTTTTCATTTTGTAAATTTTCGTTATCTGTTTTTCTGAAGCTTTGAATTTAATACTTGCAAATGTAATGGGCTTCTGAAGTTCACAGGACATAATTACGCATTTTCAATACATTATAAACAAAGCAAAGTGTAATTTATTCCCGTTTACATATCAGTGTAATCTTTGTTCACATAATTAGCATTTCACAATAACACATACTATGTTTACAATATTTGTAGGTCAATTAAAATATCTACACCAGCTTGAAAAAATAATAAACCACAGAAGTATACATACTGAACTGTTTAGTGGCTTGTCACTATAGAATCGCACTGATAATATTTCTTAACTTGTAATAAAGTGTTTGGGATGAGTTTGCCAGAATATTGCTTATGACAGTTTAAAAACACACCCAATGAATAGTGGGTTTACATGTCATGACAGACACATGCTTTATTGTTATTTGGGCGTGCAGTGGCCGACCACAAGATACGAATTTGGTAAACAAGCGCGAGTAAAACAGACGTTGCTCAAGACGCACGAATAACAAACTTTTCTTGTCCAGACAATTCGCAGGTGGAAAAAAGCCCAATTTTGATCAAGAGAAAAACAGTCGTTTTTGATAGTAAAAGCAGCAATACTCGAAACCATATATGGCAGGCATTTTAATTCATATTACATTAGATATAAATATATGTATAAAATAATGCAAATAAACCAAGAAAACAATACAACATAAATTACAAAGAATATTTAGGTAGTATGTAATAATCTGTTAAAATATCGAAATTCAATTAAATGTCCAACAAATTTGGCCAATTTAATATAAATCCTACTTGTCACTTGAAGGTATTGGCATAGAAACCATTATAACTGCGGGAAAGACCCCCCATTAAATTCTAGGCCTATTTACAAATAACAATAAAGAAAGTACAATTTTCTAATAAAAACATTTACTACAGCACCCTATAATCTCCACAAATTCCTATTTGATCTCCAGAAAGCCGTTGAATTCAATGGCTACATTAATATTTACGTGATATGGACATTTTGCATGTGAATCTTTAAATGAGCAGGTGGCTTACCCCGACAGTGTCTATAATTTATGCCCACTTCACGTCACATACTAATAAGTAAAGCTCTTTCTCTAAATAGCTTATGCATTTATTTGCCTTTTATGCCTGCCTGCATTGTTTAAATATAGCGTGGAACACATATCCACTACATTTGCCTATTTATCCGTCCATGCACGGCTATTATTTATTATCATTGCTATTTGTTGGCTCTGACTGAGTTTGATCTTTTACTAACGCTGGTCCAGCTAAAATCACCATATTACATGTATTTGTTGTTTGTTATGCAGCCATATAACAAACAGTAGTAACTCAATTTGCTTAATTAAAGTCGCTATATATGTGTATTTCTTAATGTTAAACATTAGCGATATAAATCTCCCAAACTTCAGTTACATGGTGTGCAATTATACATTTAAGTGAATATTTATGTAAATGAAAGTTTAAACTCATGGTGTTCTGTGCTGGCATTTGGTGGGCTGATATTGCGTGTGATTTAAGAAGTTTCCCTAATCTGAATTTCCCTGGGTCAGGTAGGAAGTGTCACAAACAATGAAGCACAGGCAATAATTGTTTGCCTGAAACTCAAGAACAGCGAGTTAGATGAGGCGTAAAAAAGCAGAGAAAAAAAGTCACACCTGGAGAACCGCCTTGTGCCTAATACATTCATTCTCCTGCATTGGTTCACATGAAAACCAGCAAGAGCTGCAAGCATTTCCTAAGCTCTTGTCTGTGGTTTAATAGTCACAAACGAAGACCAAAAATACAAAGACTGAAACTACAAACTACAAAATTCTTAAAATTATTCACAAAAGGTTCAAAGGGAGCTATAAAGAATGTATAGTTTAATTTAAAGACTGCATATTACTGAAATATTTGGAGAGAACTGCCCTCGTAAGACAAAGGTAAAGACTTGTTCACTGTTTTACATTTGTAACAGCCCAGGTACTGAAGTGTATTCATTTCAGCAGGCCTATAAGTACACATTTATGTAAAGTAGTACTGTCTTAAATTAATAGATGTAGAGTTGTTTTTTGTTTTGTAAATCTGCAAAACAAGACACATTTTGTACACATATTACTCTATTTTTTAATAACTATTTTATCTTAATATTAAAAAAACTATGTCTGAAAACACACAGGAAATGGAAGCAAACAATAATGTATACATTCCTTTTCAATTTGTGAACTTAATCTGTTTGGTAAATATTGTTAAAGGTTATATAATTTCACATTATTAATGCATTGCAAAAAATCCCACAAGCACTTATTTTATAAACCTCAACTGCCGTTTTCAATTCAAGAGTTTTAGGCTTTTCCCATTTTACCAAAACACAAGCCGGCAATCACAGTGATAACTGCTCTTGGAAATGCATTAAACCAAGAAGCTCATTCAATCAATGTAAGCAGGGTGTGAATCAATGCTGAATATACAACAAAATAATTCTACAGGATGATCGCACATAATATCCGATAAACAAAAGTGGAGAATTACACAAGCTTAATGAGTGCTAGCAATAACAAATATGCATAAAACGAGTATTATATATGTGGGATGGATTTGTGTTTGATTTAGGGGGGACTGGGGGTGGGCTTAGCTCTGAAATCATCTCCAAACTGAGCAGCAAAGATGAAGGACAGTGGGAACGTTGTTGAAGTTTGGATCTAGATCAAAATGGATCTGATCGCACCAGACTCAGGACATGTGGCTGTTCAAATGGCATGAAAGGGGTGGTGGGCTGTCAATCTTTATCCCCCTACCTCAACTGTTTTCCATCATTTCCGAAAGCCAGCGGACCATTTATGGAAAAGAAAGGCCAGCTTTTGTTGGTTGTGATTGGGGAACCCAAAACCCCTTGACTAATATTCTAACAAAAATTTCATCTTTTGATGTTTCGCGAGCCCTTCGATATCAAAACATTTAATTCAGTGAAAATTTGGCAAAAAAAAATTCAGCTATGGTATTTTTTAAATAAGGGATATGGTAACAGTTGCATTGCTGGCAAGAAATTTTCTTTCATTTGTTTTTGCAGCACATAACATCAATCCCATTCATTGCATAATCAGGTGGGTGTGCAAACGCTTCCCACAAAGAACAATGGGAAGCTCGATTAAGCGTTAATGTTTTTGCTCAACGCCTTTTGTATTCTGCCTATTGATCGAATATGACGGACCTCATCTTCCAGCACATCCACCACACATCCTTTCCAGCCCCCCTCCCTCTCCCTCAGTCACCCCTGTTCGGTTTCTACAGCTGCAGTGAGTGAGATATGTCCAGAGAATTGGCCTCTGGGAGAGCAGCGAGCCATCCTGGTGCTATTAGGCTCGTGGCTAATAATAGGTGTTTCGGTCCGGGGGAAGATCAATCAGGGGGAATCATGGGGAATGTTCTGAGGAGCGCTTTTACACATCTGTCCAGATGGATGAAATTACACTTGTCTGTTTTTAGTTGCATTACTCCCAAATTGGCTGTCTACTTTTTTCTCTCGTTCTCTCACTCTCCCCTCATTCATGTGTCAGTGGTCTGCTAAAAGGATTCGGCACTAAACTCCCTGTCATTTTAGTCTTTCCTCGCTCAGCCTGCCCTCTCTGCTCAGTCACCTTATTTACGTACTGGTGTTTCATGAGCTGCGTGAATAAAAGGTGACAAAGATCTAGGCCTGTAGAAGTCAAATTTGTTTCATATCTTGAATGATTTGTGGTAGAATTTAGTCACGTTTATGTTGATTGAAAATGAAAGTTGATAACTGCAAATCAGAGATAATGCTAATCTTTGGTGTCATACAGCAAAAAAGGTTATGGCACTAAAGTTGGCCTTTGTCCTCGAAAGGGCAATCAAAAAAGAAATGACATGATAGCATAAATACAAAGGGTTTCAAAAGAATGAAACCATAATGAAAACCCATGTTGATTTATATTAACTCATGTACAAAAGGTCAGATTTCCTTGCTTGCATTGAAGCACACAAGATGCTCTTTGGATCAGTCTCAAATCATGCTGGGATAACATGGATCGTGGAGTTCATGCCAGCTTCAGCACATGCTGTCATTACATCAAAAAGGGGCATACTAAAATATTTACAAAACGCGTACTGTTGTGCAGTTCGTCCGTTTAGGGCTACTGTGAAACAACATTGTGAATTCCATGCAAGATAGAAACGCATTCTAAGGTAATAAAAACATAACGCTTAATTAAGGTCTTTATACACCTCTGAAGACAAAGTTATATTATATAGAATTTCTGTCAATAGATCCTACAAAAAAATGACACACTGGACCTTAAAAGGAACAGTTATGCAAATTGGGACGAAGGGCTCAGACTTTTGGACCCACTGTTTTCTTCATTGGATTAGATGCCATCTTCATCATTTATAATACACAAATGCATTTATTTATATTGTTTGGCTGCAATAACAGATCATTAAGGCCCAACACAAACATGCCTTTCAACACAGCAAATAGGTAGAAAAGGCACCACTGTAAACTCTCATGTCAGCAAAGATGTCCTCCTCCTTTATTTTTTGCACACTACAGAATCTACATGTAACGTAACCTTAAAAACATAGAGACTGCATGCAAAACATACAGAAGAATGTGTGAAACTGAGGCATTGAAATCACAACCTGCAGTAACTTCTGAATGGGTGAATGCACTAGTCGAGGTGGTAACCACATGCTGGACAGGCGTCTGTGATCCAGCACTGGCAGTTATCTGGCACAATGTGTCAGTCAGAATGTGGGGCATAGACACTGAGACGGGTCATTTATAGACTATGAAACAGCTGTATGCATCTGTGAAAGCGGCTGTCAGTTTGAAATATCTGATACTTCAAAAGTGGCCGTCTAGCAGGTTGTATCGAATTAGCCTCTTTCAGATTATTCCCTTCAGAGTTCTTGTATGCTGGGTATGGGCCTAACGTCACTTCTTTCAAAACGTAGAGACTGATATGCTTGAGGCATGAATTTGTATAAGTATCTCCGCCGTAGTGACAATGGGCCCACGCTCACAATACGGGCACTCAGAAAATTACCTCTCGGAAAGACACAGCAGGATATTTCTTATGGGTGAAAGTGACTATTGTACTGTATTGTTGATTCTAAGCCTGCCAAGAAACTGATTTGAGATGTTCTTCTGTTTTTGATTGCCCAACATTGAGAGATATTACAAGCACTAAGCAAGAGGTTTGATAAGAAATCTTTAGAAAGACGCAAGCTCGATGACCAGAGGAAGAAAATCGAGACTCCCCAATGTGTAACCCCTAGCAACGGCGAAAATTAGCATCGACATACGAGCAAGGCCATGAAAGGCCTCTGGGTATTTTTACGGCTTGAAAAGTGACAATCAAAGTAGACGTAAAGACATACTCCCTATTCTATTTATATTGAAATCAGCTTCTTTCATATTTTCCAAAAGAAGAGCACCAAAGTTATAATGTATGTACTTTGCTCATTTCACTGTGCCGCACGTTGCACCCGTGACGCTGGGGCTCTCATGTTTGCCCCCCGCTGCGGTAAACAGAATGCGACTCTCATACTAGCTGCATTTCAGGGCACTCACAACACACGCACGAGGCTGACATGGCCTCCCTCATTTTCCGGCACAAAATTCAGCTCTCGTGATTGCCAACACGCATAATGATAGCATCTCCCGGAGTCATCGAGGTGTCCCACTGACGCTCCAATATTTTCTCTGTCATATTGCAGGAAATTCAGCGGCGACCGCTCCGGAGAGCCTGCCATCTACATGCATCAGAAGCTGTTTTGTTAATAGAAATAAAGGGCGGATTG
This sequence comes from Triplophysa siluroides, assembly GCA_006030095.1. Classification (NCBI taxonomy): domain Eukaryota; kingdom Metazoa; phylum Chordata; class Actinopteri; order Cypriniformes; family Nemacheilidae; genus Triplophysa; species Triplophysa siluroides. Next base: position 743,482 of record VCII01000193.1, read on the forward strand.
CATGATCCAAGGCCTGGAGCCGCTTGCCGTTTCCTCTCATTACAAGGCCGCCTTACCAGCGAGGAGGAATATGCATGAATACATTAAAAGGTAATGAGGAAGCTGTCAGAAGAGGGTTGTTCGGGGCAGTGCTTGGCATCAGAGGCGTTGGAGAGCTTTCAGACGATTACGTGATGGACTTGTCATCTTGGCATGAGAAGCAAAAAGGGGTGGAGTTCAACAATGTTACTAATGGCAACTGTTGCCAGGTCTTACTTGATGGGGATGTGATTGGCTGGTAACGAAACATAAGTGCATTAGACAAGCAAGCAATTGTATTTTTGTAAAATAAATGCGTCCATGTTGTGTGTTATTTACCTGCTAAAATAAATACATAACAAAAGGATTTTGTATTAAAATGTCAATATAAGTTGATACAATTTTGTCTTGAAATAGGATTAAAAGCATCAATTGTACTTCCTCCAATTTCCCTGCGCACGACCACGTGACTATTGATGAAGGCAATGTGGAATCGCATAATGGAATGTCATGGCAACTACACCTGGCAACAGTTTATCCGAGTCCTCATACCCCACCCCCTCCCCCACCCCAAAGTGCTGGAACATTATTTCTGTGAGACAGAAAGCCCTATGAACAAATAATGGGTGAGCGCCAGTTTAAATAAAGTATGGTTTATGACTTGTGGTCAGGACCGTCTCTCTTTTTTAAAAAGTGTGCTGTATAAAAACGGCTGCCAACATTTTTTTCTCCATACGGTTATAATACAAAGTCGTTTTTTTCCCGTCCTCACAGTGAGAGATTCAGTCAATAAAGGACCGGCAGCAGACCAGTAGTCTGCAGCCACAGGAGAATGGAACAAACCACACACGCCAAAACAAACTGGTGTTCCTTTGCAATTTTTCAGCTTGGGCATTTTAATAAAACATTTACAGTCCTTCTGAGCGGGGTAAATGTTTTGTGAGCATGCCCTGCTTTGCTCTTGATATGAATCACCAAAGAGACCGTAGGGATTCATTTTCTACATCTACAATGTAATTATATGAATGCCACCCCAGTTATGAAATGTAAAACAGGGCCATGAGTGTCCTATTGGACTACATCTCAAGTCCAGCTGTCCTGGTCTAACATATGTACAAACAACGAGGCTGTGGGATATCAAACCAATTATTCAAATGAATTGTACAATACACCAAGAAACAGAGACAGCAATTTTCTACTACCATTTATATGTGCCATGCAATTATAGATAATCATAAACTGTCATTAAGTAACACTAGGCTTGTATTAAGACTCCAGTCACTGTCTTGCAGCTACAAAATGAAGGTGTCCATTAACACAATCTGCTTTGTAATAGTCACTGGCCTTTAAACAACGACAAGATAAAGCAACACTGTTTTTCAATGCATAAACAAAACCAGCCATCAAGCACTTGGAGCCAAATATAGTCAAACGCTACAGTTAGTCTCCATGTATCCAGAAACAGCTACAGTCACATATTTGTCTCTCGCAATCCAAACATGATGTCCTGCCATTACAGCATTAATTCATCTTAAAAATACACTCTAACATGAACATAGGTACGGTTTCATAAATCATTTTTAGACCCTATTGGGGAATTGAGTTTTATGGATCTCTTTTAAGATTGGTGACCAAAACAGCAACACTTAAGAAGAATTCATTTTTCCACCACTCAAGTGTCTCCAACAGTTTTAGGTGGGAGAATTAAAGTGGGGAGCTACAAATGCGCTTAGGTGCATTATACACGGGCTCGTAAAGTTGGGAAAAGCCATTCATTTTAATATTCACCAATCAAGCTGTTGAGTGACTTACAGTACATGTAGTTTGTACTGTAAAGACGTCGCTTTGCACAGACAGACAACCTGGAGTGCGGTAATGTGCATTGACTCAGACAGTAGACAGACGGTGCAGTTTACTTTAGTACCACTGAAATTGAAAAAAGGGACACATGTGCAGAGAATTATTCATGTTTAAGATGAATTCAATTGAGATTATCCTAAAAAAAAGTTTGCACGTTGGCTTGTTAAAGCAGAAACACAGGTCCATTTAACCAACAGGATCCCTTTCGAAAAAAGAATGCAGATGCAAGGCCACACTGAATCCAATTACATTCGGAATGCATCCTTTCCTTATATGCATGTGACAAAAATGCTGAACATATGTATCTGATATAAATTCCTATTTAGAAAACAAAGTCACTTTAGATGATCAAAATGATGACTGCTTCATGAATTGTTGCTACATTTACTATATTACATTAAGACATTTCCTGGAAACTGTTCATTGACAAATTGTTCTAAGAGTTTGCAGTCAGCTTGTTAATTTTGCTGGGTTTTAGGTGGTCATATAAAAAACAGAAGTGGACAGTCTGAAACACATATGTACCGGGTATACGGATGACATCAGTACCTCAAACACAGCAGCAAAACACCAGAATAATACATCTGATCACAGGTTATTAAAGAAATAATTAAAGGCACAGTTTACCCAAAAATGAACTTGTCCTTTTAGAGCTTTTTACACTTAAAAAGATACTGCACAATTTTTTTTAATGTTGTCATTAATTGTTCAACCTTATGTGAATCAAAACCTGTTAAGTACAGAAAATATATTTTGAGAAATGTCTCAGTGGTTTTGTAATCATACAATTAAAGTCAATAGGTGGCAATAATGTTTGGTAACCTACATTCTTTCTTCCTTCAGCTGGAAACAAAATATGTTTTTAAGTCATACATGTGTAGACAAATTCAGTGCAAACATGAATTTACAAACTTATCATGACATTGGTTGGGGGACGACGGGCCTTGTTTTAATAACTGCTTGTCAGTTTGTGGTTATTATGCCATATTAATTTGTGCTAGCGGTCTACACAGACTACGTTAACAGGCAGTTTACCACCAAAGTGATCCTCACCGTGCTTTGAAACAGTTTTATAACCCAGGGTCAAAAGCTGTACTAAACCCCTTTTGGAAATTATGTAAAAGTTGCTATATTCAAAGTCAAAGTTTAAAAGCAGATAAGCCAGGGTTACGTGTTGTGTGAAAATCCCTTTTGTCTTCCAAAAATAATGACAGGTTTAGAATGAAATGAGGGATAAAACAATTAAAGAGTTTTTATTGTTATCCATCTGCTCCTTTAAAAAGAGATGGATGGTGAGAGTATATTAATATCTATGACCTTGGTTTGAGTAAACTCGCTGTTAGACTGCAAGACAGAATATGGGTTGTTTTGTAGGGCTGTCAGGGTTAAAAGCTGTCTTCAGTCTCACAGAGGAGGCTGTAACAGAGCCAGGCCAAAGGCTGCCGGAGCCAGGAGCTCCTGCCAGGACAGTGTGGTAGAAAGCTGTTAATGAGCATTGTAAAGCTTTTAAACATAATGATCTGGACTTCTCTCCCAGTGCTAACGCCTATCACATGCCCAAGACCGGCCCCGCTTCCTGCCTGAAGCTCAAGCCCATGAGAAGGACAAGGAAGATGGGAAAATGGATGGCATAGGGCTGGGCAAGAAAAAAGCACAGAGAATGTGAACAATGCAGCTTGCTATTATTAATAAAAATAACAAAGGTATACTTTAACATATTTATTTACTCAACACTGCACCAATTGAGATAATGAATAAAGTGTTTACCCTTCCATTACCCTTATGAAAATTAACCAAGGTTTAACTGCAGTAACCCACATTAGTGGTAAAATCATAGTAACCACAAATTTACTTTGGTCTCCCCACAAAGAGATTTTAAGCAAAACTATGGTAATACAATATTATTCCTACTACACTTTTAATTGAATGAAACAATTGGTCGTTTTTCGTAGGGGGCAACACACTGCCTACCAATTTTGTGTCAACCGACGTGCAAGGAACACCAAGGAGCGGAAAACACGGGACGAGCTCATTTTGTCACTCAAATGCAAAAACGTTGGGATTTATTGGCTTTTAGCTGAAAATAAAACAGCCAGACACCAGCACAAGCCTCTAAAACAGCCTTAATAATTTATTACACATTAGCAAACATTCGAGTACAGCGCGCTTCCTGTTAAAGCGGCCCGAACGGCGAGCGCCGAGGGACAAACACCGCTCTGTCCTCTTCATTATAATGAATAAATACTTACAGCACATGATGGAGTAGTAAAACTCTTTTGTATGAACACTTCTAGCCACCAGCCAGGGCGCTGACATTTTAAAGCCCCCCTGTTTGTGTTTGTTCGGTTGCTTACTTCTGCTTCCACGCAGCTGCGTGACAAGCGCCCCTGCCCTTGAAGGGCGCTAATAAATATCGCGCGCTTTGAGGTAGATTAATTACCCGTGTGCCGCGCGCTCCCTGATGACATATGTCCCAAAGCCAGCCAAAAATAACAGGGCTGGGAGAACATAAGACGCAAGGGGAAGCGCGCGTGTTCGCAAAGTACAGGTTTGTAGCTTATTTAAGCGCACGGCTTCTGCGTTAAGGACCCTGGCGGCTCTCCCACGGGGGTGTTTAGTAACTCTGGCCTGAGGTATGAGCGAGTGGGCCTAGGATTCAACACAGCCACCTGTGGCGGGGAACTAATCTCACGTGCGCAGCACTGACAGGGCAGTGTATGACCCCAACTGATTCATTAACGTTAACAACAGACCCATGTTGTGAGGAAACAGGCAATAAGTTAGCATGGAGGACCTGGTTCTGAGGAGGTCTTCACAGGGCAATTCAAGCAAGTCTTTAGATTTGAAACATTTATCAAAATACTGGACACAAATACGAAGTTCAAGCAGAGATTTGAGTAAACTTCTAAACTTGTTAAAGTCAATTTGTTTACAGCTTGTTGTCTAAATAAAATGCACACAATCGCAGCCACCCACAGATGGTATGTTACATATTACAACATGTGTTAGTGAAACTGCAAATTTACCATGTTCTCATTGCAGTAACTATAGTTCAGTCATTGTATCTATAAAGAAAGTTTTGACCCTGGATCACAAAACCAGTCTTAAGCCAAAAACATGTATGGGTCAAAATTATCATTCTTATTCAATTTTTTCATGCCAAGTAAAAAATAAAGATCATGTTTCATGAGTGTATTTTGTAAAATTCCTACACTAAATATATAAAAACTTCTTATTTACAACTTCAATGCCAATTTCTCAATATATTGATTCTGTTGCACCCTTAGATTGCAGGTTGTAAACGGTTGCATCTTTGCCAGATATTGTCCTATCCTAACAACCTACATCAATAGAAAGCTTAATTATTCAGCTTTCAGATGATGTAAAAATTGACAATTGAACCATAAAACCCGTAATCCAATTGGTAATTTCCCCAAAAATTACGATACTACTGTATTTTATTATAATAAAATGAATGACTTTTGGTGCAGATCATAATATTGCAGACAATATTTATTGATAAGTCTATATCATACATAACATGATAACTTGTATATGATGTCCAAATTCCTATTTCTCATCTGGACTGAAACTCCAAGGTTTTTGTCTCTCTTTATAAAGTATAGACTTTCTCTTAAAAGTGTACCAGTGTAACCACAAGAACACACAATGTTGTTTCATACCAGAAACACCCCAATCAGTTTCCTTCAGCATCTGATTTTGTCCTTTTTAAGGGAAGAAAGTAGAGATTGGTGCTAACTGTCAATATGAAGCCTGCCGTGCAGAAGCAGCCAGAGTGCTGAAGCTGAAGGCACGACAGAAGACAATGGATGAAAGGAGCTGTCAGAGTGAGCAGGAGAAGAAAAGAGAGAAGTGCCATGGGAGCGAAGCACAGGGATGGGATGACAAAGCTAGGAGGTGACAGAGGAGGAGGAGGTGGGAGAGCGAGGAGGACACAAGGTGAACATGAGAGCCCTCAGAGAACAGACGCCAGCTCGCTCTTGACCTCTCTCTTAGTATAAGGAGCTCAAGATCTAAAAATGACATCAGATAGGGGAAGCTTGACTTTCTTTCATGTGTCCCTCTCTTTCATGAAGCCTGCACCACTGTTGCATGAATGGACAATACCTGGTAGGTTTAACATCAGATATTACTTGTAGATATGTAGGAATCAGTCATCTATCTGCCTGTCTATCCATCTAACCTTTAGTATCTATCTATCTATCTATCTATCTATCTATCTATCTATCTATCTATCTATCTATCTATCTATCTATCTATCTATCTATCTATCTATCTATCTATCTATCTATCTATCTATCTATCTATCTATCTATCTATCTATCTATCTATCTATCTATCTATCTATCTATCTATCTATCATCTATCTATATCTATCTATCTATCTATCTATCTATCTATCTATCTATCTAGCGTCTTGATACCTTATTTTAACATTTGCGTTTTTATCAAACAGCTAACATCATGAAGCAAACAGTGTCACCCAACTCGAACGAGTAGTAACGAAATGTATACAAATCCTGCAGACAGCTGTTTGGGGTTTCTCTACCATTGCTCGGATCTTGGACGGTTCTGTGTCTCCCACACCACTATTTCTATAATCCTAAACAGATTTGCTCCAACCACTGAAAAAGCCAGAGTCTGGGCGTCTCTGCAGCCTTCTCCACAGAGAACATTAATAGGCTGCATATGCTGATAAGTCATGGAATGGATTAGACGCAACGTATGTGGTCCTCTGCCGTAACTACTGGTGGCATTTAGGGACACATTTTAACAAGAACAGAAATGTATCCATGCTGTTCTCACATCCACAATATATGGACTGAATATTGTCATTTGACCGAGAGCTGTGACACGACCACCAGAGCATTTCTGTGAGATCCCACAATCCACAGAGCTGTTCTCAGTAACTAATCTTGATGTTAAGAAGGGAGAGATTGCTGAAGACAATTAACATCATCTACTGGAGACCTCTAGAATTTGCACATATATCCCTTCTGCCATATACTACAGCTAAAGCTGCTGGAAAAATTAAGAGACCACTCCGGATTTGCCTTTATTCAGCATTTCTGCATGCATTGTGGCAATTCCAGTCCAGTGTGTTGAATTTCAACAGAAACAAACCTTAGGAATGACGTAAAGTCATCCAACAGAAACGTGAAAGACTGACAGCATGAAAAAATGCATAAAAGGCCGAAAAAATATTCCATAATAAGCCATTAGGTTTTCATCTGGATGTATGCTTAAATTATATTATATTATAAAATTATAATTGTGCAAATATAAACTTTTCTCATCCATCCATCCATCCATTTTCTACCGCTTGTCCGAATAGTCATCGGGCATCAAGGCAGGATACACCCTGGATGGAGTGCCAACCCATCGCAGGGCACACACACTCACTCATTCACTCACTCACGCACTCACACCCTACGGACAATTTTTCCAGAGATGCCAATCAACCTACCATGCATGTCTTTGGACCAGGGGAGGAAACCGGAGTACCCGGAGGAAACCCCCGAGGCATGGGGAGAACATGCAAACTCCACACACACAAGTCGGAAGCGGGAATCGAACCCCCAACCCTGGAGGTGTGAGGCGAACGTGCTAACCACTAAGCCACCGTGCCCCCAACTTTTCTCATTTTATTGAAATTACTTTGACTTCATAATATAAAAAGAACAGCCAATAAGAGTTCAAATTAGATGGGAACTCAATTAATATTGTTTAAAAAACACCATAGGGTGAAACCCAAAGAAGTGGCATGATGAAATTCAAAAAGGCAAAAAGAACATTTCTGCAAATTTAAGGCAAAAGATGACTACATTGAAGATGCTAATTTTTTTGTTTTATCTTCTTGTTTAGATGTTTTTAGTCGCAACATAATCCTCTGTTGCATTTGTGGTGTTCCACAGTTTGGATGCGCTTACTATTTTTCAAAAATGTGGAAAAATATGAACAAGTGAATATAAGTATTATATTCATTTTCAAACGGATCCTAAAATACATCTTAAAACATTTATATTGTGTTGTTTAAATATGAACATGAGCTTGTTTTCTTTTCAGTATTCAAGATCTGCAAATGTTGCATCTTTTTTTTATTTTGACCAGTTTGTGCTGTTTCAATTTTGTGCAAATAAATGCAAATAAAAAACTTATTTGGAGTTTGTGAGAAATGTCAATAGTTCACACAATGAAACAAAAAATTATAATTGTATTTAAACACATACTTAATAGTAAAGAGTAAATTAATAGAAAATTAAGAAAATTAAACATTCTTTTAAAGGGGTATTCTTATTTTATTCCAAAACCTAAACAACGCTGTTCCAACTCTGATTCAGAAGAACTTCCTCTTTATGTTTTTAAGCATTATACATACATAACAAATAGAACCAACAAAACAGATGTATATATAAAATAAACAAAAACTGAAACCGGAAGTGCTTCTTCACCAGTGATTACATCTTGCAAAGTGGTCTATATGCTAACATTTAAATTGCTGGCATTTACGGATGAAGGTTTGTCTGTGTGTCACACTGTACTTGTTCATTTACATGGGGAGGGTCAAGGTTCATATGTGGAGTCTCTCTACATGAGCTTGAGCCACACTTTCTCTGTATTATCTTAGCAAGCCCTAGTGCATCCAGGAGGTAGACCGATCACAATTATCCAAGAATCTGACGGGCAGTCGTGTCTTGGACAACCGGTTGAAAATTACACACATGCGCACTTGACTAGAGAAAATAGAGCCAGGGTCAGGGGTGTCTGGATTTCACCACTGCACAGAAGGAAATAGTAGTCTGAGAATTCTGCTATCTCTCTCTTTTTGAGGGATGGGCAAATGGGAAGTGAAGAAAAGGGATTGGCTAGTTGCGAACAATGAGGGTTCTTAATGGATGCCAATCTAATACGCCTGAAGCAACAGACATCAGCACATTGCCGGCGCAGACAGTGGAAGCTGCACAGCCATTATCTATAAACAACTGCAGCTTTCTCAATGCACACAGACCTTTTACAAGAGCTAATAAAGATAATTAGTAGAAAAACTTGTAAATGAGTAAGACGTGTGTGTGACTTGTTATGTGACGTGTGCCATTTTTGTTGGAGTTGATTGTTTGTTTCTAACTTTTGCTTTGCAAATGGTTATACTGAGCACATAGACAATGTTTAAGAGAATCTGTTTTTTGTTACGACAAACTATCCAAATGAAGCGCCAGCACGTTATGGCTGTCATCGAGGCAGCAGGCCAGGTCCACAGAGGTCCAATCGCTGTGTTGTGAACAAGCCATTAAACGGCAGCATTGAACAGCCCTTTTTACAGCTGTCAAACATAAGGACATTGGTGTAGCCCCACAGCGTATTTAAAACGAAGTATTCCTCTGTTTAACTCAAAAGTACACACTAAAACAGTTGGATTTTATTTAATTACACCGATCTCCAGCCTCTTAACGCTGCTTTTCATGTAGTGTATAGTTTGACTCCCCGGCTCTTCTGAAAAATGCCCATTATCCTGGATGGTGGGTTGGACATAATGGACAAGCACAGGCATTTAACTGCCGGGTCAATACAAAGTTTAATCATTTCAAACTCTTTATAGTCTCTTCAACGATGTTGAAAGCCCCTGAAATACCTGCATGCTACACTACGAGTGGTCATTTTTGTCTCCCAAACTGATCTTCCCGGTAATGGGCTACAAATATCAGGTGGGCTTATATATATTTTTTATTAATTGCACTCTATTTTATTCCCTCTCTCTCTTTCAACAGTTTGGTTTTCCATTCAGCATCACAGTATGGCATTAAAATTACGGTTATTTAAATCATTCAGAAATGAGAGTGAATTAAACATGAGAAAGACATTAAACAGGTTAAAAAAAATCAATTTTATTCAACATTGTTAAATAGTTTGTAGCGTGCATTCAAAGCTACTATAGGGCTTCCAATGAAAGTACACTATATGGACACACGTATTGGACGCCTTCTTCTAATAAACATGTTTATCTATTGCAGTAATTCAAAACAAATATTCACTTTTTACAACACAATATATTAAAGAATTTTGTTTCCACGTTTGCAACCGTCGTTGGAAGGGCCTTGTTCTTTTCTGAAATGACTAAATGACCCGTGTGTACAAGTCATTGATGGGTTTGGGTGATGAGTGTTTGGTTCAAAGATCTTCAGCTGGTTTCAAGTCTGGGCTTTATGCAGACCAGTCACTTCCATAGTATGATAAGTCTTGCTTTGTGCAAGGGGACATTGTCGTGTTGGAATAGAAAAGGATCTGATTCCTGCCCAAACTGTTGCTATTACATTAGAAGCACACAGTTCTAGCAGAGTATCCTCTAGCATCAGGATTTGTGTTCACGGAAATGACTAAAGTAGTCAGACCTGTTCATTAGAAGGGGGCGTCCCAATACTTTTGTCTATAAAGTGTATATTGTTTTTCTAAGAATGCAATCACAAACAGGTAATTGCCATTCAAATTTGGCAAAATGCTGCAAAAACGACGATTTTAGTGATCAAAGACCATATAAATACAGTCTTAAAGAGGCTCTCCGAACAATTAGTAAGTTGAGAGGCCTTTTTGTTCTTCCCAGATGTAGTGACTAGCCTTTGAGGACAAGTGTGTGGCTTTGACCTGCGTTTGGCAGTAATGATGCTGTCTGACCTCTGAAATACTTCTCCGATGGCTATTCACATCCTATGTTAGCAATGTGCCTCTCGCAAGCCTCCGGCCAACAGTAGAGATCCAATACGTTGCATTATTCTGGGAACCTTCCATCTCCCCCTTTCCTGCTATCTAAAGAACTAATCTAAAACCCTGCTATTATGATTCTTGTACTTGGCGTATCGGAGACTAATTTAGAACATCAACACCATCAATCACAAGACACAGAGGCCAGCACTGCTGTCCTACAGGTCTCCTTTTCCAAGTCACGTTCACTTCCTTCGTGAGACTCACGACAAACCCTGCGGCCCACCCAAACCACTGTCTGGGTTATTGTGCATTCCGATGAACTTTCAATGACCATGCCATGTAGGTTTATCCAAACAATGGCATCGCTTTTTAATGTTCTTTATGAAAAGTAGTCGGCGTAAAGAGTGAACGGGTGATGGAAACGGAAGAAAAAAACGTTGCACTATGTGATGTGACCGCCTTTCAAAATAACGTAGGCTACCAAATAAAGCCTCCAAGCAAGCAAATAAACAAGAACTCTTTAAAAAAGCCATGACTCATCAGGCTGTAAAACATTGTCAGGGAAGGTTGGCATGTGCACATAAAACACGAAAATGTCTCAGGAGGAAAACAACTTCACCCCTGTTCTGTTCCTCTGTACAACGCTAAGTTTATAAGACAATAAAACTCATAGAAATGGTCTACAAAAAATTCATTTATCCATAAAACTATAAATGCTTATTATGCACGTCAGTTCACCATTGCCACACAGAGATTAGCAATAGGTGTGTTGAACATTTTATTCAGTAGCAGTTGTTAAAATAAATCCTTGCACTGATGAGACAAAAACTGGATGTATTTTATCTTATCTCTTAATAGAAGTGTTTCTGGCTCGGTGCCACATTTGTGCTCATCAGCAGATGATATCCTTACAAACTCACCACAACATAAAGAGTGCAGATAATCATGTAAATGTGAATGAAGCGCTTCCTGCATTTACAATACAATACAATACAAATTACTTTCAATTTAACATTAACTGTGTGCATGTATCATGGGAAAAAAAGAGGATTATTTTGTCTTAGTTTTATTTATGGGCTTGTTGGAAGAGCCTGGAGAGACGGGAAAGTATTTTGTGCATATACAGTCTGGTGTGAAATTGTTTTTCCACATCAATTTATTGTTAAAAGTATGTGCTAGTTCAGATAAAACTGTCCTTCAAGGACCGTTCACCCAAAAATAAAAATTCATCATTTACTCACCCTCTTGCCATTACAAACCTGTATGACTTTATCTTCTTCTGCAAAACACTAAAGAAGATATTTTGAAGAATGTTGGTGACCAAACAACACTGGACCCCATTGACTTACATTGTATGGATACAAATTCAAAGAGACATTTCTCAAAAAATATGCAGAAATAGTCATAAACAAAATTTTTGGGGCAAACTATACTTTTCAACAATACCAAAAGGAAAAATAATTTCTCATGTCTGTCACTTAAAGGTCCAGTCAGTGAAATCTAGCGGCAAGGTTGCGAATTGCAACCAACCGCTCACTCCACCCCTAACGTTCGAAATGCAAGGGGTACCCGCGGTGTATGTTTTGAGGATAGAAATGGCTCATTCTAAGGTAATAAAAACATAACACTTAATTGTGTAAGCTCTTGATACACCTCTGAAGACATAGTCATGTATATTTTATTGCATTTCTGTCAACAGATCCAACAAAAATTACACACTGGACCTTTAAGTAGGCGGCTCTTGGCAGTAAATTAGAATAGGTTTTATATTAGAATAGGTTTGCCAGTAAACTGACTGCAGTCAGTTGTGTGTAGTCATATGTTTGGTGGTTCAGCATTCATACTCACTTCTGTCATTGTGTTCGGTGGCACAGAGCCTTAGGGCAAAAACTTTGGGGCAAACACACAATTAGAAAGTCTGTGCACGCTGCCCTAAAGGAAACAAGTGCTAAATGGTTCTGCTATTCCAAATGTCACGCTATCTCCAGACTCTTGCAAAGACGGGGAATCCCCTGTTTTACATGCGAGGAAGATCACTTGTCCTACCAACTGCAAACAGAATGTGTTGAATTTTGTCACAAATTGTTATTAAATAAAAAAATTTAAGAACTAATGCTAGTCATCCATTTATTTCAAGTAATAACAATGATTATTAAAATTGATTGTGGAAGCTCACAGATCTCAATGTGCAATCCATGTCTACTGTAACCATCATGTGAGCAGAAAATATTTTTTATCATGAATATTTTTTAATAGCATAATTATACAAAATTATGCATAATTCGGCGGAATAATTTGATAGTGTGAAAATATTTGAAGTTCACACAAAGGCATTTCGGGGGTCATTCTTTCAGAGCCGTGAAGTCTTGAAAATACCTTTTTACTGACAGCATTTTCAACTCTTAGATTTAAATTTTAAGGATTTAAAGATGACTTCACGTAGAACTAGGGCAAATTATTTAATCTAAATGAATGCAATGTAAATGTAATGTACATGTAAACCAACGGAAGAAGTAACATGGCAGGCTGACTAAGGAAAGCTCTTCTCCACTTCCCCTTTGGGAGGAGAATCTCTCTGTAGCAAAGGCCAGGCAGGCACCACCGCTACTCCTCAGCTGAAAAACAAATGCTGCCGCCAAGCTAATAGAAGAAAAATGAATAAAAATGAAGCATTTCATGCCAAGAATGATTTTCAAATCTGCCCAATCTGCTCAGTTGCATGCAAAACATATTTTACCGACACACACTGCCAGAATGACTGAAGAGGAAATGTTTAATACTCTGATACAGATACACTATGCCATGAGATGTCCAGTGGGATGATAGAATATTTGTCAGCACCATTTGTAGCATAAATAAATCTTGTTAAAAAGCATTCATATAATTTTTATATATTTCTATTAATTTTCCAGCAAAGAATTTCCAGTATTACACTATTACAAGTGAAAAAAAGATGTTGCTCACAAAGAACTCGATGTGTGTTCTGAAGAGGGTGGGTATAAAAACCATAAATTGGACCCTTGGCATTACGGTCCTTTGAAAAGTCCTAATGACAAATCACTACTTTCTCTTTCACCCCTAGTATTTCATCTGCAGACTACCCATGGCGCTCTGGTCCCCTAAAAGCTTGTCACTGGCCGAGCTGTTCAAGCTTTGCCTTTGGCGATACTCTAGAAAATTATTCTTGGTTTCTTGCCCTAACTTACAGACACACAAAAGAGGCTTGATTCTCTCTGTGTTACTTTCAACCCAGACAGTCTTCTTCTCATATTCGGGAAATGCGACGCAGGAACTGAGACGATTTTGTTAATGGCTGAAAATGGAATACACTTAATCATGCATTTCCAATCGTGTATGATCCTTGTGCCAGGGTACTCAAACATGTATCCAGGGATCATGTAAGCAAATAAACTATTTGATTCTCATTCATTTCATATTAATTATAGGATCTTGAAAACTGCGGATGCGTTAGAATATCATAAATTATAGTGAAGCAGATAAATAAACAATCGACAATAATAATGGCTTTAACGTTTGGAGTATTTTTGTGCATAACCTGATAAAATCAGCCATTAGCCGCCAACTGCTCTCTAGTCTGTTTTTGTGAACTTCAAATTAAATGCTCCTTGCCGTTTTAATACGTACTATCTTGAAAATGAGTCTCACTCAAACCGTCATCCGTAATTTTACTTTTCAGGGAGTTACAAAAACACACACGCCTCCACCGCTCGCCGACTTCTCTTTGAGCGTGTAAAACACAGGTCAAGAGGACAAAGATTCATTGGAGGTTTTGCAGAATGTTTATCGAAAATGCTTATAATTACATGTCTAAACAACCCGGCAAGCTGTAAAAACACACTACTCCGGACCTCAAGGGAATAGAATGAGGATTATACCCACTATGTTATCTCACCAGCTCACAACTCAGAGTCGAGCACCTGACCAATGGAGTCTAGGCCAACAGACGCAGACCCAGGTGACCAATGCATGTGCTACAACCTTGTGGTGGATCTAACTACTTAATAAGTGGCTGTTAGAGGTTTTCCTGGACAAAGTCCAGAGCTGAAGGGGCCCGCAAAGTAGCCTTGCTTGAAAACAAGGACAGCTTCATTGATCAATCAGCCCAATCAGGGTTATTTCCGGGCCTGTAGTCACGTGAGGGTGTGACTCGATTCCATATTGCATTGCGAATTGCAACCTGAAGTCAATGGGGGTAAAAATATACATACAATGTTATATCTGTTTGACACTGAAACATTATTTCGATTTCTGATTTCATATTTAATGAATGATTTTATAAATATTGTGTATAATTTGTATTTTAATTGGAAGCGTAACCCAAAAGCTGAGATACATTTTTTTTTCCTTTTCATTGATAGTTTTTACAATATCCTTCTTTATGCGTTTGAGGTCATTATATCCTGAAGAATGTTGCTTCATTTCCAATCCTCTTTATAGATGACAGATGAGAAGCGGGCAGGTATTAGAGTGGAACACTTTATCACTTACTCCGTAAGCCTCTTGATGAGCGACATTCACTTGAGAACGTCATTCCAGCAAGAGAGAAAAAGAGCGAGAGACCTGCAGTATAAGTCACTAATCACAATGCACTTTTGTAATGTGAGGTCAGACAAATAGTGCCGCCAGAATTTTGTTTCAATTATAACAAAAATGAATATTGTAATGTTTTATTTACACAAGTGGGACTGAGACCTACTGTTTATTGTAACTCTTAAGTGGAACATGTAAAATCAAAATGATTGGGATTAAGTTTTGAGTCATGTTTTGATAGACGGCCTGTTGAAATTGTGGTCTGACGTTGACTTTTAAACTCCCTCTGCACGTTACACGTGACTCCATTAAGAGTTATTAATTTTTTGTTGAGAATAATTTTATGAAGAGCGTTTAATATAAATAATGAGTAAAATTAACGTTACATGCATAATATGGCCTGGAGTTGTTTATGTAGCCATGAGTGATGTTCTCGAAACAGTAGTGTGCTTACGTTGGAAAACATTTCTTCTTGATTCTAAGTTTATTTTAAGTTATATGGAGTTCTTTGTTTCTCGGTATGTTGTTATTGGATGGATAACTGCAAATCCAGAAAATGGGGAAATGGGGAAAAGCTTTGTCAATATAATAAAATCAGATATTTGCTGATTTGTTATATAGAGAATTATACTGTGAACTGTAAAATAAAATAAAAATTTGTCATATCAGTGCATAAAACATCTAGATGTTTGTTCCATAATTAAAAATTAAGAGACCGATGTTTCATTTTATCAGCATTTATAGCGTATTGTGACCATTCCAGTCCTGTGTCTGTTGAATTTCAAATCAAACTTCAGGAGTGACATAAAGTCATCCAACAGCAATGTGAAAGACAGACAGCACAAGAAGACACCTGAAAACAGTGATAGAAAATCGAGGTTATCACATAAATTAATCATTTTGAACATTTCCTAAATGCATTTACAAATATTACTGTTGTATTGCTTAAAAGTAAATATGAACTTGTTTTCTTTAATTAAGTAATTAAGGTCTGAAAAA
Source organism: Triplophysa siluroides (assembly GCA_006030095.1). Classification (NCBI taxonomy): domain Eukaryota; kingdom Metazoa; phylum Chordata; class Actinopteri; order Cypriniformes; family Nemacheilidae; genus Triplophysa; species Triplophysa siluroides. Next base: position 759,628 of record VCII01000193.1, read on the forward strand.
TTAAGAGCATCTTTTCTGTAATTTTGACCTGTTTCTCCAGTTTTCATTTACTGCAAATAAATGCAAATAGAAACCATTTTTATTTGATATATGGGATAAATATAGTTAGTAGTTCACAAAATGAGACAAAATTGATAGTTTTACCAGACGCGTAAATTCAGATTTTTTTTGGAAAAGGTCTCTTATTGTTTTCCGCGGCTGCATACTCTGAGTGTAAAATAAAATACTAACAGATTTCATTGACAGGTAAGTGAAATAACAGTCTGTTCTTGCCATCTGAGACAGACCTCCCATATTTCATTTCTCTCCTGCTGATAGCATTTATCAGCAAAATCCTGATAAATACAAAATATGCAACTTAAGCCTGAGCATAACTAAGCTGCAAAGGTGGACAGGATTACCGGGGCCGGCCGGGACAGACATCAGACTGTGTTGCCATAAAGGGTCATTAGTCTGTTGGCAAACTGTACCTCAAGCTCCAGCTGACAGGCCTTTTCAAGAAAGACAGATGAAAATATGAGAGTAAAATTCTTATTGACAGACACTTGAATTACGGAGGTAGAAAGATGGGTTGGAGGAAATGCAAAACTGTGTTGCATTTAGTTTTCTGTGTTCATCTTTGAACCCACCAAACACAGTTTGAAACACACAAGCATAATGATTTTTTAAGATGATAACATATTCAAATCATAAAAAACATAAAGATTTAGACTTGGATGTTTACAGATTTCATGAAGCTGAACATTTCAATTAAAACCCATATTCTTAAACCAAGCGTAATTTTTTTCTGTCTTTCCCATTATGGAATGAATGTTTTGCATTGCAGTTCACAAAAACAAACTGATTAAAAAAAAAGGATATCATCTTCATCTTTGCACATAAAAAAACACTTCTGTTTATGCTGAATGAAAGAAGCGGTTATCTCATCGAACGATCTCGGACAAGCAGACAGCAGCATGTTCTGCTGTATTGTCACTTTCACTTGCAGAGGGAGAGTCATGTCAATAATCAGAGGCAGCGATCAGTCAGATGGGAGCTGGGGGTGATGATGGCTCTGCTCACCCCACTGCTCCTCTGTCCTGTGAGACCCACCTGTCCTCATCCCAAGACCCCTCAGGCCATATTGTGATCTCCGTCCTGATAAGGGCCGGTGGAAGCGAGACTGCCAGACTGGCCGGGCAAGGTTGGAGCCTCTATGAGAATTCCGTACGATACTGTCCTGGAGGGGCCAATGAAAGGCATTCTCACATACGAAGAAAGGCTGCGAGTCAGTCTGGGCAGCCCTGCTGTCTGCCCCCCTCCCCATCTCCTGAGACTCCAGGCGCCACAGTGTAACTGCAGTCTCAGGTATGCTCTGCATAAGAGATTCCCAGGCCCTTACCTGAGACTGGAAAGATCCTTTCACTTTACTCCAAGGGGTTGTAGTCTTCTGCGATTATTTTGATGCATGATTCAGTAAAAATCTGGATCCAGAATGTCAGCAGCTATCCTTGTCTCCACGTCTCTTCTTGTATATGAGCTGTTTTGTTGCGAATAAGCTAGATCTGTCTGTCAAAACGAGTACACTGTCATCATCCCGTCTGAATCGCTTCCTCTCTCTGTCTACTTATAGACTTTGGGTGATTACAAAATAATTTGAAAATAGAATAAGGAACTGGGATCCCAGTTGAGGTTTTTGTCATCTGACGGCGAATTTGGAGCCACAGGACAATTTTCATTGTAGCACGTGTGGTTTTGTGGAGTAAGTGGTGTCTTTTATTAGTCATTTAGTTCATGCCTGCGGCTTTCAGATTGATGGCACCTATTTTCTTTGTGCATAATGTTTCATGCTGAATTTCATATTATATCGAACCATTTTTATTGGCAAACATTGGCATAATTGCAATTTCATTATGTAATATTGTGTATAAATAAATAAAAACGGGATTCGTCCTCATAAAAACAGCTTTAAATAGAAAAACAAACTGTTCACAAAAGCACGAAAACCCACTGGGGCGTGATTTTATATACTTAAAATATATTCAAAGTAAAACCTGGATGGGGTAAAATAAATTATACACAAGCATTTAGAGAATTACTAAATACAATAAGGTCTTTTCACCCACAACCATTATGCATGGCTTTCAAAAAAAAAACACTTCAAACAGTTTGGCTGGCTCATATATAATAAAGCCAGAGAACACCCCTGTGCATGTGAAAGAGCTGTGAACTGTGTATTATCAGCAGGGCGAAATGCGGCTCTGCGCATGCGTGCAGCTAATCCCGTATTACACCGAGCGTGCACGAGAAGCTGTGTTGAACGGCTGCCTTACTAGCAAAACATGTCAGAGAAGAAACAAACTGTGGATTTGGGGTTGTTGGAGGAGGATGATGAGTTTGAAGAATTCCCTGCAGAGGGTAAGTGAACTTAATTTTCGCGTGTGTTTGAAATACCTTTTTAGTTGAGGGTAAAGAATTAACGTCCACATAACACAGTGACTCAGCTAGCGAACTAGCATTGCTATGCTAACCGGCCAGACATTATTCATGTTGTTCAGCAAATGGGTTGTTTTGCGGCTTTTGGAAAGGAATCAGATCAATAAAATATACTCTACATCAATACATTGTCAAGATGATTATAGTTTACAGGTGATATGAAACGGCAACAACAGGAGTATGACTCTCATTATCGGCTAGCAAGTTTAGCATCTTTATAGCTAACGTAATAGAGTATTTACATCGAAGAAAGTGCCTTGTTTACTCAACACTTTCGACACAATTGTTAGAAGTATGGGCTGACATTGCAGATCTTTATTGTATTTAAGAGAAATTAACAAACAAGAATACTGCTTCACGTTTTCTGTGATATATGCGTGTAGTCAAAGGCTAGAAACAGGTCTATGTACGAACTTTGATGTCATGAGGGTTGTGTCACCCGCAGATTGGACAGGCTGCGATGAAGATGAGGACGCCCATGTTTGGGAAGATAACTGGGATGATGACAATGTGGAGGACGACTTTTCAAATCAGTTGAGGTAAGTTTTACATGTGACCATTTTTTTTTTTTTTCTTTTATTAGGTTGTTACACTTCAAGTATAGAAGTAAGTATATAAAATCAAGAGAACGTTCACACCAAAATGAAAATTATTTCTTAAATTACTCTCTCTTATTATACTATTATTGATGTATTAGATATATTTCTTCTATGACGTCCTTTCTTCAGTTTATCACTAAAATAAATTTGTATATAAAAATGCTTCATATAGGTCCAAAAAGCACATACATCCATTTATAAAAACGAATATAAAAAATGTAAATCTTTCGACTCTACAGTGAATCCTGTGATTGTGTGTGTTAAGAAAGCTTAATATTTTGAACTTATTTAGGTAAACTGAAAACAAAAAACTAAACATTGCAGCATGTCAAAAACTTCAATCTTATGAGTGTAGTTTTGTAAATTATGAGAGCATTTTCATTTTTGTGTGAACTGTTCCTTTAATAATCTTGTACAAAAACAAGTAAGTTCATCCACTTCTTTCAAATGAATAAATCTTACTAGTGATAACATGTTTAGAAATGTGCCGTCTCCTAGTGCTAGACAATTCTGTCCCAAGAAAATGTCAAACCAACACTTTTTCCTAAAGAATTTGGTGTGGTTACACTCATTTAGAAGAAAACAGCCCCTAAGGAATCTAATACTCCATTGGCTAACCAACACTTATGGTGGCCTCAAACCACATTTGCAAACTTTCCTACATGTGAGGACTTCACCAAATATAGCCATTAAATGCTATATATATTAAGTAAAAGAATGAATAGATTACTGTGTCAAATTGTTGCCAACTTCCCATGCGTTGCCCATATTTATTCCCTCGTGTTCCCCACATCAACATATTTTTATTCCCTAAAGCCAAAAAGCTTATTTATGTATTTATCACAGGATCCTTCTGAATTCAAAAAAGTTTTTATTCACTCATTTGTGTTGATCGGGACGAAATTATTGGATTATGAATAATTACATGCGAAAATATAAGCAAAACTGTTTTTGTACACTTTTATCAAAATTTCACGAGCTTGTGAATTTTTTTACTCTGTATCCATTTATTAATGTATTGTACTTAATTTTTTGTAACTCTTCCCCTTTTGTTCTTTCACACGTAGAGCGGAGCTTGAAAAACACGGATACAAGATGGAAACCTCATAACAATGGATTACTAAAATTTATTTTTTCCACAATTAAATATTGTCAGTTCAGGCTGTCAATATTAAATGTGAATTGTTTTATTACTTCTGTAAGAAGCCCACAATTGTAAAATGGTCAGTTGCAAAACCAGATATCAATGTGTTTTTTTCTTCCCTTATATACCAAACATGTGTTAATGATTGTAATAAAAAGATGTTTTCCCTATTCTGTTTAAGTTTGTTTTATATTTATTATCTTGGTGGTTCTTGGTGCATCTGTTGTTGTTTTTCAATTTTCAGCATTGTTTTGCATGCTTACAATTGCAATCCAGTACTTGTAAACATATATCCAAATAGCCCTGAAAACCACTGGAAAGTCTTGTAAATATTATTAGACTGGGAGCAGATCAGTGTGTAACATTCACCGAGATGCAGCAGCACACGTGCGCTGAGGGACTAGAGGACTTGAGCTGAAACTGCTCTGCTGTGCCCTGACACTTCCCTCTGAGCCCATGGGGCTTGGCAGAGTCTCTGGTGGGGAGATTATCCAGTGAAGTGTTTGTCAGATGCACGGAGGTGGTCACAGCGTGATGCCCCAACCGGTCCTGCCTGGGCCTGCCCACTCCCGACCGAGCCCCGCTCTTCACAGCAAGAGCTCCCACACAGAACCAGAGGCCAATTTGCCCAGCCACAGTCCCCTAGCAAAATGATTTCTCTGGATTTGTGGCTCTGAGTCCTAGGGTCATAATAAGCTGAAATCGATGCCAGAATAGCATCTCATACGGCAGAGGAGTCGACCACTGCTTCGCTTGTATTTCAGTTTGGAAGCTTCCTTCCTATGCATCATTTTTACCCACTAACTAAACATTTTAGGGCATCTTTATTGGCAGTTATCACTGAAATTTCTTGTTCTTAGAAACCAGAATGTTTTGCTAAAGTTTAAGTTTTTGAAGGGTGGCATCTTGTTCAACTATGTTGTTTAATAGATCAGTTGTTGACTGCGACTTTAATGACCTGATGTCAAATTTCAGATTACGTCCTCCTTTTTTTGACATCAGGGACACCCACGTCTTGCAGGAACACAATCATAACATGTAAATCCACCCATGCCCCTCAAAATAAGTGCTCTGTGCTGGATCATTATTTTAATTGTTGGAGAGTCATTGAGGTGTGAAAATCATTAAGTGAGAGCAACAGTGGAGATTCCAGGGCTATTTTGTTTGTTCCCAAAGGCGGAAGATTGGCCTCTTGTGTTTGAGCGAGGTGGGTCTTTGTGGCTTCCCCTTAAGTCAGTTTCACAGTTCATGAGAGTTATTAGGCAGGCACAACCCTTAGGCCTGTATAGAATTTTCGAATATATATATATTTTTTGTACTTTCCATAAGTATAGCTTGTGATGTTGAATCCGTTATATTTTGTCAAGAGGCTACTCTGCTGACCTAAAATCAATGACAGTAAATCTGAAGTTTCATTGACATTTTTATAGGCCCTATATATTCTTTTTCAATGATCAAATGTTATGAGAACCCAGTTGAAGTCATTTCTTTGTGATTTACTGTTTTCTGTCAAATCATTTTAGGCCTACATCATGCCAATAAGATTCTGTTATATTTAATATTGACAGTAAAGCCATGCTAAAGATTAAAATCAAAGTGAAATAATGGTTGAAATAAAACTTAGATGCTCATGATCTCAGTTAAATGTTGAGGATTTCACACGTATGATCATGAATATCGTGGCTGTCCTTCTGGAAAAACCTCGGATGTCCAAATTAGCAGTTTTCAAGAAATGAACAAAAACACTGTCCTTTTCAATTGAATAAACTCTGTTTTGACGAAGTTGGCAGGACTTTTTAAATTCTTAATGGTTACCTTCTAAATGGTTTTCTCAAAATATGGAGATACGAGTTTTCAGAAGGAGAGTAGATATTTAAACACTTCGTGTTATCACATTGGCTATACCTGATAAAAGTAATAAATTGCGATGTTGGTCATAACTAGTTTAGATATGCAAACCGGATTGCTCGCTTTTATTTGCTGATATCCTATTTCCAGTTTATTTGTTTATTTGCTGGTGTTCTATCACGCGCGGATGAGCGTTGCGGTCGCACCAGGGCGCACTCGACCGCAGCGAGCATCTCCACCGTAAGCCAAGTGAAGACAGGGGGCTGTCGTGCAGGGAGCGCGCAGCTGCTGCAATAATAGGCCTAATTGCACGTTTCTTTTGTGGGTCTGAAATTAGTGGCAGAGCAGAGCTACAATGCCCCAGCCTCGAGTAAAAAAAATGATTCACAGGGGCAACTGTTCAGCGGCGCGGCCCATCACCACCACCCACAGCTCCCTGTCCCACACCTGCACTCACCCTCGCTAAAGTAAACACAGATAATAAGGTGTAATTACTTTAAAAATAATAACGAGAGCCCTCCATGTGACAATGGCTGGCCTGTTTACTGAGGGTGGAAAATAACTTCTGAAGACACAGACGAGGGTTCTCCCATTGAGAGACCCTAAAAGGAGACGTGTAGCAGCGTAAGTGAGTGTGTTAACCTAATTTCAGCCTCCGTTCTCTCCATACATATTTCTTTGTATGTTTCACTGTATGGACATTGGCACTGAACAAAGAAATCACTTACCGTCATTTTCGCTGTTGTTGCTCTTCTGTTCAGTTTTTCCGCTTAAAGCTCATTGTGACATTTAGATTTGTAACCGTTACGTAGCCTGGATAAGTGTTTTGCTGAGTCACCACAAATACAAAGCAACAGATTTTACGTCATTTTGTTTTCAAAAAGTAGCCCGCTTTTTCGAAGCTTCCACTCAGGAAATTGCTTTTATTGATGTTGGGAAAAGTCAGAAAGTTATCATTCCTAAAAGCCTCAAAAATGTTTTATAAAATATAATCCTCAACACAAAAGGTCTACAGGGAATCTTGATGTACAATTGTTCAATGACATGAGGCATAACATGTTTCAAGGACCAAATTATAAATGACAAAAAGGAGTCTGGTCTGCTCTGCATGTAAACATTTTCCATAATACATTATTATATAATACACCGTCTCTTATGTAGACCTATGCAGTTTTATGTTTTCATAAAAAGATTTAAAGACTTACGTTTTTCAAAAAATTTAAACATTTTTATGGCACTGTTACTTAAAACTAATCTTTGCGGATATGTTTTTGTATTACAATAGCTTGAATTTTGGTCGTTGATTAGCTGTTATTTAAAGATTAATGCAGACTCAAAAATAGTGCTTAAATGAGGGTTAACTGTCTTATTATTAATATGCATATGAGTGATTTTGGTTAAAATTTTGTTTTATTTATTTATTTATGTAGATCCCTACTGGGCTCTTCTAGTGCAGTGATACCCAGCAATTACGTATTGTTTTTATTCTGTTTCATACTTTAAGCGTGAACAACATATCATGGCAAAACCCTGCACTTAATAACCCTGGACAGTCAGGACGAAAGCACATCAAGATTTGTTAGGGCAATTAAACACTCTTAATGTAATCATCCCCATCGAATTAGCAGAGCTTTGATAATTGTTATTAATGAATCATCTCATTCGCTCAAGCACTCTCATTTCCACAATAACTGTAAGGTAGACTCCCGATGACCTCTCAGGTGTGAGGAACAACAATATTTAATGCTTATTCCTTTGCTTTAATGCTTATTTCTCTTCTTTGACACATCTTCCCTAAAAGTTCATACAGTAGTACTATTTACAATAATAATAAGTCAAAACTATACAAATAGAGATATGGGAGTTAGAATAGAAAGGTTTTAACAGCTCAAAGCATTTTATTTTAAAGGGTTTCCAAAGTAGCCACAATGGAATGCGTTGTAAGCAGTATTGAAGTTTGTACATGAGCTGCATTTCATTGACAAACATTTATTTATTAAACAAATATTTCGTAAAGAAATATGTAGGCACAATTTGTCAGCAAAACAAACTTTGAATAACAAGTAGGCCCATGCTAAAAACCATTGTTTTGTCTGTTCCAAAACAAAACGTTGGCTAATTGCCACCTCGTAAAATAGTTAAGAATTCCCATGAGATTAGGTTGTCTGGTCTGTATAAAAGCTGAAATTGCACAGACACAGTAGTGCATCTCTTTATGCCAATGAGGTGTTTAGATGTTCAACAATTCTTTGAAACAAGGTTACACTTAAACTTGTGCCTAGACCCAGTGGACTCATGGACAAATGAAGTAAAGTGCAACAGTGTATTGTGAGGATCTAAAAAAATGCACGGAGAGCCTGGGAGGCCTGGCGGAGACATAGGCTTATAGTACAAGCTCAACGCGGAAACAATTTATCATGTGTGAGTGGCTGTCTGCTCACAAGACAACAACAATGTTCCAAATCTCTCCCTCAGGCGGGACACACATCCAGCAAATCCTGCATGTGGCCCCTTCCTATATCTCTCTCTCACACACACACACACACACACAGGTGGTTAACATGCTATCAAACACGTCTGATGATATGCCATGAATCATGATGGGAATACACCATAAAAAGCCAGTTTTACATTTTCTGGAACCAAATAACTGAGCCTTTTCACTGCTAATTTTTCATACACGGAACATTAATAACCCATTCACTTCGCTTTTCTCGTTCTGAATGCGGGATGGGAAAACCAAAATCGCAACCTCGTTTCGAAAGCAAACTCGGGATTGACAAGCTTTTTCATTTAGTGTTGGGAAATGTAGTCATCGTTTAGTCATCTTCAATTTAACCGTTTGTCCTCTGAGTGGCAAATTTCCTTAAAATGAGCCAAAGCAGGCAACGCCTACTGCAATGAAATGGAAAATGTGCAGTTTATTTCATACTGCTGTGTTTGGGATTGGGAAATGAAAGAAACACATAAGCAAACAAAGAGCTGGTGTGTGTTTCATGATGGGGTGTCTGGTGGCCATCATGCAGCTCTTCAGAATTAAAAGTGACATGTTACTCAGGGGCTCCCTGCTACAGAACACTGTTGAACGTGGCAGGAGAGACTTGGCTTGGATCATTGAATTATTGTGTAGGGTTACAAAACCTCTGATTGAGGGAAGCCGAGTGTGTTGAATCGCACTCTTTGGAGTCTCATTTTATGAATACGCGAGTCTGCATTTAGCAGTGTATTATTAAGTCTATGTATAAGTCTATATAAGTATACTAGATGATGTAATAGTTCCTCTAATCTGATATGTTCCTGTTGGCTTTGTTTGGAAGAATATGTGTTAGGGGAGCCAAATGTGTGTGTCTGAAATGTAAGATTGTGTCACAGAAGAATATTTTATCAGAACATACTTCCATGAGGATGTCCATGATGTATTTACATCAGCTTCAGTACACCAGAAGAGAAAGGAGGAAATATTCTTAGCTTTCGTTTGATTTTGAATTGCTCATCTCTATAGTCAAAGTACTCAATAAAGTGAAGGGAGAGTAGCAGATTAGGGTGGGCAGTTTTGTTATGAGATAGGAGAGTTTATAAGGAAACTTCTGCCCTGAGAGCCATTTGCCGCAAGGGAATTTGATGAGCGTAAGGGAAATCTATTGACGTAGAGCAAAAAAAAGAGATATTAACCTGAGAACGGGAAAAAAAAAATGTGGAGAAAAAAAAATTAAACAACAACAAGAAGCCGGGGCGATATGGACCTTATTCCATTAATATCAACGAAGGGATTATCCATTATAGGACCCTGTGAGAATTATAGCAGGTCACAGCATATGGGATCTTCTGGCAAAGGGGGCCAAACAACTGATGGATGAAATAAGGGAAACGAGAAAACAGTGAGCAGGATGTTGCTTGAAACATGCATGAGGGGTGATTTTTGTTTTGTATTTTGGATGGCCCACTCTGTAGCCATGAGAACTGGAGCATGCAGTCTCTTTGTTCTTCATCCAAAATGCAAAATGCTATTCATTGATGCGCATCTATTCATATCTGTGATTTTTATCTGTCCCAAAGCGCTAAAATCTTTAACCTTTTTTATGCCATTGACTCCTTAGTAAATAAAAAAAGAGAATCCTTACATGTTGTACACAATAAAACCATGATAACATAATAAAAAGCATGATTTAAAAAAAAAAAAAAGGAGTTATCTCATTCTGGAACCAAACTCTTCATATATATATATATATATAAATATATATATATACTTTGGAATCATCCTAACTTACAGAATTATACACTTTCATTTTCATTTTAAAGGACCTGTGTATGAAATTTAGCAGCATCTAGCAGCAAGGTTGCAAATTGCAACCAATGGCTCACTCCACCCCTGCCTTTCAAACCACTATGGTGGCTGACACAGAACTAAGATGTCGTAGGAGGAGATAACATAGTTTTTGCGAAACGCACTCTGTAGAGAAGTTTGTCTGTCTAGGGCTACTGTAGAAACATGGTAAATTCCATGTAAGGGGACCTGCGGTGTGTAGATAGAAATAGCTCATTCTTAGGTAATTAAAACGTACCGCTTCATTATGTATGAGGTCTTTATACACATCTGAAGACATAGTTATGAATATTATGTTGCATTTCTGTTAATAGATACTTAAAAAAATGTACCTTTCAGTACTTCATTATAATGTAGGAGGGACAATAAAACATTTAGCTGAATTCAATTTTCTAACTTAAATAAATTTTTTCAAGTTGAAATTAATGATATTGCACCTTTTATCCTTACTTTCATATAAAAGTCAGATTGATTAACAATTGGTGAATACGTTAATATAAATATTGTAGTATTAAAATTCCCTGATGCAATCCAGCATGTTTTCAAATTTCAAGCATGGCCTCTGTTTCTAGATTTGTGGACAGGTGGTATATCCGCAGGAGAAGGAAAAGGAAAAGATTTGCTGGCGTTCTTGTTTTGTTCAAACACGAACGAGGCTGATAATTTCCCTCCCACAAAGCTGACGAACAGCCCCTATGATCAGCAGCTCTGAGAAAAAGCAGGAATCCACGGTCCAAGCATGCAGCCCAGAGCCTTTCGCTCTCCGCACTTGAAAACCCGGCCTCCGTGTTTGCGGGCGGCATCTGGATTCATTTAGGTGAAGGGGTCCCCTTCATCCTCTCAGGTTGCAGGTCTGAGTGTGGGCTCTTGTTTTTTGAAATGGCTAAAGCCTGCTTGCCTGGACCTTCTCAAACTGCCCCAGCGCATCCGCCCGTCCCTCTGGAGGGGCAATTTTGGCCCATCCCGAATGCCCCAAAGCATGTTTAGTGTAGTCCCTCATTTGAACTGAAAGATGTTAAACAGATTCATTCAGGAGCTTTGGAAATAGAAATGGGTGGGTTCAGGTGACCGAAGTGTATGGCTATATGTATACAAGTGTAAATGTCGGGGAAGTGGGCAATGAAATGTATAGTGAACAGCATCACTTGTGATTTCCCATCCCCCCTCATCACTCCATCCCAAAGGTTTGTAAACAGTTCAGTCAGGCTTTACTCAGCTCCGGGTTTTAAAAAAATGATCTCGCTGGAAAGAATAACTGCTCGCTGGATTTGTTCATATTCTGTCACTGGACTACTGTCAGAGCTGTTTATTGTTTTGCGCAATGAATGGAACCAGGCTTGCTGAGTTAGTTGGTGAAATGTTGTTCAAACAGATTTACCTTAGTGTAAGCAAAGAGTCTGTCAAGGCCCATAACGCTCAATCTGTTTTTATCAGGGGAATTCTATTTACCTCACCATGTATACCTGATTGCCGTCTAATTTAGTTTGACATCTTTCCAAAATGAACATAAAAGAAACATTATAAAGAGAAACAGAATACAATATGTCATACTACTCAGATATCAGAACTTTTGAAAGTTGATAAACATTTCTACAAGGTAAACTATCTCTGTGCATTTGGATGTGCCTAAACGTTTAAATTACCAACATGTAAGCTGGCCAGCAACACACCACATATTCGAAATATATTTAGTGCCTTTTTGTAATAGTCATTGTAATATTATCGTCATCCAAATAAAGCAAATAAACCTCTGACAATTCTTTCAAATTTAACCAGTCTCACTATGTAGCAATTTTACAAAAAAGGACAAGATAAGAATCAGAAATATGAAAGGGGTGAAAAAATCAGGGAGAAATTAAATGATGTCAATCATCCTCATCAGCACTTAAAAGACTATAATTAAACTGTCAACATCTCAAATAGACACAACTTTGTAAACCACATCTCCGTGCCTCTGTTACTTTAAACAGAAGGTATTTAACCTCAGAGACCTCTGCAGTCCCCAGCCGCTGACCATTATTAGAGACACTCCAATGGTAAAGAGCGACAAAGTGGTTCAATCATTTGTTTATAAGTAGTTCTATTTTTAAAACTCTCGGTTTAGACAACTGAAAATAGGGGTATTTTGCTCCAAGATGTCTGTCTACGCTTTTAGTCTTTTCCTTCATGTGTTTGTCCCAGGAGAGGCAGAATTTGACCCTGGGCAAGACATGTCAAAGGTCTTTTGGTCCGGCAACAAATCCAACAACTGGGGAGTTGAAGCACAGATATGTTTTCATCATCATTCTGTCTATGCCAATACATTAGTGCACTTTCATGTTCTATTATTAATTTCATATATTTTTTGTAGTTTTCATTGTTTAGAGGGGAAACCACAAAACTCTCAATAAGAACAAAAACAAGATATAACTCATTTTTTGATTTAAATATGTCGAAATGTTAACAGAATACATCACTACAAAAGTGACTTGAGATATGTTTCAAAATAATGCAGAGAGCAGGTGCCAAGGATATCTGGAGGAAGAGAATATCCCCTGTGATGCCCATCTCCGTGATGGAGAAAGCCTGCTGTGAAAATACTGTGAATTTTGAGCACAAAATGCATTTTTCTGAAGGCCATCTACTGTTGAAGACTTTCTTCTCCTTTCAAAATAGCTTTTATGCAAAAATAACTTGCTTGCTTAAGCAAGTACACCCAAATAGTTTAATCCAAAGAGAAAAGATGAGAATAACCCCATGTTTACTCAACACTTATGTTACTTTGTTAGGCCTACTTGTGATTTTGTGTTAAAACACGTTTCAAAAGTGTAACATCGGCTAGTTAATTTTATTGTTGAATCACACCACATTATTGGCAATAATCATGATGGTCAAATATAGGTTACAACTTGTTTTGGGGAACAAATAAAAGTGGGGCTTTCGTCTTTCTCTGCAATTTGATTGGATGTATAAAAACAGCTGTTGCATTGAAATGGCACTGGCAGCAGACTGACAGTTGAAGGGGAGGAGTTAACGGATGCTCATACTTATGCTAACATACTTAATTTAAGATGGATATTTCACTGGACCATATTTCTGAACAAGATTCTCTACATTGTGTGCTTCCTTCTTTTAACTTCAAATATTTATTTTAGTCAGCTTTTATCACGTTGATGTAGGTCCAAGTGTTCGTTTTTTTAATAAGTTAGGTTTCAGTAAGATGTTATAATATGTTATAAATAGGAGTGTGGTAACATGATTTCTTCGTATTATAATTTAGTCGTCAGGGAATATGGGCAGGACCTTGATACCGCCCTCCACTTCATGCTCACTACTGCACAGACTGTTTCCAATGACGATTCCTCCTGCGCATGCACAGGCTCCAAACGGACGTCTTTGCGTAATTCATAACAATGGAAAGAAGCGGCGTCACGCTCTCCATCTTTTTTGGGTCTCCAATGAAGGGACTGTAGGTGTAGGGCAATACCTTTCTTACCTGATGTAAGCTGAATGTCTCATTACAGAAACCTGAGGATTATTGTTATGCTTAATTCAGGCCTATGCCTTATTCTTTTTAATAAGCAACATTCGTCTAGCTTTTGCATATTAGGTTTAAATGGTAGAAAATAAGTAATTTCAGTGATGTATCTCATTTGCTTTTTTTCTATGAAGATCAGTTTTATGTGATTAAGATTGGCTGTTTTTGATGGAACAGTTATTCAGCATGGCACATTGACAAAAGACATTGTATTTTAATGGCATTAGATTGAAAGATCGGGTTGGTCTTATACTGTGTTATGTTATAGGTACATCGTTAATTTACTATTTTCTGTTATATTAAGAATTAACCAGATTAATATGGAATTGTTGTCATTCATATTAAGTGTCACTGATGTAAAAACCTTCAAAAAAACACTCCAAAATATATCTGCTGGGATGCAGTGGCTGATTTTTATGATTTTGTAGCTATATCACCTCAGTTTATTTTCCTTTCGACGGTACGTCAGTGAGGAAAACAATGGAGTGCATTACATGTCCCCAGAGGATGTTGTGTCTAAATTTCTCCATGCACAAACAAACATAATAATGTCGTCCAATCAGGACACTGCTCTATTGGCAGGTGTTGCTCATTTATTACGTGTTAGCTTTGAACCTTAATCAGGTTATAGTTAAGTAAAAAATGAAAATGTCTTCGCAAACACTTCTAATGGCTTCTAACACTGCTGATTTTGTCACAACTAATTTGCTGTTTAAATAAAAGTCACCGACACACAGTGTGAATTTGTGTTTTTTTTTATTCGTTAATAATTCACGGCGTTTGTAAATTGCAGTTTACAGTTCAGATGATTTCTAAACAAAGTGTTTCCCTTTGAAATGGATGTGGATCTTGCGCTTTTAATCCTGCATTAGGATAAAGGGTCAGACATCTTAACACGCAGCGCTCCGCTCAGGTGCTGCTCCATTCAGGCAGCGCGGCTCAACCCCTTTTTGCATTAATATGTATGTTTTTAATGATACATAATGACGGCCAATGATACGCAAGCGTAAGTCCAAAAAGATTGTGCGTTGCCGTGGCAACCACCCGGGCCGCGTTCCTGGCGGAGTGCATGTGGTCATGCGGCACACATTATTAGGGCTGCCATACGCCGGGAGAGGTACACATGCACTGTAATTGCCTGTGCCATTCAGCTCTCCTGCTTTGTGCGACTTTGAGGATGGATAAATTGCTGCATCTCGGCTATTAACGGATAACTATTAGAGAATCATGGCTTGAGCTCTGCCTCTGAGTCATTTTTATTTGCGGGCCTTTGAGTAAAAATAAGGGGATTGTGTGAATTAATCAAGATTATGGAAATGGTTCATAGAGTATATTGGTAAGCATTGTGCTTTGGATTTGTTGATTTTTTGGTAGTTTTTTTTTTATTGCGACATTGTGTTCACCTAGTTGGTTCAATAAAGATCTGTATAAACATGAATGTTATAGGCTTGTTGTGGTGGCTATGCACAGAACCTTCATGCTTTCTGAATTATAAAATGTGGCCAATAAAGAAACATGAATTTTAAAGCCGCCACACAGTGGCTCACATTCAAAAAACTATGTGTGAAAAATGTTACATTATAAAAGGTGAATAAGTAGAGCTAAAACTGTGTCTGAATTGGTTTGTGTGGATTTCTTGGAATCCAATGTTTTCGGCGAACACAAAATGTTTTACAACTGAGGTGGGTTTTCATCTGATTGAGATGATTCACAGGTTATCTCTGTTTCATGAGATGGATACAAACAGCATGATGCATTTTCTACCTCCTCCTGAGCTGGAATAAATCAAGTGATATGGTGACATCCATCAGGCACTGAATCACTTCTCCTTTATTCACTCAGCCCTGTTTGAGCGGCATCCTGCCAACGGTTCTGAATCATTCATTCAGCACATGTAGACTTCCCTGCTGATTCAAACATTTCTCTCTCTCTCGTCCCCCCCTCTCCATTTTTGATGGAAAAACTCTTCAAGTGTGAAACTCTGCAGTCTCTTGGGGGTTAAAACTTTGTAAAGAGCCCATGCTGTGAAAATGGCAGTCTATGCCCATGTGGCTTCAGGCTGGTCTGAGGTATGCACTCAGGGAAAGCTAAACCAGCCCGTGTCCCGTCGCATCCGCGGCTGTCAGCGACAATGACAGGCCCAGAGCTTATTGAAGGTGCTCTCTCTTCACCTGTCACGGATAAAAGCTACTACGCTAAACCGCTGAAATAATAAGTCTGTAAATAGTGTTTCTGTTAAGGACAGTGTTTACCAGCACCTTTCTGTTTTAGAAAACACAGTTTAAACGTGCTTGGCATCCGCTGGGTGATATAGAGGCTTGTAAAGCGTTTGTGAGGATGTAAACCTTTTCAGGTGTTAATTGATGTTTACTAGATAATGAATACTACATTTAAAACACAAATATCACAAGACTACAGAATATCTGACATTTATCGATTTTATGAAATTGTGTTGTTTTTTACTGTAACAGCACTGGTTAGTATATTAAAGTGATAGTTCACCTAAAAATTAAAATTCTGTCATCATTTAATCAAATTTTAAACTGTACGGCTTTCTTTCTTCTGCAGAACACAAAATATGATATTTTGAAAAATGTTAGTAACCGACCCATTCACTTGCATTGGTTTTGTGTCCATACAATAGAAGTCAATGGCGTAGTTCAGTACCAACATTCTTCAAAATATCTTTATTTAATATCGCTTTCAACTGCTTAAAACATTTAAGTCATTTTCCGATCAAATGCATAAATATTTAGAGATTTTTACAATGACACATCATGTTTATATTAAGTTCCACCTGAATGTGTCATATTTTGACACAGTTTATCACATTTGGTAAAACATAAGGAGTGTAAACGTTTTTTGCATACTATACATTACCTTCTGGTCTTGCGCCATGTTAGTTGATGGTTGGAGGATGTTCTGCGTCACGTTTATTGCTTGAGATTGTTTTACGTGTCTACGACATCTCAAGGGGTTTTTGTGTTTGCGTGTCTGTGTAATTGTTCTCTTGTAGTCAAGGAACTGTTACTCAACCATCATAAGACTCATGTCTGGCGTGGAGCTGAGGAAACGACATCCATTCTGATTTCTATGTATGTTGATAGAAAGATGCTCCCAATGTCAGTTTCAGTGACACTGATCGCCATCAAGCCCTGATCTAAAGTGAAAGGCATGCCGTCTGATGATTACAAGACCATCCTTTCCTTTAAACGGTTTCTGGCGTCTGCATTTCTTTTCGTAAAAGCTGTATCATTTCTGTTTGCTTTTTGGTTTTAATCATAAATGCTCGGGCCCAGCAGATCGCCTTTGTAGCTCTCCACCCACTCTGAAACAACAGGCCGCCGTTCTCCAACCGTCAGCTTAGTTAATAAAACAATTACTCTTGACTCCACAATGTGCCTGATTTGGCATGCTGGAAACGCGCAAATCCTCTATTCCTTTGAATTTCATCAGTAACAAAATTAATTAGAGTGGCCACGAAAATGTAATCATTGCTCCCTGGAAATTGAAATAAATTAGAGATGCATGCTTTGGGACTGCTCATTAGCAGTGACCTCGAGTAATTGCTGTATCCATTTGTGAAATTCATAATGGAGTTGAGGCAACTTTGAACTGCGTTTAAATAAAGACTAGATTGCATGGTCCCCAGGGTTTCCTATGAATGCTGAAATTGCTTATTTGATGAGGTAGACATGTGGATGTGTGCGTTTGTTTGCGTGTTTATGTTTTTTGATGATGGCTTGGCAAATGTCATGCTCTCCATTATGATTGAAACTTTTAGTCATTTGCAGAAGTAGAGCTGTTCCCTTTATTGGTATCATTTTTTACCAGTTTACCTGATTATTTGTCAAACAGTGCTGCACATTTGTCCTGTAAAGAGAACAGACATTTAGGAAGTTGTCAAATAATCCTAAAATTGTTGTGTATGCTTATGAATGCTTCCCCATCTCTATCGGTTAAACATTCAGATGCATCTCATCTTTTTATACTGCAGTTTTCCAATTTTTGTAATGATAATACTAGAGTCATCAAAACCAGAAGTACTGGAATTATGCAGTGACTAAATCTAAATTGTTCTGTTTTAGCTTTTCAAAAAAGTTGCCCCCCAAAGCTGACTATTACAGCTCGGCACACTCTGGGCATTCTCTCAACCAAAATTATGTCCAAGTAAGATTCTTTTTTTTACTTTGAAAACAAGTACAATAAGCATTTGTTGGCATTAACTTGTTATTTATGCATAAAAATTTATTTCAAATGTAGTTTTTGTAGTTCAAGCATATGTATTTATTAGGGATGCACAAAAGGGATTTTTGTTACCAGTTTTAACAAAAAATTGTTGACCGATACCGATAAACCAGTCATGAGTAGCACAGCTATTTGTAGCAATAGCCAAAAATACATTGTATGGGTCAAAATCATATTTTTCTTCTTTTATGCCAAAATTATAGGATATTAAGGAAAGATTGTGTTTCATGAAGATATTATGCCATTTTCCTACCATAAATATATCAAAACTTTGAGCGGATGCAGCAAAATCGAAATCAAAAACTCACATATTTGTCTTGGCTCATTAGTTTGAACTTTTTTCATTAAAGTCATTATGAAATAAAAAATATATAAAATAATGCAGTGTTTATTATAATTGATTTAACTTATAATATTTGATTAAATAATGTGCGTAATTTTTTATTTCTGTGCCCTCATAACTTTCAATCAAAAACATGAACTTTACCTGCCCCTCCACACCAAGTTGATTGTCCAATATCTAGGCTTTGAACTATCCAATCGGTTTCCCAAAGATAAAATTAAGTCCCGCCCTAAAAAAATGTCTCATTCCAGAAGGCATGTCACTCAGAAATACATTATAAAATAAAATATAAAAAACACTAAATGAGCAAAACTTATATAGCAGTGTCACTAGTTATATCAGCTTCTTTCATATCATGTAGACGACAGCTGATGGTTTTAAATTGTTCCTAAATCGTCCGATAAATATTGGCGGCCAATACGGTAGATAATAGATTCTTAGTTTGAGAGATAAAAAGGTTAAAGGAGTAGTTCACTTCAAAATAAACCCCTAATTACTTTCCATTGTAGCAATAAAAACTACCATGGAAAGTCAATAGAGGCTTATTTTATATAAGATCAAGAGAAAGTGAATCCGTCATGTCATGTATATCTAAACTTTTGATTGGTATTGTGTTTCGTTTACTTATAAATCCTGTCATGATGTGGAAGCACAGTTCATTTCCTTCTGTAAAGTCACATTACTTGTTTCTTTTGTAATCACTTTGTCTACTGAATTCCAACCGTCCTGGAGGCCTTATTTGAAATGGCCCAATTTTCAGTAAGGTAATGACATTTGACAGTCAAATTGAAAGCACTTCAATCAAGATCGGGATCATTGAATAGCCTGTTATGTCAAATTGTTTTGTCATTCACTTAATCTCTGGGCCTAGAATTGAAGCCGGACTGTGTGTTTAGATGTTTTGTACATCATAATTTTAGGCTGATAATTACAGCTGAACAAATCACTCAAGTGTCAAGTGTTCACAATGAAAATAGGAGCTACCTTTTTTTGTTTGCCGAAGGGAAGCAGTAATCAGTTAGTGATACCCTCTCATCATACAATAATGTAATGCCAGGCTGGTGGAGTGAAGTGTCCACACTGTGTAGACTGTAAGTTTGTTTGTCTCCATTAGGTTGATCTCTTTTCGTGAGTCTGTGCTGTGTGCTCTGGATGCACTTTTGATGGTCGCCTTCTAGTTCTTTGACAAAAGAACGGAAATTATGTTTTCACTTGGTAGGTGTGGGGCCGTGCTCAAAGCTGTAATACAAATAAAAGCACATCACTTAAAATCTTGTATTAAAAGGTGTTGTGTTGCTCAGCAACTTTTATTGTATTGATGTTGTCACTGCTTTCTGAAAGCTATGAGTCACTTGAGGGCATGCATTACAGTGAATTCACCATAGTAAATGGGTTTAGGCACATAGCACCATCATGCATTGTGGTGAAATTATAGTACAGCATGGCCTCTAATGACTTGCTTTATTTTTTGTTTTTGTTTTGAGACAGGATTTAGTTTTTAGTCCACATTTAGTAGCATATTTTAATCAGGTATAATACTACAGACTCTTAATCAGGATTATTTAAAGGGATAGTTCACCCAAAAATTTAAATTCTGTCTACCATAGTAAAAAAAAGATATTGTTATATTTTTTGTTCCGTTGAACACAAAATTAGATATTTTGAAGAATTTAGGCAAGCAGTTCTGGGGCACCTTTGACTACCATTACAATTTTTCCTACTATGGTTGTCAATGATGTCCCAGAACTGAAAAAATGCTAATATTGTTCAAAATATATTCCCTTGTGTTAAGCAGATAAAAAAAATGTATAAGGCAACTTAGGGTGAGGATGAATTTTCATTTTTGGGTGAACTATCCCTTTAACCAAAATGATATACCAACAGGTTGCTTGCTGTGTTGTTTGATTCCAGTAGAATGCATGTGTACATATTTTTCATGTGTTAAATTCCCCTAATTGAGGTAATAATTTGCCTTTTGTAGGCGAGACCTGTCAGATCAGCTCATTTCGAATGCACATCACAAAGTGCCTAAGCGAAGAGAGAAAGACTTTCATCAACCTGATATAGTCAATAGGGAATAAGATCAGTGACTACGTGCATATATGCAAATAATCATATTCAAATTACTATGTTATTTAGTTGAGTTGTTTCTATGCCATTTAAAGGTTTCTTGGTAATTTCATCAATAGCATGTTTGTGCTAATCTGTTTCCCCCTCCTAGCAAAGGTATGAGTCGTTCTAACCAAGGCGATAAAGCATGTCTGAAATTAGGAAAAGATACAATGGTAGTCAAAAGTGCCCCAGAACTGGTTGCTTTCCAACATTCTTCAAAATATCTTCAGATCAAAGCAAATTTTCCTACTATGGTAGTCAATGGTGACCAAGAACTGTTTGGTTACAAGCATTCTTCCAAATATCGTTCTCACTGTTCATCAGAACAAAGAAATGTATACAGATTTGAGGGTGAGTAAATGAAGACCGAAATGTCACTTTTTGGGTGAACTGTTTTTAATGTGCCAAGCTGTTGTGTTACTCTGCAACATTTATAGTATTGTTGTGAAATTATGGTACTCTGGTCGTTCTAACCGTAAGCAACGAAACTGCAATGTTATCGGATAATTTTATCAGAATATTTTTAATTCAGCCAAACTGTCTGAATAGTTGAATAGTCCCAATTGGCGCATCACTACGCAGTGCAACAGACACTTTACAGTGTAGACAGCTCATTGAATCCAAAGCTATTTGCTTTTGACATGCTACAACGCATGCAGTGCCCGTCCCCAGTGTAGACAGAAAAACAGTATTTGTCCCACACCTGTTTTTCAACCGCTGTGATCACCTCAACATAAATAGCAAATAACTTCTGACTAAGATTATGACCATGTCAAAGTGACTTTATTGTGATGCACTACAGAAGCTGGAGAAATGAAATGCTGCTCTGTGTTAAAGCGAACAGGAGACTCCCGTTTATAACCCTCTTAATGTCATTAAAAGCATTAAAGGTCTCTTGCTGTTACATTAAACAGTCTTTTTTTCGCCCTTTAATAAACCCTGTCATTGCAAGTCATATTATGAAGGGTTATTTTTTTAAAGGTTTGCAGACTTTACGTTTTAATTAATAAATGACAAGGCTTTTTTCGGTTTTCCCCCTTCAACTTCAGTCAGGTGAATTCGAGGTCATAAATTTGTATCGTTAAGCTGCTGCCATGCGACTCTTAAGTGATGTAAAGAGAGAAGGTGTTGACAGGTTCATAAACACTGATAATTTAAAGATGGGTCTGGAGCGGCTCCGCAGCGGAACGCTGTTGTAATGCTGTATAAAAACGTCTGCAAAATGACGGCTTACTGTAATTTTGCTGCATCCAGAAATGAGAAAAACGTGTTAAAGCTGCCGTGGTCCATTAGGAATTCTTACCCAAAACATTCGACCTCATATTTCATCACAGTTGATGTCATCTTCATTCCAAGAAATTTTTTGCCGTTTGATGTAATGTCTGAATTGAAAGTTTAGTCGTACAGTCGAGGCCAAATGTCTGAGACTTTGGTATTGTTTATTGTAATTTAATGCAATTTGTTTTATTACAAGCTACATGTAATGGATTTGGAAAAAATCCAGATATTCTTTGTGTTTGCATTGCAAATCTCTGCAGATCTCGTTTCTTAATCGTGTCTTAATCCTGAAACAAAAGTGAAAGTAACCAGATATGGTGACCCATACCCGAAATGTGACCTCTGCATTTAACCCATCCAGAGAGTAGTTCACGCACAGCAAGTGGTGAACACACGTACACCCCGAGCACCCGGGGAGCAAGTAGGGGTAAGGTGCCTTGCTCAAGGGCACCTCAGTCGTTACCTGCCAGCCCTTAGAATCGAACTGGCAACCTTCTGGTCACGAGTCCGACTCTCTAACCATTAGGCCTTTGCTCAATGTGTCTAAATTACATTTTGTTCGGCCATTTCAGTGCCATAATGAAGATGTAACATTGCGTTGTTTTTCCTAATTAAATCATAAATCGTTCATCGACACTTACATTTCTAATGCCAGGTTTGACTGATTTCATAGGATGTGAAGGATGTTTTTGACCACACCACTTTATTTTGTCACAAAAAGGAAGAACAGCTGAACGGAGTTCACTCTCAATTTCTGCTGGTGGGTACGACTGCGTTCAGCACTACCTCAGTTCTCTCTGATCCACTTTGCCCCCTTCCCCCATCAAACCCCCCAAACACCTTCACTTTCATACTGTCCCCGTCACATACTTTCTTGCACCGCTGCAGCGCACAGATCAATATAATGTCTTGTTTGGTATATCTTGTGCCTGGTCTTGGCTAGATTGACACATGGCATTCTGGGAATCATTTCCCTCAGCACAATGAGACATATTGGCCTAGTTAGTCATTAATGAAACACTGGAGTTATATCCTATGCCACCATTTGTTTTTCATTATAGGTGACGCAACCACGGTACAGTTCAGCGATTCCCCAAAAACAGGTAAAGGTTCTCTCCTAAAGAAAGAATAGGCGCATTCCTTTTGTATTTGTGCTGTGCAGAACATATTTTCCAATATAATGTCTAGACCCAGGAGCGGGCAGTGGGGGTGTTTAGGGGTCGACCGTGCCAAGTTTGCATCTACGCTCGCTATATCTGAATGAGGTTTTTATAATAAACTTAACTTGGACCAGATGGGCTTTTGGGAACTGCGAGAAACAAACTGATATTGTGTTTGTGGCCAAGACAGAAATAATTTTGTTTTGGGAACTTGAAAACGATGAAAAAACACATTTCCTGGTTCATTTCATTTTCTTTGAATCGGGAGATTTTTACGGTTGTTTGGAGTCATTTTAAAACATGGTGAAAGTTATTGTAATTGTTAGATTTTATTTGCCGTGACATTGATACAATAAAATCCTGACATATTAGTTAGGTAGTATTTGTGCACTGCTGCATAGATTTTTGAATTGGCTTGGTTATTTTCATGTTATTTACTCAGTTATCCATTCAGTGGAGCTATGCAATGTGTTTGGTGACAGTTCTGCTATCTTGCCAAGACTATTTGCATTAAATAAATGTATTATATTTACATGCATTTGGCAGACGCTTTTATGCAAATCTGTTGCATTCATCTGCTACCACAATGTCTTTAAATTGGTTTACATTATATCTGTTTGCGTTAAAGACTCATTTTATGACTTGAAAATGAGTCAGCATTGATTCTGCAAATAATTTATTAAACCATTATATCTATATACATACATACACAAGCTCTACAGTTTAAACAATAATAAGATATTCCACTGGTATTTGTCCTCCATCCTGATTTTTCATACACTGTGTCAGGGCTTCATGTGTTTTGAATTAGGCGTTAATACAAAAGATTTGCAGAGACTCAAGCCCTCCATGACAGATGTGCAGCATTATACAAATTAACCATGTATGAGCAAGAAGCAACTGGTCAAGTTTTTCACATAAGCTTTCATACTAATTTAGTCTCAGTGAAACCCACAAATACTTGAAATTATTTCCCCCCTCCTTTGTGAATATATTCCAAGGCTGACTTCATTCTTTTGCATGTACTGTATATGTAGGTGGTCACATATCAACATTGTCACAAACCTGGCTCAGCTGTCAGAAATGGTGTTACAGACATAGCCAAAGGTCTAACATCCTGCAGTCTCTTTACCTCAACGTCATTGATGAGATCCTGAGAAGACTTTTCCGTTTTTTAGCAGGCTTTTCACAGTTTAAATGCTGGTTTAATGCCAGCTCTTGAATTGAAATAATTGACCCAAACAGAGGTGGCTCATCAAATGTTTTCATTGGAATCCAAAGACAATTAAAGGCACAATAAATGCCACGGCGGTTTCAATATTGGCGTTCAGAGTTTCTGTTCCTCTCCTCCCTAAATAAAAACCATGCTTTGAAAGGCTCACAGTTGTTGTAATTTAAGGTTTTAAGAGACTAACTGTAAACTGTACGGTTCAGAGCCACAATTATTATGCAATTCCACGTGCTTGTGGCTACTGCAGCAGCACAATGCAATGCAACAATCTACAGCCAGCTATTATTTGACTTGACCCTGCTTGCTGTTTTATTTATTTGAAATGCTACTGGCGTTTCCTTCTTGTTTACAATGTTGTTTGTGGATTTGTGAAAGATGAGAGCACGTCAACATGTAGCCTATCAGATAAAAAATTGTAAAGTCAGCGTGTATTACCAATGAATGTTTTCAAAGGCAAAGTTGATACTAATATACAAATACGCTTATTGGTAGGCCTATGAGAAACAGGTTAATAATAGTGAAATCCCGGTAACACTCTGAAACAGTTTTATTGCTGTTTTTTGTGGGAACCGTGACATTTCTATAGTATCAGAAATGAGCATGAATTCTGACATTCAAAGCTTTGACATTTTCTCTGATAGGCTTTTTAGCGCTATAGGAATAGACGTCCGTTCGCGCAGAAGACCTGTATTTTCAGTATTTTGGGACCTGTGGTTCAATTATGGGGGAGGAAGGGGAAAGAGAGAGAAGGGATTTAGAAAAACATGAACACATATGAAGTTCAGACAATGCGATTTAAACCGAAATAAGTAAATATTATTATAATAATAGGATTACTTCAAATCAGTCAGTGTTCCTTTAAAATGAACAAAATGAATACATAAATCTAGTAGGCCTAACCATGTTATTTCTTTTGAAGGATTTTGTTGTTGTAGGCTACCACGGTGTACACATGAATGGTTAAAGTCCCTGTGAACCGGAAGTAAAATGGTGGGCGTGGCTTTCATCTTTGTCTGAGATTTGATGTATAAAAACAGCCGTTGCATTTTGATATGGCACCTTGCGGCAGACTGACAGTTGAAGGGGAGGAGTTAACGGATGCTCCGCCCAAGCCGTCTAACATACCTCGTTTAAGATGGATAGTCATTACAGGAAGGAAGTGCATTTTCAGATTTAACTAAAGATTTTGAGGGCACACAAATAAAAAAAAGAGAACGACCCACATTGATAAATTATTGACAATAAACGCTGCAACATTTCATGAAAAAATAGGCATTGTAATTTTTTATTTCACTGGGACTTTGAACTACGGTTTATATATTAAGACAACCGTAAATTTCTGGTTGCTACTGTTTACTGTAAGCCTACACTTTCTGTAGTAAAATAATCATTAATTTTAGTAAGAACTCACCAATATAATTTTCATTCATGTTTATTAGACCCTTCATCGCGTTTTTTCCATCAATATTAGATTTTAATAGCCTATTTTGTATTTTACTCTAATATTATTCTTACACTAACAGAAATGTTCATCCATATTTTTCTTTAAATTAAGATTTATTTTTTATGAGCTGTAGATTTGAACTGTACATTTTTTAAGACAATTTTATTTTGATATCCCCATCTGTAAGTCGCTTTGGATAAAAGCGCCTGCCAAATGACTAAATGTTAATGTAAATGTAAATATTTAAGTAAAGCTGGCTTTTACTTTTAAATTAATACTGTTTGTTTATCCTTTGGATTCAAGGCCAGCTGTACAACATGCATCTATCTTGTTTTATGTTATAAAATTGAGAAACTGAGTGACATGTTGCAAGAAATGCAGCTGGGTCATGCCAGACAAGCGCTTTGTGCCAAGACAAGGCCAGGACAGGTACCATCAGCGCTCTGGACTGTAGGGACATTATTGTTGCCACCAGACCTCATGCTCCAACCCACATTTGTGGAAGAATGACTAGCTGATGTGAGTCTGTTTGTTTCAAGTCGTTTTCCATTTAGTGGTAGAAGGCAGGTTTTTGCAGCTGTGACAGGCAGTTTTCAGTCTTTTGTTTCACGGTTCACTTTATGTATGTCAAGCACAAAAACGACTGGGATATATTTGCTTGCAAGGTGTTTGCTGTGTGTATCCGTCTGTGCTTATTTGTATGAAGAGCAGTCTGTTTTATAAACACTCCATGAAGTCTGTCATTTCCCCCACGGTTTGTGTCTCATAAACCTTGGTATTCTGCAAGTTGTTTGTAAACAAACCATTTCAGGACCATTAGACACAAATTAAAGACAACGCTTGTCAAAGCCAGTCTATACACGCGCTTTTTTTATTGATATGCTTCGCAAAACAAAACGGGAGGAATAAATATTTTTCCTTTCTTTGGAGATGTTGGGACTTTTTTTTGGTCGGGACAGTATTTACAACTCAACAGGTTTATGCCGGGATTTTACAAATTAAATCTTAGTTCAGCAAACTCAGAGGTCTGAATTTGGCTTCAGGTACACATCATTTCAGCAAAGCACACAGCGCCATCTAGTGAGAGACGAGACAGTCTCCCCTTTTCTTTCCCAACCCCCTTCACTGGCCTGAAAACAATACTTCTGAACAAATGAAAAATGAAAAATGTTTAAAAAATGTTCATTTTGCAGAATATAAACCATATCTGTGGTTTTTATTGTCGTTTTCTTGTTTTCCTGTACCTTAGGAATGGAGGTGAGGAAGTTATCACACAGTGCACGATTCTATCAGATGCTATTTAAAGATTTACCTCATGTTAGTTTTCCTTTTTATATGTCTCTCTCCTCATAAAACAGCTTAATTAAAACAGCCCTCGAGCTTGAAAGGCTCTGAAATTACTAGTGTGTCTCTCTGTGAAACACATGTATTTATTTAGCGCTCTGTGGGGTGGAAGTGCTAAAGATGTCGCCGTACTGAGGCTTGATTAATGTTTGGCACTCCATTGAATTTTCAGCTATTTATCACCTATGTCCCTCATAAAAGGATTTCTTCCTACAAATGTCTGTGTGTACATCTGCCAGTTTTGCTGGCAGCCGGTGGCAATACGTCACATCAGGTCAGCTTTTCCTACTTTAATGGCTTCAACTCGCTTCTAAACAACATGGAGCTCATTAGGAAGATCTACACCACCCTGGCAGGCAACCGCAGATATGTGGAAGTAACTAAAGGTTAGTTGTGTTTTTTATCTTGTTTTGTTTTGACTTTATCCTTCCTCCCTTGATTAGGCAGACTGGATGTGACCCAACAGACACAAAAAATCTTACCCACAATGCTTCGCTGGCAATGATATCTGTGCTTCTGGACGAAGTACTAAAATACACTGAAAAAAGGTGTAAATAGCAACAATCTTATAGTGCATACTTGCTTGCAGCCAAATTTTAATCTTCCCCAAAGTTAAACTTAAACATTGCATTGAGTAAGTCATATTTAGCTCATCGATCAATGAACAACTTATAAAAGTTGTCAATTGCCCTCCAGGGATTGCATTTCTCAGACAACTCCCTCATAAAACCTGTGTAAACCCTTGGTCTTTGACTCACTGACCAATTGCTGACCTGTGAAACAGCTCTTAAAATCTGGAGCTCTGCCTCTTGGACACATACTTTTGCTGTACACACCCGGCCTGCGATGCTATCAGCCACGCGGGGACCGGGGCCAGGGGTGGAGAGGCTACATTTACCAACGTTGTTCCCACAGAGGCCGCGGGCCGCCATCAGGCTCCGCAGGGACCTGTGCGTGCGAATTTCCACGTCTACTTTTCTTGCTGACCCTCAGCTGATTGGTACCGTATGTTTTCAGCAATACGCCGAAGCGTGGTTTCATCATTGCTAAAGCTGCCGTTCGCCACCTGGAGAGCACGTCACTTGGCAAACAGGCCGCAGAGAGCAGTGTTCACAAATAGATCAACGGAAGTTAATACGGGTCTGGTCAGTATTGCATAAAATTCCCACCAGCATGATTTTAGATTTTCTTTTTCACTTTGCTACTTGAAAGGTAACCTAGTGTCAGTCCATTGACTTATGGCAGGTCATTTGGGCATTGGTGACATGTTCTTCAGACTTATCAGTAGCCAATGTTTGTTTTGTGAGTTGAAAAGACAGATGCCCTGCGTGATCTTTGATTGGAGCGTTCTTCACACTTCACAGCACGTTTAAGGCCGGGGTAAGCTGAGCTGGTCTTCGTTCAATGGGGCTCTGTGTAAGAACACTTGCTGCCTTTTTCAGGGTAGTCACTCTATACCAGTGCAGCGGGAATCCCACTGTTAACCGGCCTGTGTTTATCCTGTTCATTACCACTTTGCACTTAACCCACATAACCGCCTGATGTCCCGTACATGCCCTGACTCACAGAATTATTTACTACATAATTGCATAGGGATGACTTTATGTTCTGTAATAGAAAAGGGACTAAAGATGATTTACATAGTAGTTCTGAAATGTATGTGGACATTTAAGCCACACTAAAAGATGTCATAAGAAAACAACATGTACTGGAAAACTTTAAAGAACAAGGTTTTTTTTACTTGGATATTTCATGATGTTGTGTCTATATTTAAAGTGATGGTCTTCATACATCCACTAAAATGACCTTAGGATCTGGCCAACCGGATCTCACAGCAATTCCATTTCACGGCAATTCATGAAAGTCACAAAATGTATAATCTATTATAATATACTGTACATACAGCTTGTTTACAGACATGTACATATATTCTAAACTCATTGCAATTCCTGCGTATTTGACAAGGTGGCTAAGAAACGATAAAGTCCCACCCCTTACCCTAACGTCACGGGGGCAAAATCATACTAAAACGTAGGAATGAGATTGAACGAATTCATAAGAATTAGCCACCTCATAAAATATGTACGAATTCCTGTGAGAGTTAATATTTACATATGAGCAAATAAAATACATTGGATAAAAAGTCGTGCTGAGTGACACGAAAAAGTCTTACTGAGTGACACAAAGAAGTCGTACTGAGTGACACGACGAAAAGTGGAAATTCGTGTCCATGAACATGAAACAATAGCATATAAAGTTACGTCACAAATTCCTGTGAGACTTGTTGGCAATGCATATCTGTTTTACAATGTGGCTACGTCAGAATTCGTTAAAACTAACGTCAAGTTCCTAAAAACGTCACTGGACCAAAAGCAGTTTGTATTAAAAAGTGAAAACTAATTTATAGGCAGCTATATGAATTGGTCTCCTTGTAAAATTGTTACAAATTAGCATGAGAATGTGTCAAACATTTCAGTTAAGTCATTGCAACATTTAGTAATTAAGTAAAGTTAGTTCTGAAAAAAGGTTAGCATTATTTTGACAGTATCAGTTGGTTTGAATTTTTTTTTTACCTAATGCATGCAACCTTGCACAGGTACGTCTGTAAGAGATCTGGAAAACATGAGTGTAAAAACATCTGATAAACGTCTTAGAAAGGGTAGTTTTACGTCCATTCTAAATCATTAACATCTTACAGACATCTTCTAGATGTATATTTGACATCTGACTGACAGGAGACGTCTCGGAGACGTATTGCGGAAGAAATATGTCTTGCAGATGTAAATTCAGACATCAAATAGATGCCTCCTGTATCAGTGGTACATATGCAAATACTGTATATCCAAACTTTTGGGGATATACTCAATTATTACATCATACAAATTGCCAAATAGATTTTACTGTATTTCCTGTTCTGTATCTCGCTTTGCCAGAGGAGTACCTCATTGCCTCCCAGAGGTTTGGCCAGGTGACCCCCTCCCCATAGAAGTGGACATCCTGTTCCAGCTGTCTGACCTGTCTGATCCATGAGGGTGAGTCTCCATGGTAACAGTTCACTGCAGAGTCATGCTCTAAGAGCCTATCTCTCTATCAGAAGAAGGGTTTGAGGCTTAGCCATAACATACATCAGCACAGCAGCTCTGTTGCAGAGCCCTCAAACCACTTTCGCCTTCTAAAAACGACATTGTCTGACTTCTGTAATTATATGTGAAAAGTTTTCTGGTCTTTCTGTTCTGAATCTTGTTCTGGCAATTGCAGAGTTGATGATACATGACTCTTCCTATTATTGTACGGCACGAAGTTTTGAACACGGTCCAGCCTGTTCCAACTTTTTTAGCTTGTAGCGGGCACACATGTTTCCACGCATTCGCGACTGCTGCGTCGGTCTTACCCGAACGATAATGAGCATGGAAGTGTATTTACAAAATATCTGCTCTGAGCCATAAAGGAGCGTACTGTAATCATGTCCTGGTGACTTAAACCCAGCTTAACAAAACCAGAGACATCACATCAGCTTTTCTGAAGAGTCAGATACCATGACCTATGAACTGACTCATAGCTGTACAGGGTGGGGTCTCAAGTATCTCTGTAGTAATGCTTGATCAGTAATTGCTTCTTGGGCATTATTATTTCTTTGCAATGTGATACTGTAATTACCCAACTCGCTCTGAGTCAAGATGTTGGAGGTTATTTGTTTTGAAGCCACACCGCACCAATCTTCCTCAAACATCTTGTAGATGTTATGCTTTTAAAATGAAGACTTTAGAAAGTTGTGTTTTTGTTCCTTGCAGACGTGTTGGGTTAGAGAGGTGAGCTTTGGGAAAATATTTTTTTAGAAGAATTTTTGGTACAATGGCGGTACGTATTGACGCCAGTGTTCGGTTACCAGCATTCTTCAAAATATCTTCTTTTGTGTTCTGCAGAAGAAAGAAAGTCATACAGGTTTGCAATGACGAAGGGGAGTAAATGATGACAGAATCATCATTTTTGGGTGAACTGTGCCTTTAAGAAGATTTTAATGGCGTATGTAATTTTAAAGCCTGGTCTCCTTTCATTGCTAAACTTCTCTTTTGAGAAAATAAAAGAAAATAAATCATACAGGTTTGGATCTATACAAAGATGAGTAAATAATGAGCATTTCAGTTTTTTTACAGTGTATCTTTCCAGCCTCTCTAGACTTTTCCATCAGCTAACGCTGGGCTCATGCCTTTTCTTTAACCAAAGCTGCAAAAAAGGGAATATCCGTATCTGTCATCGACACAAAGATCACAAATATAAAAACTGTAAATGAAATGCAAACCCAGCGGTCGAGGAAAGTTATCACCCTCTGATGGTGCGATGAGGGGAAATGAAAACAGAAGCTTTTCACATACTCTACAGGGAAAAGACCGAGAGTGCGTCTGTGCCTTGATATTCTCTTTTTATTTTATCCGAAGTTCTGCCTTCAAACACATTGAGGGCTCAGTCATTCCTTCGTGCCGGCCATACGAAGCGGGGGCCCGGGACGGAGACGCCAGTCCCACCACAATGAGCTGCTTTGGGCTGTGGTCTGGCCTTATGGGCTGGTGGCCAGCTCTGCCTCGCATCCTCCCCCTCCCCCCAGCGCAGTTCATCACACACCCTTAACCCCTCCGTGAGCCTGTGGGGGGGCCTGGTGGAGTTTCGGCCGGCTCTTGACAGGTGGTCTCGTTCCAGGTCTCAGGAGTAGCGAGACGGGTATGCAGGGCAACTGTATCTCTGGCGGGGAATGCAGCGTGGAACGCTTGAATGGTTCTGGCTCTCTGTAACTGTGGGTTATGGCCGTGGCTGGAGAACTGATTGGACCAACTTGATTGTGGTTTCGGCTTGTCTCGACTAACACTACTACACTAAAAGTTCTCGTTATTCAGAGATATTGGATGAAATTAAATGCAACTGGTCTAATGATTATTTTTCTGTCCTCAAACCTCAAAAGTCACAACACTATAATGTTTTTCAAAATTCTTTACAATCAAACTAAGTTTACAACTCATTTCAACTTTATTTTACTAGTAGTGAGTTGTTGAAGTTATGTAAAACATTAAAAAGTTTTAAATAGTTTAAATGACTTGGCAACATTTTTTACAGTGTTAAGCTATGACTTTTCGCTCCATTGACTTCAATTCATACGCATGCGATACGTCATGGTCGCATTGTGCTGTTCCGCGTCCGCTGTAGCCACGGTGTAACATTACCTGTCAAAAGTGTGAACTACTTTCTCCTAATTATTAAATAATATATTTTTTTAAAATAATAGTATACCGGAAATATTAAGTTATGCAGTGGCCAAATCCCAACTTGGTCAAATCCAATTCATGTCAGGTCTTCCTTATTCCTCATTTCAAAAAGCAAATAGAATAAAATAAAATAAATAGAAAACACATTACTGCTTTTGTAGGTTTTTGTAAATAGAAACCATATATATCTGCACTGACAGTACACAAAGCTCCATAATGCCCATCTTCTGTAGAATGCTATTCCATTCAATTTGATTTAAATTGATATTCCATTCAATTTGATGTAATTTATTACAGTACTTTTCACAAATTTACACTTACATTTTAGAACAAACCGTATAGAAAAAATATAGAAATAAGGAATAAAGAAAAATAGAAAAACAGGAAAATTAGGAAATATTTCAAACCTTATATAAGATGTAAATTAGCGATAAAGTCTGTTTAAATAATTGTCTGTACATTTTATTAAACGTATACATTTATTATTTATAGAATTTTAAATAAATTCATCAGCTTTAAAATAATTGAATTACATTAATATTTTTGGTAATTTTTCTTGCCTACATATATAGTTTTTGCCAGACAGTAAAGTGCAGAGAGGGAGAGAAAATGATGGGATGAGAGAGAAGTGTAAAGGAGGCGGGAAAAGACCATGAGCTGGGATTCGAACTCGGGTCGCCCGCAGCGCTTTTTACAGTCCACTGGTTCACTGGTGCCCGATAGTGAACGAAAAACGGTACTAGTTATTAGTAATATAAAAAGAAAAACTGGAAATTTCATATTCTTTATATGTTCTATATACATGGTACATTGTGCCCTGTTTTTTTTTGTAGAGAGGACAGGAAGCGAAGTGGGAGAGAGAAGGGGGTGGGGCCAGAAAAGGACATCGAGCTGGGACTCGAACTCAAGTTGGTCTAAGCGCAGCTGCACTATACGTCTGGAGCACTATCCACACGGCCACAGGCCCCGACAGACTTTTTTTTACAGCGTAACTTTTCTATTTAATTTTGTAAATTGTCTGTAGGATTGATAAGATTGTCTTTTGATATTGTTATTCAAGAAAATAAATGTTCAGTCCACAAAGTCTGCGTACAGGTTCACCCTTGGCTCTCTGGCTGGAGGTGAGTGAGTCACAGATGTTTGTGCCCCACCCCTTTACCTGAGCACACACCCACCACCAGTCCTGCCTCCCCACGAGAGATTGCGGGGAGAGGCAAAAAGAAAAACAAAGCACGTCCCGTTGGCCTCTTACAGGGCTAGTTCTCTCATTTAAAGAGGAGGTTACGTACCACAGGAACCTCCTGGGTGGATCCTTTTGTACCTGTGCGTGATCAGAGGTGCATGTGTGTTGGTGTGTGTGTACGTAAGGAGGTGGTGCTTGGTCTCATGTTTGGCTCCAGACTGGCTCTCTGAAGGAGACAGAGTAATAAGGAGGTAGAGCAAGTCGAGTCACTCTTTAATTATGTCTGTCGGTGCAGTATCCCTTTGGTGTCCACCCCAAAGTTGTCAGATAAGTATTGACTGATGTGCTCTCCAGAAACATCTTGATGTTTTCCCTTCACTCGTTTTTTTGTTGTTGTTTGATGTGTCCTTCATCTCAGCCCCTTCCTGGTATACTTCTTATTTAACATCCTTGCTGTTCCTCACATTTTTCAAACAATTCCACCTTGACACCCTCCTGACAGCCACAGGCGCCACCGCCACGTACCCGCATGCAGAACCAGCGCTCCTCGGGTTCCTTCGTGAACAACTTTGAGTGCTTCAAGAAGGTCGTACGCTACGAGGGCTTCTTCGGCCTCTACCGAGGTCAGCGCCCACACTCCGAAAAAAAGCGTTTTCACATGAGCCAGGGGCAGGTCATCTTCCTACTGACCTTACCTGCTTTGAAGAGATTAAGGCTACCTTTGCTGCTTCAGGGGACAATGTGCACAGCATGAAAGGGCACATACCAGCACAGGAACTTAACAATGAAGAGCATGAATGCTCTACGAAGTCAATGCCGCTCAGATAATGAGTATCTGCTCCACTTTTAGAGTTTTTAAAGCGTTCGGTGAGGTCACAGATTCAAATTATGATTGCAAGGTGCAATTGCCATGTGACCTCTATTGAAAACACTAACTACTGGTATTTGTCAATCATAGAGCCCACAAAAGAGAGGCTCAGATCTTCATCACCTGTGTGAGATTATAACCGGGGGATGGTATGGAAATCAGTGCGCGTATTAGCGGGACATATCTTTGCTTTGTGATCTTTGCAGTGGGCCGGGTAGTTATTGATAAGCGTATGAATAGGTTTTTTTTACTTTTCACACATATAGTAGTGGCCAAAAGTGATGTCTTTGGGGACACTATTTGCTTTAAAACCCCCTTAGCTTAGATTCTACTTGTGTTTTGTATGGTAGGAAATGGACAAAAAACTAATTTATATGGCAAAAGGCCATACCAGGGAATATGTGTTCATTCAAATATAAATATATATATATAATGCACAGAAAAATGGAAAGCATGAAGGAAATAAAGCAAACAATTGCATCTGTTCTTTATATTCATATATTAATTTATTTTGCATTAATATATTTTGCTGTCATATCTCTTGGCTATGTCTTTATAAACTTTTTTTGCCAAGTCTTCTTAAAGGGGAGGTATGATAGAATTTCACTTCTTTAAATTTAGTGAATTTAGCTAGTGAGTAGATTGGCTGTTTGAGCATAAACAACATCTGCCAAGTCTCAACGCTCAAAGTTCACAGAAAAGGAAGATATTTTCTTAACAGAAATAACTGGGTTAGTGAATCATGAATATCAAAATTTATATTGACCCTGCCCCCTGGAACACGGATAGGGTAATGGGAGGGACATCTCAACACACACTAGGCTGTAGACCAATCACAACAGACTGGCTCAGCTTGACCATTCAGAGCGTTTATGAAGGAGGGACTTCATAGAAACAGGCAACATTTTTTGAAAATCTACACGTGAACACTATTGTAAAGCACATCATAAACACAACAAAGACTTATAGAAAAACAGGCAAAATAGTACCCCTTCTAAATTCTTCTTAAAGCTGAGCTTCAGCCTATCCTCCAATGGCACATGCAACATTTTGAATGCATCTTAAGGAAAATATGTGAATAAAGAGCAAATATGTAAATTGTCTTATACTGTACAATAAAACCTTTAAAGACTAACAGAAAGTAGCAACAATAAACATTTAGTTTAGTGACTTTCCAAAGGAATAAAAACACAGACATCGGTACTAGCCAACAGCCGATGATGTCACCAACCTGGCAACCACAAAGAAACAAGCAGGGTACGAGAACAATAACTGTTTACCGGAGCTGCGACAGATGATTAAGTCTGAAAAATGAACAGTGTTTTCTATTTCTGCTTGCTCTGTAGACAATATACACAAGATAAACACACATCTGCTCCTTAAGCCACGCATGCAGGGACTGTTTGTATTCGTCTTGCTGTGTGGCCTATTTAGACTCAAAGACCCACATTACTATGCTTGTTTGTTACTGTGGGGGGAGGGTCGTCACATCTAAATCAGATTATTCTGTTTATTTTTGATCTAAAACAGAAATCTGCGTTGTAATTGAAAGATGTGTAAACTTTGGTTAAGCCTCTTTTTAAGAGGAAAAAGAGTTTGTAGTTTCCAATATTTAGACGTTCCACATCAATAGTGTTCATAAGCGTGTGGATGCAGGCAGCTCTGCAGCTTTTATATGGAGGAAAGTCGAGCTTCCATCGCCCCCTGTCTTTTTTAATCAACTTGTTTTCTAATTATAGGCCCGGTACCGCAGCTTCTGGGCGTGGCTCCCGAGAAAGCCATAAAGCTTACAGTAAGTGCTCTGCCTTCACCACATCAGCCTGGCCTCTTTAAACCAAAGCCCTTAACTCCTCGCAAATACACCCCGTCTGACTTCAGTGGCTCTGCATACCTCCTCGACAAAGACGTGAATCTCTTTTCTCTTTGATCTAATGAAAGCGGTGTACATTCTTGCATTCTGAAGTTGACATGTGTCAACTAAAAAATCGTTTTTCTGTTTAACATGACTCAATCACAGAAAATGGATTCACACGTTTGATTCAAGTTTTCCAAACATGCAATGTACAAAGAATCAGGTTAACCCAACAAGATATACTTGTTATACAACTTGTTTGAGTCACTTTTGAGTCATTTCCATTCTAGTAGCCAATCAAAAAAATACTTTTTGGTACTCTTCACTTTATATTTAACAATTGATTTTTTATTTAGCGCTATTGCATCAGTTTACGATGTCATCATGTTGAGCTAACTTGGCTTAACTTGTTTTTAACAATGCTCAATGACACAAGGTCAAAATGACCAGTTAAATGCCTTCAGATCAAATATTATATAAGTCTCACATTTCCTGCTGAAGAAAACAAAAGAACCCCACCCTTAACACAATAGAAACCAGATTTATTGGTTATAATGGGAGATGTACTGTTTAGGTTTTAATGGAAATTATAATTGAGACTACTGGTAGGCCTATGTGATGAATTCTATTGTTGGGATGTTGAAATAAAGTACAAAACACACTACATATTTTGTGATGGGTTCTGTTGTTTTCTCTACCTGCTGAAGTATAATCCGGCAGATCTGTGAGTGTTTATACTTCGATAAATGAACGTAAAAAATTACTTTTAGTAGTGTGTTTTAGGCATTATTCCAGTTGGATTTAACATCCCACCAATAGAATCCATCACATACCAGTAGACACCATTACAGTTTTCATTAAAACCGATACAAATCCCTTTAAAACCATTACTTCTCTAACTTCTTTAATGGTTCCTATTGTCTCTTCAGCAGGGTATAAAGGTTCCGAAAAAAACCTATAGAACCCAATAGAAACCATTACAAAAATTATATTGGTTTATTAAAATACCAGTATGAACCAATAGCTTTTTCCATTAAAACCATTACAAAATGCATTTCTCTACTGTGTTTTGGGCATTATTCCAGTAGAATTGAACATGCCACCAATAGATTCCATCACACACCAATAGAACCATTATAGTTCCATTAAAACCAATACAAATCCTTTTTTAAACCATTAAAACTTCTGCTTGGCTTAAAACTTCTTTAATGGTTTCTGTTGTTTTTTTCAACAGGGTATTTTGTCATGGTTTTAAAGGGAAAATGGTTCATAATGCTTTTTTAATGCAAACTATTAGAAGTTCTGTGTTGGTTTCTGCTGGGTTTCCGTTGTTTTTTTCAATAGGGTTAATTATTATTTTTATTAAAAATGAATAAACGCCACATTTAAACATTTAGGCATACTCTTATTATCAGTCTGAATATTGCTGAAATATTGTCCAGTAGATCTGTGAGTATCTATACTTTGATAAATTAACGTATAATCCATACATCACACCGTAACAGTGTGCTGAAAAAACCCAACAAAGGAGTTTAGTTTTGAATGTCAGGTTTGCTTTGAGGTTTAAGTCTGGCCCTGAGGGAACACTTCACTTCTTTTGTTAGATGATTGAAAAGACACTTCAGCCCCATCAGTATTTAAGAACATGGACAACAAACTTCTCTTCTGTCATCTTGCATCTTTATCATACAGTATTAATCAACCCTATGGCTGTTGGTTTTTAGGCTGTGCCCTACAAGCATGTGGAATGAATCGCCTGCTTATGTCATTAAAAAAAATCATTTGGAGACTGATGTTAATATATTGTTTTCATAGTGTCTTTCTTGTGTCAACTAAAGTGTGAAAGTGAATTCTAGAAAGTAGTAACCAGTTTGTGTGGTGTGAGTATGAGTATGAAGCGCTACGCATGGCTTGCTGGTATTTTTCAGATTGGAAGAGCTGTTTTTGCTTCAGTGGAACTGGATTCAGCTGAAGTATTTTATTGTGTTTACCAACTGTATAAAGAAGTTACAACTCCCACAATGCACAATTTCAAATATATCCCAACATTGCGAAGTGAGATGTTTTCAGTTGCATTTGTCAGTAAAAATATTTAAATTAAGAAAATGATGTGCATCACTTACTTAAAAATATAACTTTTATATTTAATATAAATAATTCTTATAATATAATATTTATAAGCAACGCATTTCCCCTAAAACGATCGCTGTAAGGCTTTCTACACATTTCTACATGTGTGGGTTTCCATTTGCAAGTGTCACAGACACGGAGATGATTGCATGTCTCGATTATAACGCCACGAGTGCATTTATCCCACAAGATCTCTTCGGCCCGCTCATGAAAGGAGATGGCTGGGGAAACATCAGGTAGGTTGCACATGAAGTCCGTTCAGAATGGCAGCCTGTGCCACAGAGATGTGTTTTTCCTCTTCTGATTCCCTTGACAGCTCCTTTCATCCCGGCCGAATCCCCGGTGTTTGGCCTGGCAGGATCCGCTCTCTTTCTCGCGCCTGCACACGCGCCACTCTCTCAAAGCTGTGTTTATTGACACTGCAGTCGCGGCGAATCAAATCTATTTATTTGCTTTGAGAGGAAAAAGACTAGAGTGCTGATTTGTGTTCCTGTCTGAAAGAAGAGGGTGCGAAAAGAGTAAAAATCACAGGAAACGAGAGCGGGGTTATGAAACCTTGCGGCGAATTTGAGTTTTTTTTTATTTTTCAGCACGTCTTCTCGCATTGCAGTTTCTGAAACGTGCCTTTGCAGAGAGTTGGTCGGTTCGGTAGGAACATCATGCTCCGCTGGCTGAGGAGTTGGCCGGATTCTTATCTGCTTGTTGCTGGCCTTCATTTGAGGGCTGGGTTACTCAAAATACTCGCTTAGCCAATGTAAAGTGCTGTGGAGTGGGAAAACCGTGGCACGCACACAGTGTTGCTTTGTTCGTTTTCAGGACAGGTTGTAAAGCTGAGTAATTTAGCCTGCCTAAAGTCTCCCAGTCTTTGTAATGGTTTGTTAGTTTATTGTGAAACTTTTATCGCAATGCTCCCCTTTGCTACGTGAAAACGCACCCGTGTAATCTCCATTTAAGAGCGCGGAACGCACAAACGACTGTAATGGAGGCTAGTGTTTGTGCGCTAAGCTATTGTTTTTAGAAAACCTGCAGTTTCTGTGTAAGCGTGCAATGCTGATGTAGAGGGTGTGCGAGAACTATTTGTTTTTCGGTTTGAGGTGGGGTTTAGTTGATGTCACAAACACACGCATACGCTACACCCGACAGCGCTCTGTGCCTCTGGGGATTACCTTGCCTTGTAATTATCACCGAATTATCAAGCCGGCACTGGCCGACAGAGCACACAAATCGCATTTCTTGCAGTCACGTTGCTTTCCCGCATGCCTTCCCACTCTTAGGCCATTGATGTATTGTCTCCAGACGATGTTCTCACTCGCTTGTTTGTACCTTTGAGTATCTTTAATAACCAATTAGTACCCAATTAATGCGTCTGAAAACTGCGTTGAAGCCATCGCCTTTGCCAAAACAAGTTTGAAGACATTTGCTCATGGGCCTGATGCCACAATTAACCATAAAAGATTACTTTCCAAATAAATGAGTCATAGCTCTATAGACCGTTTCATCGGACGCATGCACCTGGCCCGAAGTTAACTTCCTGTCTGTGTCTGTTGATCAGTATGGCTATTGGCTAATAATATAACTATTTATACTTTATTTTATTTATATTAATTTAAGTTCATATTTGATTGTATAATAATTGTATTGTACCATTTGTTAACTTGTATTTTATATACGTTTTTCATAATAAACAATTTGTTGAATGGGTCATGTAACTTCGCGCATTTAAGTTTAGCCAAGTAACGGTTCTTCTACTGGTCAAACAAAATAATACCGGCTAGACATACTTTTAACTTGCTAGCTAATGTAATTGACTTGTTTTTTCTTTTGCTTGTTATCATAAATAATCGACAGGGACTCTATTCTTTGTGGATGTGTACCGGAAGTTTGTTTGGGCCACAAAAGCGTGCATGCGCAGTAGCGTTTGTTTATGTTGTTGCTTTGTAAGCGTCTATATGCACGTCTGCGCTGTAATTTCCTCCGGACAGGAAGCGTGTCATTTCGTCGAGTGAGATGATAATGATCTTACTTTTGAAACACTGCAAATAATGGGATTTTTAAACGTGCACACTTATGAGATTGAGTGAGCATTCCGGTAAGCCGGGCGCACACTCGTATATTAATATCTCCGAAAGAATAGGGGAATAAAATCAACAGCAAACAAACAGTAAGGCCCTTATGTATTCAAACGCAGGGCTGAGGAAAGGGAAGAAATCCATGGAAACTGATTTCCATCTAATTACACTGGTCTGTTTTTCTGCGTGCAGTCTCAGTTACTAGGAGCAACAGGAAAGATAGGGCACGGAGGCGGCGAGTGGCCAACCTCTTTGGCGAGACACGTTTCAATGCTTCTGTTGCAGCCTCGGATGCCGTCACGTAAACGCCGGAGCGTTTTAAAGAGCTTGTAGGAACCTGTTCCAACCTGCTGATGCTTTTTCTCTGCTTTACAAGTACAAGGTTGGAGACACGAGGTTGCTTTCTGAGAATCCCTTGGGGGCCTGGAGACTGTGTGATGTTTCAGGCACCGCCTGTCCTGGCTAGAGATAACCACCTCCTACCTCTCCTCATATAAAAACTGACAATAGCAGATTTTTTCTCAGGGCCTAATGCGTTGAAGTCCTATAATGAGAATATCACATTATATATCCCCTCCATCTTTTCATTTTCGGTTTCTGAGACTGGGTTATATGTGTCTACTTATTCACAAATGTTACATCAGACTTACATTTACATGCGTGTATTTGGCAGACGCTTTTAGCCAAAGTTACATTCAACCTTGGAGTTGCTATGCATTACTAACTGAGCTACAGGATCACCTCGAATGTTTCGTACACTTTGCTTATCATTCCTCTAATCGAACAAATGTGATTGTTGGATCTTAGGTGATCTTCACTCAGCCCCTGGAGTTACCACAGGGCCACACGTCAGTGATCTCTCTGTCATCCGTGATCAATGTTTTATGGAGGTGTCACTCACATATGCTAATCGTTCCAATTAGCATACTAGCATGCTTAAAGTATGTAGGCCTACAGCACATGATAGTAAAGTGCATTCTTAAAATATCTTAGTGTTGGGACATACTACAAAAGTCAAGAGAATGTCATGAACTAATCTTCTTCTATATTGCATACTTGAAAATTAATTTAAAGAGCAATCTCTCACCTTTTTCACAATACTATGATTTTGCATGATCTAATCTTAACGTTGCACGAATATGAGCATTTGGATTTAGCTTTTTCTTTTGTTTATTTTAGAGTTGTACATCTTTATCACTAACTACAACCAGACAGAATCTGTTCTAAAACAAGCATTTGTTTTCTGATATAAAAGCTCTCATCAAATTCAAGATACACTCTGATCCTCATAAAACACTAAAGGTCCATCCTCAGCTCTCCAGCGCCTCCCACCTGTGACTTCACACCTTGCACTCTTTGCACCCTTCAACAATGCCAGCGAAACACACACACAGCATCAGGCCTCAATTCACCCCCTGCGGACCGCTGTAGCTGTCAGACCAGGTAGCAACAGCCTCTCAGAAGCATAAATGCACCGGTGCTCCCTGAGTGCTGTTTTTGTGTCCTATTTCCCATGAGGCTTAGCAGCACTGCAGGAGAACATCTCAGATTTGTTCGCTGCTGCTCAGAGCATCTGAGGAGGGATGCGGGGATGCATTCCTGAGGCTTTGAGCACGGGAGGTTGCGGGGAGCGAGTGTTTTGATGTAAACAACATTGTGGGGACTGCCATGATGCCGCTGGGTCATCATATCTCATCCAGCGGTGGTGCGCTCTGACATTTTATAGACAGTTGGAGAGAGATAGATGAGCCCCATGGTATGTGGAGTGCTACAGTAATTATATACAGAAACAGGCGAGTGTTCGGTGCTGTGCTAAAAAGTGTTGTTATTGTTGCCTTTATTTCAATTATTTTCTATTACTCGCTTTGCAAAAAGAAGTCGAATTTTGTCATCATTTACTCTGTATTCATGTAGACATACAATGGTGTGAATGGTGTGTAGGTATCATGAATCATCCAAATACAAATTCTGATGACAAATCATTCACAAATTCATTAAAATAATATCCATAATAATATAATGATTATATAATATATTTGTAATGTTCTGTTTTGTTGCATTGTGTGAGGAAGAGACCAATATGTACGTATTTATTAAAAGGGATAGTTCACCCAAAAATGAAATTCTGTCTTCATTTACTCACCCTCAACTTGTTCCAAACCTGTGTAAATGTAGTTGTTCTG
Source organism: Triplophysa siluroides (assembly GCA_006030095.1). Classification (NCBI taxonomy): domain Eukaryota; kingdom Metazoa; phylum Chordata; class Actinopteri; order Cypriniformes; family Nemacheilidae; genus Triplophysa; species Triplophysa siluroides. Next base: position 802,235 of record VCII01000193.1, read on the forward strand.
CTGAACGCAAAGAAAGATATTTGGAAGAATGTTGGTAACCAAACAGGTCTGGGTCTTCATACAGGAGGGAAAAACTATGGTAGTTAATGGTGCCCCAGAACTGTTTAGTTTCCCACATTCTGCAAAATATCTTCTTTTGTGTTTAAACAGAACAAAGATTGTAATACAGTTTTGGAACAACTTGAGGGTGAGTAAATGATGACAGAGTTTTTATTTTTGGGTGAACTGACCCCGCAGTTCATGTTTGTGTATATTCAGAGTTGATTTTCCCACAATGTTACTGCATATCTAAAGGTACTTTCACTGGGCTTATTTGTCATTTTTATCGCTTGACAGTCTGTGATCACCTCAGTTTGTGTATATTTAGTATAATGTTACATCAAATATTAATGATCCACACTTCAAGAACACTTCTAATGTCACTCAATAGATTACAGTAGAACTTGCTTCATTATCAGTAAATTTGACGGCAGGTCACAGAAAAAAAATGCGCTCCTGTCGTCTGGCCGAGGCAGGTAAGTCTCCAGGGCTCACCTGTCAGCCTGTCGTGGGAAAATAGTCTTTATTTTAGAGTCATGGTCGGGGGGGGTTTGGTTCGCCAGGGCACACAACAGCCTATGTGTGTGTAAGAATGTCGAATCCGGTGCCTCCCCTCCATCTGTGTCTCTCCTGAACCGCGCGGACAATGTGCTTTGAGCGCAGGAGACGCGCTGCAGCCTGCTTCTCTCAGACGGCCTGGCTCCTCAGGGTCCGGCCCAGGCACAGAGCTGTCTTTGTCAGCCTAATTACCCCGCCTCTCCCCTTCTGCCGCTGTAGGGTCTCCACCACCACCAATCCTTGTCCGTGTTCCAAAATGAAGAGCTGCGGCACACACACTTACACACGCTTGATCATATTCACGCACACACCTGTGAGCTGCGGCGTGGTGTTGTCGAGTTATCTTACTGTGGGCCAGCACATCCAGATGTTCTTCAACTTTCCTGATTGTACTGGCAGAATGTGAATGACGTTCTTTCTTCTGTGGAACACGAAAGATGTTGGATGTTGCGTGCAATGAAAGTAGGGCTGTCACGAGATTTTCACTACACGGTTATCGTGGCCAAAAGAATAAACAATAATGATATATTGCAATATGGAATAAAAAAAAAAATAATAAGTTATCATCATTAATATAGTTTACATTTTGGTCAATGAATCACTCTCAAAATAGAAATGTAAGGCAAAGAGAGAGTTAGTTAGACGGGTGCTGAATGATTATGATGATATTACAATAAAGAATTTAGAGAATATTGATAATCACGGTTATTTATATCACGTTATTATCAACACCGGTATGTTGTGACCCCCCTAAACAAAAGCAAATGTTGACTACAGCCTGATTCAAGTACTACATCATTTATTAGACCACCTGTCATAATAAAGAGAAAACACAAATATTTTAGGAATCAGTCAAATACTTTTGTGTCATTAGGCAAATAACAAACTGAAACAACTAAACTGTCTTTATTCAACCTTTTATACCCAAATTTGAGTCGGCACATTCAACTTCTCAGAAATAAATCAAGCTTAACAAACAACCATTTCAACTTATTTTTCTATTAAGAGCTGCAAGTTAATAAATTTAATTGGAGATATGAATACAAATAATGAAGAACTTTACTATTTCTTCTGCCTTTATTGTAATACAGTAAATGAATGGATAAAAACAAAATGTATATTTTAGAATTACAAATTCTACTGTGACTAAAGAGCTTACACAACCGATACAGAAACATAATCAATTATTTAGGTCATTTTTGGTTAGTTAAGGCAGCTTTGGCACAAACCTTAAATGGGGTAGTCTAATAAATTTGTTAAGCACTATATGTATTTTCAGTTATGGTACAAATCAAATTTTACAGCTATGATGGAAGCAGAACTGTCTTATGGTGGTTTCCCTGCGCTTATATGTCTTAGCAGCCTGTGATCACCGTTTGCTTCCATTGTATGCAATAAAGCACCAACATCAACATGCCTAACACCTCCCTTGTGTTCCACAGAAGAAAGAAAAACAGATCACTTCGCTGTCACAAGCTTGAGTAAATAATGACAGATTTTTTTGCGACCACTCTCTGGGAATAACCAAAGCAGATGAGTCAGGCCTGGTCTTCTGAAAGCAGGGCTGATTTATATCAGCAGGCACGAGAGTGAGGTGGACACACAAAGATCACTTCAGGAAAGAGATACCTCTCCTATCTGCGCTACCTGTGTACACACAGCAGATTAACCTTGCGAGTTTAATGAAGCCTGTCTAAAGCGCGCTGCAGCCGGGCTTTAAATCGTTCTGCTGAGTGGAAGATCTCTCTGTTTCTCCCTCCTGGCGGATTGCCAGAGCGCTGGAGATGAGGAAACTGAATCCGGTTGAAGGTACGGCTTTGTTTGCAGTGACCGACACCCTATAGTCTACGCTATGTCCCTGCGACTGCTCTTCCACTTTCCGTCTAAGAAAAAGAAATGGTGAAAAACTCTGAAATGTTTACTTCAAGTGATGAGAAAAAGCCCAAAACAGACCTGGGAACAGACAGACACATGTTCTTTTTCCCCTGTTTCTCTTACACAGTCATTCCGAAGGGCTGACATTAACACACCATAAACCAAACTCCCAGCATACCTCACAAAACAACAATGCTTCTGTGGTTCCCAAACCAATAAACCCTACGAGAAAGCGTTTTATACGAGCCTTCCCTATGACATGAGATCTTTATATCTCAGATAAACCCTCCGGTAAAATTAAAGCATGTTGGTTGTCCCGCCCCCCTGAGAGACGTCCCGTTCTCCGCCATCTACTTCCCCTGCTATGCACACACCGAGGCAGTCGTGAGTGATGAGGAGGGGCGAGCGGGAGCTGGCAGGGCACTGGCGGGTAAGCCACCACACACTCTCCGGTAGCCGCCTGCCACCGCTGGCTCCATTGTGGTTGGCCTTAATTAGAGTGCTCAGTGATTTAGGCTGCGTTTTGAAGTGCGGCGCGCCTGCCAAGGGTCGGATATTTTCCACTGTTAATATATAGGCGCTGGAAGTTTGCGCTTTGAGCTCTGAGAGTGTTAAAAGAAGAAAAAAGAGTCACGCTGCAGGAGCAATAAACAGATCTTACAATTCTGGCACAGGCAGGCCAAAACATCCAAGATCTGACTTGCCATATTTTTACAAGTCTCTGTTTTCTCGTCACGTATAAAATACGATCCAGGTCTGATGTTGTTTTTAATATTTTACTCTTGTGGTTCATCTTAAAGAAAACAAGGTTTAAAATGCCACTTCTGTAGCCAAGCCAGTATGGTTTGGACTGGACGTAAAACAGAATTAATATTTATTTCTAATCCCATGGCAATATTGGATCTTGACGTGAACTTTAGCATGATGGGAGATGGAAAAGCCATACGTCGTCGACGTGAGCTCAGCATTCCTGTCTTTCCCAACATTTTATATCTGTCAGATGGTTTGAAGCAAGTTTTTACGGTTAGGTATGTTCGTATGGCATGTATCACTCAGTCTACCATTTATCAGCAGTTTAAGCTAAAAGGCAATTAGAGATTTACAGTCGGCTTGGGAAATTGAATTTCACGCTCAGTTTGTTTGCCATTATTGAGTAGGCAGACTTCTGGGGCATTGACCCACATACTGTACAGTTGGCTTTTTCCAGACTTGTTGACTTTTTTCCAGACTATGAATATGCTGATACACATGATATAAATATGACGCTTGTCATTATTCACAAGCCATCATGTTGTTCAAGACATGTGTGATTTTTTCTTTTAGAAACTTCAGGGATCACATTATACATTTATTGAAGTCATACAGTTTTAAAGTGATAAAAAGGAACAAACATTGACATCATTTTTAGGACAAGTAATCCTTTCAAATGTGTCTATTTGCAGGACATGTATTTCTGTATTTGCTGAGTTTCTGAGAAAGAGTTGTCATTTTTGAGGATTTAAAGGTCCAGTATATAAAATGTAGTGGCCTGTAGTGGTGAGGTTGCGAATTGCAACCACGGCTCACTCCCGTGGCTGACACAGGGCTGAGATGTTGTTACGTTTTCACTTCTTTGCCGAAGGACATATTTATGAAATGCGCTCTGTAATGCAGTTTGTCTGTTTAGGGCTACTGCAGAAACAACATGGCGAATTCCATGTAAGGGACCCGCGGTGTATGTAGATAGAAATAGCTCATTCTAAGTTAATAAAAACATGACTTCATTATGTAAGGTATTATACACCTCTAAAGACATAGTTATGAACATTGCATTTCTGTCAATAGATCCTCCAAAAATTTTTACATTGGACTTTAATATGTTCAAATAGAGAGAGTGTGGTTGAGTCGGCACGCTGGTATTACGGCTGCTTACACTAAATGCTGTTGCTGATTTAGACTGTTAAGAGCTGAATAGGTGCTGCGGCGGCCTTTGTGCAGGACAGCATGATACATGATTTATTCCAGCCTCATTATTAGGTATTGTCTGGACCTCTCAAGTTGATTTAAATAAAACAGGATGCATAAAGTTGGATAAATTGTGCTTTATGCTTGCTACGGTAAATGCATGATAAGTATTTACTGTAAAGCCTTTCAGGGATAGTTCACCCAAAAATATCAATTCTTTCATCATTTCCTCACCCTCTTGTCATTTCACACCTGTATGACTTTCTTTCTTCTGCAGAACACAAAAGAAGATATTTTGAATAATGTTGGTAACCGAAGAACGGTGGCACACATTTGCTTCTATTTTATGGACACAAAACCAATACACGTCAATGGGTACCGCCGTTGTTCGGTTACCAACATTCTTTCAATATACATTTTTAGGTGAAAACTGCTTTATTTTATCATATCTATAAATCAGTTTTGTATGAACACAAATGATGTCTTAATTTCCCTCCAGTGTTTAATGGTCTATGTCTACTTTAAACTGTTAAATGAGATGCATCTTCTTTTAAGCACGCCTGCAGCATCCCTGGTGACCCCTGCTGATGTTATCATGACCCTGTTACAAGTGGCTGCCCCGTGCAGGCCAGACCACGAACACAATGGACTCATTGACTGTTTCTGGAAGATTCTTCTTTAAAAGGGACTTCTAAGAGCTGGAGGTAGAGATCTCTGATGTATACCTGAAACTAATAATGTATTAATTGGCTTGATTCTTCCAAACGTTACTTAAAAATGAAAATTCTGACAGTATTTACGCAATCTCATTCCAAACACACATAAACTTTCTGTGGAACAGATATTGCAAAACGAAAATTGAATTGGAGGTTCTCAAATGTCCTTCACGGCACGTGTGACATCAGTGACGATTTTTTTTTTACATTAAACCTGCTGAGATATATCTTGATGGGTCACATTTGAAAGTGAACATAACCGCATGGAAGATTTAAGTAAAAAAGAAATCAGATACAGCTACTGTATTACTTCAAAACAGTTTAAATACATCACACTGCTTTCATGGTACATCTATAATGCTTTTTTTGACTAATCCCCAACATAGGTGAGCACTTAACAATATGAATTTTATTCAAATCAACGTTTCCTTTAAAAATAGTCATACAGGTTAGAAATGACACAAGGTTGAGTAAATGTACAGTAAGAACTGAAATTTTATGATAAGCGGTCATGTGATATTTCATCTTAAGACACACAAGAATACGATTTTAAGTCATGGACATGTTGCCATATTTAAATCCTGCATTCTAATGTGCTTGTTTTGGAAAATATACAGAAAATTCTCACACATACCCATCATTTCTTTAGAAGACGTTTCTTGCAAAACTGCAAGGCAGGGGAACCCCACAGCTACGCGAAAAAAACCATGTAATGCCTGGACCAAAAGCTGTGGCATCCTTATCTGTGCTGATAAAGTGAGCATGCGCCGCACCATTTGATGCAGAAGCATCAGCTGATTCACTAAAGCCTGAAGAAACAGTCTTCTGTAGCCACATGTCTCCATGTGTCTAAGTGATTTGAGGCTGAAAGAATTACTTTGAATGGAGTCTTTTCCAGTCTGGGACAGAATTACTTTATTTTCCCATGGAATATCATGCTACCCTGGAACTTCAAAAACCACAGTCGCTTTTGAAAGAACATCCTTTTTACAAGTCATAACTTGTTCATAAATTATAAGTGTTTAGAACTTTTGTTTACATTTTAATTTCTTTGGTTAAGTCCACTGTTTTATATAATAAATACATAAATAATTGTGAAAAAATTGAAGAGACTATTCCATTATTTTTTGTTTTTCTGAATTTACTATACTGTAGGTATGTGTTCAGGTAAAATGATCATTTTTGTTTTATTCTGTGAACTACTAAGAATGTTTCTCACATATTGTTTCTATTTGCATTTATTTACAGAAAATGAAAACTGGTGAAACGCGTTCATTTTTACTTTTAAGCAGCACAACAGTAATATTTGTACATGTATTTAGGAAAAGCTAAAACATTATTTTTTTATGTGATAACCTCGATTTTTTTCATGGGTAAATCAGTCTTTCACTGATTGAATGAACATTTTGAGTGGTCTCTTAATTTTTTCCGCAGCTGATGTTTTGGGGCTTCAAATTGATGCTGAAACTACACAATGCTGTAATTTCATTCAGGCTAAAATGGTAAGAGGACATCCCAAAATAGGATCTGTGTCCTCAACGGAAAGGTTTAAAAAAAAGGAGGCCGTTCTGGTCTTTTCATTTATTTTATGTTCCACAATTGTAAGAGGAAAATATTCGTTTTTACTGTGCAGTCAAGCTGTTTATTCTTTCTGACAGGACGCAGCAGAACGTGAAGGCTCTCCTCTACCACCTTACTCATACATCTCCGTCTCTCCTTACCACAGAAAACCAGCTGGCTCTGAGCCCACTCCCAAGTCTCGGATCAACCTCCCGGCGCCCGATCCTAACCACATTGGTGGCTTCAGGTTGGCTGTGGCAACATTTGCTGGCATCAAGAATAAATTTGGACTGCATCTACCACGATTCCAAAGGACTGCCATCCCCACATCACACCACCGTTTATGCTTCGTCGTGGGACTGACCATACCATGTGCTATTAGTCTATTTGAGAATATACTACAAAACCTTCAGCAGATGATCTGGAAGTTATGTTATGTGATTATTAGTGCAAACTACAGCTTATACAAAATGTTTGGCTATTATCGAACAGAATGTTTAAAAGTGTTCAGAAGCATTGTGGTGTGATTTATTTAAATGTAAATCAAATATTTATTTGTTTCTTGTGTTTATTTGTTCGCTTTAAATTTAATTTACCTTAAACAACCTGACTGTTTACATGTTTTTATATACAGAACAACATTGCATGAGCACATTCTGTACTGCTTGCAAGGGCCCTTTATGTCTCTTTTATATGTAGAAAGTTACATTTGAATGTAATACCATTTTCACTGTCTTGTTTCATTTAATGTGGTACAGCAAAGACAATTCACTCTTGGAATCAAAGTGTAATGGTGATTTATGCTCAAGGTAAAATGAGAAGAGAAGTTTGTATGTAAAATGCTGTTGGAAGTTGTACTATATTTCTATTTTAATCTCATTTGTACGATCAGTTAAATGCAACAATACAATAAAGACTAACTGTAAGGCAGAAATAGATAGATTGACGGCAAGGTTTCTTAAAACATCAAAACCAAAACAGCTTCCGGGAGCATGTTTTATTTGTCAATAATTTACACACATATTTCTCACTTTCAATAACACAATATAGCATCTTGTCCTTAGATGAGCATTGCTTTTTTTCAGGGCATGAGAGTTTAATACTCTGTTGCATCACAATAACACTGACAAGAAAGCCACTTTAAGTATACTGACATATTAATATACTGTATATATAGGAATATAAATACGTATCCACTGGCTATGTACTGTATGTATGACATTATTTGTATTTCATGCAGAGGGTTTAGTTAGAAACACACAAAGTATTGGAAAAAAATCACCATAAACCAACATCAACGATGTCTTCCTAGCAGCATTTCATCTTAAATTCACATTTTCACAGTAATGCGACAGAACATAAAATACATGAAATCTTGCATAACAAAACTGTACATGAAGCTCACGATAACCTAACCCAACCAAACGCCAAAGTCACAAATCGGTAAACCGAACTGAACATGAATGGGATCAAGCAGCACAGTACTAGTGGACATGCAGGCTATTTGGTTGCGTTACATCGGTCTGGGTTCACAATGGCGCTCGTCCTGTGTTTAGATATGCACTTTACGTCGACAGCTCCCCGGGCCCCTCCTCCTCACCATCTCCATGGTTGGCACGGATTTCCTCCAGCGTACGAGCGAAATGGGCCCAGTCCTCACTATGCGGCACGGCCATCTGCAGGCAACAGATGAGCGTTTTAGAGAACTGGCGTCAAAAATCCAACCACCCCCATCCCCTCCAAAACCACCACATCAAGAGCAAAGCTACGCATTACATGCGCTGTCACAGTATGGGAGAGGAAAGAGATCACCGCACATTGTGATTTAGAGACAGAACAATAAAGCTGCTTGTTTGGCCTTTGAGTGCTGAATATTTATCGTGTCAGCTCTCAGGAAGGGGAAGATGGGGACTCGGGGCGGCTGGGTGACGATGTGGGATCGCTTTCTGCTGTCAGAGTCAGATTTAGATGAGAAAAGACGGCTGCCTGCCGCCCAGGCAGAGAGAGAGAGAGAGAGAGAGAGAAAGAGGGAGAGATCTACAGGGTATAATTAAACAGGAATAGAGAGGTGGGTGGAAATGACAGCCACTTCCAAACCAAAGACCAAATCAAACTCTTATATAGTTCAGCAGGGGGTCTTAAGGGGCTGCATCAATAAATGACCTTGTAACTGCAATAGATGAGCAGAAACAAGTATATAAAGTGTATACTCTAAATACATAATGTATACTAGCACTGCACTGGAAAAAACACAAAACCTTTAAAGTCGTTCCAAGTTCGAACTTAAATTGTTACGTTTGTGCTTATTTAATAAATTATAACTCTCTGACCAAGCATACATATTAAAAAAACGCTGCTGTTCTTCTAAAACCTTGTATCTTTATATTTTGTTAATTTTGTATTATTACTAGTCACACTTTATGTTTGTCACTGGGTTCTGCAAATATCTAACCAATAAAACTTCCTAAAAGTGCTTGTCAACTTGACAACCAATGACAAGTACTTAATCATTAAAACGTACAGTTTTTTCCATTTAAAAAAATTCATTTATTTGTATGGATTACATTCAACTAAAATAAAAAGTTCAATTAAAATGTTTTTTATTCATATCCATAACTGTATATAATGTCATGATCCCTTTATTTTTAAGTACAAACAACATTAGGTCAACATTAGCTACACACTCTGATTTCATGTCATTATGTGATGTATGCATTGCATCCGGTTTCATCGGACACACAAGCTGGCCTGAAGTTAACTTCCGGTCTGTGTTTGGTTATAATATAAACAATTTAAATTTAATTTATATGAATCCATTTTACCCGAGGTAGTTCGGACAAGCGGTAGAAAATGGATGGATGGATGGATGGATGAATCCATTTTAATATTTGATTGTATATAATTGTAATAAATTAAATTAAAACTACTCAACAGTTATTGATTCTTTGCAGAGGTCAACCGGAAGTTTAGTGTGGGTCACATAACGCTTGTTTATGTTGTTGCCACTGAAACAGTCTATAGCATTTATGTTGGTATTAGTTTTCTCTCTGGAGTATGCTAAATTTTGCTTTGTTATAGGGGTGACCTGTGGTTTAAAACAAAACATACTTCTACCGTTAACCACCCAAAAATGACATTTGTGCGATATGACTCATGCATAGTAGAAACATGCTGCGGTGATCCAAAGCAAATATTTAACAAACTCTTCTAAATATAAAGCAGACAGGATCCAGGAGTGGTAGCCTGACGGAGGCCCTGTTACGTCTTTTTTGTCAAAGTTTACGGGAGGCCTTTTGTAAATAAACTCCAAACAAAAAGCAGCCTTCAACTTTCCTTCACTTCATTTTATTGATGACCCACCATTATCATCAGCCCAAGGAGCCCACGAGCTCGACCGCCCTACTCTCCAATTACCACAACACACCGCGCTAAGATTAGCTCTGCCCCACACGCGCGGCGAAACCCGGAGACAGAAAAGAACAGGGGTGAACAGGGAGTCCTGGTGGTTTGCCGCTCTGTGGCGGTGGTTAAGTCATGTGGAAGCCGTCTTAAAATAAAGATTTAAAATAAAAATTGCGAACAACAACAAGCTCGCCGCGCAGTGAAGCCGGGAAGCAAGCAAACCCTGTATGTCAAGATCAATTCTCAGTTCTTTCGTTCTGCATGTATTCTGTGTGACTGGTTTGCATTGATGATTTTTTTGCTGTACATCTTGATACAAACCAGTGCGAATAATACAAATAATTTTGCAAATTGGGATAATGAATTACTGACACAACAAAACTGAAAGGTTCATACCTCTCCAACGTCGTAAATCCAGACACGCCCCTCTGAATCTCCCACAGCCACTTCCTTTCCCCCAGACGCCCATCTGACGCGATTGAGCGCAGGAGCGCCCTCTATAGTCACGCTAGCAGTGGGCACCTGCACACAACATCAAAACACACAGAGCTACACCATTAAATATTCACTTCAAACCTGTATACGTTTTTTTCTTTCTTTGAAACACAAAAGAAGAAATAATTTCCGGATTTGTATTATTGGGCGAACTGTCCCTTAAGGGAGCTCTTGGTTAGGCTTCATTCAGGTTTTAACTTTGTATTAGGTGTTTCTCTTAACATTCTTTAGGAAAAATAAAGGTAGAATAATGGTTGGCATGCAGCAAGAGTGAAAGGCTATAAAAATGAATAGCATAGCTCAGATAATTTGGTTTTGGAAGAATGCAGTGAGAAATATATGTTCATACTGATATCTCTTGCAAATCTGATACCAGTATTTGACACCAGTTTTTCACGAGAGGATAAACCAAGACATGTCTCCAGTTGCTCTTGATTTAATCTTAAATAAACTATTTCTAATAAAAATATCTAATGTGTGACTTTTCTTCCGTTTTCTGCACATTACATTTTTTTCCTTATGTAAGATTTATAACCACCCAGTGAGGCTCAAATTAAAGAAGAAAAGTGATAAAAACAGTAAACAAAAATAAAATAATCTTATAAATCTTAAGACAACCTCAAAACACCATCAGTGTATTTACTCTTTTTGAATATTATTTTTATGTTATCATAAACATACAGTAGCACTTTTACGATATGAGAAGGCAAAACTAAGCTCAGGAACAGGAAGTACATCACACTTCCTCAACTTGAGCTCTAAATCCACAGGCCCACTGGAAATGATTGTGAGGCCTTTTAATGATTTCATAAATCACCATGCAAACTAGCACTACACACATTAAAGCTGCACACAGGCCGTGTGGCGCGCGTGTGCCCTCGTGCGTGTGCGTGAGGGTGATTTCTGCCTATTACTTATGACAGCTGAGACCGGCCTGACATATGTTGTCAGCAGAGATGGAAGCTGTACGCTGGCTAATACAAAAGCTTCCTCGCTTCAGAACAGGCTAACCACAGCCTGAGAGCTATTAGTGAGCAGCTTCCTCCAAGAGTCAACTGCAAGGTTAAATTGGCTGCAAGCTTCTTTTTGCGTAAATTGGAACCAGGCGAAGCCACGGTCTGTTAATGCCGTTATGGGTGAATTTCTTTATAAGTTGACAATGGAGAACTGTTGGCTGTTTTCTGCCTGCAAATCTTTGCACGTTTGCGCATGTGTGTGCATGTGTGGGTATGCGTGTGGGTGTAGGACGGGGGTCTCCTGATGTTCTGCATAACATGCATTATTTATAAATGGATAGTTCTCCCAAAAATAAAAATCCTGTCATAATTTATTCAACCTCATGTTGTTTAAAACCTGGATATGACTCTTTCTTCTGTGGAACACAAAAGCTATTTTGAGAAATGTTTCAGTGGTTTTGTGGCCAAACAATGGAAGCCAATGGGGGCCGATGTTGTTTGGTTATATCTTCTTTTGTGTTCTGCTGAAGAAAGAAAGTCATACAGGTTTGAAATGACATAAGCGGAATAGACGATTACATCATTTGTATTGTTGGTTGAACTTGTCCCTTTAAGACAACACAGTCACTCTGTCTCCGTTCTTAACAAACAGCAAGCTGCTGATCGGAACATTCGGGGAAAAAAACACCCTAGTAGGAAAATTTGCTTTATACATTTCTTTGTTCTGTTGAACACAAAAGAAGATATTTTGAAGAATGTAGGAAAGCAAACTGGGGCACTTTTGATTGCTATTGTAATTTTTCCTACTATGCTAGTCAACGGTGGCCAAGAACTTTCAAACATCTTTCTCTCCATTCATCAGAAATGTATACAGATTTGGAGCAACTCAAGGGTGAGTTAATGATGACAGAATTTTCATTTTACGGGGAACTGTCCCTTTAAGCGAATGTGAAAGTCTGACTGGGGGGTCCCTGGGTGTATAACAGTAAAACCCCCTGATGTTTAGGATTTACAAGCAGCGAGCTGTTTATTGGGTATGCTTTACCAAACACCCAGTGTATAACTGCAGATCTCAGGTCAGTATATCATTAAAGTGGGTGTGTATTCCTCAGTGGACAGGCAGTGTCAATCAGCGCAGATCTCATTTCACACAAGAGAGATGTAACACCCAACAGCCCTCATGGCCTCAGGGGCATGTCCACCATTACAGGCTGATGTATTGTGTGAATGGTCCATGTAGCACTAAGTCAACTGTCAAAGATGAAACAACATCACGGCAAGTCATGTACGCTGACAGACCATTATCAGTGACATGCGCTGTTTGATGTAATGTACGTCCGTCAATATGACCTCAATGTCTATCTTTCATAATGTCAACTTGGTTCTATCCCTTTAATAAAGCCAAACTGGATTTTAAACCCCTCCCGTCATCTATTCTTACAGTATATTGTCCATTTATTCTTGTGGTGCTAAAAAGTTGGCCTCAGATGACCAACCTAAAAGCTTTACAAGGCCCGCGGCCCATGGGAACTCAACAACTCTGGAATGATGGCGAGAGCGGAATCCGCACACATCGGAGTAATTCGCCTGAACCCTCACAAACTGTGCGTGTGAGCTGATTTAGGGGCGGCCCGCTGGGAGACGCCCACACAAAAAAGAGCTTGTTGTTGTTTTGATGCATCTCTGGCTTGCGGCGTGATCCCGGGAAACATGTCTGAGAGTGTTTCCTCACCTCGGTGTCGTTGTTCAAGTTCCACAGATCCAGGCGACCCATGCCGTCCACGGCGGCGAAGAGCGAGGGGTGCACGGGCGACCACATCACGTCGTAGACGTAGTCGGAATTGTCCTCAAAAGAGTAGAGTGGCTTGTTTTGCTGTGGGACACACAAAGAAGAACGGAGGTGAGTATAAAAAGTTAACAAAAAGGCAACGGGGACCAAAGAAGAAGGTAGTGAGGTTGAAAGAAGACGGTAGTGAGGTTGAAAGAAGATGGGCGGAGGGAGAGAGAGAATGAGAGAGTGGCATAGGCGGTAGACTGAGTGGCGCTGCTGCAGCCCTGAGGCCTGTCTGGGAGCAGCCTAATTAGAACCTTTGCACATTCAAGCAGTGTCATAAAAAAACACTAGATGAAAGTCTCGTGAAGGTGTACTGTAACCTTAGTGTAACAGCTGTCTGTGGCATACAGGAGAGAAAGAATAAAGGAATGAGAAAAAGAGATAGAGCGAGAGTATAGAGCCAGAGGTAGGGTAGAGCGACAGAGTTCCTGAGAATGCTGGATGCATTCCGAACAGGTACAAGGCAGACAGATGGGCGGGAGCAATGCAGACCACAGCACACTAATGAGCCACAGAGAGAGCGAGAGAGAGAGAGAGAGAGAGAGAGAGAGAGAGAGAGAGAGAGAGGGTGCATTGAGACACTTGAACATACCAAAAAGACACATGCTGTGCGCGCTTGCTTTTACTGGTTTTCATCATGTAATATTACATTTTACTTTTATCATTTTAAATAAACTCCAGACAATTGAATGTAATGTCATTTTTTGTAGTATATATCTTTTTTCAATAGATATTGGGTCAAAAACGAACAGTAACTTCGGGCGACCCGAGTTCTCATCCCGACTCGTGGTCCTTTTCCGGCTCCTGTTCCCATCTCGTCCCGTCATTTCCTCTCTCCCTTTCCACTGTCCTATCACTGTAAAAGCTATAAAGGCCGAAAAATAACTACAAAAAACAGAACAGAACTTACTAGTGATGTTCTCCGTTAATACTTTATTACACTATAATATACAGTAAGTATAATATGCAGTAAATATAAACACTGAATATTGCAAAATAATGTATATATATATTGAAACACAGGGCTGTTTGACTGAAGAGGTTGGAGAGATACTGGAGAAGTAGCTATTTGAAAGAGAGAACATATAAAATTTAACAATCTACCTAAAGTTCATAGGGGTCCCTTATTAGAATTAAGAAATGATAAGATCTAATTTTATCCCAATATTTCTTTATTACAAGATACAAATATAAAATATTTTTATAATAAACAACTCTGCAGATGTATAATTCAGCCAAAATACCAGCCTAGAGTGATGTATTCATTTGCTGAAAACATAACACAAGTACTGTACATCTCACCAAACGCATGTCATTGTGTGCAGAATGCCCACCCATCAGTTATCCACATGAACAGTGTTTACCATTGCACACTGCATAATGTATTGCTATTCTGTAACATGATGATAAAACCAGCACAGGCCCAATTACAACAAGAACTGATCTCATCAGTACATCTGACCCACGAGATCCAAAACCTGAAGGCGCCAGTGCTGATACTACTCTCCCTGAGGACTATAGATCAGTTTGCAAAATATTTTCTTCTCTCTAACCGTGCGTGATGCGCATGTCCCTCACCCTGCAGAGTGGTGAACCACTCATTCATTCGATAACCCCTCTTACGTCTCTGAAAAGATTTGCACATGGAAATTAGCATTTGTATGCATTTCTCCTCCTGCAGCCAATGTATCTGTATGTACCGTTCCTGGTCTCTGTGCCGCTCGGATGTCTCATCCCCATCACAGTCCAGCGTGAAAAACGCTACATAGAAACATAACGGACTTGACTAAAGGCACTCAAGGAAGGTATTTTGAGCAGGGAAATTGACTGATGGGAAGCAAATTCATGTTGTTTCTTTTGTGTTTTATAAGAGCAAGAATAAAGGACTACGGTAGAACTCCCCGCAACATCCAGATAAATGTTTGTATTCCATTACATAATTAAAAAGTACATTATCGATTTTTATCAAACACAAAAAATCATGTTTAAATTCTGCCTCGTCGGTGACTTAAAATAGCGCATCAGGTAAAATGCTAAACTCACATTGCATACGACTGATACCGTGCCGAGGCTCCCAGGGTGCTTTGCTCCAAGCTAAGGTGTGCCCAGAACCGCACGCCAGAGACAGGCCCGCATTCCTGCGGCTCTCCTCAAAGAGTCAGGAATTCCCCCCGTCCCCAAAAAATAACACAGGCACATCCATAACATCCCAGGAATGTTTTAATATTTGTCAGAATGCACAGCGCATAAAATTTGTGAAGAAAATGCAGAGAGCCCAACTTATTGTGACAGGGCGGTATGTTGCGGTTTCGGAAAAGCCCTATGTTCAATGTACGGCTGTGCATAGATAGTGTTAGAACATGACATGTATATTGTATACTAGGGTCTTCATTCATACGGCTCGAGGCGGTAGAAGTCCCACTTCCTTGTTAAATGACCCGTGTCCACCCTCTTCTGTCGTTGTTTATTTTCCTCATTACCGCATTTTAACTCCTTGTTATCTCCTTTGAACTATTTATGTCTATTTATGGTGAAGGAAATTGTGTCATTCTTCACTTAACCTTCATGGTGTTCAAACCCACATGCTGTTATTTTTTCCATTGAAAAACATACTTTACTCCTTGGTAGTCGCTCCCGGAAGTCGATCATCATTTGCATAAAGTTGAGCTAATCTCAACTTTGTTGTGTCGCTAGACACGCCCACTTCCTGTCATCACGGTCACTGTAGCTCGTGTATCGCATTAGGTTGCCAGCTCTCCGTTGGAATGACTGACATCACGTTGCTTTGTCGCTGGGGCGTAAAGCTTCAAAATACCCGCGATGCCGCTCTATTTTTTAAACGGTAGCATCTGGTAGTACCTTAAGCAATGTTGTTGCATATGTGCATACTTCTGCCTTTTTGCGGTGTTTCTCTCCTAAAAATCAGTGTTTTGAACGACTCGGCTGATGATTCAGTGATTCATTCATCAAGACCCTTGCGTAGTTCTTGAATAAATAAGCCATTTTGAATGAATTGGTTGAATGATTCACTGACTCAGTAAAAATTGCTGTCACCTACTGGCTGTTTTAGTTTCACATTTAAACTAAGCCTAGCATTTCCTTTGTAAACATTGCTGTATAAATACAATTATTTCCCACGTGAACTAGTGTACTTTAGTATTTACTACGGTAAACTACTAAAACTCAGAGACACTGGTGTTTTTGAATCTGACCATAGCAAACATTAAAGAAAGTATACAGCAGTTTTTGCTACAATTGATCCAATTACTATCGTTACTACAACAAAATATTGTAGTGCACAGAATAATACCGTTTACTGAAGTAAATACAAAATGTTACATCTAGATCTGTGTATTAAGGAAATCTGGTTTATTTTGTAGATTTCAAATATGAATATATATACTTCAGCTGGTATAGTATCGTAAGATATGTTTATGGTACCGTGACAACCCTAATACCAAGTGAAGCCATACAACAAATGTTTGTGAGGAAAAGATTGAAATTCAAGAGATTATATTCTCGTAATCTTGCCATTGAGAAATGTTGTGGCGAGATCATGGCGTTGGATCTTTCAGAATCACATCTGTTCATTGAACTGAACCACCTTAAAAGAACGATTCTACTGATCCATTTATAGAGTTTAACTCACTAACTCAATGATCCGATTCTCAAGTTAACAGCTCGGCGGAAAGCAAGATTATCAGACAACAATGATTTAATGGATTACTTTTAAGCAGCTCGACAGAGTGTCTGGCAGGAAATTTCTCTTCCTCGCATGTTGGAACGACGTGAGGATGAGTTGCGGAGTATAATGTCAAAATTTTCATCTTTGGGTGAACTGTCCCGCTCTCCTCCCCAAACATTCTTTCTACAGCGTGTACATCTTTTATTCATACTTGGCCTGCGTGCTTCGCTCACTGTGGGTAATGTGATCTGAGCCAGAATCTCCACACACACACTGCAGAATGTAAGCGCAACCATCTCCATACGCTTCCCGCCTCTTCGGTCCATGTGGTTTGAACCCCAATCAAGCGACTCAATCATTCATCTCTGAACTTGCAGATTAAGGCAGAAAGCCACTGTCCGCTGGTCTCAAAGACTGGAACTCCGGCTCCAAGATCAGTCATTTAAGACAAACATACAGGTCTATATAAATACTGTCCTCATACTGACTACTCATTAACAAAGCAAAGATTTAGAGCCGTAATAACCATAGTGCTTGTGCATGGGGGACATTTACATAGCTCCCCAGCCCCCAACCCCAAAAGTTTAAATGATCATTCAAAGAGCAGAAGTAGATTAATGTAAAATTATGACTTAATCAATGCATTAGTAGAAAGAGAGGAATAGTCACACTTTAATTGTATTAAAATATCTTGCAAAGTGGTCTTAATAGGAATGAGGTAGGTTGTCTGATAACGGGAGGAAGGATGTGGGCAAAAAAATATTTTTACATATTATTAATTGAAGAAATTGTATAATATCTTACACAGCTTATGTTTTTTCTGATATTGTGTATTCTGGATATTGAAAGAAAAAAGTGATATGCGATAATTTACTAAAGAATAATGCTGAAAGTTTGTAAAATAATTTGACATTATAATAAATTGACATTAAATATAATATTTAAATATTATTTAAATATAATATTTAAAACATGAAAATTATGTAACCAACCATGTCACATTTCACATAAAACAAAGCTCTGATATCTGCATTGAGCGAAAACTGAGTATACATATTTTAAGTAGTAAAATCATTTACTTTCCACAAATCTATAATGTATATATTATAATATTTTTGGCCAACCTTATGCACATAGACAATCACACTGAAGGGTAAGTATTGTGTTTTTTGGTTTGTACACTGCCTTACCTTTGTGCTCCACAATTTCACAGTCCAGTCAAAAGACGAGGTGACAAACAGGTGAGAGAAATCGACGGGGCCCACGGCGCTGTGACAACTGATGCCTGTCACTGGCCCCTGATGGCCCTCAAACATCTCACAGATACCGGCTTTACTGCAGTGCGACACAAAGGGAAATTCAAGACAAAGAGAAGTGCCTTTCAAGGGTTAACATGGACAGTCTGTGCATGTGCCATTCACCTGCCATGTCTTGATGCTGTATACACGGTTCCCTCCTCACTGCCGACTATATAATTATTGACGTCTCCAGTCGGGAATGCCATCCCAGTTACAGCCACCGGCTTTGACTTATTATATACCAGCTCCATGCTCTCCTATAATAGACACGCATGTATTGCCATTAGATACGAGACAATGGGAGCAAGCTGACCTTGATACAGGTGTGACTGATGTTGTGTCAGCACTGACCTGAGGCTGTGACAGCATATCTAAACTCCACGAGCACATCCTGCCGTCTGTGGACACAGTGATCAGATTGTTGGCGTTCTGGGTGCCGACCACATTTACACAGTACACAGGGTGCTAGAACAAAAAAGGTTCACAAAATTGTCAAATCTGAGGGATGCAAGAAAAAAATGTCAGTTTATATGAAAGACAAATTGAGCAACATACTGTGTCACAGCTAAGAATGGGCGCTTAATAAACACTACGAACTAAATGTCAGACACAATAACCTGACCCGAGCATCTGCCCGTCTGCAAATACAGTCGATTGTGTAAATCCATTATGTCGTTATTGCCTTCAATTTGATTTTTGTTTTTTGCTCAACAATGGGCTCTTTGAAAGGGGTCGGCGGAGTGGTGCGACGGCCGTCGGGACATAGGCTTTCATTATTGAGGGCACGGGAGTTTAAACCCTCAGCATGTATGGCATTCAGGGGCTGTGTGTGTGGTGACCGAAGACAATGAGGCTCTATGGACATCCCCATCCAGGCTCAGCGACCAGGCTGTACTGTCTTTATTGCATGACAAGGAGTTACATGGGCTCATTGAGCCAGACTGTGCTGACAGACTCAGTCTAGCCCTGGGTAGACGGCCGGCGGCCTTATGAACTGATCTTAGAGTCAATGCTAGAGTCAGCCGTGAAGTGAAACTAAGGTCACAACATGAGGAATTATCACTTGTGTTGGGGAGTAACTGAAATGCAACTAACTTAAAGTAGCTTTTCGGGTAAAAAAGTCCAGTGTGTCATGTTTTGGAGGATCTATTGACAGATATGCAATATAATGTACATATCTATGTCTACAGAGGTGTATAAAGACCTTACACAATGAAGCGTTATATTTATTGCCTTTGAATGAACTATTTCTATTTACATACACCGCAGGTCTCTCACATGAAATTCACCACAGTTTCTACAGTAGCCCAAAACGGACAAATTGCTCTACAGAGCGCATTTTGTAAATACATAATCTCTTTCGGCAAAGAAGCAAAAAGGTGACGACATCTTAGTCCTGTGTCAGCCACCGTAGGGCTTCGAAAGGGATTGGGTGTAGTGACCTGCAAAATTTCATACACTGGACATTTAAAAGTTTTAAGCTGTGTCCCAAATGACATTACTATCCACTGTGCACCTACTATGCACTATGCACTCAACCATATAGTATATGAATTTTAGAAGGGTAGTATCGTCCCAAATGGAACAATAAACGTTTTATACTAACCGGAAGTATATCGGTTTCTCAGACGAGCACAAATGACGTCAATCGCACAGCATAATGCATGTGAATAAAAATATGTTTGTACATTTAATGTAGTTTTCATCCGTTTTGCCCAGCATTACTTTAGTCATCATCAGACTGAAGCGAATCACTTTGCAGGAGAGTTTTGCATCGAATAGCTCCGCCTCCCTTCGGCTACGTGAGCAAATCTGCAACCGTTAAGTGCGTGAAGTGTCCACAGTTCCACACTTCACATTTTCGGTTACCTGTGCACTGAATTTCAATGTCAACGCACTACTCACACTATGTGT
Organism: Triplophysa siluroides; assembly: GCA_006030095.1. Classification (NCBI taxonomy): domain Eukaryota; kingdom Metazoa; phylum Chordata; class Actinopteri; order Cypriniformes; family Nemacheilidae; genus Triplophysa; species Triplophysa siluroides. The sequence goes on from VCII01000193.1 coordinate 822,511, forward strand.
ACTACAAAATGGCGTAGAATAGTGCATACTTGCACGATTTGGAACGCACCTTTAGTGTGATATAATGTGACAAAGAGATACATCGTAGTCAGAATAAATTTTGCATGTAGCTTTTATGCCGTCCAAACTGAGGCATTAGTCAAAAATGCTTTCTCTAGAGTTGCTTTCTCTGTATTTCATTACATTTGCAGTCGGGCGGAAACCATCTGACAGTAACAATTTGGAAGTTCAACTTAATTTAGTTTCCAAAACCAAAAAGTCTACAGAGTGCTTTTTTTTAGGAGGATGACTGTATTTGTAGTGTAGTCCTGGGGTCTTACCGTATGCGCTGCAGCAGATAGTGGGGTCCGCTGAACTGGTGTTCTTCTGTGGCTTCGGTTGTCCCACAGAACAATCTGCCCCGAGTACGTGCCACCAACCAACAGGTTAGGATGGAACCGTGCAAAACCCACCGACACCACTGGAGACTGAGAGAAGAGAGCAGAAAAAGATTTTTAGGAGTAAAAGACCAAAGATAGATGACGGAGGAAAAGAAAAAGGGAGCAAGAGCTGTTTAAGAAAAGCAAAATGTGCAGAAATACAACAAGGACTTACGGTGGCTTTTGAGACAAGGCCAAAGTGTGATCGACTTCTAATAGCAGTTGTCAAATATCCCCACCTACTGTTGAGTCCTACATTACATAACGTCAAATGTATTTATTTATTTGTTTTTTTCCCACATTTCTGTGTATAAAAAATTATCTTTTTGATTTTGTTATGAGATGTACTCGCAAGAAAGATTTAATAGTTTAGATGAAGACATTCCCTTCACAGCAATTTGCCATTTAAATGTACAATTTTATGCCAATTTATGCTATACTACAGCTTATAAAAATAAATAAAAAAATAAAACAAAACAAAAATAAACAGACAACCATCAATTGCATATGTTTTATATACAATTATATATTTTATTATATGATTATTATATATTTTAATGTGTTGCTTGTGCTGATGAGAAGGTCGAGGAGGAAAGATTTCATCTTGAGTTTTTTGGCCACAGTACCAAACTATGCTAAGGATTGCGGGAGCAGCAGTTTTATATTACAGCATCATAAACAGAGCGTAGAGCGTGAAGTCTGACCTTTTGTTGTGACAGCCGCGGCCTCTATCTTCACTTTTATTAAGTTTTTGGTTCCTCTTCAGTGACCGTCACAAGAAAAGCGCCTCACGCTTACAGTACATATTTTTACACAAACTACAACTAGAACTCGTGTCCTTCCTAAGTGTTTTGGCAATTATCTCTGCAGACCAATTACTGAGAGACAACCATATTTTGTTATACTGCCTTTTTTGGTGACAGAAGCACAACAGAAGCATAGAGGCGTGTTCTCACAGTGTCCTCCAGTCGTCTGTAAAGCGAAGGCTACGACAGAGACTGTCTCCCGCATACATCTGCGGCCGCCCAGTCATGCACCGCGAGTTCATTTTAAAGTGACTGAAAAACAAACCAGGGAAAAGAAAACACGCTTGTCTTTTCTTTCATTCGTTCCCCCTCTAAAAAAAATACAGCTTGCAAGAGGGTTCTGGTGCAGCCTCACATGTGAGGTGGTTTTTTAAAAGGACTCAAAATAAACCAAGCTGAATGGGTAAAAATAAAGGCGAGTTGAGTTTATTTACACTCAGGACATGCAGACCGATCTGGTTTAACGTTTGAAGGCATTAAGACAAAAGTGTTTGATGGTTAGACTGGAGATTATTTGGGGACTCAGAAGTTCATCTGACTTGATTGTGTGATTGACAGACGCCTGACAGGGAAATATAATGAATGACTACAGTACTCTATGTAACTATACTATTGTAAATTGACCTTTTACATTTTTACTAACAGTTAGTGACACTCTGTGTGACTGTAGAATGGTGTAAAAACTGCTTTAAACAGTCTTATATGGTTTGCTTGATGGTTTTAGCTGGTTTATACTGATCTATACTTGGTCTTGACTGATTTAATCTGATCTCAGATTGGAGCACATGTTGTCCAGCTGGTTGGCAAGATGTTTTTTGCAAAAAGTATCAGAAACCCATCTTAATCCATCACAACAGACTAGCCTATGAAACAAGCCAAGACCAGCAAAACATCTTAGGTGTATTTAAGATGCTAAACGATTGTGATACGAGTCAAAAATGGTGTAGATTGTAGAATGTTTTTTCTTGCTTGATGGTTTTAGCTGGTTTAAACTAATCTTTCAGTCAGACCAGGTTGGAGCTCAGCTGGTCTAGCTGGTTCATAAACTGGTCTTGCAGACTGAGACCCAAAACCCCTCTAAATCCATCGAAACACACCAGCCTATGAGCCCAGCCAAGACCAGCAAACCATCTTAAGTCTGTTCAATATGTATAATGGTTATGAATCAAGTAAAAAATCCAATGATGAAGAATGTAGTGAAGAAAAAACACTAAAATACACCCTAAACTGGTTTTAATCTGATCTCAACTGGTTTAAATTGATTTTAGAGTCAGACCAGGTTGGACCTCAGCTGGTCGAGATGGAAAATTAACTGGTCTTGCAGACTGAGAGGCCAAAACCCCTCAAAATCCATCAAAACACACCAGCCTATGAGCCCAGCCAAGTCCAGCAAACCATCCTACGTCTGTTCAATATGTATAATGGTTATGAATCAAGTAAAAAATCCAATGGTGTAGAATGTAGTTAAGAAAAAGCACTAAAATACATCTTAAACTGGCCTAAAATGGTTTTGCTGGTTTTAATCTGATCTCAACTGGTTTAAATTGGTCTCGGACGATTTTAACTGGTCTACCAGTCAGACCAGGCTGGAGCTCAGCTAGATGGTTAATGAACTGGTCTTGCAGACTGAGAGGCCAAAACCCCTCTTAATCCATCAAACAGACTAGCCTATGAGATCAACCAAGACCAACGAAGCATCTTAGATCTGTTTAATATGTTTAAGGGTTATGATACAAGTAAAAAATCCAATGATGTAGAATGTAGAAAAACACTCTTAAAACACCTTAAACCACCCTAAGATGGTTTTGCTGGTTTTAGCTGGCTTAAACAGATCTTAATGGATTTTAGCTGATTTAAAATGATCTCAGTCAGGCCGGGTTGAAGCTCAGCTGATTTGGTTGGTTGCTAAGATGGTCTTGCAAAAATACCTTCATTTATCAAAACAGACCTGCATATGAGAGCAGCCAAAACCAGCAAACCATCTTAGGTCTGTTTAATACGTTTAAGGCTTGTTTCAATTATCATCATCATATAATAAATCTACGCTATAAATCTAGACTAAAATACAGACTACAGTATTATCATGATCAGACATAACCAGCTGTAATAATACAGTCGTTGGACATCAAAAGGCAACGTTTCAGCTAATAAATTGATTAGTATCTTTCAAGAGGTTGAAAAGTTTCACTTGTGGTTGATTAGTCTGATTGCCAGGATGGCTTGAAAATGATCTCTGTTGGGTGATTAATGATCAGTCAGTCCTGAACACTAACGGAGAACATTAATGCTTAAACGCTCGGCTATTTCAATCAGAGCCACTAGCCCGACCTCTGAACCAACTCTCTCTTTCTCTCTCTCCTCCAGTCATGTGTCAGAGACACGCTCCCCAGCCCAGCGCTTCATTACTGGGCTAATGAACGTGAGCTGGGGTCACCACAACAAGAGGGTCATAACTCCACTATGAAGCCATTAATCAAAGACTTAATGAAGTATTGTAACCTGAAACTTCAGCTCAGGAGAGACGTCCAGCCTGCAGCCAATCACGACCGTCTCTGGCCCTCCGAACACTGCGGGACTCATCTTTTATCAGAGTGCGGTATCATCGCTGTGTCCTACAGCGACCTCGATAGAGTCTATCTGCCTGCTTATCTGTCCTTAAAGATACTAAAGCCAGTCGAACGCCGGATTAGAAGCACCACATGACATTTGGTACACACAAGAGTGCAAAGCACAAAACAGTGATGTCATCCTCAAAGAGGCAAAAGTTGATTTTGTGATGTTAAATTGGTCAAGCCAATGACGTAAAATGGGAGAATGTTGAAACAGTTTGATAACCATCAGTTTTTGCAATTCTTTTTGGCATTACTGTTAAAAGGACAAAAGAAATGAATGGTTCCCATTACTATTATGAACCATTAGCTTTTCCCATTACACCCATTACAAAATACCTTTAGTAGTTTTTTTTGCCATTATTCCAATATTTTCCAATTTAATGGGGTTCTATTGGGTCCTATCTGCCATATAACATTCCACCAAAAGAATCCATCACATACCAGTCGACACCATTATAGTTCCCATTAAAACCAATACAATTCCTCACTATTAAATGATTAGTCCTTCAAAATGAAAATTCTGTCATTATTGCCCTCTTGAAGACTTTCCTTCTTCTGCAGAACACAAAAGAAGATATTTTGAAAAATGTTGGTAACCAAACACCGTTGGTCCCCATTGACTTGCACTGGTTTTGTGTCCATACAATAGAAGTCAGTGAGGGACCAACGGTTTTTGGTTACCATCATTTTTCAAAAAATCTTTTTTGTTCTGCCACACAGGTTTAAAATGACAACAGGGTGAGTAAATGATGAATGAATATTCAATTTGAAGGTAAACTATTCCTTTAAATCCATTATATTTTCTATTGTGTTTTGGGCAGCACTGTATTGTTTTTTACAGCAGGGATTGCTGGTGACAAGTTTTGGAAAAAGCATCACTTTTACCATAATAATATAATTTTGGACAGGATGAAATGTGATTTACTTTTCTTTTTGGATGTCAATAGTTGCCACATGTGCACATCATTTCAAAGTTTTGCTGTTGAAAATTGGTCAACACAGTAAGAGAACGGTAAACGCTTCAGTGATACATAACATGTCACAGGTCAATCTCAGTGTCAATACTGTGACCACATAAACACAGAGACCTCTTACGGCTTTACGAAGCACAGATAAATATGATAACCATTTGAACTCTCTTTAAAGTCATAATCTAAACATGGCAAAGGGTGCAAGACTCAAGGCATGACAAGGCTGTATATTCACACCATATGGAGAACACCGGTTAAGACCGGTCTCCTCTTCCATCTCCAATAGAGAGATCCTGAAACTGACTCCTTAGCTTTACTGTGGAGGCCTATAAACACCACGGTTCGAGCACTGTGAGCTCCATGCAGCCCCTGCCACTTGAATTAACTCAATTTGTCCCAATATACTGTTTGACTGATTCCAAATGGGAAACTACAGGCAGTGGATCACAGTTCAGCTTGCAGTAAGACTGTCGAGAGAATGCTGAACATATTGATTTTAACTGGCTTGATTGAAAAAAAAATATTGCCTTTTTCAGCTGTGTATGCTATCTTATAATTCCGGCAATGCAGCTTGTATATTCGGCCGATGAAATTTACTGACTGATATATTCCTGATTATTTCTCATTATAAGCTTGCGGTCTGATAATATTTAAATTGACTTAAAATCTGCTGTTTCTGCAGTTTGATGGGTGATAAAAATATAGATGGGAAATGTCCAGCATGAGATAATCCACAGCACTAACCTTGTAAGGAGGGAACACTCCCTCCTTTGTTTCCCACTTTTTGTGGGCCGAAAAGAAAAGAAAAAAGTTGGAGGCATTTGTCAAAGAGGAGTGTGTAACAGACAGTACATTCACTGATGCCTCTCCTGAAGTACCACAATCATGTGGTTCTAGCAATGCTTATCAGCTCCAGATGCACTCTGGGTCCTCCACCATCATCCTGTGCTTTGCTCTTTTTTCCCCAAACGGCACCCTGTAGATTTTGTCACTCTGCGGTTGCTGGCACGGGCCATGTAATACCATATCCCTGTTGCGTAGAATACTGGGAAAAAACAGTCGATGTGAGCCCTTCTTTCTCGCTCTGTATCTGTTTTACTTTAGAGTAAAAAACTGAATTCATAAGCAAACAAACAGATAAAAAATTTGATTTGTGTGAATTTATATTTGTAATTGTTTTTTATTATTACATAATTTCTCAAACCGAATGACTTTGTTTCTCTTGTGAAATACTAAAAGAGATGCTTGGGAATGTCTGAGCTTCTCTCTTTCATGACCTGGCACTAACAAGTCACATTTAAGTTATAAAATATTATTTCTCTTCCTTGACACACATGGTGACCATTTACTAAGAACAATTTTTTAAATATATAAAGGTGAAAGTATTTTTTGTTTTATCTGCATTATTTAATACTGTAGGTTTTATTACTGTTTGAAATGTTTTATTTGAACAACTGGCAAAATATTGCCATGTGGTATCTACTCCAATTCAAAGTTTATAAAGATCTGTTGTTTCTCGTTCAAATGTCACCTTAAACAAAGACAGTATTCATAAGCAAATATGTAATATTGTATTTTTGTGTCAACATTTTATAGTATGATTTTATATAATCATTTCATCATTTGTGAAAAACTAAAAGAGATGCTTGGGAATGTCTGAACTTCTATCTCTTATGACCTGGCACTAACAAGTCTTATTATTATTATTTATGGAAAATATTGTCTCTCTTCCTTGACACAAATAATGACAATTTACTTGAGATTTTCTGTAAAATATTAAAGGGTGAATGTATGAATTGTTTTATCTGCATTGTTTAATACTGTAGGTTTAACTTCTATTTGAAAAAAAAAAATTTTTTGATTTGAACTGGCAAAACATTGGCATTTGTTGTCTAATCCAATTCAAGGTTAAAAAAGATCTGTTGTTTCTTGTTAAAATGTCACCTTATAGTGATAGTTCACCTAAAAATGTTGTAATCATTCATTCCCTTTAATATCGTTCAAAACCTGTTTATATATTTTTTTCTGTGGAAAACAAAAGAAGATATTTTGAGAAATGTCTCTGTGGATTTTTGTCCATACAATGGTACTTAATTGGATCTAATATTGTTTGGTTACAAACATTCTTCAAAATATCTTCTTTTGTGTTCTGCAGAAGAAAGACAGTCATACAGGCTTTATCTTCATTTCTGGGTTAACTATCACTCAGAAGCTTATACATTTTCCCTCAACATTCCCAAAAACTAAACCATAACATTCAATTGCCCTTGAATGTTATGAACTCATTAAGCGCCAAAACGTCAACTTACATCATTCTCCTTCTGCTTACAATTTAACTGTCACCTTCAGGCAACTGTAACACTTATATGAGCATATACCATGTAAGCAGTGAACCCGCAGTGGAGTGTAGATCCCTGAGCTGTTTTCAAGCCTTACTACAATCATCTTTATGAGCATGTGCAACTTCATCCACAAACATTATTTAGGGCAGGTCCCTGTGAACACATACTGTATCCCTCTGTGCCAGCCCCTGCTCACAAGCCTCAGACATCCAGCAGGGGTTCACACAGCTCCATCCTGCGTAAAAAAACATATCAATAAAATACAGGCGAGGCAGATGAGGCTTGACAGCATCGGTGAGCAGTTTTTGGGGTGTGCTCTTGATGTGGCAAGAGGCAGCCCACTTTAAAAGGTCTGGTGATGTTACTGGCAAGCCGGGCCTGCTGTGATGATGGGCCCGAAAGAACAGGAGAGAGAAGGGAGCCGGGTCAAGCCACACATAGCACGACCGAAACCACCTCAGAAATATTCTAAAAGCGTCTGGAAACGAGTGACCTTCTGTAACCGCCCAAAACCAGTGGTCGGAGGATTTGTAAAAAGGGGGGACGGGGATATTAAAGACAAACATAAGAGCAAGAAAGAAGCTTAATGAACTTCTGATGTGGAACAAAAAGAAGATATTGTGAGAAATGTGGTTTTGTGTCAAAGCAACGGAAGTCAATGGGGTCCAGTGTTGTTTGGTTACAACGTTCTTCAAAATATCTTCTTTCGTATTCTGCAGAAGAAGGAAAGTCATACAGGTTTGGAATGACATAAGGATGAGTAAAGAATAAAATAATTTACATTTTCAGCTGAACTATCCCTTTAAAAGTTGCCATAAAATCTAATGCAGTATCTCACATATGCTTTGTGGAGAAGGCAATCCCATACTTCAGCGGAACAAGCAGAAGAAAGATTGGGGATGACGAGACGGAAATGTTACTTACATACTGTGAAAATATAAGTCATTTAAGACTTAAAATGATAAAAAAAGTTTCCATGATATTTTTGGAATAGAGCTCAAGTCTAAGAAGACAAAAAACGAAAGAGACGTGTGATGAAATGAGGTACAGTACTGCAAAGAGAGAAACAGAGGGAAAAATGGAAGACAGTGATGCAGAGGGGGGAGGTCAGGGGGGTTTTGAAGTATCCAGCACATGAAAGTGGCGGCTGTGGGTAAATCTGGAAAAACAACTGCAGAACTGCTGAACTCCGCCACACGGCCTGCCAAAAGTTAGGAAAGCCACAAAAAGAGAACGGGAGTGCAGAAAAGAGAAGAGAGGAGCATGTGGGAGATGAGTATGAGCCTCTTGCACGCGTGTACCTCAGAGGGAATAGGATCGGTGCGGTTTGGAGGGGTTAAGCGGCAGAACATGCTCGCACATTAAGGCCCATCAGATTCCTGGTGTAGTGAGTGGGGAGCACCGCCGTTGAGAATGAAGCCCAGAGCGTGAAACAATATCTCGGCAAATTGGGCCAACGTCTTTCATCTTGAGCCAACGGCATAGCATACGAGCTAAATGCATGGAGACACCCTGCTTGACTCAGAAACGGCTGAACCTAAGGCCACGCTGAGGAAGATCTATAAAACGCCACTTCCTGTTCTTTATCTTTCTATTATGATATAGGTTTATATGGGTTAGCAGTGCAAAGGTCGTAGATTTGATTCCCAGGGAACACACATACGGAGAAATTAAACATTGAATGCACTACAAACAAACTTAAAAGAAGATGCATAAAAATGTTAATTAATAATTAAATAATCTGTTTACAGTATATGAATTAATGCACATCTTTGTTTACTTTGATCGCAGTTGTGTCTGCTTGTGAGTTACTGCGTGTATTTGTGAAGTGCCGGGCACAGGAACCGCGGCACATGCGCGGCGGTCCGTGTGGGTGGGCAAACATATGTGGCTGGCAGGATTAGGAAGTGGTAAGCCACATCTTTTTATTACAGAAACGTTTCTCTAATATCTCTCCCTCACACCAGGCTGTCGCCTCTCAGACTTGCTTACTTGGTCGTCTCGCTGAAAAGACTCGCAACCCAGAGTCGATTATAATTAGCGTCAAAACCGACACCAGATATGGTTTACACACAAACCTCAGGTTTTTTTGGGGCCTGCCCTCACCATAATATGGTGTTCTGTTCCGCCGCTCTGCTGCGAGGCCACCGAGTACCTTTAATTAAATATCACCTTACCTTCATTTAAATGCATGTCGTCATCTGATGCGATACGCTCCATTACACCTCTCTTTTATTGAAGCTACCACTTCCTTAATCAAGCCTTTCCAATTAGGTCATTTGGGTATAAATCTACGGTGAAGTGCTTAAAATGCCACGTTTGGAATGGATTATTGCTTTTTATAGGTAGTATGCTGTGTAGCATGCAAACCTTTTAAACGCTAGAAAGAAACAATGCTGTCACATGACCTCACTACCTTACTGTTTAATTTCAGAAGTTGTGAGTTAGCCCGTTTTAGCCGTTAAATAAATCTAAACACATCACCCTACAAAAACACCATGAATAGTACCTTACAAAACTTTGTGTGTGGTCATCTACCGCACTTTAGATCGCTCATTTTCTTAATATTCTGCATGACTCTGGAGGATTTGTATTGTGGTGTTCACCTGGCAGTGGTAGATGTACTCTGGTGTGGCCTTCTTGAATTTCATATTCCAGACCAAAGCCACACCATCTGGCTCATGAGGTGCATCTTCATTGTTGTTGTAGGAAGCCACCAAGAGCTCTGGGTACTAGAGAGAACAGTCAGGGAGAGAGAGAAACAGACATGAGGATGGTAAAGTTATCTCAGAGATAAAACAAGGAACGATTCTTCCTTTTAAATGAACAGGTGTTGACACGTATATGAGGTCAGATGAGGAGGTCGCTCTACCTGAGGGGACCAGTCCAGACAGGTGATGACCCGGCGCTTTGACCAGCGCTCATCATAGAACAGACGACTGAGAGAGAGACTAGATCCGCCCTGCAGATCTCTGAGAAAGGGGAAAACATTTTAACATGGCATTTGGGTCAAAGAAACGATTGCATATTTGTTCTTCTTGAGATCGAGAATCCTGATCGCATTCTCACCCTTCTTTGTCACCCAGGTCACGTCCGCTGTAGTCGAAAAAGATGTTGGAGTCCTCAGCCAAAGCTCTCTCCATCACGCGAATGCTGCTGTCGAAAAAGATGAGGAACTCCTCTGAGTGCAGAGCCTGCTGCCTCTCTTCCTCCGTCAGTTCCCGCGGGTGACCTGATGTGCACACAGACAGGAGACAAAACAACCAAAGCGTATACAGTTGCAGAGTGAATAAATGAAAATGTCGATACTGTAAATTTTTTTAAACAAATACATATCATGACCACAATAATGGAATATACGTTTACATATGTTTATACCACTTACATACAATAACACTAAGAAACTAATGTAGAACCACAGACGAAATCACAGCCATTCAGCAAAAACATTTTTTGCAGTAACTGTGAAAAAGGCTTAATAATTGCTATAATTTATTAATAAGCAATTCATTGCATGACGTAATTAAATAATTATAAAATGTATTTTTGAAATTACAGGGTTTTTAAGTAACTGACATAAAAAATAAATTAATGGCAACCGCACCTGAAACCCCACCCACCCTGTCTAAAGCAAAAATCGGTCACCCTATAAAAGAAAAAGCTCAAATTCGCCTCAACCATATCCTCATTGCATACCTCATTTCCTGTGTTCAATTCCCCCCCTAACAAGCCAGATACTTAGGCCAATTAGAATGAAGATACAAGCGTAAAAAACAACAAACAACCACCGAACGAATACGCAAATACTTCAGCAAACGCACACAGCCCTCGGTTCTTTTCATTACGGCCGCACGCCCATTTTAGTCTTTCTTTTTTGATGTTATTGCGTTTTTACATTTTCTCCCAGACTATTAGGGGCCCGTTCCTTTGATCTGAGCCCACTTGATTTGCGTGCCTTTTTTGATGACTCATAACGAAGACAAAAGCCTGATCAAAGTCAGCGCAGAGTCAAAGCCCTCGTGTGCTTTCACAGTCCGCCTCTGACAAGCCTTCTGTTCGGCCTCTCTCTAGTTATTTACCCTGTAAACTTGCACAAAGAATGCACTCTCCGCTCCCTTTGAAGTCCACTTGCTGGGGTCTAGTGACATTAAAGTTCGATCAGGCCTGACCCAGAATGCCGTAGCCTGATAAGACCGGCCCCCGGTCAGAGCGAATGCCATCTGATACGGCTGCAGGGGTCACACGCGAGTGGCCGCTCGACGCTCCAGCGAGCCTGTTTGGTGACTTTGGGAATTTTGACGTGTGGGAGGCCCAAACACAAATCTTTCAAGCCAATAGCGGAGAGATCGAGGAATGCTAATATGATCCAGGTAGGTACGAACTAAAACTACGGTACAGTAAAAAAAGTATAGGGGACCATTTGAAAATGAATAATGGCAAAATTATTTTCTTTAGAATTTTGTACCTTTTTTCTCGTAAAAAACATAAAAATCCGTAAAAAACACAAATTTATAAAACAAAATTACGTAAATTACAATATTGCCAATGGAGCTAACACTAAACTAAGAGCTAAACACTGTTTGTATTATTATTAAGGTTATTATTATTTAGTTCAAAATGTATTCATAGAAAACGTTATGTATAATTTAAGTTTCTTTAACTAGACAAAATATTAATATTTTATTAATAATTATATAACTGTAATTCATATAAAAAATATTCTTTTTTTTTGCCGTGTAAGTTTTAGATTAGTTTGCATCATTTTGGGGAGCTTCTGACTACTGGTGTGACTATGAAAAAGTAAAGTGGTTAATTTTCCTGTAATTGTGACATACACACATTACATCATTGACTAAAGGTTTTACGTTGCATGACTTACATAACAGCACAATCTGTAAATCCCACGGCAAAGTATTACAGTCACTACACTGATGTTAATAAACCTCTCAATGTCATACTATTCCACCCATACCTCATTAACTGGATCCAAACAGGATGCATTTCCCTTTGAAACATCAGAAGAAGGCGACAATAAAACCCCAGCTATGCCAACACAGAAGGGACTGCCCTTGTGGGACAACCTCATTTAATGCCATTTTAGTTTGTGTGAGTAATTTATCTAAAAATCTATTATGGTTTGCACTTCTGGAACATGTGTGCAGAACGTAATCTGAATGTCAGGCTTTCCTGTTTTAAATAGACGTCTCTTGTTGAGTGTGAAATGAGCAGATGTTGTTCAGCGTAACATCCAACATACAGAAGTCAAGTAAGCTAAATTCATGCCAGGTGGAGGTTGCTGGTGTAGGGAGCACATTTTTTGGTGAACCTTTACACGTGTACACACACACACACTTGTTGGGTTGCCAAAATTACTGGTATTCTGTAGGGTTTTCCAGAACCACGCATATACTTAATAATTATTTTTTACCATTAAAGGAACAGTACACCCAAAAAAGAAAATTCTTTCTTCATTTACACACCCTTGAGTTGTTCCAAATCTGTATATACAGTTCTTTGTTCTGATGAACACAGAGAAAGATATTTGGAAGAATGCTTGTAACAAAACAGTTCTTGGCCACCATTGACTACCATAGTAGAAAAATTGCTTAATAAATGTCTTTGTTCAGTTGAACAGACATTCTGAGGAGTTCTTAACATAATAGAGTTCTTAATTATTAGTTCTTACAGTTCTGGGGCACTTTTGACTACCATTGTCATTTTTCCTACTATGGTAGTCAATGGTGGCCAAGAACTGTTTGGTTACAACCATTCTTCCAAATATCTTTCTCTGTGTTCATCAGAACAAAGACATTTATACAGATTTGGAGCAACTTGAGGGTGTTTAAATGATGACATCATTTTTATTTTTGGGTGATCTTTCCCTTTAACTGTATTTCTTTTTACTTTTTAGCTTTTTGCTGCTTTTTTGCAACAGCCAAACAAACACACTTTCAAATAAACAGTTGCAGACAGAATACACCTGAACACAAACGTAGTATATCTTACCGTCTTTGGTGTCCTTGCTTTCTTCCTCTTCCTGCTGTTCAGTTTCCGTTCCAACTTTTGGTTCTGTGACCTCCTCGTCCTCTTCTTCATCTTCTGCAAGGACAAACAAGGTCATGTTTAGTAACAAAGTGAATCTGAGAGCGCTACAGTAGATCTAAACTCTTTTTACAATAAGACTTTTTTTCCTACTCAATGCGTTCTTTACAAATCGACACAACTTTATTGTTTTTAGTTTCAGCATGTGCACAGCTGTCACCAGGGCGAGTTTTAGAGAAACAACACGGGGAGTTAACAGACACCCTCAAATCTCCAAAAACACATGTGCTACACGTGTGCCGGTGTTTGTGTGAGTTTATGAATCCAAGGGGTTCGCTTGTGAGTAGAGGCGCAGATACCCCACAGGAAGAGAAGCTGGTGTGCTATGGCCCCTCTCTCCACTTCCTCAATACCCCTCTCGCCCTCCCCCCAAACTGCTCCGGGGCCCACCCGGGCCCTGAAGACTCACCCCTTAATTAACCCAGGCACCCCAGTCAAAGACCCAGCCTAGTGATTCTCGCTCAGCCACCTGCTGTATGCTGTCCATACCCCTCCTCGGCCCCGTAGCACTGGGCATGTGTTCCTAACCCTCCCCATGACCCTGCCCCGCTCCTGCAGATGGGGAGAAGGATGACGTTTAACACCCTCATATGCACCTGTAGACGGGGCGCACACTCACGTACGCCCATGCACGCTAACATACACACAGAACTCTGTGGGATTGTTTTCTTGTTGAACCCCAGTGGCAGAGGTTAATGATCTGGGGTCGTGCTGACAGTGGGTGCCCAGTCTACAGAAGGAAGTGATCACATCGTGCCAGACGTGTTGCCTCTCTTCAACACCAGTGTGTTTGTGTTCACACCAGTGAAGGATGAGAAAGGGGCCTGCAGGCTCAATGATGACTTAGGCTGTACAAGAATGTAGCCGCTAACACGCGGTATGACTGATTTAGTGCCTTGTGTCGGTTTTTCTTGTAGTCTGAAACAATAATGTTTTTTCCTCTATTTATGCTTATGCAGTTGGACTCAAAGCAGAGTTCTGGAAAAACAAAAGACAATTCTGTAATAATGAAACGTAAATGAATAAACCATAATGTTACAAGTTAGATGTACAACATGCTCAAATGGGCGTGTTACGCTAGTCCTAAATGTAAACAATGAAAAAAAACTGTCTGCTAAATAAATCAATGTAATGTGCAGTAAACATTCTGCTTTAGATTTCATTTATGGTCTATAAAAGAATATAAAACATAACAGAAACAGACATATTGATTGTTTATTAAACAACATACTAAAATGAATTAGCTTATGTTAGCTATCAACGTACCCTACCTAATGTCAGGTATCGGATGCGATGCATTACAATTTCATTATAAAAAACATTACAATGCTTTAAGACTGTTTCCCAATCCGTAAAATGGTACACCCCAACAATAAACATTCGTCTGTGCACTGACAAAAACAACATTATAGTCCATTTTGCCAGATGTGAAGCATTGTTTCAGTTGTTTAACACTATACAAACATATAATCAACAAAACATTTAAAATGGATCAACATGTTAAACAAACATCTTTAAGACAATCATATTTGTGAAATAAAATAAACAAAGTTAGATGATGTTAGATGATGAGTTATTATGACATTTTTAAAGCAACACTATGTAGTTTTTTTTACGTTGCGTCTGTCCGGACCTCAAACATTTTGACGTAATAAATAAATGAACGCCTGACATTACTTTCTAATGCAATCAAATTTATACCTGTCACATCAAGGACCGCTCTGTAGCCGTTTGGGTCCTACGGCGCCATGGACAGTTAACATATGCGCACTGTTGCTATGTTCAGACGTCAACGCCGTGGAGTGAAGAGAGCCGAGACAGACTCCTGTCTCTTCCGAGGTTAGGACTCTGTGTAGTGACTACATTGCATGTTGCCAACGAACTTTAGCCATGGCGTCACGTACTCTGCTGTCGCTTGTGAAAACAACAGTGGCGGCAGCGCCGTGGGTGGAATTGTGTAGATTAAGGGGCGGTAATATTATAATAAGATCCTGCTTTTACATCACAACAGGAGCGAAATCTGAACGGCTCGATATCTCACATGCTTGCAGGGAAAGTCTCATCAAAACAAACTTACTGGGATCTTGTTTTTCACATTTTCTGGGTTGCTAGATGCACCGGGGACCCGATTATAGCACTTAATCACAGATATTCATCCGATGACTCCTTTAAGAAAACAAACTATAATCTTTGTGCAATTACTGCCTGTCAGTTGAGTTTGTGACAAAACATTTAGCAGTGTTTACGTAGTATTACTGCACAATATAATTCATTAAAATAGAAGTTGAATCTGTTTCATAAAATACAAGTTGATTTTATAATGCCTACATTTTTTGCATTTTGTGTTGGAATAAGTGACTATTTTTCCCTATATACAGTATTTCATCATTGAGGATTTGTTTATAAAAGTCTAAAAATCTCGTCTCGTGGGATAAGTGTCTTGTCACACCCCTATTTTCTACCCACAGTTTGTGTCTGTATTTATTCCTTAAAAAGTGCTAAAGGCTTGTAAAAGTAGGACCTGTTACTATTAACACATGTGTTGTTTTAAGCACATTTAGTGTAGATTTTGTGTGAAATAAATGAAAGGGACAACATAAGTTTTGTTAAAAGTAACACAAAATGTGTTGTCCCAAGAGAGATGTGTTCAGTTAAAGACAACACATTAGTGTATCAATCGTAGTATTGTACCGTAACAGTTGAAGCCACAGGAGGTCATAAAGCGAAGCAGCCTAAATTAATATTTGTAAAGCTTTTACATCTATTAGATCTATTAAGCTTTGTGTTAATCCTGTATGCATACGCTGATTTAAATGCCAGTATACTGTCGGAATGGAGACAATTGTTTCCCCAGAGGCAGAATGTGGATCACTGATGTGAGCCAGAGTAAGTGTGGTTTAGCTGCTGAATATGACTACGAGCTTCTGAGCCAAAGACCAGCGGGAAAAAGAGGAGTCCTTAGACCCAGACAGGCAGCCAGCCAGCCCAGGCCGACCACACCGCCATAGACCGCTCTGTCCTTCTCTCTCTTTCTCTATCGTTTTTTACCATCTGTTTTTGCCCAGTGCTCTGCTGAGCTGAGAGGGAATAAAGAGCTCTGCCATTCACTGTTTTGCCTTTGGATGACTCTGGATGTTCCTTCCCTCTGGGGCCTGACAGAAAATAGCACAGGCAGAGAATGAGACACCTCTCATTCCAGAAGACCCACGCGCTAGACAGTCTAAAAAGTCTTGGTTGGGATGTCCAAGTCTGGAGTCTGTGCCAAAACGGGATGTGACCTTATATGACCGGGCCTCCGGGAAGGTCATCTGCTCCAGGTGGAAGAAGAAAAGCTGAGAGCTTTCACCACATAAAGTGCTCACAGAAGTGTTGACCACACAGAGGTGGGCGATTAACAACCATGATTCATGGATCTTGTTGAGAGACCATAGATTCATAAACAGTGTGCGAGAGGTTATATCTGCAGATCCTACCCAATCCTACCCAAAGCTTCAGCTTGCTTTTGTGTGATCCCATAATGCTTTGCAAAATGTCAAGATTGTGAATTATTTACCCAAAATCCATTGTTAATAGTTCATGTTTCCCTGAAAATGTTTTGTGCTTCCCATGTAATGCCATATTTGCAAACCCACACGGCATTAGAGGACCAGCGAGGAGGGAAATACTACAAGAACTAAATGATTTACATTATTTTTACACTTCTTCTCTTCGTGCGTATACATTCTTTACTAAAAACTTCACTACTATTCAATGATGTCCCATTATAGAATAAATGCGATGTAGGTTTGTGGGACATCAACCAGTTACTGGCAGGTTGTTTATATGACAATGAATATTCGAAGATTCACATTCAGCTTTTTATAAAAAGTATTTATACATTTAAATACTAAATATAATACATCAAGCTTTTTTTAAATCTGCTTAAACACAACAGTTCCAATAACTGAATTGGATTTATTGCGAAATCGCTTTTCTCATTTTCAAAAACACCAGGAATAGTTATTAAAAGTGTGAAGGAATCGAACTGCTCCCTAGAACAGCTCAAAATCAGAAAGAAAATTGTCCATAATTGCTCATGAAACTCATTCCTGTCTTCAACCCACTCAACCTTTGCAACCTAGAACCGATTTCAGGCCAGTCACAAGACTCCTTCCTCACCTGGTGTTTAATACTGGTTCGCTCCGTGGGAAGGAACATTAAGAACCATCTACCCCGCTCGCCAGGCTGATGAAACCGTGGACCTGCCCTGCAAGGTAATGACATCTCCACATCTTACCTGCCCTCAATCTCTTCTCAGCTTCCTCAAGCTGCTCAGAGCAATTCAAATCCACCGCTTGTCAAGCTGCTCGCCGTAATGGCCAACGCAGCAGCCACGCTCAATCAAAACGAAACATCCATCTTAAAACCCCAAGCCTACTCTATCTCAGTACAAAGGACAAAAAATTCTAAATGAAACACTGGAGATAATTAACTGCTTAACTGTAAAACGGAAATCGCGGTTGGGTGCACAGTGAGTGAGAGATTTGTTCTGGTTAACACAGAGAAACGGTGAAAAAATGTAAAAGGTTTGATGTTTTATGAAGGAGTATAGGAACAAATGTCTCAGAATGTCTCTGTAGATCTTGGAGACACTTCTCTCTCCGAACGTACAGATACAAATGATGGAACAGATGAAAGCATACGCTCTTTGAAAGGATGTGTTATTTATTTTTAACACATTGTTTGCGTTATGCTACCCTAACCCTAACCCTAAGTTGAGTTAAAAGTAACAAAAAATGTGTTGTCCCAGGGACAACACAAAAATCATTTCGTGTTTCTAAAAGCTGTCGTTTTAACAAAACCGTATTAAAGGAATTTAAAATAAAATAAAATAATTCACCGCACAATATTCCAAATAAATAATCCATCCATCCATCCATTTTCTTCCGCTTATCCGCCAAATAAATAAAATATCTAGAAATAGTTTTGCTAATAAAATCAAATAAACTGTGATAAAATTGTGCTCAAAATATCAAAGTCTGCATTTTAATACATTTTTTGGAATCCTTTTGGACTGAATCTCCCTTATTTCTACCCGTTACTTTTCTTGATTCAACCAAAATTATAAATTATATTATATTATATTTAAATTAAGTCCACCCCCCACAGTGTTTCTTCCTAAAATTGAGTTTCACATGAAAAAAAAGTAAAATGATGGTTGTTTGTAAAGTGTTTCGCATTGACTATCACTTTGATACTTACTTTATTTAAGAACAGAATATGCCATTGCTGTATTAGCAAAACAGGCGATACAGTAAAAATGGACGGTGGGGAACATAAATCCCGCACAAAAAGCGGCATAAGATGCCATCGATTAAACAGGAGGAGGATGCGACGCTGTCTTTCATCCAGCGTTTTATTAGACCAAGCTGCACCGCTCCGGGCCTCCAGATTGGGATATGGAGCTGATTAGACAATCAAGAAATCCCCTCATCTGACAAGTGGGGATTTTTTTCTCTCTATGAAGGGGGCAGAGGGTGTTTGTTTTCCTCATGGCCTCTGAAACAGAGAGAAATTGAAGTGTAGGGCTGCGGGTATTTCCACACGGGGGCATAAAAAACAGTAGCAACAGTGCTTAGCATGCATGCAAAGAACTTACAATCAGCCACACATATACGTGTGCTGTGCCTTTAAGAAGCGGCGTACTGAGACATACCCGAATTAAGCTTTAGAAGCAGGGTGTCGGGCGGCTTGCAGACCACAACAGAGGCTGAGCACTGAAGAGGCGGTGAGAGGAACATGAAAGAGAGCTGTAATGTGGAACTGGCACGACACCCTGCGCGTGAGACAGACGCTGTCTATCTGTCCGTTTCACCCCCTGCATGGCACATCAGCAGGCTAAACATCTCAAAAATGTTCACATCGGTCTAACAGGCCTGGTCAGGGTTGATGCTACATTGAATATAAAAACTGTGTGTTGTCTTTGTCCACTTATATTTTATAGGGTAGTCGAACGATTAATCACGATTAAACACATCCAGAATAAAAGTCTGTGTACTGTGCATTTTATTTATAAACACACATACATGTATACATAATTAGGAAATATTTACATGTATTTATTTATATTTACCAATCATTTAAATTATTAATAAATGTTTATTCATTTCTATACGTTATAATTTTCTTAAATATATATAAGTATGTGTATGTTTTATAAATACAAAATTAATATGCACAATACACAGACATATATTATTCCGCACACGGCTGATTGTAAGTTCTTTGCATGCATGCTAAGCACTGTTGCTACTGTTTTTTTATTTCATATATTATTATGTAAACACAAACTTTTTTCTGGATGCGATTAATCGCGATTAATCGTTTGACAGCCCTTATATTGTATGAAGTTTCTTTGTCCACTGTAATGCTTTAACAGGATGCATTTTAACTCAAAAACCATAGGTTGAAGTCCCAGGCTATATTAAAAAAAAAAATGCGTTCGGATAAAAGTCGATTCGGATAAAAGTGTCAGGCAAGATTTAAAATATAAAGATAACACATTTGCAGTCGTCTCTTTCAAAATACAAACAGCTAAATCATTATAATATCCAATCTGGACACTGCGATGATAAAACATTCTGCACACGCTGCAATCAGCAAACTGTGAGCAAACCAGTCAACAAAAGCTCCTCTCTTCTCTTTCTCTTTCCTCTCTCACTCAGACACACACTTGCGCACTGAGAGCGTCAGACTGTCTTCTGAAATCAGACGGGAAAAAACTGTGGAGTGTGTACTTGTGCTGCTGGCTACTCGCTCATCAAACACACAGAGCACAGGCCAGAGTGGAGTCAGATCCTTGAGCTGACACTCTTCACGGCCTCCTGCAGGTGTGTAAAAGGCCACGGCTGTGGATACAGTGCGTGCGATTCATAACTACAAACCACACGCATGGGTGACAAACCAGCCGTGCAGTCTTCCCCCCTGCAGCTAAAATTTAAACAACAAAAATCTATTAAAAAGTAATAGTCCAAATCGAAGTGCAAAAGTAAAAAAGATAAATACAACATTATTCTTATAACCCTTTATATTATTTACACTGTATATTCTGACACACATTTGCCAATTTGTACCATAATTTATTTACATGTATATGATACAGCAAATTACTTTTTTCAATTATGATTAGATGCTTTCAATGTCTCTGTGCCCTACTACACACAATAATAATGAAGTCTAATGTAATTTAACCTAATCCAATAATAATGACTCAAACCACAAAGAGCGCCAGCTGAATAAATCAATAGCAGGATGACGAATGCAAGGAAACACACAGAATACAGCTCATCCAACCATACACATAAATCACAGAAACTCTTATCTTTCTTCTCCTCTGAAGCCCTTCTGAAGTTTGCTGTTGTGTTCAATAATGCTTTGACTCTTTACTGGAAAAGCAGCTTCACATTCAGGCGCTGCCTTTGTCATCTCTCATCGTTCTCGTTTGTCATCATTATGACATCATTATGACAAACGGGTGACATCGATCACGAAGTGCCTTTAAGAATGCCGCTATCTTCCCGCCCAAGGCCACACGACGCAGACCTGTCTTCCCCATAGAGAGTGAGACGGCACTCTGGGGTCTGGAAATGGTCAGAGCCGGGAAAGATAAAGGGAACGCGGACTTTGAACTGATATCTTCTGTGAAGAGCACAGGAAATGTTTTAGATTTGAGTCAAGTCTTGTCAGATTGGACAGAATATTTTTAATAATGTGTCAATGTGTGAGGTTATCACCATTCTACCCAGTTTCACAGAATCTGAGATACTGAGTTTCAATGTTTTACACTGTTTAAATGCAAAGAAAAAACATCTATTTTTATAAGTACAGATATGTTTGACCTTGTCATAGTATTGTGCAAAAAACAGTGCAGATGAAAAAGAAATAAACAAGTAAACAACTGCAGTATATTAGTTCTGAATAACTACACTAAGCATCAATAAATCACAATATTAAGGTATTGTGACCCAGATAACAATATCATGTTTATGGTTAGGTCTCTGCTGACTTCCACCCCTTACTTACGCAAAGAAAAGATGTTTTCCTATATATTAATTGTCAATATATTTAATCTTTTTAGATATATTTGAAAATATATAGACTAATACACTGACATATGACAATATTACAATGTATTAAATAATGCTTATGGAATTGCCACTTAATATATATTGAACAATAAAGAATTAAAAACTTGATTTTCAAATTTTTTTATTGTGTTTTATTGTGTTCATATTTTTTTGTTATTATAACTTAAACAAAACAACCCATCTGTTCTGTTTGTGCAAATAAACTCTTCAAATATATAAGAACTTGGTTTCAATATATGGAAATGTGTTATTTAATATATTGCATTATATTTTCCAGTATATACCATATATTTTTGTTTCATAAGGGCTAATTATAATACCACTTAATTTTATTTGTGTGTGAACAATTCTGTTATTTTAGAAAGAAAATAAAAAATACTTAAATTTTTTTTCCATTGAAACTAGTCAAATTTCTATACTATTTTTCTGCAGTTCCTTAATAGTTATATATTAAAGCCTATTTTTACCTATTCTGACCTCACTAGTTTGCTTGCAAATATTTGCTTTGATAATCATTTTATTGCAATAAATTGGCATTAATAATACACTTTTTTATTTCAAATTAACAGCTCATTGCAATTGAGTACTAACATAATTTTTTCGGAAAAAAAATCTAACCCCTGCAAATCGTTCAGTTTGTAAAAAATCCCAAACAATTTCAGTCCTATTGTGAAATGAATCCCTTACAGCATCATACTGACAGTAATCACAAACTAATGAAAATAATTAGCTCCTCCTCATACTGAGTGTCTACTGTCCCAGATTTCATATTTCTGACCTACCAAGACTCAGGGCTGGTAATGAAGCTACATTATGCAACGGGTCTCTGGCCCGCAAATGTGGTGCCAGTGGAGCTGGCCCGCTCCCAGAACCGCATCTTTAAAGGAGTCATCATGCCACGCCATGCACAGACTGACCACAGAGCATGATTAGACCTCATGACTTCAAACTTTCCAGAGACTAGCCTGTCAAAATGAGCAAGTCAACCCAGCCAATGAGCTGAAGTCGCTTTTTAACAAGTCGCAAAACAGAGATGGCATTTTTGGGTAAAACTCTTACAAGATATTCATTAAAAATTCATAAACAATGTCAACATTAGAAATGTGTCTAATTATAAAATGTGACCATGTATCACGCTAGAAGTGTGACTACAGCTCAGAACTACAAAAGACTAACAATACTGAAATGTATATACTTGTACATGTTTACACAAAAGAGACGCAGCCCTGAATGACATTTAAATGATTTTTCTTAAGTACAACATTTATGTTTTTTAAAAAGCATAATTCAAAACTCTTTCAGTGTGTGTCCATGTGCTAAGAGTGCCCCCTTATGTCCTCCATAGAATATAACCACACCAACTAAGTAGACAGATAAATTGAGCTTCTTTTTGACCTATTTTTTAGTTTAGTTTAGTTACTATTTTTGAGTTTCTTTTAAAAAAGTTTGTCTAAAAAAATATATTAAAATCGGAAGAAAAAAAAAAACCACACACTTTAATTTTATGTATTTTGTCTTTGAGAAAACAAACTTTAGCATTCTTTCTCACCAAAAACACATTTTAAATATTTTGTTATTATTAATACCGATTTGAATAGTTTTTTCAACATACAGAGTTAAGACACCGAGATGCATCCAAAAACAAACTTTAGGGGTCCTCAGAAAAATCAATCTGAAGACCACCTTAGAGGCTCCTGGGAAACACAGGCCCTTAAATGTGTTGTAACTGAAAAAAGGTTTAACCATTCAAAGAAATGAAACAGTATCCCATGTGATTCAACATCAGATGGCAAACATTATTACAGTGGCTTCATGGACAGGGGCCGATTTTTGGCTGCGATGCATTGCAAGTATCTTATTATATGATATGAAAGAGAGGAAAATTGTAATCATATGGATGCAGATTGCCGCGGTCCACATACTATGAAAGACACTGTATTGTCTGATAACATTTTTTGTGTCTTTTTGTCTGTTTTGACTGGCATTCCGCCTCAATCCAAATCATTTGGGATTTGCGCCTTGAAACCAGAGTCGACTGATGGCTATAAATCCAGTCGTAACCATTTTCAACTATAAGAGCGCGGGGGAAAAGACACAGACGTTTTCTTCTAATGCCACCAATTAATTCTGACATCGCAGATCAAAAGAGAGTAAACGTAACAGTATCTAAATGCAACATGACGGCCTTTCTGCCCTAGGAGAAAGAGAACAAACTTCTGTCGTGTGAGAGGGAATTTTGGCTAACCTTTATTTTTGCGAACACTGACACCCAGAGCTTTTCTTTTGTATAAGAGAGCTAAAACAACATGCCTGCATGAAGCGCTTCCATATGTGGCCAGTACGCCTGGATCGACCCAGACGATTGAGGGCGAGCTCGCCGGTGCCAAATTGTAAAGTAGTCGAAAGCTTTGACTACAAGTAACATTTTGGCTCGGAGAAAACTATACCTTCGGCAAAATGAAGATGCCAACCGCAGTTTCTCAACTGCTGATGTAGTGTCAAATACTCGTCTGGAATATGAAATGCACGTGCTGTTGATCATTGTGATTTAAGACGGCCCCATTAAACATCCTTTAATGTGAATTTGACTTCTATTGAGGGATTAGAGATGCTCTTGAGAATAGAAGTATTTACAAATCATTATAATGCCAATTAGTCTGTTTGTTAAATTTCATATTTGTGTCTTCAAATATTATGCATATGTCGACTGTTCTGTCGACAAACTGTGACCCGAAAACTCAATTCATTAATGGATTCAACATGTTTGGCTGGGATCGATTGACATCTTTGCTGTTTTGGTGTTCGAGCTATCTCAACAGCTCGGTTATGGCGCTGTCGGTAATGTCTTTCAGATTAGCAGTTAGTTAGAACTCGGTTTGCTTGCAATTACGAGCCATTACAGGACCACCACAAATTTACCAAAAAAAACCCCCTCAAAAATAAGAGAATCACCACATCCCACTGGAGACCCCCAGAGCTAATGGCCCTGAAAAATTCCAGAGTAAGCTGCGTACACACTCACACACGCAAACGTACAGTGTGTACACACGTACAAATAAAAAGACGATCGAGGAAGAGATTGTGAGAAACGAAGAACAACAATATAATTTACGTGACCTTCTGAACCTTGGTTTGTAGGACAGGGGTCACCAAACCAAGTTCTGCGGGTCTGACCCATCGCCACCCGATCTAGCACGCGGGTCTTGGCTTGGTTAAGATACTTCTCCCTTTTTTAGCCATACTGCTGAAACAATTCTTATCTACTGATGGAAATTAGCGGTAGAGCCTGCGAAGGCAATTTCTGTGCCGCGACCGTACCCAAAGAACCAGAATCTGCTGGCTTTGGCCACGTTTCATTAACAGGGTCACTTATTCTTATGCTACGCTATGTGATATTTCAGAAAAGCCCTGTCCGGCTCTTAAAGCATTAACACTGGCCATTAGTCTTTCCTATTGTTTCTAAGGCACTCTAATCCTTATTTTTAAATTGTTTTTACAGCCAGTCAGAGCAAACTTGTAATCGCCGGCTTTGCTCCACTGAAAGTCATTTTCTCAAAAACGCACTGTGCGAAACGTTACACCAACAATGAAGGATACGTAACTGGAAGGCCGACCTTCCCAGAATGCCTTGGCGCACCGTCCTTTGGATGAGACATGCCTCTGCTATGTTGTCCACTCCCAGCAACCTAAGGAATCACAAGCCTGCTCTTTCATACAAATTATGTCGCCGAGAGCACACTGGAGCCTTGGATTTGGCAATGAGCGACTGGTGGGTAATTTGATTGAGTAAGGGACAATGCACACTTAGCGGGGAAAGATCTGGGAGCGACCAACGCACAAGAACCTGGACACATATCACACTAGCTATATTGACTGGAGCAAAGCTGAGCCGGAAACCAAGAGTTCATTGAATTAAACGTTCCTAAACAGTCACACACATTTAGATTGATGTGCGACGAAGACCATCTGAGAGAATGGGCTTTCTCGGAAGGGTCAGGAGTTCAGATGGGTCGCAACCTTTGGATGACCAGGATTGCTAAGTCCTGATTCCTTTCTACACACGTCACAATAATGTCATTTTAAGGGCTTTTGCTTCTGATGGCGAGATCTGGAAAGTTTTTCAACCGCAGGTTTGCCGTTCATTGCTGCCAGCCCTTCACAGACCACCGGTGAAAATCATTATGAAAGCGTATCTAGAATTGGATCTGATACTTATCCTGCAAACACATGGGCTAACAACACCAAGCTGACGCTTTTTTTTGGTGGACCTACACGTGACTGGAGCAGCATCGAGACCTAAATTGGGGTCAACTAAACACCACAGCCCGGCCGATGAACAGAGCACACAAGCCAAGTTCTCTTTAAACCATCAGAGAACTCTTTGGTTGAGTGTGTTCAGCCAAAGGCATCATACACATGTAGAAGAAAAAGCAAAGCCAATTGATACCACAATTACTATGATACAAGAACAATACTCCTTAACACATACACGTTAACACATAAAACACACAAAAATGATACTACATTATATAAATCGAAATAGACCACTATGATTTATTTACATGATCATTATACGTTGATTCATTTACTCGTTTAGGGCCAAATAGAGAGAGATTACTACTAAATGCTTTGCAGTTTTCTAACTTAATAAAAGTTGTTATTTTTGCAAATATATTATTAACATATTAAATCATGAAAATGTAAGATTCTGCATTTCAGAATTCTACTATTTATTTTCTCTCATGTCATTCCAGTCCTGTATGACTTTCGTTCTTTTGCAGGACATAAAAGAAGATATTTTGAATAATGTTGGTAACAAAAAAATTGGCCCCCATTGACCTGTATGGTCACAAAAAAAATGTCTTAAAATATCTTCTTTTATGTTCTACATAAGAACGTTTTTAACGACATGAGGGTGAATAAACGATGACATGTATTTTTGTGTTAGCTATTAGTATTTTCCATTTTTTATAAAAATGTCAGCGCATACTGTTCTATCCATCATTCTTCTACATTATTGTATATATTGAATTTAATACATTTAACTGTACGAATAGAATAATTTATCTTTACTTTAAAAAGTATAATATACCTTTTCCTATAAGGTTCAGTGTATGAAATTTTGCGGCATCTAGCGGTGAGGTTGCGCATTGCAACCAACGGCTCACTCCACCCTTACGAAGCACAACAGAAGCTGACAGAGGACTGAGATGTCGTCACATTTTTGCTTTTTCCCGTAGGAGATAATGTATTTACAAAACGCGCTCATTTGTCCATTAAGGGCTATTGTAGAAACAACTTGGCGAATTTCATTCTTCACGCTTCATTATGTAAGGTCTTTATACACCTCTAAAGACACAGTTATGTACATTATATGGCATTTTTGTCAATAGATCATTCAAAAGTTTACACGTTGGACCTTTAAATTTGGAAAAAACTGCCATCCTCTAACAATATAATGAAACATTCATCATATTAAATCATATTTTATAAAAACTTAAAATAAACGTGGCTAATAAACATGTATAGCAAAACAATTCCCATAGGAAATCAAAGACATTTTGGAAAGAACTTAAAAAAGCTTGAAAAGCTACAACGCTGACTGAAGTCTGGTGCAAGGGTCTCCCCAGGCACAGCTACTCTAAACAACCTCATAGGACGAACACCTGGGCGGGTCCTGCATCCCCCCAGCTGAGGGAGAAGGTCAGAGAGGAGAACAGAAAAAACCCGAAAAAGGCGTCTGTTTAGTTTCACAAATCAATGGACGAAACCTCTGAACCAGCCTGAATAAACACAGAATGCAAGCTGTAGCAGGTGGTGCAAGGACCTATTAAAACTTTCTGTGTTCTTTCTGAAATTAGAGGTCCCACCAGGGCAAGGTCTCCCCCGGACAGACAACCTGCGCCCACAGACAGCTGTGAGCCTAACCTGCATCTGTTCTTAGACAGTGGAGATGGGATGAGATGGAGGGGCGGGGCCTGTCAGAAAGGAAAAAACAAATAAACTGTACAGAGTG
This sequence comes from Triplophysa siluroides, assembly GCA_006030095.1. Taxonomy (NCBI): domain Eukaryota; kingdom Metazoa; phylum Chordata; class Actinopteri; order Cypriniformes; family Nemacheilidae; genus Triplophysa; species Triplophysa siluroides. Next base: position 849,905 of record VCII01000193.1, read on the forward strand.
TGATCGCTAAAGGCAACGGCCAATCAAAGGCTTGTCAGCGGTTGCACTTGCTGAATAAATGACCTGCCTTGACAGGAAATTCCACCAGCAATTTTAATTCTGATCAGGCTTCAAGGAAGTGGAAAGAATAAAAACACATCAGTTATAATGACAGGAAGTTTCCAATCACATGGCAAGCAGCTGTTCGCCAGCACCGGGATCAAGGAGCCATGAGAAGGCCGTGAAGATTCCGGTGCGAAACGCAGACAAAGGCGCCTGCTGTAAACTTCATCAGCCTTCATCAGCCTACTTAAAGGTTTAATACTCAAAAATGGAAAATCATGTTTCATATCGCGACTACCAGCGATGTTATGCAAATACCTAAGACCAGGGGGTCCCATCCATATGGAGATGTTTAGGGCGGTTTTCAAACCATCTGCATTTTAAACCACGCTTGGCTCGCAAGTCTGGAGGATGCAATCAAATTAGCCAAGCTTTATGTGAGCTTCATTTTAACAAGGCCATCAATTTAAAAATGTAATTGAAATATGATGCTTTGAATATGATTGGCTTTAGTCGTACAGTATGATTCAAGCATACGTTAAATACGGAGTCCTTAAGAACGCACTTGAGGAAAAAGGGTGGCTTAGGGCTCACTGCTGTGTTGAGTTAACAAATGCAATAGCCAAGAAGCCTTTGTGGTATGAACCACACTTAAAACTAATAAGGGAAAATATCCTGACATTATTCTTCTACCAACAAGCAGAAGTGGTTTTGATTAAGCACTTTCACATTTCATATATCAATCAACTCAAGGGGTTTTATTAACTTTGCTTCGTGCTATGGTTTTAATATATGTTAATGGGTTTAATGTTTCACTATTTGAAGGAGTTGGTCTCTTTCAGGGCTCAATTATAAAGATGGACGGAAACGTCACTTCCCATATCAGGCCGGTGCTGTGACGTCACTACATCTTGTGGTCATTGCTCACGTGCATGAGTTTGAATGAGTTTTAAACATGTAGATATGTTCGATCGCTGCTTTCCTTCTGAAACCTCGTATTTCCATAGTTCATGTTTTTTTGGCCATAAAACATTAATATTAGTCACCCTTTATGTCCGTCACTGGGTTTTGCAAATATCCAAACAATGAAAAAGTATTAAAACTTGCTTGTCAATTTTGAAAACACATTATTTAATCATTTCAAAAGTGAAGTGTTTTTTCCATTTTTTGGTTTTTAGAAGGACAGGGGCGATGTGTAAACTAAATATATATTTTACACATTGTCGCTGTTGAACAAAACAATTTATTAAACCGAATTAAAATTTTTGGGTGAACTGTGCCTTTAAGCTCTGACTTCAAGCAGTTATACCGTTAGTTAAATGCAGATTCACATGACATCAGAAAGCGATTCAAGCATCTCATCCGTGACATCCAAGTTTAGACCCGTCATGCACCTGGAATGATAGCAGACCCAACAATTTCAGCAGCAAACTGGAAGCCCTCCGCAGAGAAGCAGGCACAACTCCAAGTGATGTCCTGATGATAGAAGCCATCTTGAATTACTCGTCTGCATCCACTTAAAGGCCGACTCAATGCCGTTACTGTTCTGCCATTTCAAGCAAAGCAACTGATGGGCAGGCATCTCTTTTCAAAAAAGCCGCCCCCTCCTCCAGCTTCCCTCTCAGGAAATGGAGGCCGCGGCTGGTCAAATGAATCTTAATCTGTGCAGGTTGGAAGCTCTTCAACAGAACCATTCGCTCATGGTGACAGCCCACCTGACAGTGATGAAAATCAAAGCCCTTCGCCGGCAGCCCGGTTTAATTTGCCAACTTGTTCCAAGTTATTTTACCGTGAAATCCGAAATTGTCGAAATTGATTGAATACAGATAAAATGTCATAATCAGATACGTTTTGTAGATCTTAACAGTGACTGACAAGATGTGTAAGTGCGTAGTTTGAATTAAATAACTGATTTTGTGTTACATAGATATCACTTTATATAACAGGCGATTTTATTTGCTTCTTAAATGGCTTATAAAACAACACAGGAAGAAATTATTACATTAATGGTTTCGAGTTCAATATTCAGAGAACACGACGAAATGCTACTACATCGGTTTTCAGGTCACACTGTAGCTTTTAAAAGTAGCTTCCCAAAACTATTACACTTATATGTTGAGAATCTACATATTCATAGTTTCTACCTTCAGATTGATGGGCTGCAAGAGGAGTCTGAGTCTCTTTGCAGTAAGACACCACTTCTTTGGGAAGGAAGTCCACCTGTGTTATTTTAGATGGTCCCAACCTGTGTGTTCGACTCCTAGACAGAGAGAAACACCGTCTATGAACATCTTGCAACCTTTGATATACATAACCATACAAAGAATGATAAGAAATTGTCACCTACATCATTCAGTGGCAAATTCTACAAATCTAATATGCTGTACTCATTATTCAGATCCACGAACAAACTGTATGTTTGGATGACCCACACTTGACTGCTAGAACTAATGTTAAAAGCATTCTTACTACATGGCATGTGCATCAATCACTGTCACACACAGCCCTGGGCAAACAGCTGGAGAATGAGCGGCTGAAAGCACTTGAACCTGACAAACTTAAGAGGAAAGAAAAGAAAGAACTAAAGAAAGAACGAAAGAAAGAACGAAAGAAAAGAGGTACCCGAGTTCAGAGTCAGCCTGCAGCTGGAGAACAGAAGGGTCAGTGTCCCACTGCAGGGTCCTGAAGTGAAGTGGACGACGGCAGGTGTCACGTTGGGCACAGGAGGAAAAAACATGCAAGATTAATGTTAGAGGATCGATCAACACCCTCAAACACATAAAAATCATAACACGCGATCACAGAACTTGCCACATGCATGGCAGGATACCAGTGAGAAAGCACCAGTAGCACATATGGGGATGCAGGTCAAAGATTGCAGAGATGCTCAGGAGGTTTACAGCATGTGTTGAACATATAAGGGGCTCGTGTGCACTTTATAAAGGATGTATAGAAGAGGGTTTTCGGTTCTGAGTATTTCATTATTTTAAACAATCTTTGGTATAACATGATAAACTTGATTATCCTGTTAGATGAATGATTACACCTTTGGATACTAGGTTACATTGGTTTTAATTCTATAGGTCATTTAGGACAAAAGTGTCTGATGAAGCTTAAATCTAAAGCAAAAGTGTATTATGTCTTTATTACGTGTATTAAGTGATAGTTCACCCCAAAAATTGTTTTTTTCACTCTCCTGTCATTTCAAACCTGTATGACCTGTATGACAAGAGGGTGAGTGAATGATGACAGAATCTTTATTTCGGGGTGAACTATTAATACACTAAGTTGCTGCTAAACGACAAAAAATGAACACAAATAATTTAAATAAAAGTAATAAACATACAACAGTCCCGAAACATTCACACAGAATTATGAATGAAAGAATGAATGAGGTTCAACTACAAGGTTCAACTATAGTAACCATGGTTTTATATTTTATTTGTTGTATAACTACAGTAACCACAAATTAACCACAGTTTAATGAACATTTACTACATGAGCCATAGTTTAACCATAAACCATAATATTTGTATTATAAACGCTTAAACAAATAGTAATTAATCTGCAAATAGGGCCCACTTTTACTAAAAGTTTTAAACCATGGTAAATCTTCATATACACTACAGTATGTAATTTCCATGGACTTTTTTGTTAGAAACACAGAAAACCTGTCTTTATATTAAGCTGACAAGAAAGATGATCAAACATGTATAGCATATGTTCAACACAGTGAGTAAGATGCATATACCGAATGTTAAGACATACACGTATACATATATGAACAATGTATTCCATGCATGTTTTTCATAAAAGCCAGAATATACCACGTATATATCCAGCATCTGCTGTGTATGTACTGTAAATCCAAACGCTGTGTCCTCTTATAAGACGCAAAAACCATTACGCCAAACATCACCATAACATGTCTTATTTATCCTATAGGAATATGTTGTAAAAGGAATGCACGCCCTTGTAAACTTTTTCACCTTCACTACAAATCACAAACATGCCTATTAAACTTACACACATCCCGAGGGGTAGCATGTCAAACTGACACTCTGTTTTACCAGGGATGACATTGAAAAAAACGTATTGTCATTCACGTCGTGGCAAATGGCTCCAATTTAACCATGCAAGAGGAATTGTTCAAGTCAAGGCTCGAGGTAACAGCGGGCATCAGACGGGCACACCGGGGGGAACGAGCTAAACTGCTGGGCTTTTTTCAACTGCCAATGAGATACTGCGTGCTTGACGTTAATAGCAGAGCGTACGCGTTCTCTTTGAGGGCCTGGTTGGAATTCTGCCGATGTTTCGGAGTAGATACGTACCTGTCGTGGTGCGTGTCTGTTTTGTGCTTACTAATGCCACTGACCCCTGACCTGAGAGCGGACATAGATAGAGTCGTAGATACTTAGAAGTGGAAATTGTTACGCGACATGTGCGAACGAATGCAACTTGTGAAATCCCAAACTAAACAAAGTGCCACCGCTTGGCAAATGCTAAAGCATGCTGTGATGATAAAGTCATAAATATGTGCCGGTGATAGGTGTCTTAGTCCAGCGGCTGTGAACCGAGCCCCCTGCAGGGAGCGCTGACAGGAACAAACGCGCATGTCATGTGTCAAGCGAGTCGTGCGTCTGCATTATGCAGGTTTAATTATAGTCCTGTGAAGCAGTCGCATCAGCCTTCCCCTTTACGCTTGACTGCAGCTATCTATCTATATTTCGGAGAAAGAAAAATGAGTGTTAACAACCTTCACAGCTATCAGCAATGATACACTCTTGGTTGTTTTTTGAAATGTGCGTGTCCTATTGCAATACAAAGGTCAGGAGCTTGATTCCCAAAGAACACACATACTTTGGATAACAATCTTAATGATCCATCACACAAAGACATTTTAGAGAAATCTGTGCTTTTGTGTTTTGGCAACTGTTTGGGGAAGGCCCTTGCGTTCCAGCGTGACAGCGAAATCTATAATAAAAAGGTTTTCTGAGTCTGATGTGAAAGAAAAAACATCGAATTACATTGATTGACAGGTGAAGTGGTGCTTTGCTGGAAAGTCAGAGATGAAAACTAAGACAGATATTGATTCTTACCTATATCTGTTGATCCCGTTTCAAAAGACAGAGAAACATGGCAATTAGTCACACTTGCATTCCAAAATAAATAAAAACAGTATAATTTGTATAAAGCACATCTGTACATACAATATACTGTCTATTGTCCTTTAGTCTTATATTGACATTTTTGTCAAATGTGTATTGTCTCTCACAAATTTATTTTTTACGTTTTGTTACCTCTCCCTTGTCACTTTTTTGACCTGTATGTGCACTGGAAGCTTCTGTCACTAAGACAAATTCCTTGTGTGTCCAAGCACACTTGGCAATAAAGCTCATTCTGATTCTGATGTGTACTGCTTAATCTTAGTCTTACAAATATATTTGACATCCTATATAAGCCAGTAATGATATTTCCTGAGACTCACTGGACCACTATTAAAGGGATACGTCACCCAAAAATGAAAAATTTGTCATCATAAGTTTCTTTGTTCTGATGAACACAGAGAAAGATATTTGGAAGAATGCTTATAACCAGACAGATTTTGCCCCCTATTGACTACCATAGTAGGAAACAATACAATGGTAGTCAAAAGTGCCCCAGAACTGTTTGCTGTCCTACATTCTTCACAATGTCTTCTTTTGTGTTCAACAGAGCAAAAAAATTATCAAGTAATTTTACCTACCATGGGAGTCAAAATCTGTCTGGTTATAGGCATTCTTCCAAATATCTTTCTCTCTTTTGATCAGAACAAATAAATGTATACAGATTTGGAACAACTCGAAGGTGAGTAAATGATCACAATATTTTCATTTTTGGGTGACAGTAATTTTCGAAACTATTTTATATTCTCTTTGCACAAACAAATTATAAAGCAAATACTTATTACAGACAACAAACAATAATTAAAATGAATATGTAATGGGAGATGGCATGTTACGTTTAACAATGGTTTCATTCACTGAACTATTATTTGTAAGGTATAGTTAAATCCACTGAAATCATGAATGTTGAACTTTCATGTAAATGTTGTTATATGCAGATATAAGGTTGTTAAGTACCTTCCAGCTGCAGACGCATCCACTGAGTCTTGACTGCCTGTTTCACTGGGCGTGCTCATAGACTTTGATGGGGACATAGATGTCGGGACTATGAAAAGGTAAAAAAAAGGCAAAAAATATTTTATTCAATATAATTAAATTAGAGCTTTAACAGCCTTATTAGATCCATACTGCACTATGGTCTATGGAAAATTAGATTTTTTAAACTTCAGAAGGCATGTGAATGTTTGAAATATAGACTCCTCTCCACTAGATGGCGTTGGTGGAAGAGAACACAGTTTAAAAAAACATTTGGAGGTGGAAATTCATATAGATTATAAATGTTTAACCAATTAAAAATATACTGACATTCTTTGTTTTCTCGTGTATGACATGCAGGCTCATAAAATGTTTGTCTCGAACCATTAAAAAGTGTCTGTTACCGGAGATTTGCAGCGCAGATACACAAACTGAAAAACCTATTCTGCAAGCTAATTTTCTGAAACTACATTAGTAAAAACTATTTTGACAGGATAAGTAATGTGGGAGGTACAGTGTGGTAAGAAAGGATAAAATACAAGACTAGTAGACAAAGAATGACTGGGAATAGCCCACAGAAATAGAGGTTTGGATGACGTCCCAGTCATAAGTCATGAAGCTAGAGCTACGCTGAAATTCAAACCCAGAATATTACACAGACTGGACTTGGAAAGTTAAAAAGGCTATTTTCTGATGTGTTTTGGAGGCAGGAGTTGTTGAATGAGATGGCGGTGCTACAGACAGATATTTGAGGCCGGTCCAGAGGTCTGTGTGTTGTACCTAATGGAGGTTCGGGTGAGATTCCAATACTCTGAAGGAGGGCCTCGGTCTCTCTGCGTTTACGGTCCAAATCTGAATCTTCGGGGGCTGCTTCCGCTTTCTGTTGTGTCTCTGACTGTTAACGTGTGAACATGCAAACTTACATAAGCAGATATTTATGTTACGTTCTTCCCACTTACTGAATGAAGTTCTGTTCATGCGTCTGAACAATAATCATTAAAATGGTAGCTTACCTCTTTTTTCTTTTTTTCTTCCTCCTTTCTCTTTTTTTCTTCTCTGATCTGTGCGAGGCGCTGCTTTTTGCGCTCAAGTTCGGCCTTTAAGTCACTTTTATCGGCCATTTTGTCCTGCAACAGAAGTACACTATATTGTAAAGGAATTAACTATCTATTAAATATGTCTGTTATCTAGTAAACAGACCAATGTTACTTTTTAAGGGTCCATTTAAAGTTTTAGCAACCCCTTACATATTTGCTTATTTAAACACAGAAGATTCATTATTTTCTCTTTATCATTTATCTTAATGGGTCTTTTGATGAAGCGAGTTTGATTTAAAATATAAAAAAATTAAAAACAATATAATTTTTTTGTTCACTGCTGTGGCAACCCACTATTGGAAGGTGCCTTGGTTTGTGCCTGACTTAAAGGCTTTAACTGGGGCACCGGTTTGAGCTAGACAGAAAATTTAAAGTGATAATAATTTAATTGAAATGAATTATATAAAGTAAAATAGAAACCAATAGAAAACAAAGGGGAATCAAAACAAAATGGAAAATTGCTTTATTTCAACCATGTATTAAAGTAGGTAGGTAGGTAGAAAAATAAAGAGAAAGAAGGAAGGAAGGAAGCAGAAGAAGTGCGAAAAAGAAAGAAAGAAAGGAAGCAGAAGAAGAAAGAAAGAAAGAAAGAGAAGAAGGAAGGAAGAAGGAAGGAAGAAATGAGGAAGGAAGGAAGGAAGGAAGGAAGGAAGGAATTTCCTTCCTACCCCGCCTCCCCTTCCTTCCTCCTTCCTTCCTTCTTTCCTCCTTCCTTCCCCTCCTTCCTTCCTTCCTTCCTTCCTCCTTCTCCCTCCCCCTCCCTATCCCTTCTTCCTTCCTTCCTTCTTCCCTCCCCTTCCTTCCTTCCTCCCTCCTCCTCCCGCCCTCCCTCCCTCCCTCCCTCCCTCCCGCCCCTCCCTCTCCCTCCCTCCCTCCTCCCGCTCCTTCCCCGCCTTCTCCTTCCTCCCTCCCTCCCTTCCCTTCCCCTTCCTTCCTGCCTTCCTTCCCCTTCCTTCCTTCCTTCTTCCTTCCTCCCTTCCCTCCCTCCCTCCTCCCTCCCTCCTCCCGCCCCCCTCCCCTCCCTCCCTCCCTCCCTTCCCTTCCTTCCGCCCCTTCCCCTTCCCCTTCCTTCCTTCCTTCCTTCCTTCCTTCGCCCTTCCCTCCCTCCCTCCCTCCCTCCCTCCCTCCCTCCCTCCCTCCCTCCTTCCCCTTCCTCCCTGTCCTGCCGTGACCTTCTCCTCCCTCGCCCCCCTCCCTCCCTCCTCCCGCCCTTCCCTTCCCTCCCTGCCCTTCCCTCCCGCCGCCCCGCCCGCCTCGCCAGCCCTCCCTTCTTCCTGCCTGGCTATCATAGACTTCATGTCCCAATTTAATCACAATAAATTACGGCCAATTTCCATCGAAGATTCTGTCATATTTGACAGTGGCATTAAGCTATGCGTAAGAAAACAAATGATGCTAGCAATTTGCTATTGCTAACATTGGCACCAAGAGAATAAGATGACTTCACAACCCATAAGCGCTTATGAAGTCATCGAGCTTGTTGAATGATAAACACCGCATCACTAACAAGATGCGCGCATTAGACCTCACAGGACATGTCTATGAGAAACAAGCATCCTGTGTGCATGACACTTCCTACCTGCTCCCCGTGTGGATGCTGCTGTGTCCACTCTGAATATGCTGTATCACTGTCCTGTGCACAATCCGGCATCCGCTTTAAAACTCCTCTTGAATTAAAACATGCTTGATATGACACGATGCGATATTTCAGAAATGCTTTGGAGGTGTTGGCAAACACAGTCAAGCTGTATTTAATGAGAATGGCCTACATTTCCCAGGAATTACAGATGCTCAGTGACGCCTTGCCACCTTCAGGTTGATACTGATCCCACATCTATCTCCCCTTCCAGTCTAATGGCTGTAAATATAAAAAATGAATGAATCCATCCCAACAGTGCCATCCAGTGGACGATGTAGACGCTTGATTTAAAGACGCAAGCGTTGTTTTTTAACATTGTTGATCTGTAGAGAATGTCTGTCTGATGTATCTCTTGATTTATAACTCATGTTAAATATGCGAGAACAAATTAGCACGTACACACGGTTGGCATTAAAAACAAATAGTATAGTGACATTGTAAAGAGCGGTAGCTCTCAACCATGTCAAATTATGTGTCAGTCGCTTCATCACCACTAGATGGAGCTACAGTCAAAAACACAGAAATAATACAGAATTTTAGCTTAATCATTAATGACTGAACAGGCAACAGAACGTATCTATTGATGGCTCTACACCAGAAAAATAAATTACAAATCCGATTATTTAATTAAGAAATAAATGTATATTATGATTTTCCTAAAAATGAATAAATTGTAATTCACGTGTGCTTCCAGTCGCGTCGCGGGACGCCACTAAAAAAAAATCGTTCCTCAGTCTCACTCCCAAAAGACCTTTGCTCTATTTCTGCTGTGCGCATGCGCCGAGTTTTATATGGTTATAGATGTGTAGTGCGTAGATGTGAAACCTTTACTCATGTTGAATATGCCACGAACGGCATAGCATAAATGATTAAATCCATCGCTTTTCCAGGATTATCATACCATACATAGTCTCAGGAATCTTTGTAATAAAAAAATATATTGATAAACAGGACTTGATATGTTTGATAAAACATCTAAGACCATAGCTCTATGCACAGAGCAGAGGAGAAACAGCCCCCCTCCCACCCCTGTGTTGTGTTTGTACCCTGTTTTGTACCTTGCGCTGGCTAGATGTTTTGGCGCAATGACAAATTAAACCGATTCAAACCGAGGACTTGTTCATCTGACGATCAGGCATCGCATTTTCACGGAGATTTGACTCAATGTAATAAATGTCACCCGCTGTGGCAGAATGTCAAACTTTGTGGACCGCATGATCTGATGAGAGCAGGACAATAACTTACCGAGAACGTTAAAAAACCTTGGATTGAACTTGACGACCAACATGAGGTTTGCTCAGATTTTGTTACAGAGCAGCTCAAAGCTGAACATACCAAAACAAGTGGACAGATTTTCAAAGTACTCTCCGTCTCCTCTCTCAATGAAGCAGTTCATTGACTTTGGTAAGTCGTTTATTTGATTGAATGGATCTAATGCACAACATCTCTAAACATTGCATGAAAACCTAGATAATTCGCTATCATAACCTTTTTGTTTATTTGTATGTAACATTGAAGCTGTATTTATTTGATAATTGTATTACTAAGTTATGTTAATGTGCCACAGTATGATATTTTATTGCTAGAAGACCTAACACTTAGAAAATTTGCCATGCATGCAAAGTGCTGTCTATGAAGGCAGCTCGTTGTTTTTTATACACAGCCTACCTGTTATTTCTATTTGACAGAAGAAACCAAATAAACAAGCAAATCAAATAACAATAATCCAGATTCTGCATGACCTTCACATACAATCTGTCCTGCATAGAAATGTTACCATCGTCTTTGTCACGGCTGTAGTGTTTCTGTCACTCTTGTGCAGTGTTGGGTAAGTTACCCTGAAAAAGTAATTAATTACTAGTTACTAGTTACATATTCAATAGTGTAATTAGATTACTTTACAAATTACTCTCTCCAAAAAGTATTTAGTTACTTATTACTAATTACTTTCTATATCCTATATCAACCTTGATGAGTTCAGTGATTCAAGGATAGACATGAAACGGCTCTTTTAATTCATTCAAATCAATAATATAAAACTACATAAAGTAGTATTATTAACTGACCAAATTATTACAAATGTGAGAATAATACATTAAAGCACAGATTCTAAAGTTAGACTTTGAATTTTGATGTCAATTCCATGTTTGCACACACAGAAATTACACAAAGTATTTAGTTTAATTACATCAGAAGTAACTGTAATTAAATTACAGGAAAACATAGAGTAATCCCTTACTTTACTTTTTCAAAGGAAAAGTAATTTGATTACAGTAACTAGTTACTTAGTAACTAGTTACACCCAACACTGCTCTTGTGTTTAAGCACATGTCTAGTTTCGCAACACACCAAATGTTATGTCCACTGTGCTCTTTGGGAATCGCTGTTATTTAGTGATGTCAATCACGTGACGGTTCAGTGTTTTATTAATATTGTTACATCTTGCTCGCAGGATCTGCCAATGCCTGTGAGAAGACCTCTTTCAAGTTTTTAAGACAAGAGCTTCCTGTCCGGTTAGCCAACATCATGAAGGAGATCGACTTCCTCCCAGACAAACTGCTCAGCACCCCTTCACTGAAGCTGCTTCAAAGCTGGTGAGAACTGAATTGCAAAGATACAGAGCGTTTCAAACATTTTACTCCCCAGATAGTAGGCGACGTGTCCTGTTCCCCTTTGTAAACCTGTATGACTTTTTTCTTGTGCACAACACAAGAAATCTTTTTATTTGAATGTTGGTTACCAAACAACCCCATTCACGTCCATGGTATGGTCCCAAAATCACTGAGGCATTTCTCAGAATATCTTCTTTTGTGTTTCACAGAAGAAAGAGTCATATACAGGTTTTGAATAGAGGTGAGTGTGAATAAAGGATGACTGAATTTCTGTTCGAACTCTTTTTAAAACGAAAAAAAATTTCTTCCTGGTGGTCAGAACAGTTGCGTCGATGTGAAAGCAGTGTAGAGTCAGCACATGGATGACATCCTGGTAAAAAAATAGGATGTCAACAACTTTCGTCAGCATTTTTTATTATTTTGCTGCCATTGTGGTTTGTTGAAACTGTTTAGACTGAACCGTATAATCATGTTTACACTTGATTCTAGCAGATAAATGATGTCTGGTACTGACATTTAAACCTGAGGTCACAGTTCAGTGGTATTTACCTCATGGAGGAAACAAAGTTGCTGAGTCGACATTCTGACGTCTGTCCGTTATCTGTCAAAAACTATAAAGAAATCTGTTATCTGTCTGTGGATTATGAATTGGTCGAGTAAAGATCTGTGATAGTTAACTTGTTAAACCCTGTGTAAACAAATTGATTGTAAACCCTTGATTCATTTGATGAGTACTGCATCGACTGGGAGGTTAATATTACAAACATCATTTGAATAATGGTTGGTAATAAAAACATTAAGAGTTGGCAGCCTTAAACCTTATTTAAGGGTTGTCAGTATTTAACCTAAACATGTGCTACGTGTTTGTGATCTAAATAGCTCATTGTTCATGGAAAGTTTGTAAGTGTAAGAATAGACTTTGTTTTGAAGCGTTGAATGGAATTGGGAAGAACAGAATGATTTGTAGACCCAAACATGAAGCGACGTAGTCTTTTTGTCATCTGGTATGCCAAAGGCTTTGTGTTCAAGGCAATTTAACAGCACAAACAAAAAAAAATAGTAATTACAGACATTATGTATACTGGTTATTTTTTGCAGACTTGCTGGATTCATTCAAAGGCTGTTATGAAAACTGTAGAGGAATGTACATTTCTTCAATCTCGAATGTGTCACAGTGATTTATTCAGCAAACTGTATGCTGCTTGGTAAAACACTCTCTGTGCTTGAGGGAAATGCCAATTTCTATTTAATTTCTATTTAAGACTGTTCCTGGTTTGTTAACTAAGCAAATGGTGAAAAGCATTTTAAAATATTTACAATGTCCGTCCTATATTGGCACGTCCTACTTCTTTGCTCACTGTCTGTTTGTTTTGTAGTCTCTGTCCTCAAGAATTTATGATTCATGCATGCTTAGATTAAAGACCAAGCTAACGTTCACTTTTATTAAAATGCTATGTAGCCTCAAATACCATGCACACTACATAAACAGGTGTGTGCTGTAACATTTTTAGTCTTGCTGTAATATAAACAAACACTTGACATGGTGTAATGACACCAAACAGTCACTCTTGTAAATATCAGCTAGTACAGAATGTTCATTGTGTCACGTGTTGTGCTTGTTGCGTACGTCACCTCTACCAGCGTCCCATGGGTGGATTTGATTTACTCCATCCATAAAATGTTCCATGCAAAGCCATTTAAGCACAACCTGCCAAAATGTATCATTAGCGCTGATGGCAATATGAATGGGATCAGTAGCTACAGTAAATACCACTTAAAGGGACAGTTCACATGAAAATTAAATTCTGTCATTTACTCATCCTCTTGTCATTTCAAACCTGTATGACGCAGAACACAAAAGAACACAGGGTGGTCATCAAAGGTTCAAACTAAACATCAAATGTGCATAAATGTTTTTTTTCTATGTCTCCCTTTGCATTTTGTTCACACAGTCTTAAAGGGATACTTCAGCCAGGAAAAAAATGTCCCCATGTTTTACTCACCCGCATGGCATCCTAACTGAATGTGACTTTCTTCTTGGCGAATAATGCAGTCGGAGTTATAATACCACGTATCCTTTTTCTTCCAAGTGGGATGGGGGCAATTTTTTGAAGCTCCAAAAAGTGCATCCATCGATCAAATAACTGCTCGACACTGCTCCGTGGTCTTAACAAAGTCTTCTGTAGCGGTTTGATGCGTTTTTTTAAATATCCATATTGACAACGCTGTTAACATTTATGTCTAACATTTGTTATCCATCGGCTGCGCGTGAACCAGAGGCTTGTTTTTTCCATTCTACCGCTTGGAAGAAAAAGGATACGTGGTATTATAACTCCAACTGCATTATTCTTCAAGAAGAAAGTCATATTCGGTTAAGATGCCTTGAGGGTGAATAAAACATGGGGACATACTTTACTTGGCTGACGTATCCCTTTAACAAAATCTTTTTGCTCTTAAAAACAGGTATGCACAGAGTCTAATGGAACTCGTTGACTTTCTGGAGAAGGATCCCGATGATAAAAAAGTTTTGACTAGGTAAGTATGATAGTAAGAGCTATTCTTGGAAATGTCCAAAGTCCTCGAGGAATCCTTCACATACAGTATTTAGCTCATGAATGTTTAACCTGGCTTCAGCCTGCATTGAGTGACCTCTAATAACACAGTGCCGTGCCATTCAGGTTCACCGAAACGCTGATCAATGTCAGGAACAGACATAACAACGTGATGCCCACAATGGCACAGGGAGTGTTAGAGTACAAGGATGCTTTTGGCGTGGATCCTGTGACCAATCAGAACGTCCAGTACTTTTTGGATCGCTTCTACATGAGCCGAATCTCCACACGCATGCTGATGAATCAGCACAGTAAGTGCTCTGGAAGCTGTCGCCAAATAACCAGTATATTCTCTCATAGCTACAAGTGTAATGGACTTTTGGATAATCTAAAACAAATTTAAGAGACCGCATGGAGTATTTGTCATTTTGTAGGGATAAAACATGTTGATTTTAATAAAAATGAAAGCCATTATGTGTCCACTAATAATATAGAATACTGTGTTAAATATGTCAGTTTTATTGTTTTGAGTTAATATGTACTAATAACTCAATGTGTTTAATCTCAGCATTAATCTTTGATGGCAGCACCAATCCAGCTCACCCCAAACACATCGGCAGTATCGACCCAAACTGTGACGTTGTGGAGGTTGTAAAAGGTAATTAACCATGCAACTTTCCCCGTCTAAAACGTTTTACTATGCCAATGAAAGCCAATAAAATTCTGAATGAGAGACACAGAAATTTCCTGCTCCCACATTCAATTGGCTTGGAATGTGTTTTCAGATTTGTCTGCCTAGCTTAAATGGATAGTTCACCCAAAAATGAAATTTCCGTCATCAATAACTCGCCCTCCTGTCATTTCACACCGGCATGGCTTTCATCTTCTGCAGAACCCAAAAGAAGATATTTTGAAGAATGTTGTTAACCGGACCCCGTTTACTTGCATTGGTTTTGCATGGTTCTGTTCCCGACTTTCTTCAAAATATCTTATCTTCTTTTGTGTTCTCCGCAAGAAAGAAAGCCATACAGGTTTAAAATGACAAGAAGGTGAGTAAATGATGACAGAATTTCAGAATTTTCATAACTAAAGGGTGAACTATCCCTTTGACCTGGGGAAAAACATTATCGTGGGCCCTTTGTGGAATAAATCTCGATCTCCTTCTCATTCCAGATGCTTATGAGAGTTCCAAGATGCTGTGCGATCAGTACTATCTGACCTCTCCCGTGGTGGAAATCAAACAAGTGGCCTGTGAGCGAGACTTTTCTCTCTCAGACTTTCAGTTCAGTGTTTCATTGTGTGCGTAGTGCGCGGTGAGTCCTGACCTTTGCGAAAGCTTGAACTGTGCAGCGGCTGTCTCTGCCCTGTCATTTACCAACAACTGACTCAAAACGAATCTAAAGATATAAGACTGTGTGACGGTGCAAAGGTGGTGGACATCATGGGCATTCTTTTCTTGTGTGGGGTAACACATGCCTGGAGTGTCATTATGCTGTTTTAGCTTTATACTGTACATGTCTTATCAATATCATGACCTAGAATTAGACTTTACAGTAAGATACAGTATGTGGGTTGGTACGACTAAATCTTTTTTAAGTTTGTTGCACAGCATGTCAAAACAAAACTGTTATATAACCCGTATAGATCCAAGCTGTGTAAATAGTTGCATAATGGCAAAATCTTGGCACAGTCACCTTCTCTTATCTCTCAGATGTGTAAATAGCATTGTGGTGTCAAGCAAGGTGAACCTTACAAGGTTCAGGAAGCACCGTTTGCAACTGGTCACCTGCTTTACCAACACACAGTAATAAATTAGCCAGCATACTGTAATCTTCCTGAGGAGATGCTACATGTTACAATGTTATTTTTTGCAGATACAGGACCCGACGAGCCCATACACATAGTTTATGTGCCTTCTCATCTTTACCACATGCTTTTCGAGCTCTTCAAGGTACTTTGAATCCATTTCCAGGTGCTTTACACAGTACACTCAGCCATTGAGAGAAAAAGGTCGCATCAACTCCGTTGACTCCAATGGAGCACTTTTTTCACAGGTTCATGGAGCCTCTTAATAGTCACGGAAGTTACTAGTAACGCATGGAGCTTTGTCTAAACAGACCAAATGAGGTAAACTTTTAACACATTTAAAGACAAGTCGTTTAATGGATAAACAAATGAAAGAAATAAAGAATTAAAAGAGAAAATATTTGAACGTCCGTTGTCGCGACTCTCTCTCTCAACGGCTCCGAGTACACTTATGTAAGCGCAAAAAGGTTTTAAAGGGAAAGTTGAGTTTCACACAAACATGAAAATCAGGTTATTTACTTAACCTCATGCTGTTACAGAACCATATCTGCACGACTTTCTTCCCTCCATTGAACTCAACGGAAAAGTTTTGCATGACTTAGTTGCTTAGAAATATGCAGGAACCAGTGATGTTTGATACATTGTGCTCAAACCTTGCACGCCGTGTCTTGACATGTCAGGAGTAAAATGTGACCCTGGACCACAAAACCAGTCATAAGTCACACGGGTATATTTGTAGCAATACATTGTACGGGTCAAATTTATCCATTTTTCTTTTATCCCAAAAATCATTAGGATATTAAGTAAAGAGCATGTTGCATGAAGATATTTGTAAATTTCCTACTGTAAATATATCAAAACTTAATTTTTGTGGGGGGAAAAACTGCGTTTTAAAGGCCATTTTCTCAATAGTTCTTGAGAATCTCAATCAGATTTTTAAATAGTTATATCTCGTCCAAATATTGTCCTATTCTAACAAACTTTACATCAATAGGAAGCTTTATTCAGCATTCAGGTGATGCTTAAATCTCAACTTCCTCAAAAATTGAGCCTTATGACTGGTTTTGTGGTCCAGGGTCACAAATATGAGACGTAGGCCCACCTGGAAAGAGACCAACAATGCTATCATACTGAATGACTTTAGAGGACTTGAAATGAAGCTTTTGTGATCCTTGGAAAAAGGAAAATGATAGTGTTTGGAACAATATGAGGATGAGTACTGACTGATGTTTCATTTTTAGGTGAACAAACCCTTAAAGCTATCAATTGTGTGTTTGTGATAAACACACATGCATTTCAATGTCATATAAGGTTGTTTCTCTCCATAACAGAATGCAATGAGAGCAACTGTGGAAACCCATGAAACTAGCCTACATCTCCCACCCATCAAAGTGAGAGTTTCTTTAGGAAAAGAAGACCTGACCATCAAGGTGAGCTCTTTTTGACGCACACCTCAGCCACACGGATGGATCATTTTACTTCACAAACACGCAGAGCAATGAGGACATAAACATGTTTTGTAATGTCTCCTGTGTCATATTAGATGTCTGACAGAGGAGGCGGAGTTCCCTTGAGGAAAATTGAAAGACTTTTCAGCTACATGTACTCAACCGCACCGAGTCCTGTAGTGGAAGATACCCGCAACGCTCCGCTGGTACGAGCTGCAGTGAATATTTAAACAGTGTGGGCAGAAAGTCTTTCTTTCCAACCCTAATGTTCGCTGCTGTAGAGCTAAAGGGAGTTAGCAGGCTTACAAATTAGCCCAACAGCTCAGTTTGTTGTTTACACCAGATTAGAATCGTAACGCTTTTTTCTCTCGCTCGCTTTGTTTCTTTACAGGCTGGTTTTGGCTATGGTCTTCCTATCTCCCGCCTTTATGCCAAGTATTTCCAGGGGGACCTGCAGCTTTACTCCATGGAGGGATATGGCACAGCGGCAGTCATATATTTAAAGGTATTTTACACACTTCCTGTTTAAAATCGATAAAAACTGGATTAAATCTGATAAAAAGTGCCCGACCTCACTCATACAGTGTGCTTCTAAAATGTCATGTTTGTTTTCAAACTGTTTAATCGTTTTCTGTTGATAACAGGCCTTATCTACAGAATCAATTGAAAGGCTGCCTGTCTTCAACAAGTCAGCTTTGAGACATTATCAAACAAGTATGGAGGCCGATGACTGGTGCATCCCGAGCAGAGAGCCCAAGAAACTGGGAAAGTGAGTACAGTGTTTGAGAGCGAGGGAATGCTCATATGCCAAAAATAGGGACTTAAAGGTCAGTGTATGTTGCGGAGACCTTCTTTAGGATAACTATCTACGTGACTATTCAGGTATTTCAGAAGCATGGTGTTATCAAAGGTTTGATTATTGACTTTTTGAATGTTAAAGTATAAATAACAAGGCATTTTTTGTCTTCCATCTCTCACGTTGCTAACACTTTAATCTTTAGAGAACACGTTCGGTTTCTCTTTAATAGGCAAAATATATGAACTCTTAATTTGTGATGTCAGATACTTCAGTGGATTGCTGAAAGTGATTGGTCGTTTGAGCATGTGTCGATTCCTACACATTACTATGGATTGTAAGGCAGAGAAACTGAGACTGTAAGTGTTCTAGAGGTTGTGTTTTAGGCAGTGGGGCCAAGTTATTTGCATTACGTATTTGGAGGAACACAAATACGTAAAAAGAAATCAAGGCTGTTGTTATTTCCTTGGGAGAAAATGCATTCACAATGCAAGTCTTAGAACGACAATAATTGTGTATTGTATTGTTTCTTTTTGCAGTGTTAGAAACGTTCCTGCAACAGTTAGACCTGCGGTCTAACAACTCCATGTAGTTTTGATTGTGAAAATGTGATGCTGTGGCCATATCATTTAACATTAGATACATGCGTTTAAAAATATGAATACTATACTACACTGACATTTACTGACGGCTTTCCCATTACAGAACTCATTATAATCAGATTATGAAAACCGAATAGTTTAAATTGTATCACTAAGAACTGAATAAGGCACAGGACTGCAACTGCGATAGTATTTAGGAGGCTAAATGGATTAGACAGTTTTGATCTTTTACAAAGTGTAAAATGATTTATTGTGACAACAGCTTCTGCCGAGTTTAGTGTGAACGAACAACATGCAGCATCATAGTGAATTACCCATTTCTATTTTATTATTATAGCTTATTGGGTTTCAAGCATGATGGCAATATTTTCTTTATTTTTATTCGCATTTCAAAGATAAATGTCCTATTTTTAATTCTGTGTTGTCTCAGGATTGTGACAATTTTTCTTTTTTTTTTGACAGTTGTTATTTTGTTGTTGTTGTTTATGTGTATTTTTGTAGCTATTGAAATGCAATGTGAAGGACCGGAATGAATTGTAAGGGAACTGAAAGAGGCAATGGCGTTTTTCTTTTGAGTGACACTCAGCAAAAAGGATAATTTGCACATTTCCTGTTATAATCCACAACTGACATTTTCTGTGTAGTGTCCCCATTCACACCTCACAAAACCTCATTTGCTGTCATGGAGAACTCGATCACTTTCCGTCCTTTGTAAAACACGCTGCTTCCTGATGTTCTCAATCCACAGTTCTGTATTTAGAGAGCAGCTGAACTCTAAACTGTGTTTGCCTCACTGAAATAATGGATACTGAGCAATCTTCATAGATCCAATGGTGAGTGTCTGTTTATGTACTATTAAAACAATGAATGAGAAAACGAATGCAGTTTGTTTTTCATTTCACTTTGTTTGTGTGTGTAACTTGCTAGTTTAAAGAACAAGTTGTCATATGCCACACAAAAAAAACATGTTTACATAGGCCTATGTTTACTATAAGGCATATAAGTCCATATAGTTTTGGTCTAGTTTTATCTTTGTCAATCAAATCCTTTTAAAAGTGATTAATACGGATGTTTGCTAATTGGGCGGATTATTCTGTTGTTACAATACAAATAAGTGATCACATCAGTTATTATTGAGTTATTATTCAATGATGTAATCTTGAGTGCGTTGCTTAAAGGGCAAGATTCCTGCCAAAAAGCCTCTGTGTGTTCCCGGGCTGTAGTTACAGGCCTGGAACAAAATGATCCGTCTTTTCTTTTGCACGTCTACCACTCTCTCCTGACAGCACTTGAGATTGTGTCTCTGACACCAGTGCCCGTGCCCGTCCCAATCTAAAAACACAGTGCTATTTCAGGAGCTATAACTGCACCGCCTGACCTGTCAATCATCCTCACAATGGCCCCCATTCCAAAGGCCAAACAACTGCCTACTAGTCTCTAATATCCATTGAGTACTATGCACACTTGTTGAACTCTTTATAATTTTTTCATATTTACCAGTTTAGTGGTTTAATCTCATACTCCGCAAGGGCAAACCCTGAATGTCGGCCTGTATTTCAGTGTTAGAGATACACATGTTAGTGGCTTTTTCTTAGTTTTATCTCCCTTTCTCTGTAGAGAACGAGTGGAAACAGGGTGTCTGCTGGATAGAAGAATCACTGCATCCAGATGACATTGTGTGGGGTGCAGAGATTGATTAATGATTAAATCCACATATTTCTAAAAAAAGAAAGATCTGCAAAATCTGTTCATAAATAATTATTTGTTAAGTATTATTGTTTGGAGTCTACACTAGTTTGCCAAAACTGTGATAGCAGTTGTGAAACGGGTTTAGAAAAAATACCCTGAGGCTGATAAACTATAATCACTATTACACATTGATGGTCAATGGCTCGTCATTCATAAATGTATACATACATTACAATATACATTTGAATTACATATTTTAGCAATAAAAAATTATGCTTGGCATATTTGAAAACGTGAACTAAATTGTTTCTGTTTAATATCAAATCTGCACCAACATTGGAATCATATGGAATGTCTGACAGGCCACCATGACGTTCCACTAAACTCTTGGTGTTGACATGCAGTAGTCGTATGTCTATATAATGGCTGGAATACAATACAAGACTTGTATTGTAAAACTAGACATCATACACTTGCAGACTTTTTGAAAGTTTCATATAGAAACACACTAACTGATCAAATCTGGCACAGACTTTCTGCAACAAGTCCAGACTGAAAAGTCTTGTAGTGTATTTTATCCTTAAGTCACATATCAGTATATGATTCCTACAGGCTCCAGAAGCAGGTATTTTTTCACTGATGGAGGAAGACTGAGTTGCTGGACACCCTGTTGGCAGCGACTGGACATTGCAGAACGTATAGCACATCTGGCCAGATGTTGTAGAGTGCGTGGATTGTTGGTACATACGGCAAACAAGGAGTCGTAGAACCTTGTGGCGCTGAACAAAATAAGACAGAACAGTTAAAAATACACTTTAAAGACATATTATGACATTATGATAATTTCATAATGCATTGTGGAGAGTGTTGTAGATTCAGGGCTTGGAAGGCAACAAAGACATGTAGATATGTCTGAATTTTTATTGGAAGTTCATGAATTCAAAAGAAATATGTACAGTTTTTATTTACTTTATATATATAAATGAATGAAATTAAATAAAAAAGCTTGTTTTTTATTTATTATAAACATCTTTAAATGAATGATATAAAATATAATATAATATATATAAAATTTGTTTTAGTTTTTTGTATATACCTCTTAATGTACTTTTAATTAGCTTTTTTCGAACAACCGTTACGTGTAATTTATGAAACAGTTAGTATCGACCTCATATACAGGTTCAGGAATAGCTGTCCTCCATTTTCTCGTGTACTTTACGTGTTCATAAGAATTCACCATCACCTCCACGGCTCTGGGGTAGTCATGGCATGCCTGCAACACCTACTTAACACCGTGACAAGATAAGAACAACATATATCAAGGTGTTCATTTTGACTTGTTTAGACATGCTTAAGCACAAGCTTGTTTATGTCTGAGAAGGCAGTTTGCTTAGTTTAACACTATTATACATCTACCTTGTAAAAACCCAGCGGACAACTTTACAGACATAAACTAATGGTTGCAATCATTTATACCTTATGGAACTGGGGCGGATACACTCTGGGTGCTCCGTAGTTGAGAAGCAGCTGAAAGCAGCGTTCAGGAATGGCCCACTGCCGAATCTGCGTTACCTTCAGAAGATACTGAATAGCCGCACATCCATTGATATCCATAGCTTGAGGTTTGGCACCTGCCTCTAGCAACATCTGTATAAGCACGTGATCACAGTTCCAGCAAGCTTTGTGCAGGGCGGTTTTCTTGTCTTCTTCATATAAGTGCAGGTTAGCGTTGTGGTCCAGCAGGATCCTGCAAACGAGATGGTGGTCCGCACTGTAGATATGCTCGCGCATGTCCATGGCCCAGAATGCAGCGGTGATCAGAGGTGTCTCCATGTTGGTGTTGACTGCATTGACATCAGCTCCATGGAGAGTGTAGAAAGCCACCAGCTCAGGTACACCGAAGCGGGCAGCTGTGTGCAGAGGAGTGTCCTGGTTCTCATCGCTGGGCATGTTGATGTTTGCTCCTACAGAGAATTCAATTGGTCAAATGGGATGGGGTCCCCATGATCATAGATGTTATTTTTAATGCGTAAGGTTTCTGCTGATGTAATCTGCATTTGTATGATTTAATTAAGAATTCATACATGCAACATGGATGTAACAAATTCACATATTGTTAAAGTGAAGTGTATTTGGGTTAATGGATACTATAGTATAGCATTGCATATGCATATGCATGCAATCATAATATGACATAAGCAGACCTTTGAGAATAAGCAGTTTGGCACAGTCCAAAGACTCTTGCGTAACGCAGAAGTGTAAAGGGGCATGTCCACTCAGGGACATACTGTTGATTCTTGCCCCCCATTCCAGCAGAAGTCCCGCACAGTCAGAATTAGACACTGTACAGGCCACATGCAGAGGGGTCTTTCCATTAGGTTTCTTATTGACTGCCGCCCCATTCTGCAGGAGGACCATGGCACTCTCTAATGAATTGTACATCATACATACGTGAAGACCCATTGCCCAGGAACACTCCAACTTATAGCTGGGTAGCCAGTAACCTTGTGGATAAAAATATGTTTTTGTTAAAATAGCCATGGAGTCTATGGAAATATTTGTATAATGCATCACTTAACTAATATGTTTCTTATGATACAGTTTGATCAGAAGCTGTATGCATATGCGTACATATTTTAAACGAGTTTTAAAGACAAAAATGTATTTCTTTTATTACAAAAATAGGATTTCATTTTTAGAAACTGTTTTTTCCAAGGGATGACATGAACTGAATCTAGAAGGAAAAGGAGCCCATCAGAGCCCAGAATAAATGGGAACTTTAAAGGTTTTTTGAAAACATATCAGGGAAACATTAAATCTCATATAACCTCAAGAAGCTGGCAGAAACAATTTCATAGTAGGCCTACATTTGTCAGGTTTAGACAAAGGGTGACATCAAGATGGTAAAATATCACAGAGCTTTGGATTATTATTATTATTATTATATTTTTAGTTACAACATAATTGTGTTATTCCTTAGTATGGAAGTTTAATATTCTTTTAAAATGTAAAAAAGATTAAAAAATCAAGTGAGCTGTCTATTCACCTTAAATATTAAGGAACTGTGTAAATTAAGAATTGAGTTAAATTTTGTATATCTTGTAAACAAACACCGTAAGACTGACATATTTTTCAAACATCAGCGTGTTTGGTTACATTTTATGTAAACGTTTAACAGTAATTGTGACAACAACATATTAAAACAATTTGAACTTTTCCATCCGAGTCTGACATCAAAAACTTGCTTTTGCTGTCAGTCTGGCTCCACCTAGTGGCTACTAAGTACACTAACTGCACCACAGAGTCGATGTTTTTTAACTCGCACGAGTGTTATCTCATCGTCAGTTACCTTGCTTATACGAGGCGAGTGTCATATTGCGGTCCTCCACGTCAAACACGGTGTCGATGTCAATGCTGGTCGTGCGGAGGATTTTCGCCACCTCGGCTGCATTGTTGCATTTAAGGGCTTCCAGAAACCTCGCCTTCAGTTGGTTTGCCTGCTCCTTGCGCGACGAAGAGCGCTCCGGACCTTCCTCCGGTAAACCCAGAACTGCTCGAAACTCGCTCATATCTCCCACGACAAATAATAAGTGTACAGAAGCTGTATTTATTGTGTGAGAGTGTACGGGTGTGGAACACAAGCGGTGTAGACGCTCATGAGCTGTGATATTTTATAGAATGTGAGGGGAGGGGGTCAGGACAAGTTTATATCTACACAAGTGTTAACAGTGGTCAATATTCCTTATATAAGATGCGTAAAAAAAAGAAAACATTTGATTTATTATTTGAAAAATATTAGTTCCCATATTAGTTAATGTATTATACTATGGTATCGTAGCTGCAACTAGGCTCAATTGGCATAATTTGTAAAGGCAAGCAATGTCTAACCAGGTTAGAATAAACGCAACAACTTATTTCACTCCGTTTAAAGTAACTTATTTTATAAATAAAATGAATGAATAAAAAAGAAAGAAAGAAAGAAAAATGTAACTTAATTAAAACAAAGTAAAAAAATATACAGTTTTATACAGTATATCTCCTGTTTTCTAAACTGTAAACTACACCAAACTACCACCCTTAAAATCGACCATGTTTACAGTAAAAGAATAGTATGTTTTCCTTTTTGAGGGATTGATTACTATTGGAATATCATTTGTAGGTCACACAAATAGTAAAACCATGGTAAATGTTCAGGGAATTTCAATAAAACACCATTTCCTTGAATGATAAAAGTGTTGATCTGATGAACTTTGTCCATAACACACAAACAACAGCACACTCAAGACAGGGTTGGAATGATCTTTCATTGTATTTATCTGACCAATTATTTCATTTGAAGTGTATTTACAGTCCAACATGACAAACGCTCACAAGGCTTTTCATTTCCCACGAACAAAAATAAAAGATTTTGTAGTTTTGGAAAGAACAGGTATGGCACATTGAGGTCCCTCATGCGGGTATGACGAAACGAAATATATAGTGTAATGCTCTGTACTCAGGTTTTGCGTGCAATTCCTCTATATACCCAGACCGATACTGCCATACAGTATACCAACAACAGGGTAAAACAACTTAATACGTCAGAGAAGCGCCCTAAATATCAGTGAAAATGATACATGAATGACAATCACATTTCTGTACTTAAATCCTTAGGTGATTATCCCTGCATGTAAACACATTCAGACAGACAGGCCCGGTGAACCCTCTACGGTCTCCTCGTGGAACTGAGACAACAGGTTATAAAAAACGCCGGGCTTTAAAGCTATTGCTTCAACTTTACCATACAAAAGTCAGTTTTGTACATGGATGGGATAGGTTAGACTGGGATCTACAGCAGGTTCTCAGCTGACTCATAGCGGAGGGTTGGAAAAGATTTGATCTTGTTAAGACAAGCTTATTTTTGCGATAATGATAATGAAGATTGGTTCGCGAGAGCATTGTGAGTTAATAAAGAAACATACAATCTCAAAATATCACAGATTTTTTTTTTGGTAATCCTTTTTTGCTTAGTAAATAAATATTAGCTGATTCATAAAGATTTCTATGATTGGGAAAAAATAAATAACACTAAGACGGAAGTAAATTTTAAGATAAATAATTAAGAATGAACAATGAATAAAATCTTACATCTAGTAACCTTTGAGGGAAATGTATGCGCAGGGTCATCCTACACTGCCTAATGTACTCTGCACAGTGCCCAAAAACCATCAAAGCTGCCTTCGTGTTGCTATGGAAACAAGCAGTAAGTAGTCACATGTAAACATGAACGATATGTATCATCACAGATGGGAGGACAGTGTGTTGCCTTGAAGACAGGAATGATAAAAATGTAGACATATTGACATTTGAAATTGAGCAGTAAAATTAAAATGCTTAAACATGTTAATATCATAGCTGAACAAGAAATACAAGCAATGGCAATTTGTCCAGGTGTGTTTTTGTATACTTACAATGCATACATTTTGGAAATGCGTTGCATAAATGTTAAAACATAACTGAAGATAAATCAATAGACGGTTTCAGCGACAACAACATAAACAAATGTGGCCCAAACTTCATTTCCAGTAGACCTCTGCAAAGAATCAATAAATGTTCAGTAGTATTAACTTCACTTAAAACAATTAATATACAATAAAATGTGAATAAAAAGTAATATTAATATAAATTAAATATAAATTGTTATAAATAAACACAGACAGGAAGTTAACTAAAGAAAGTTGTCTAAAGAAACCGTCTTTTGATTACTCAATGCATTCAATTACATTATTAAACACTATTATTCACCACGTAACAACATTTCTGCTTTCGGAATGCGAAAATGAACTGACAAAAACGATGGGATTAAAAGGAATGAAATCTATCCTGACAAACTTATAGTAGATAAAATAACACAGGTATAGATACAGATACAGGTCATAAGTGTTAAGTGCACATATGTCATATGCTCTACAAACATTTGGAAGGCGGAAAAAACTGTGGTGCATTAACACGATTAATGTGACCCACAACCTCAAACCACAAAATAAACCAATACAAACTCTATAGCACTTCAAAAGGCAGCACTTGGGTCTAAGTGGGAATCTATCTCAGGGCAATGTAGAGGGTAAAGCAGGTAGCTGTGGAGTAAAAGCAGCACAGGGTCCAGCAAAACAATCTTGCTTTCTATTTTTTGTTTTAGGGTACACAGCTTGCGTCTTTGGAGCGGAGTTTAAAACATCGGACTCCTGAAATCACGTTGCCACCCCTTATGTAAGTCTTTGATGTGGGGTCTTGAGGTTTCACGTTCAAAGAACCCATTGGAACACACTCGGCAGTTGAATACTGGCAGGTCATCGAAGGAGATCCAAACACTGGGTCGAAAGTAGTGAAGTATCCACAAACAGATTTTGAGTATCTCATCTGGAATGGCTTTCTTATCACAGTAAGGTTTGCTGTATGCCAGTGAATCTGACTGTAGTGGTTCTTGTGAGCAGCACTCGAAATCTTTGAGATGGATCGCTTAATCGTCTGCCCCGTCTCTTGGAATACGCGTCTTGGTTTTGATAGAAAAATGGCACGTTAGACATATTCACGTTACTTGTATATGTACATTGTCTTAACGTCTAAAGGTGCTTGTAATGCAGTTATTAACTGTCATGAGTTATAAGCTGATATGCTTTGCTTCAACAGATATTCTCCATATGCAAATAAATAGATATTAATCAGACCTAAAACAAGGAAAACTAGTGATCATTCTGCCAAAACAAGAAAAAACCTGAAAAGACCGTTAAATCCAGTATTGGACATTTTGGTTTCAGTTTGTCCAATGGCAGCTCAATAGCAATAAGCCCCTTTTGTGATGAACTCTTGAAATGCTGAACTCATTGCTACTTTTACGCTGCTCATGGTGAGACAGTAGTGATGGTTGAAGAAGTGATGTCATTCAGTGGCGCCCTCTCCTTGTCCAGAGGACTTGCTGTTTTTCCTGACCTGTTTCTGAACCTGATCCAGTTCCTTCTTGCGCAGTTTCTCACGTTGTTTTTCTATTTTCTCTCTGTTTCGCCGAGTTTTTTCCGTCAGGACTTTCAGATCTTTCAGCTTTTTCTTAACCAGAGCCCGATCCTGAGAGGACTCCACGCCCAGATCCTGCCAAAATAAACACCTTTACTGTACCTACTGTACCTATATTTGGAACCGGATGTTCTAAATATGGTAAGAGGCGTTACAGTTTCGTCACACGCTTGCAGTATTCGACCAATCACTACGCACTGGTTAACTGGCCAATCATAGCACACCTCGCTTTTCAGAGCGAGGAGCTTTGTAGAAAATCTGCGCGTTTCGGAGAGGCGGGGCAAAGAGGCGATACAAACATGCACGGTATGTGTTTTTGAACCTTAAATCGTGTATACACATTGCATTACATCTAAAACTTACGATAATATTCGTTTTAGCCGTGTCATATGACCCTTTTAAGCAAATTAATAAAATCGCTTGATTCTATTTTAATGCTTAAATCTTATAATAAAAAAATATATATCATTGGAGGTGTATGTGGAAAATTGACCAAAGATGTTGCTCATGTCAGAATAATAAAAATGACCATGACAGAATGGAGAATTGGTTTCTAACTTAAAATGTTTACTTACTTTAAGTTATGTATATGCTACATCCTATATTTTACTTTCATACATATTAAGGTCTATACTATAATAACCTATAATACAAAAATAGCATATCGCCGCTGTCTTTCTGAAACCTTTCATCTACATTTTTCATCATTTTAGTTTTTTTATTATTATAAGTCCCCCTTTATGTTTGTCACTGGGTTTTGAAAATATCTGATCAATAAAAGGTTTTAAAAAGTTCTTGTCAACTTTGACACAGCATTCACTGTAAAGGTACAGTGTTCATTCCATTTCCTGAAAAACACCGAATTTGGACACCCGAAATTTCTGAAGGACAGCGACAATATGATAACTTTATCATAGTCACTGACCTCATTTCCTCCAGGCAACAAAAAATTTTTTTTTAGACTGTTCTGAGATCAGCTCCTCACCTTAAGCGCTGTGCTGTCCAGCTTCAGTAAATGCTCTCCATCCACATTCTTGGTGGCGAAAAGAGAGACATAATGTTCCAGGTTCAGACCCATGAGCCAGCAGGACACCTGTTGACATGTCCACTCCGTCACACTGCGGTTCTGCCACTGGTACTGTTTGAGAGGCTGACCTTCATCCAGAATCTGACACACACACATATATACACAGAGTTACGGCCTTCCCAATGTCACACTGTAATCGATTTTGATTAATATTTAGAAAGAAAAAGATCCCAGGATAGAAGAAAATACTATAGGAATCATCACGTGCATACCAGAAACGCCAAAACTAGACCTTTTAATGTATTTTTGAGAAAAAAGAAATAGGAAGAGTCTTGCTGGGACACATTAAACAGCCTCACCTCATCTTCAATCATATCCACACTCTAATAAATGCAGCATAGAAGACAAGAGAAACACTCACTGAGTCAAACTCATATGTACTTTTTAGGCAAGTGACGTATTAGCACTTATTCAGTTAACATGATGTCACTCTTAAAGGTATGTGTAAAGAAATGTTCCAGCTTCAACAGGCGTAAGCAATACTGACAGCATGTGTGGCTATAATGTCAATTTACAACATGTTCAACCCAAAAGTCATCATTACAGGAAACCGTGTGCACAAGCCAGTAGACTTAAAAACACAGTGTTAAAACTATAACCTAAAGTAAAAAGAAATACGTGTTGGCATGAGACAGATGCTGAAATGACATTAGTAATGCATAACCAGAAGTTCATCCACATAGAAAAGTACTCGCACTTCAATAAAAGATCACTTAGATAACTTCACAGCTCAAAAAACAGTACTTTACTAAATAATGAGTGTAAGCAAATACACTCAAGGTGCTTTACTGTAGCCTGATGCCGTATCTACACCGGACGCGGCTCATCCAGTGTGGACAACATTTTGAATTATAATTGGTTCTAATGCATTCCATTGTCTTTTGTCGCGCCGCGTCCACAGTAGACATGTTTCTACACCCACGTTCCACCGCATCCGGTGTGGAAAAAATAAAAAATTATTCTAATTGTTCTAGTGTGTTTCTAACGTCTTTTGTTGTGTCGCGTCCGGTGTAGACAAGTGTACTTTTTTTTTTTTACTGAGGTACAAATTAAAATGATGGCAATGAACAGTTACAAATGCGGTCACTGAAGCTTAACCTGTATTGGACCAGAACATTCACTGAAGTACATACATAGTACAAACATCACCTCATCTGAAGACAGTGTTATTATTTGTCGACCAGACGTGTTGACATCGATTAGGCCACCACTGAGCTCAGGTGAGCTTGCACTGCTGATGCTGAGGTCATCATTTACTCCAAGACCCTGAATGAAGTCAGAGAGAGAGAGAGAGACTAAGTATGTCTGGTTTTATAAAACTGTCAGTTCTGGTCCTTGATTCTGATCTTTATAACCTGACCGCATTACATAGCCTAAATATCACTTAACTTACTTTATTTTTTGAAACCTTGCTATGCATATAAATAACAATTTTATAAAAGCAATAAGCCCCCGTGAAGCAGTGGGTTACAGTGCATCTTATAACAGCTAAGAGGGTTTAAGGTACTCCGCTTCACGTCGTGCAACAACAGCTGTTATTAAATGCACTGTAACCCACTGCTTCGCGGGGCTTATTGCTTTCATATGATTGACATGTTTATCCATTCACTCTTAAATTTGCATAAATTGTTTATTGCAATTATTTATTCTTTCATTTTGATTGGTTCATTGATTATGATAAACACTATTGTCAGCATAATTAATGGTGATTCACAGGTGCAGAAAGTCTATTACAGTTACTGACTAACTGGGACAGAGTAAGGATGTTTTTGAGCACACTCAAATGATTATCATCCCGTGTCACTCACAAATTTATTTTGCATTTTTAAATAAATGCATTCAAGACTTTTTTTAATGCATAATGTGTCAGCAGCTAACATTTAAAACACCAACCTCTGATAAAGCTTCTTAAAGGGGTAGTTCAACCAAAAATGAAAATTCTGTACATTTACTCACCCTCTTGTCATTTCAAACCTTTCTTTCTTCTGCAGAACATAAAAGAAGATATTTTGAAGAATGTCGGTAAATAAAAACCAATAGAAGTCAATGGGGAAAGATCGTTTTTTGGTTACCAACTTTCTTCAAAAGATCTCCTTTTGTGTTCTGCAGAAGAAATAATGTCATACAGGTTTAAAATATCAAGAGGAAGTAAAAGATGACAGAACTGCCATTTTAGGGGGAACTGCTCTTTTATCATCCGTAACATATACACTCCTATCTGGCAGATCTATGGCTCACAGATGTTCTGTACTCTCACACTTTCTGTGGGCTGTTCTCTTTACATAAGGTTCAAAAGTTAATGCCAATTTCCTCATATCAAACTTTCACTTCCTGAATTTTTTGTAACAGACACACACTCATGTCCCAGTAGAGACTATCCACACAGCTCAGATGGACATGTTTACCAGTCTGTGTCCACTGTCTGTTGTCTCTAAACCGTCCTGTGAGACACTGTGAGAAGCGAATCTGAAAATATTTGACATATTTTTGTACTATTCTTTGTCCTGGTTTTGGAACAGAGGGAATATATTCAAAGCAATACTAATGCACTGTGGGCAGTGGTGCATCATTTTCAGTACCACCATTCATTTGCACAAATGTTTAAAGGGAGAGTTCACCTTCAAAATGAAAATTCTCTCATTATGTAAACGCCCTGTTGTCATTTCAAACCTGTACGACTTTCTTTCTTTTGAAGGACACAAAAGAAGATATTTTGAAGAAAGCTGGTAAAAGAAAACCATTGGTACCCATTGACATTGGTTTTGTGTGTGTACATAAGAACCAACAGTTTTTGGTTACCAACATTTTCAAAATATCTTCTTTTGTGTTACGCAAAAGAAAGAAAACACAGGTTTAAAATGACAACAGGGTTAGTAAATGATGGCAGCATTTTAATTGTGAGGGTGAACTATCCCTTTAATACAAAACGTCGTGGATTTCAAGAGGAGAATGCAGGAATTTTAACTGGGGAGCAATGGCTCTATCCATTAGACTTGAATCTGCACAAACAGGTCATGATACAGTACCAAATAATATGAATGCGAGAAGAAACGAGGCCATGAAAGAGATTTCTGATGAATAAAAACACTAAGTTGGAGCAGTTACGTGCAGGTCAACAAAAACCGACGTGTGCGTGTGTACAGGTCTTCTCACCTTCCTCTTGCTCCTGTCAGGGCTGTTCTCTGCTGGAAGTTCTGTGGAGCTAAAGATAGAGGACTGGTTACTGAAGCATACACAATGAATGACATGTACAGAACCTGGAAAGGGCTTATACTTTCAGGATGAGAGCTGCACTTATATCACTGCTGCTATAAAGACTTAAACTTCAGTCATAACCTGGTATGTTTATAATACAGTAACATATTATTGTATTATTTATGTTGTACATAGAGTCCAAACGTTTGTGAACATTTCTCTATTTTTTTCTAATTTCATTCTTTTATTATAAGATAATATTCCCAGCAAAACAAATTTTGTCAAATTTAGTTTCTCCCATGTTTGTTTTTCTGCAAATATGTATTCAGTACTGTTTGGCAGATGTTCTGTTTGACAAATATTTTGTGTGTTTTGAAAGCTAAAATACACAGATTGTAATGCTTGAAGAATAGTTTCATCTGTATATAAGGAAATACAATTATATTTAGCTTTTCATCAGCTGAGCGATGATTCTGTTATTTTAATCTACTGTATAGATGATTTCATCGGACGCATACCCTGGCCCGAAGTTAACTTCCAGTCTGTGTTTGCTTATAATAAATCCTTTTTTTTAGATTTCATTTATATCTTATTGTATATTAATTGTATTAAATCAAATTAAAACTACTCAACAGCTATTTATTCGGAGATTGCCACTTAAACTCTCTATATTAGATATAGGCCTATATATATTCTCAAACAAATATGTATGTATGTATGTGGTGATATATTTACCTTTTACCAGAAAATTCTTTGGGATCCTGCTCTTTCCCTTTACTTTTCCTCAGTGAAGACCTGAAAGCATAATTCAAAGGCACGTTAACATTGACTGCATTTTCTTGTGTAATAACGGGTGGTTTCTTCTCTTATTCAGATGGTTTCAAAGAGCACAATACTTTTGGATAATATCACTTCATACAGTAGCCTGCACCAATGAAGCCATTTACTACTTGCACACACAAGGAATTTTCTTTGGTGTTGGAAGCTTCTAGTACAGACATTCAACACAATGACAATACAATATAATAAGATTTACAGTCTAAAATATGCATATATAAAATAAAAGACTATTGTACACAAAATGGGGGATAATAACATAAATAACTGCATTACATAACTATAAGACCTATCAACTTACCCGAGGTCTAGTAGTTTTTTGCTGGATTTCTCCTTTAGACTCACTGAAGAGCTGGAAACTGTACAAACATCAGGAATGAAGATTCACAGTTTATGTAACAATACAACAAATTAATTTGTCATTACTGTGTCTCTCTGATCATTAGCATAATTCATTAGCCTTGAAATGTATCCCTAATCATGCAGCAATGGTTTGATGCATTTACCTTCATTATCAGGTCCCTGCTGAACCGTGCAATGCTCGGAGGCACATGAGAGACGGCACCAGGGAGGTTTGAGGCCCAGAGGCCTAAAGACACACACAGAGAGAGAGAGAGAGAGAGAGATTTCAACACCCATGTTAAAAAAATCTGTTCTCTTTCCTGTCTGTTATTTACTGACCGACCAATGAACTTCCTTTTGTTTCCCTGCAGAGTTGCACTGCAGTTATTACATGTGCTGTATTACTCATTACAACTAACCACTCTGAAAATACCATGTAAAACATAAATAAACAGATTTCTTCAGTTTGTCTTATTTACATACATTTGGTTAAACCAACAATTGTATTGTTAGAAGTCAGATACTAACAGATATATTTTGAAATATAATTAATATCACCACAACCCAACGTAGAATATTAAAGCTCCAGTTTATGAAATTTAGCGGCAACTAGCTGTGAGGTTGTGAATTGCAACTAGGGGCTCACTCCACCCTTTGAGCTGTTATGACTATTCATACAACAGAAACACTTTCAATATTAAGAGAATATTGTGTATCTATATGAACCTACCAGACCTTTATTAATTGTTAAATAAGAGATTACAATTAACTTCCACTTTTTCTCAGCGTATCTGGCTCTGTGTTCGTCTTAAGTGTCCTCAGTGAGATGTGAGTCTTACCCTCCCTTCCAGGCTCTCTTGTCCCTCAGAAGAACTGCACATTCTCTGCGCACCGATGGCTCCCATCAGCTCGCCCAGTTCTAGAACATAAAACAGAGAATTATGTAACAAAGAGCAATATAAACGGACTGAAAAGCACCCCAAAATACAATGACAAATAATACAGTTGCTATTTAGGGTGTTGCTGGGTCATTATTACACAATGGCTAATTGATTAAAAAATATGGTTATGTATTATGTATTATATATCATATATCATATAGTTGTATCTGCCCATTAAACTGAACTAGAAGAAAGTAATTTACCATTGATAAAATTACAAACAACAGCTTTAAAAGACCATTCTCAAATATTCAGTACTACATCTGATGAAAAACATAATCCTTCAACAAGCTTTTGGCCACTTGGTTCATACGTTGAATGTCGTGAACTGCCATACACGCTTTACAGATATTTGAAATAAAAGGGCTCTTGTTGAAACAGGCTCGAGCGTTTCCAGTGATCTGAGGCCGTCCATGTGGCAACACCTCTTCATAATCTGCCTCATTCAGTCACAATGCATCCAATCAGCTTTCCCATGCTGTCTGCTCTTATCATAGCAATCATAGCACATTCAGAATAGAAGGATTTAAAGAGCCAGTGAACCCATTAGAGCTGAGTGTTTGGGGAGAGGATAGCAGAGCATCTGAGGTGACAGTGCTTGTTTAATGTCATTAACCGATCTCATTTAGCGTGCAACCGCAAGGTCAGAGTTCAAAGTGATGGGGGCGCAAAAATATTACAGTAACAATGCAATTATGTAACAGGTCGTGTACACGCTACTGTTTGTAGGCAGAACGTGAAAAAATGGAGTGAAATACGGCTGTGATGTTAGTACAATCTGATTAACAAAACTGAATTTTTAAAATAAGACTTTATTTGGTATCAAACTGTTGATTTGACATGATTGAAAATTTGAGCTGTCATGTCAGATTTTGTGGGAACTGTCCACATTAGGGATGCTGATTTTGGTTAATTTTCCTAACCGAGAACCGACACTCGTTATCCAAACATTAACCGTTAACCGATAAGATTTTAATAATAAATTGGAATTAAAAAAATACATGCTGGGTCTCATTTCGGAGGCTGCGTCCTCCGGAGGTCGTGTTTGTCCGCCGCATGCGGAGGACGCAGACTTCGAAATGAGAACACAGCTACAGTTGAGGAGGGTCCGCGACACGTTAAAAATACAAAAAATTTTTCACAGGTTTATTATAACATGCAAACATCAGCATAACGAATACATCAACAACAGCACCTGCATTCACATATTATCACATTTTCACGAACCAGCTGCGTTTCGGACAATGGAGAAAAACCTAAATAATATAAATCCAAAGCATAAAATAAACAGGCAAGAAAAAACTGAAATAATTAACAAATTATGACAAAACGAAAACACAGAAGAAACGGCAAAGTTTATTTCCATCAGAAAGGTGTTAAATCAAATTAAAATAGCAGGCCTAGCTCAATCCAAAGCTTGGAGTTTTTATTTAATAAAGTAACATGTTTACTTAGTCATATTTCACAGTCGTATTTTTACGTCAGGTCTAAAAGAAGGCAGGGAAACACCTGTCGCGCCGTTTTCTTCTCCTTTCCAAAGCGCACGGGCAGCCGATGCTAAGCATCCATGAGATTAGTTTATATAAAGGATAAATTGAAGGCTAGCACCAAAATCCCCTTGCAGTAGCTCCGCTATTAGCTTTGCTGAGCCGTAGACACGCCGGGAAGACAGAGAATGTCACAGCGCATTGTGAGCGGGATTGTCCCGTGTCTACATTTGAAACAAAGAACTTGAGCTTGAGCAAGGCTGCCAGTGGCACTCCGTTTGGAGCAGTAAAGCCCTGACAAATGTGGCCTCAACAATCAGATGAATAACGCGTGTCCAGTTTCGTCAAGTGACTTGCGTGATCGGATTTTAATCTGTCTCGAAAACGTTTCGGGGGGCATTTACACCTAGTCACACGCGTCTGCATGCTCCTTGAGTTTATGCTTAGAATGTATTTCTTTCACCATACAGAAAACTAAAAACATGTACGATTTTAAGTTATTTAAAAACGTATTATTAAATTATTTGTATTATTAATATTATTAAACATACCTTTTAAATCGTTTAACTGATAGTATTAACCGGTCAAACTTTTAACGATCGGTTAACAGTTAAACGGTCATTATGAGCATCCCTATGTCTGATGTTATTTGACTTCAACCCATGTAAGGAAAAAATATATATATTGAAAATATATATTTAGATTGAACTAAATAAAAAATATCTTTAAATTTGTACATGTTTATTCAGTCAGTGTACAATTCAAAACACAAATTTCTGAATAAAACAGGGGCTTTTTAACAAAATTATTACTTATTATTACTTTTATTATTAAAAACAACAATAGCCATTATAATAAAAGTCCTTTTGTTCATGGGTCCCCTGTTGATTTGCTCCCAGGTGTGTCTTGTTATCTTGTTAGTTTGCAGTGTAATTAAACCATTATATTTCAGTTGTCTAGTGTCAGTCGTTGTGGCATGTTGTCGTTTGTCTCTGGTCTCTTTTTGGGGATTACCTTGTTTTGTTACTGTTTTGTTTTCATAAAATTTAAACTGCATGTGGATCTGCTTCTTGCCTGGTTTCTCCTCCCGTTGTTACAGAACGACTGACAAATATGGATCCAGTAGTTTCCCTTATCAGGATGCGTCAGGGTAAGCGACCCCTCGAGGAACATATAAAGGATTTCTTGGACATTGCCTTTTATACCAACCGCCAGCCCAGAGGCTGCTCGGAAAATGGCCGCCAGCCCAGAGGCCGCTCCCAAGATGGCTGCCAGCCCAGAGGCCGCTCCCAAGATGGCTGCCAGCCCAGAGCTTGCTCACAAGATAGCTGCCAGCCCAGAACCTCCAGTCATCATGGCTGCCACCCCAATGGTCCAAAGTCTGGTGGTCCCAGAGGCAAGTCCCCTGTCTACTATGCTTCCTGTGATGCTACAGCTCTGTGGTGTGTTTGGGCTGCACATTGTAGTCATGCTCCTGAGCCAAGTCCAGTCCAATACTCCGCTCCTGAGCCGAGTCCGTTCCTGAGCCCAGTCAAGTCCATGAGTCCATTCCTGAGCGCAGTCAAGTCCAAGAGAACGTTCCTGAGCTCAGTCAAGTCCAAGAGTCCATGCCTGAGCCCAGTCAAGTCCAAGAGTCTGTTCCTGAGCCAAGTTCAGTCCAAGACTCAAGTTTCCGGTCCAAGTCCGTTCGCTCCACTCTGGCCACCAATCCAGCCGGACCCACCTAAGCAACCAGGGGCTCCAACGAGTCCGCCCAGACCACAGTCTAGTCCACCAACTCAGCATGCTCTACCTCTGCCTCTGCTCTGTTCACCGCCCTCTGCTCTGCCTCCACCACCATGGCCGTCGCCTTCAGCTCAGTCAGCTTTGTGTCCAACTCTGCTTTGCCAGCTCTGCCGTGGACTCCACCTCCTGCTCAGCAGGCTCTGCCCTTGACTGCGCCTTTGGGTCTGCCGGCTCCGCCCTGGACTCCGCCTCCTGCTCTTCCAGCTCAGTCTTGGCCTCCTGTGCCAATCCAAAGTCCTGGCCCTCCATCCCTCCCCCTGTTCTGCCTTTTGTTGTAGGAGCATCTGGAAGCCACTCCTTAGGGGGGTGGCTCTGTCACGTATCCGTTTGTGTTTCCCCTGTTTGATGTGGACTTTAAGTTTTACTTTGTCACTTTCTGTTTCCTGTGTAGTCCATTGTAGTCCCTTTGTTCAGTGGTCCCCTGTTGATTTGCTCCTAGGTGTGTCTTGTTATATTGTTAGTTCTCAGTGTATTTAAGCCCTTATGTTTCAGTTGTCAGGTCATTGTAAACTGCATGTGGATCCGCTTCTTAACTGGTTTCTCCTCCCGTTGTTACACATGTAAAGCCATGTGTAAAATGAAATGTAAACAACAGAGAAACCCATGGATAGGTTTCTTATATTCACATTTATCTCCACAAACAATTATGTTGAAGATAGTGATACATATCATTTCTAAAAATAAATATATATCAAAAAGAGATGGCGAAGGAGAGGCAAAAGTTAAAAATGATATTGTCATTATTTAATTAATTTACTAAATTATAATTATGTATTTTTACAGTCCTTTCTATTATTAATGTCTTCACCTGTTTATAAAAAAAATTGTGATTGTATATCACAAAAATTGTACATCACCACTTCCCACTGTCTTTAACTGGAAACCATGGAAACCAGACTAATGGGCGGGTTTGATATATTTGCCATATTTTCCCTCCCGAGTATCTAAAACGGTCTTCATTTGTATCTAGTACAGCTCTAAAAGAGTACATTTGATATCTGTCGACCTAATATGTATATTAATTGTTTCTTGTCACAATAATGACGTCCATCTGGTACCTGTAAGGTGCTTCACCTATATCACTATTAATAGTTTCAATACAAAGAAGAGACCTGCTGTTCTTGATAAAATGTGAGTGTATGTGCATGCGACTGTCTGTATCTGTTCTGGCTTGTGCACACTTGTCAGACTGAAGACTGATGAGTATTTTTTTCGAAATGAATAAGCTGCAGGGTGACAGCGAGTTTGTGAGTGTATGCGAGCGTGTGGTGCTTACCCCCGACAGGCACACTTCTCCTCGGATACTGCAAGGCCGCCAGTCTCTCGGTCAGCTGGGCTCGGCTCTCCGCACTGTTGTTGTTATTGTTTACCTGGATGCCATTTTGTTTCATCAGCTGCATCAGCTCGGACTCCAGAGAAGCAATCTACCCAAGATTACAACAAACACAATTATCAGATGCTTTCTATTCCCCTTTACACATTTTACTACAACACATTACAGTCTTTTGTAATTGTGACATATTTCCATAGGCGCTTACTGATGATAAAAGACCTTGAATGATTTCACACTATGAGGCAGTAGCTAAGAAATACAGCGGATTTAACCTGTGTGTGCGTGAATAATTACCCTCACTTGAAGACTCTGTATTTCAGCTAAATGATTTCTCTCCACCTCCTCCAGCTTCTTCTTCTCTGCATCCTCCCTCTGGGTGAACTCCAGCTCTCTGACAGACGGCGAGAAGAAAAATGCACATAGATTTGGCGAAAGACCCTCGCGTGTGTTTGTTCATAAATGTGAGCGATCAAGATAAGAGACGTTGACTCTGACCTTTTAGTCTCTTTTGAAGGTCTTTGAGCACAAACAGTCTCATTGTCATGCAAACCACAGAAATTAATTCATCAAACACTGACTATTGAGAAACGTCCAGTACAATGTCATCTTCTCACTGTTATCCCAGGTCTGTCTGCCTGGACATGCGCTGTGTCTCTACAGTTAACTATGACAATAATGCCTGAAGGGTAAATGCAATTAAAGGAAGTCAGACTCCAGAGGAAGAGAGGAGATGTGATGGGTACAAAGAGCATCACACACTCCGCTGCTCGTGTTCCAATTCAAGCGGGGAAATTAACACTGGGAGATACACTTAGTACATATGACAGCCTTTAGTCACACAGACATGTTAAGTGGACCCTCCCAGTGCATTATGGGAATTATCTTATTGTAGTTAAATTTATTATATTATTTTATTTTATTTTCAAATGTTCTATTTTGTTTTATTATTTATTTATTATTATGCACATTTAAAAAAAAAAAAATGTATAGACAGAATCTGCAGTGCCAAAATAATAATTACAAATAGTTCCTTCAATACAAAAACATATTGATAAAAATAGTGCTAATTTAAACTGACTAGAAAATCCGTTTTCATGCTATTCATCTGGAAAATTAAGAAATTTTAATCATTTTTAAGACCCTGCAGATACACTGTTTATTGTGTGTACTTTTGCAATAATACATTATTTCTATTTTAGGCTGTGGGTTAAACATGTCAAAACTCCTGGTAGAAAATACATGTTTTCACATGTACGTTTCACACTATGTTTATATTTTATGTGGCAGTTTGAAACACAGCCCATAAACGCAGCTTCTTTACAATCTCAGAAGCTCTTTTGCTGTCATTTATGGTAATCAGTACATTTGTGGGCTTTTGCTGCAAACTGGCAACCCCATAATCAAGATGCTCTCATCTTCTCTATTCAGCGCTCTGCTGATATTGTAATCATCTGAAATGTAATTTGTACGCTTCAGGACTCATATTTGGCGGATACTGTACTTTTCAGTGATCTCAGTAAACGTGTACTGTACCTCTGCTGGAAGTCTTTAATGAGTTTTTTGGCCTTGTTGTATTTCTTCTCCAGAGCCTGATACTGACTCTGGGCTTCCTTCAGATGTTCATTGACCGTATGGCACAGCGTCTGAGCCTCGATCCAGTAGCTCTCCAGTTTCAGCATCCTCTCCTTGTTATCCTCGATGTTTTGCTTCAGCTGTGTCTTCTCTCTCTCCCATCGTGCTTTTTCTTTATCCACTGCAGCTAGCTTAACATAGAGAAGACAAGAAAATAATCTGAATATAAGACTATGAAAGGTGAAGTGAGTTATTTCTGCACCACTAACATCACATGAGTCTGTTCAATGATTATTCGCGATTAATCACATTCAGAATAAAAGTTTGTGTTTACATAATATGTCTATAGCCACACATACACATACACATATATGGATATATTTAAAAATATATATAAAAATGAATATTTAAATTATATATAAATATTAATATACATGCAAATATTTCCTAAATATATACACGTGTGTACAAAAAAAAAAATGCACAGTGCACAGACACATATTGTGTATTCTGAAAGCGATGTATCACGGTTTCCATTTTTATTCAGTTTTCAAACTACATAGTCAAACATTTGCCCATTGAGACAGTGTTGTTGCTGTGTCAGTCAGTTTGATAGTTTTTCATTTCACACTTTTTCAACATTGTATATAATTTTATATATTAATTTTTTCCTCCACTGTTATGAGAAAAAACTTTAATAAACAAAACATAAAAAATCGTATTGCTTGATGCTTTATATTTGTGTGCAAAATTGCATTAAAGAGTTTCATAAAATTTTGCTTTTATTTTGAAATTGTTCTGAATATACATTCAGTCTATATACAGTACATTGAGCCAGGACAAAACATGTTTAGTCCAAACTTGACTGTGAACAGCTTAATCGGTCTAGACATCATCAACAGAGCCGACAACATGAAGAAACTTTAAATCCAAATCCAGCAAAATCTCTCAGCAGTAAAACGCCATGCACATCAGCTTTACATATGAAGAGCATACTATAATAAAGAAGGGAAATAATATTCCACGATTTTATCAAACAACAAAGAAAAACAGTAAGCGTGTCATATTTGAGATATGGAACACAGCGAGCCCTGCAAATGCAGCTCTGCTCTGTTCTTCCTCACACTAACTGATGAAAACAGATTAAAAAGCCTGGCAGAGAGGGAACATGTGTAATAGAATTGCTTGTTCTGTCCCAGCAAAGCAAAGCACAAAGCACACTGCAGTTTAATATTACAAAAACACTTGAAAAGTTTGAAGCTTATGATGGCAAATGCAGACGTGTGATAATCCAAAATGACTTCTAAAAACATAATATCGCTGGTGTCCTTCTGAAACCTTGTATATCCATATTCATAATAAATCATTATTAGTCAGCATTGCCTCAACAACCATACATTTTGCAATGAGATTTGAGTTCTCAAAATCAGTCAATAGAACATTTGAAAAGAAATACAATTTTTTGACAAGGACAGAACCTAATATTTTGAAACGACCCTACCTTTCTTTGTTGTTCCTGTTCTCACTTCATTGTGTGCAACAGCTGAAATCTCAAGAGCGTGCTGTGTCGTTAAAGAAACAAGTCTGTCATTTGAGCTACACTTCCCTCTCTGTCTCACTCCTGATGACTCAAAGGCTAACCGCACGAGTCAAAATCTCATTTCCAGAAACCATAGTCACTACGCTCTTGCTTGGATAAGAAGGATTCAGTGGTACATTTTTTCAGCACAATGACAAACCCTTTTCTTACAATACAATGGACAAAGAAGTGTGACAGCTCATCCAACAGGGTATATTTGTGAAAAGAAAAGTGTAAGTGGTTTCTTACCTTGTTCTTGAGTTTCTGGATCTCAGCTTCAGTGACAGTGTGTTTAATCTGCAGCTGTAGACAGACACATCGGACACGCGGTGGCACTCTTGACATTACTACTCTCTCTCTCTGTGCAAATCCAGACTCAGAGACTTCGGATTGCTTATGATAAAGTCATAGCAGCATTCACCTCTCTGGACATCTTCAGATGGCGAGATGATGTCGGTGCATCTCGGTCTCCGTAAGCCCGCCTCCTCTTCTTCATCCGTGGCGTACTCTCCTGTCTGAAAACAGACACATGGCAATAAACATCCACCCTGCATTTACTAGAACAATCAATCTGGCCCGGAGATTGTTTCTTTAAGGGGCTGGCGAATGTTAAGTCCAGGCTTTGTGTCTCCAGGAGGCAAATATTATCCAAAAGACATTAGCTAACACACATACTAATGAATGTAGAGACTCAATGCACTGTAATGTAAAAAACAATGCAAAAATGTCCCCCGGCAACCACCCTGAACAACTTGGAAACCATGCCACCAAATGTTAAAGTCACACAGAACACCTTAAATTGATAGTTCACCCCAAAATGAAAATGTTGTCATCATTTACTCACCCTATTGTCTTTTTAAACATGTAGGGCTTTCTTTCTTCCGCAGAACATAAAATAAGACATTTTGAAGAAAGTTGGTAACTGAACA
Organism: Triplophysa siluroides; assembly: GCA_006030095.1. Taxonomy (NCBI): domain Eukaryota; kingdom Metazoa; phylum Chordata; class Actinopteri; order Cypriniformes; family Nemacheilidae; genus Triplophysa; species Triplophysa siluroides. The sequence goes on from VCII01000193.1 coordinate 892,465, forward strand.
GCACCGGCACCCACAACCAAGGCAAGTGACAACAGAAGGAAAGTCATACAAGTCATCACTTTAACACCCACAATGAACGCTGTCAACCACACCACAGTCACAACCAATGACTTTTGCATAAGAAAGCAGACCTTTCACATTTTCATCAAGAAACGCAAACATTTACATTTCATCTGCTTTAATTTCACTCCTCTTCATTACATGAAATGCTTTCTTTTCAGAATAGAGAAAAGATTAATGGAGCTTCCATTTGTGCCGACTGCTCGTGGATCTGCCAAGTGATTTTAGTTGGATGGATGTGCAGACAGGTTGGATCTGCTCGGCTGGGTCTCGTATTTGGTTGCCGTGAAGGGCTGTTCCCAGGAGACCTCCTATCCAGATCAAATGATCCACCGGGCAGGAGGCCGTATATAAACCCACGATATTGTACTGCTTAAACTTCATTTGTGTCTTGTCTGTCTCCCATTGTAACCCTCTCTGTCCACTATTCCCACACACTATACGAATTATAAACGGTTTCAACAGTAACAACATAAAAAACATTATGTGGCCCAAACTTAACTTCCGGTAGACCTCCGCAAAGAATCTTTAACTGTTGAGTAGTTTTAATTTTATTTAATACAATTAATATACCGTAAAATATTATATTAATATAGATTGAATGAAATAAATAGTTATATTACTAGCCACTATTGTGTAATTTCTGAGTGATTTGGGCACAGACAACACATATTTAGATATTGACAACACATAATTGGGCACAGACAACACATATTTAGATATAGACAACACATATTTAGATATATTTTACATGCACTGGGCACTGTTATACACCCCGGTTATAAAGAAGTATTCATAGGAATGTTTGTAACATAGTTGTGTTAGTAGATCAGACATCATGTTAGAATCAAGATTGTTTGAATGATAGAATCAACATATTTATGCATGCAGTAATTGTTTCTATAAAAATATTTTAATCATTTTCAGCAATACAAAATCCAGTGATGTTTTAAAGAAGTTGACCTTCCACTATTAGACCAAAAACCTTGTAGCTCAGCTTATTTCTTAAAAATGAATCAATGTTGACATTCCACCATCAAATCAAAAGCACTGTTGCTTTGAAATAATGGTGGCAGGCAAAAACAGTTGGATATTAAAAAATAAGAGATAACGGGAATCCACCTGATTGGTTTTGAAAAGAAACGCCTCTAAATAGTTTCAGTATAATTAGGGGTTGGAAAACACCCGATTTTCAGATGCTTTTTGGGAACATCTCACTTTGTTTGACTTGAACAAATAAAGTTAATTCTTTGACACCTGGACCTTCTTTGTCTGAGCAATTTTTTGAACTGCAAGATCGGCATTTTTCTCCTCTTCACCACTAGCCAGAGCGATAACCAAACACAGACCGAAAGTTAACTTCGGGCCCGGCATGTATAGTTTACCAAACATTTTTGTAATTATGTTTCTCCCCAATGTCGTTTTAAACCCATGTGACTCTCACCACAAACGGTGAATTTTTTTAATTAAGTAAAAGAAATAAATACAACACTTTTTGAAGTGTTTCAACTTTCTAAACTAAGTAAAACGACTTTTATAAAAGTTTAATCATGTATTTTTTAAGCAAAAGTCCTCTTTATACCAAGAAAAGTGGACAAGCCTCTTTAGTGAACAAAGTCATGTTAGTTTGGACCAACATGATAAATAGTGGCAGCTTTATTCTTTTATTCTCGGGGGGGTGAATTATCCATTATTATGTTAATATAATATAATACGATTAGTAGAAAAATGCAACAGTGAAGCTGCTCCCCTAATACCACCTCTAAACCACTGGCACGTCACTGGCACAAAGGCAAATCATACTAAATCATATAAATGAGTTCATAGGAATACATAGGAATTAGTCACCTCGTAAAATAGGTATGAATTTCCGTGAGATTGTGTTGAACTACCTCTTTAAATGAAAAAAAGCACACAGACTCCAAGTCCTGAGAGTAATATTATCTCTCATATACCCTCAAGGGAAAAATTAGCTAATTTTGGAGTGTCACATTCAATTAGTTAACGTGCCCACCAACCTATTAAGAGACTGCTGCCAAATCTCATTAAACTAACAGCAAGGTCATAGACAGTAACCCCAGAAAGTGTTTGCACACTTAATCCACACATTAAAACCTAAAACGCAACAAAATCACACAAAAATGGAAGATGCATCATACTATTCAAAACATATTTAGCCTATTATAGTTTGTTAAATAATCTTTTTTTAGATTTTTAGTTTTTATGTTAATTTTAATTCAAGTTTTAGCACTTTTGGTCTATGCTTTTGTCATTTGTCATTTATCATTTAAGATTTGTTTATTTTGTATGTTGTTATATAAGATTAATTCATTTTTATTTTTGTTTTTGTTTATTATTATAATTTTAGACAGTAACCCCAGAAAGTATTTGCGCACTTAATCCACACTTTAAAACTCATACGCAACAAAATCACCTCAAGTGGCATTTACTTAAATGCAAAAAAATAGACAATGCATCATACTGTACTATTTAAAACATATTTAGCCTATTATAGTTTTGATTTTAGTTTTATTAATATTTTAAATTAGCTTATATTTTTATATTTAATGTTTTTAGATAAAGTTTAAGTAATTTTTGTCTATGCTTTTGTCATTTTATAATTGATTTGTTTATTTTTTGTTTTGCTATATAAGATTAATTCATTTAAATTGTATTAAATTTTTTGTTTATTGTTATAATTTTAGTGTTTAAGTTTGTTTTTGAGGCAACATTTCAATTTTTATTTAGTTTAAGTTTTTCCAATAATTTTTAGGTCAATATTTTATTTGATTACAATGAACAGAAACGTTTTCAAAGTTTTGATTTTAGTCAACTAAAATAACCTTGATTCAAAATGCCCATATATTCGTGTGATTCATGTGCTAGACTAAATATTCTGGGGCCCACTGGTGCCATTTCCTATTTTGAAAACAAAAAGACCACTAACCTTTCCAAATTCTTCCTAGATATCCCATAGTCTGTAGGCCCTGAAGGGAGCTGCTGTTTTTAGGGACATTTACTGCTGGCAGGCATCCTGTGAATTTTTTTGCGAGCTTCTAGCACGTGATTCTGCCTCAGCAAACACACCACCCTTCTTTTAGTGAGGTTCCTCTTGCATCACAGATATGCCACATTCTGGCACACACGCACGCTGACGTAAAAGCACACATCGCACTTTTAAATTCAGAAATACCCCCACGCGCACACACATCTTCATGAGGACTGATACATTCATTACAATTCCTCCTCAGCAGCCTGTCTGTTGGGAGAAGCTGCCTGTGCCAGAATTATAAAACAGTGCTGAATACACAGACTTTTCAAGAGCACAGTCAGTATTTAAGCCAGCCGATGCACAATATCACAGGAGGAACAAATAAAAGCATTGGAATCAAAGAACACAGATCAGAATTCAAACAAACACACCTTACTTTTACAATGTGAAATTTTGATACAACAACAACAAATCTGAAAGGGAAATCGATGCTTTACAGGCATAAAGCCTTTGCTCAAAACGCTCATTTCGATCCTCGCTGACAAATAATGATAGGCATTAAAAATTCATTCTTGCATTCGCACGTACGAGACTTGCATCATTCTGCAGAGCCCGTAATGCTAAATCGCCCGTGTCCTAGAAATCATTCAGTAGACATTTCTTTGCGTGGACTACAGAATCATTGCAAGTGACTAATTTAATGTTTCCTTCAGTCACTCATCGAAGGTTTAATGTAGAATCCCACAATCGTGACAACCTGCCTGCATTATGGAAATGCACCTCTCTGCAGCCGTCCAAAACAAATCAATGTGGCTTTCACAGACCTTAAAACGCTCTAAAAAAAGTGTTCAGTAACTGTTCAAGGACGGCTTGAGGTATGGTTACATGTTTGATTTCATATTTAAGCCTGCCCCAGCTGGTCCTTGATGACTGGTAAACATGTTCGGTCAGGTTGTAACATGTTTAGACAAGCTGTGATGTGAATGTGAGACCTTGGCTGTCCTCACCTCATCATCATCAGCATCGTACTGAGCATACTGCTGCTCCATCATCTCTCTCTGACGTCTCTCCTGCTCCAGAGTCTGACTGATGAGCTGAGCCACCTCGCTCTGCTGTCCTGGACGCTCTCGGCCAATCACGAACCTGCAAAGACATAGCAACTGCCAATCAGAGGGGAGGGGCATACTGATGGAAAAATATCAGATGTTATCAAGAGATCAGAGTTATTGATTTTAAATGGAGTTTGGGAAGAGAATATATTTTGAATTAATGAGACAAAATTCTGACGACAAAAAAATCTGCCAATGGGGTCAAAAATTAAACCTGAATTAGGTACTTAAAATGATAGTTCAGCCAAAAATGAAGATTCTGTCATTATTTACTCACCCTCTTGTCACTTCAAACGTGCTCAACTTTTCTTTTTACAAAAGAAGATATTTTGAAGAATGTTGGTAACCGGCACCCATCGACTCGCACTGGTTTTGTGCCCATACAACAGAAGTGAATGGGTAGAGCCTCTGTTCAGTTACAAACATTCTTCAAAATACCTTCTTTTGTGTTCTGCAGAAGACAGAAAGTCATAAAGGTTTGAAATGACAAAAGAGTAAGTAAATAATGACAGAATTTTCATTTTTGGGTAAACTATCCCTTTAAGATTTGTTTGCTTGTTTTTAAACACAAACTTCATTCTTATATAAAAACAAGACTTAAGATCTTAGGTCGCTTTACTTGTCATATAAACGTATCTTGATTTAAGAATTTTTAGATATATGTTCATAGACAACAAGACAAAAAATGCTTAGTAAGATATTCATTTTTGCACTTCAAATGAGAATTTCAAAGGAAGACATGTTTCATTTAAATTAAATAAAAAAAATTAAAATGCTTCAAAATTCAATCAATAATGTTCTATTTTATCCTACTGAAAAATTGTGTCGGTAATTGTATCTTTTATCATTTGGCCAGTATTACAAAACCATGGTTGGAGACATTTGTGTGATAAATGACTGATAGTACATACTAAAATGATGCAACATTAACAGAAAAACTATAAAAATTATAAAAAAGTTAACAAAAGCAAAAATATATTTATGGATAAAAAATAATAATTATAAATAACAATTAAACATTTGTTTTAAACTCATTCCACAGTTGAACCCGAAGTTGACTTGTTGAAAATGTATTTTACCACTGAAAAAATGACACATCACCTTTAAGGAGTAAACAACAACCTTATTCTGTGCTATTTTCATCATATTTTACATAACACAACCCATGAACAGCAGAAGCAGCGGGGAAGCGTTCAGCAGGGAGTCCTAATCACTCTGCATTAGACAAACACAAGAGCCTAAATTTGATCTACATCCAATGCAACAACTGGGTCAATAACCTACGATGCGGAGCATCTCTGCATCTTCTGCAACGCAGCTGACCTGGAAACAGTTCTAGCTTCCAACTCGACACCACACGCAGAGTCCCAACTGCTCCCAGACGAGACTCCCTTATTGGCGACTCGGCGAGAGGCACTATTAATATTCGCATACATCTGGGGTGACAGGATGCGTTTCAGGATACATGTATCACCTCTCCCGGCGAAGAGGCGTTCCTGCCAAACCTGCTAAAGCCCCCAGAATCTGACACTGAATCAACACAGCGATGAATCACTGGGAATAGAGAGTCAATCTCAATAGATTTATTGGTGGTCACTGGAGCACATGGAGTTTAAGACCTGAAATGATTTCTACAGGTTAAATATAGCACAAATGCAGAATCTGGGCCACGCTGCCTTCTCAGTGAGAACGGAGGAGAGGAAGAGGATCTAAGATAAAAATACACCTTCGTTTTAATGTGTTTTAGTGTTTTTTTCCTGCCGTCTTAAAAGGCCACCAACCATTCACTGTTTTACTGACTAAACCGATGTTTCAATGATGCACACTATATACATTTATCATATACATTACGTCATATTATATCAAAACTGAATGGCGCTTTTATAATGTCAAAAAACCTGTGGTTGCTTGTTTTGGATGGACCTATGATGCTAGACTGTATTTTCTGAAACCCTTATGCCTCTAAATAAGCCCATTTCTGTACAGACTCTGTCAGCTAACACCTGTGATGCAGTCCGCTTAGCCATGTGAGAAATCAATAAGCTCCAGCTCGGTCAAAAAGTCCATTCTTAATGAAAAAATATTAAAGTCACCCTCAAATGAACATAAAAGAGATCCTGACTCTAGCCAGCCACATTTGCACATTAACGCATCTGTAATCACAGGACTCGAAGCAGTGAGGTGACTGTGAGTGTTTATATTTACAGATTTTCCAGAGGAAGTAGAATAAACCCCTGACAGCTTCTGTTTAATAACAATACGCTCCATCAAACTGTGCTCTCCTATTGTTAATGGATAGCCTTGTTTTCTCACAGTGTGACATCTTACTGCTGCCTGACATGCTTTTCGATGACAAGCTCTGCGCAGTGATGTCTAAAGAGCGTTCAGATACACTAATATCAATTCTGTTTCCATTTAATAAAAGTTATTTGTATGTCCTAATAACAACATTGGTCATTCTAGAAAGTTTGCGTAGATTCAGGGATCGGTGGCAAATAATATACAATTGGTTTCTGCATCTTTGTTTTAAAGGAGCAATGTGGAGATTTCAGCGGCATCTAGTGGTGAGGTTGCGAATTGTAACCAACGGCTCACTCCACCCTCCCTTTTGAAGCACTACGGCAGCTAAAACAAAACAAAGATATCGCCACGTTTTCACTTTTTGGCCGAAGGAGAGAACGTATTTACGATACACGCCCTGTAGAGCAGTTTGTCCATTTAGGGCTACTGTAGAAACAACATGGCGAATTCCAAGTAAGGGGACCCGAGGTGTATGTAGATAAAAAAGCTCATTCTAAGGCCAGAAAAAACACAACGCTTCATCGTGTAAGGTCTTTATACACCTCTGGAGACATAGTTATCTATATTATATTGCATTTCAGTCGATAGAAAAAACTACACACTGAACCTTTAATTGTTTCACAAATAACAAATAATATATGTGGCATCTTACCTGACGACTCCTTGCGTGTTTCTCAAGACAGAAGCAGCGAAGCTTTGAGTTACTCCCACCAGACTGGTGCCGTCCACCTCCACGATTTGATCATTCACCTTAATTCTGTGGAGAATGGAAGCGGTTATGTTGTAACCGTCGTAACTCTAAAATCTAAAACGATGAAATTCCAGATTCGTTGACCCTGTGTTTGGCCATTCAGAGTGAGAAGAGTGATAAGCTTGTTTACATCCAAACGTGACTTCACAAATGTATCATTTCGTGTCGTGAGACATGTATTAACCCTGGACATGTAACCCTGGAGTCGTAAGATTTACTTTTATGACAGATATATTCCATTTTGGGAGCTTTAAAAACTGGGTCTCCTGCCATTGCCATTACCAAGCTAGGAAGAGCCAAGATACTCTTCAATAAACCTCTGATTGTAATACGCTAAAAGAAGTCATATACACCTGAGACGGCTTGAGGGTGAGGAAAATATAGGCACATTTTTTTTGTGGGGGTGAGCTGTTTCTTTAACTACAAAATGATAAGATCAAGAGATTGTCAAAATAGTTAGTTAGGGCACTCGTTGTATGAAGACTATGTTATAAATCACATAGGGAAATTGGTGGACATGTTCTTTGAATTGAGCTAAAGAATAATTTTCACAGGGCATGAAGAATTTACATTATAAGCATGTGGCTTACAGGGAGAACTAAGCACTTGAACAACATGATACATTTTTCAAACAATCCTACAGCATTTGTTAAGGGCTTCAGCTGTGCTTTCTGGAATAAGCTTTGTGAGTCTGTGAATTGCCTTGACCCTTGATTCCTGTCTGGATATTGGGCTCCTGGCATATCTTGTCTGTTATTCGGGCAAGCAGGTGGAGGGCCGCATGCGGGTTTGAATCCTAATGTGCATCTAAAGACTCTGGCGTAAGCACAGCTTGACCTTCGCATGTCTCCATTATACTGAAAACACCGAAACCAGGAAATCGTTGTTCCTCTATGCAAAAATGCAAAATAAGGACTCCAGCGGAAAAGATCTCAACGTCCCTGTCGAATTCTGCATTGTTTCGCAGAGCTTAAAGACAGCCAGAGGTAATGGTGGAGGAAATTACATTCTGGCCATTGAATGCTCCTTTTAAAACCTGACTGCTTAGCTTCCAGTCGCTTGGTATAAAAGCATCAAAATCTCAGAGAGTTTCAGTAAGGGTTGTTCCCGATTACCATAAGCGCTTCCCGCCTTCCTGTCTTGACTGGAATTTGATACCCGACATATTTGTGTGCAAATATCACTCCTCACAGGATGCTCACTTTCACTTTGTGAGTTTTTAAATGGGTCATGCACAACCTAAATGTATGTTTATTATACATTATGTAATATGAATGAATTAACCTGACTACATAAGGTTACGTCACTGAAAGTAAGTACATAAAAATAGTGCCGTAAAGCAACTTTTTCAGTGCATTGTTTATTTGTAAATGCAGTTGGTAGATTTTGAAACTGGTTTGGCTTAAGGCCGATTTAGCATTCAGTACCTTCCATCTCTTTCCGCTGCTCCGCCCTCTATAACAGTCTTGACGAAGATGCCCAGCTTCTCCAGGCCTGCATCAGCACCAACACCCATTCCTATAATACTGATGCCCAGTCCATCATCATCTGAGACAGATATGAACATGTCCAAATCAGGGAAAGGAAGAATAATAAAACTGAGCAACAGAAAGCATATGTCATAAGAACACTATGGCTATATGGATTAATGCAAATGGAATGATGAATACTCGCTAACTTATCAATATTTATGGCTTGCTATTGATTCACTTGAAGCGCTCATAACATGCAAATTAATATATTTCTTAAATAATTTCTTAATTTAGTACATTTGTTCCTCCTGACGGTATACAACTATGTTGTGTCTATCATGCTAAAGTCAACACAAGCTTTTTTATCATTGCACTCAAGTACATGGTGACAAGTGATAAAATATTAGATTTTTTTGTGACATTGACGTCTAGTTATTCACCTTTCTCCAGTTCCACAGGGAGAAGTTCCAGCTTCTCAACTCTTTTCTCCAGCTCATATTCAGCTGAAGATGCCACTGGGTCCACCTCTTCATTCCTTCGGTCATAATCTTCATTGCAGTAGGTTTTGAACACCTGGGAGCAAAATATATTCAAAAGGTCAAATCACTGAAGCCACCTAACAAAAACAGCCATGCAAAGCAATTTTTTATTATTTCAATGCTTTGAAAATAGAGTATGTGAAGTGTGCAGAACGGAGAGTATCTCTCTTCAGAACCAGCTAGAATGAAACCCCATACAGCTGAGACAGTATGTGATCAACAGTCTCAGAGGTCACTGGGAAATGTCTCAGGTTGTATCAGCGCTTTCTCATAACACTGCTGATAGTCTGAAACGCAAACAGTCATTTACGATCTTTTCATCGTAAGTGATAGTCCTGTGCGCTGTAGTGTGACAGGACAGTCACGCACAACTGTGTCACATAATCGGGTTCCCGGACAAACATCGGCCTCTTGCCAGTGCAAGACTGCCTCTCCCGTTGTGTCCTTACTAAAGGGTTCAATAGAGAGGTTGCTCCTGTATACTGACAGAGAATTAGCCTCCCTTGACCTAGATTCAAGAATCTTTGAGTAAAAGAACAACCCACCCTAGGTAAACAAACAATAAAATAATATCACAATGTTACCCAAACTTATTACCAACCAACAAAAAACCACGTACCCTCTTTCACCATTGCATATATCATACGGTATCATTTTACATCCCTATGGTATCCCTGAAATATCCCTTTAAACCCACAATTACAACTTCCACCAGCACATTTGGAAAGCATGTGAACTGCAATTCATTATCTATTAGCGAATTAACATGCTGCATTTACCGCAATATAGCCGTCTGTATGTCCAACTTCCACCAAAAGATCAGCTACGATTACACAGTGACAGATCAAAGCTATCTCATGCAAAAAACTATTAAAATAAAATATCAGATTTATGCTAATTACATTCATATGTGGTAGGGAACGCTTCAAAACTAGAGCCTGAGGTAACCAAGCCCTTGGACAAAAACAGCACAATCTCCTTTACACTAAATTTGCAAATTGATCAACAATTAATTTGTTATGAATGAAAACAAAACTCTCCTACAATTATTTACAGCAGCTTACATAATGCGTTGCATGCCAAACATCTCTCTGCCACAGATAGTCTGTAGATATTCCTAGATCAAGAGGTCAGGTGATAATTCCTTTATTTATTATAACAAATTATTTTCATATTTGCAGACCATCTTTCTATGGTACCGTATCTTTTATGTATTTATTAAATTTGCTTCAACGATTCGATATTTATTGTCCAATTAAATCGCTTTTTCTGTAATCACAATATCTGATTCAAGTGCCAAAAGAAAAAATATTTTATTATACTTTACATAAGCATATTATTTTGAAGTGTCATAGGGTACACAGTAAAGTAAACAGAAATTCATATACAGTATATATAAAAGATAATAGCAGATAATAAATGTAATATTTAAATAAAAGTATAGGCTATAGGCCTATAACTATATTTATAAGTACATTTTTGGGCAGATAAGCACAAGCAATAACCAGCTACAAGCAGACAGTGCAAAACATATTTTTTCAACTTGGTTGATCTTGGCTTTTGTTCAACTTAAAACAAAATTTACAATCTTATCCATCTAGCACAACTTCGACTCAGGCCCACACAACTCATCTCTCTTTTATCATCCTCATCTCCTTTTCTCCATCGTCTCCCGTCTTTCGCATTTAAGATCAATTCAATACACCTGTTATCTGTCTTCGAACAAATGCAGCCAATCATTTTTGTCTCATCATAAATCAACCTCTCATTCAAACCTTTCATCTATTATACTGATATACTTAAATAATATACTGCTGATATAGGCCTACTTAAAAACCCAGCAGCATGTGAGGTCTATGGCTCCAATTGCTTTTTTTGTACAGTAAAAAAGTGTTTTACTGTTATGGGAAGAACTAACAGTAGAGCACTTTGTATATCAAGTGATCAGCATTTACCATCATTGCATGGAAAAAAACACATTTTAAAGTCTATTATAAATACTTATATTATTCATAAATGTATTTGTGTTTCATAAAAAAAAGTTACACAGGTTTTTAAAAACACGAGAGGGGGTGATTTTTTGGGGGGAACTACACCTTTAAATCTTTCTTTCTCTGAAGACTGAATTTCTTCTACAGAAATAAGGGATGAGTGAAACCGAGCCAGCTTCATCTATCCTTCATCCCACTATCTTCCTTATCACTCTTTTCTCTCATCCTTTTGTGTACCACGGCACTTGTAGCAGCCACGTCTCATCGGCAGGCCTCTAATGCACCATATTACGCCAATACGCCTCCAGCTGCATCGTGGGTGACTGCAATCCGACTGGGGCACAGTCCAAGAATTAACTGAGGGCCAGGCCAAGGGAAAAAAGAAGGAAAGAGGTGGAGGGCTCAGCGAAAGGAAGTGTTTGTCGGCTTCCAAGACAACCATAAATGCATTCGCATTAAATGGATCTGCAGTATAAGACAATGGTGCCCGGCCCCAGTGACACTCGCACACACATGAAAACAGATCCCTCCCTAAGGGACGTCAATGCAGATGCTGAGTGGATTAACCATTCAACACAGTGTCTGCAGAGACGAATCTACGAATAGACATTCCTTCACTTCTCAAGGCAGAAACATCCTTAAAGGAACAGTTCACCCAAAAATGAAAATTCTGTCTTCATTTACTTACTCTTAAGTTGTTCCAAATCTGCATAAATGTCTTTGTTATGATGAACACAGAGAAAGATATAGTTGGAATAATGCTTGTAACCAAACAGTTCTTGACCACCAATTAGTAAGAAAACTGCTTTATAAATCTCTTTGTTCTGTTGAACACAAAAGAAGCTATTTTGAAGAATGTATAATTTTTTTAGGTGAACTGTCCCTTTAAGGGGTTAAAAACTAGGGATGCACCGAAATGAAAATTCTTGGCAGAAGCCGAATAAAAATGAAACACACCTCTTCGTATTTCTTCTATTTATTTATTTTAAAAACATCCATGTAAGCAATTCTGACTGACAACAGTTTCAGTTCACGTCTCTCCTCCTAACTCCGCCCACAAAAGCTGACTGTTCAGACGGTGCACTCGTGGCCAGGATGCACAGAACATACTTATACAAGATGTTTAGTACATGGAAATGTGCATACCCGACCGACCACTGTATTATGTAAAAGTATGACGCGAGCGAGGGGAAAGAAATGTTTGACATTGACCATGTAATCCCTTCTATACAAAAGATCACACTCAAAATTATATTTAAATCATTCATAAAATCATGCTGGGGTAACATCAGTCATATCAAATTGTAGTCCACGGAGTCCAACATCTTTTTTAATTGACAAAAAAGCATAAAACAAAAATGCAAAACAAACCCATTCTCACTACTTGTCTGAGACTTCCAGAGCTCACTGCATGATCAAAAGTATCATGATTGAACCTGAATATAATAATGTTATTAAATAATAAAAGCGTCTCATTCAGATGGTAAAAGCAGACACCGTAAGAGCAACATTTCATAAGACTCAGCATTATTTCAAAAGCTATTTTATCTTTCAACTACTTTAAAAGCACTTTGGCCACACAGGACACTTGAACTGATGAGTCAGGTGATATGAAACCCTCAAGTGAAAAGATTTATTAGTAGCCTTTGCTCTTCTGAAGCCTACGGCCCTTTCAAAACTCACGCATATTTTCTTCACTTCAGCAAACCGTTGACTCTTTGTGCAGTTTATCTGCCGTGGAATGGCATTTCGGCCTCTTTTTAATCCTGCGTTTGTGGAAATACCTCTGGGGCCTCACCAACCACCAACACTTAGCACGCTAACAAAGCGAGGGGAGCTTCTAGCATAAAGGGATAAACAAGAGACAAACAATTGCTTACTTTATATCTGGCTCTCAAATATGTTGGCTGAGTCGGCTCACATGATCAGTTACATGGACAAATGAATACTTAATTCATCAACTGACCGCATAAGTAGGCGAGGGTGTTACATTCACCAGCATGTTTCAGCCGTCAGACAAACCTACATAGGCATTCATTGTCGTACATACAACCTACATACTGTATGCATTCAAAACTAACCTTTATTCAGTATTAATTTTAACGATTTATCACAGCTCCTAACAGTTATTAAGTTATTAAGTTTGGACCTCAGCTTATAGGCAGTCTGACGGTATATCATATTTTTTGCATCCCTGCATAATTCTGGTTGAATGTTTACTGGAACACAGAGATAATGCTTATACTAAAATGCAGAACACACCGGACACTGGAAACTTGTACTCTGCACAATTGGGTAAAGAAACAGTTTTAACACAGGCCTGACTGTAGTCGTAACAATACGGGACAGTGTGTCAGCATTGAAGCCCTCCTTGTTTCCAGAACGGAAAAAGCCGGAACAATACTCTCTGATACATCAGTGATGGGCTTGTGAAAGAACGGTGGAGAATTAGTGCCTGACACGGACAGCCGCAATGGTGCAGGCTCGGAAGCGCATGGCCGTCTTCTGTTTCCAAAGTTGTAAAAAATTCAGCTCAAGAAGGGTTCGGATGTCAGAGAAACAAGCAAACTAAAAATGCCACATCATTATTAATGCATTGTGGGACAGACCTTTGCCAATGACTACTGTTTTAAAAGCGCTTAACTGAGAACAAGACGAATGCTTGAATGCTTTATTTCTTCATTTAGCCGAACTGTACATCACCGAAACCGCACATCAACCACTTCATACAGCTTGTTTGTTCTGCTTTGAAAATTGAGCAAATGAAAAAATATTTAGTTGCTGCTTATTTCAGGTTTTCCATTATAACATAAAGGGTCACTTGAAAACAACGATCAAAATGTGGGTAAAGCAAATCTAGTAAGCAAGCATGTTGTTATTGGTACAAATTCATCTGTCACTTGGTAAAACTTGCTTTGCTCACTCACCATTCCAATCTAAAGGTACGAAAATAAATGTACAATATGTATATACAGTATATATAACATTAGACTGTAGCTAAGCTTTTAACTAAATTACAGAGCTGAGATTATATAGTAAATCGCTGGATTGAAACTAGATTTATTGGTAGATATGTGCATCAGAGTGGAGTGTTCATCATTGAATCATTCATCTGCTGCCCAGTCTTTCAAATCTATATAATTCCATTAGAGAATCAAGAGGGGATAAATATGCCATAACAAAGAGTTAAATTTAACATATGTAATTTCATTTCAACCTTTTGGTGCAATTCAGGATACAGGACAGGATGGGCGTAACAAGTGAAGAGTGCATCTACACAAATATGACAAAATACAAACACATACATATAAATGTAAAGTACACACACTTGCTGCTTTGCCTAGTGGGACCTGGTTTCTGTGCTCATTTAAAACTAATTCAATCAATGTAATATTATAAATATCTATGAACTTATCTTTAAAGCTATAAGCTAAACTGTCACAATTATTTGATGTAATAGCAAATAATTCAGATAATGAGTTATATTAAAGTCACCATGAAATCAAACAGGAAGATTTTACACAGTGTTGCAGTGATTATTAGAGCTGATTTATCCGTGTACAACGTTATTTGTTTTTAATTCATTTGCACTTGTAATCTTTAATCAAAAACATTAAGCTCCTCTTCTCCTCTCAACAACAACTCTTCACCACATGACGTAAGCAACAAAAAAAAGAAGTAGGACTATCCTGACTGTAAAATGGTGAGGCATTTTTAGCTCTTCCCTCCAGGCCCAATTTACAGTACAATAAACCAATAAAAAAGAGAAGGGCAAAATAAAGCCCCGCCCTACATTTTTTCTCATTTCAGAAGGGTATACGTCACGATACGGAAAAGTCAATCGCAACTTACGTTTCATCATGGTGACTTTTAACTTGCGGCATCTAGCAAAACAAAACACCATCCCCAAATCTTTAGTTTTAGTTTGAGCGCTCAAGACAGTCTTTTCTGCCATGGTCACTCTATAGTGAATGTTATCAGTAGTTGACAGAATTTTCGCATTTCTAAAGGTTACAATTTCTCATTGAATATACTCATAGTAATTAATCGTTATAATTGTCAAAGCCTTAAAACGGATTAAATTAAATTAACCACCATAGTCACAATTGTGTAATAGACAATAAATCATCAGCCAAATTCCATAATCGTGACAGGACTCCCTTCGCTGCACAATCATTAGCGGGTCACGTTTAATAATCCACTAAACCACAAATTCACTAAACTGCTGTTTAAATTTCACACTCTTGTGACACTTTCACATGATAACGCAACATTTTCTTCTTCATTTTTTGTTCCGCTGCAGTAAGGCACATACTTTAGTAACATGACTGGTAAAAAACTGCATAAGGGCTAAAACTGGCATGTGTAACCACCATGTCATTTCGATAGAATTAATATACAAAGGGCTCAGACAGAATGATTATTGGATGCCATAACTTTGTTATCCACAATGCATGATATCAAAAATATAAAAGCAAGTTTTGTTTGTTGATTTTGCAGTGAACTGACAAACTTGAAGTTTTCGGGTTAATGATGAAAGTGTGTTTAAGAGAGCTGTTATTCCACACAGCCACTACATCTGCCGGCACAAGAGCCTCTTACGGGAACTCTACATTCATTAAGCTTTCAAAAGCTCTAATATGGGATAAATGTACTTTAAGAGAAATTAAGCAATAGCGCAGTAGAAAAAGAAATCGTAGGAGAGAAAATTCTGCAAGATTAATGGCCAACATCTTTATTTAATGTCCCATGCTGTCTCTCCTTCTCACGCCGGACTAGTCAGATAAATTACCAATGTTTTACCACAAATCTGTCCCTCACAAGTTTGAACAAACCGCACAGTTATTTCCTCTGTGTTTGCAGAAAAAGCATGTGGCCTGCTTTCAAAATGCCCTGACTCATGAAAAAGGTCTGTTTCTTTCTTTGTCAAGCTAATGACCAAGACGGTTCAGCCGAGTTGACGGTTAACCCAGCCGGCACTGTGCCATTTTACAATAATAGCTGGCATTTTCTACACCTGCAAGCGTGCGATACATTTTCATTAATCTGTAGGTCATGAATATTTACGAAATAACTACACTAAAGGACATCCAAGTAATGCTAGTGTGTCAAACTGTTCTCCAGAACGATAAAGAGTCTCATACTTAATCTACCATATGTTTAAATACACTGTAGCACAATATGTCATTTGTCGTCTGCACAGACCTATATTTCACGTTTATAATTAGCCGCCAGAACCAAAAAATTAAACTGCGAGTAGCATGGGGATGTGATCTGATTAAGGGGCTCTAAGAATACGATACACTTCAAGAGCAAAAAAGGTCCACAAATCAAAGTAATGGAATTATAATACCGGTGGAAAACTGCTGGCTGAAATTCAGCTCACATGAAGAAGACTAGGAAGCAAACATCACGTGTACCCAATGAGAACTTAAGGGGACCCTGTCCAGCACCATTTAGAGGTATTAACATGACTGATCCAGACCATTTGTTTTCTAGTATTTCAGCTCCATCTTTTGATTAGAGTTAATAGCTGGAGTCGTAAACACATTTGCAGCGGCTCAAGACAAGTGTTCAGCTGTGATTTTCATGATATCACAGCAAATCGATGTCAACAAAGCAAACAATAGTCTGTCCGTCATTACACGGGCGAATCAAAGTTAATTGACTTAAACGCTATGCTAATTGAATTTCGTTAGTTCTGATCGACGGTACAATGCATTTCACAGAAAATAACATCTACTGTATTACACCTCTCTGAAAATGTTATTCTGTAACCAAACGCTGGATAGAGATGGATAGACGGACTGTTATACCATCCTCACGCTTCACCTTGGAAAATGTTGCAAACACAGCGGTTATCAGTGTTCTCACGGGAGCGTGACTTGATCACATTGTACAGTGAGAAGGATTGACAAGCAGGCCGATGGCCAGTGATGGAGAACCAGAGAAGCTCATCGGGATGAAAGCTATATGTGCTCATCTCTCTACAGACATGCATGAGTAGACCTATGGATGTCACTTTATGGCTTCTCCTACTCATTATCACTGACATATATGCTGGCAAAACTCTATTTTGGAAGAATCAATAAGAGGGCTTTAATGGACTCTATACTCAATTATCTATGTATGGAAATGCTTTCAGAAGAGATAAACAACAACAACTTGTGCAAACTCAATAACATGATGGCAGTCCACAAAGCACTTCCGCTCAGGAAGATGAAAACATACCTGAAGAGATTTAAGAATATACGGTGGGGTCCAGACAACTGAGACCAAAACTGAAAATGCTTGTATTAAACATTTTTCTAGGTTAACATATTGACGTATTGAAATTGTAAAATCTAGAAATAGGGAAGAATGTTTTCACATCATAATATTTTCCCAAGACGCTTTAAACTCTTTCGTTTAAAGGAATAGTTCACCCAAAAAATCATCAAAAATTGTCATCATTTATTTACCCTTATTTCATTCAAAACCAGTATATGACTCTTTCTTCTGTGAAACACAAAAGAAGATATTTTGAGAAATGCCTAAGTGGTTTTGTGTCCATACAATGAAAGTTAATGGGCGCCCTGTGTATTTGGGACACCAACGTTCTTCAAATTTTCATTTTTGGGGTGAACTATTCCATTAAATAAGGATCTAAATAGCTGATGTTCCATGTGGTCTCAGAACTCAAAACTAGCAATAAACCACTAGCGATGCACTTACTTTTATGGGAGCAGTACTGAATCGAATTTTCCGTTTTTGTGGAATTTCCTCTTTGACCTCCTCTGGAAGACCTAGAATCTCTGTGATCTCTGGTCCAGGATCATAAGAGATGTCATCATCATACAAGTCATCCTCCAGGTCCGTGCAGCTCTCCCCCCAGCCCTGATAGCAAGCATCTCCATCCACATTGAAAATAACTCTCTCGTTGTCGCAGAATTTTTCAGCGGATTCTTCCGCTTGATCCTCTGTAATCCGACTAGGCTTCTCTTTCACATGACCGTCCGTGTCCTCAAGGACCTCGGTGGATGCAGACTCAGTTGAATTTCCTGAAGTTTTGTCACAAACTGCAGCGTCATTGACTTGAGCCGAGATTGAGGTACTTTCCACAGTGTCGCTTGAGTTCACTTCTGCTCTGTTCTGGTTCACTGGCTCTATCAATCACCTCGGTGGTACCTCCGTCAAATCTTTCGCTTTCCGTCTCCACCAGTCCCTCTTGGGGCTTCTTCCCATCTGCTTTCACCTGATCCGCTGACTCAGATAGAGGGCTAGGACTGAGAAGATCTTCTGAGGAGGAAGAAACTGGCAGATTCTGCTTGCTACCAGCTCGCGTCTGGTAAAAACCACAAGATGGAGACTGCCGTGCACTGGTATCGTCCTCGCTGGCATCCCCATATCTGTGCAGACCATCCGGGGAGTACAGCCCCCTTCCGCCTCGTCTAGTAGTAGCACCGGAGCCCGACTGGTCTATATTTTCAAACACAGCAGCGCTGAGCTGACTCACAGTGGGTGACGAGGCCTCTGTCCTGGAGCAGAGACTGTCCAAAGAGTCCGTACTGCCTCTGTTCGAACGCGGCCCCCGCCAGTCGTCCAAATGCTCGTGAGAACCCCTCTTCTCTTTACCGTAAGAGTACACGGGTGACTGCGAAGCATCTCTGGAGCTCTGCTCAAAGAGTTTCCTTGTTTCCGAGAACTTGGAGTTGTGATGGTCACCACCAGTCCGCTCTCCATTACCTTGCTGGAACTTAATTACTGACCCATCCGCCCTGTTGATGAAGTTTGTCGGCTTGGTGAGTTTCTGTGGGGAGGTCTCATCCCCTCCACGTTTCTTGGAGCGGGTGTTCTCGGTACCCATCTGCATGAACATGTTCTTGATACGACTGACGTGGGCCCCGTACTGCCTTCCTCGAGGTTGCCTGACCCCCTCTTGGTCCTTGAGCTTGCGATCTCCATCATGTCTAGGTTGATCAAAGGTGTTCTTTAGAGCCTGGAACTCTGTCCTGTAGGCGTTCCGGTGCGGGGAAGCACTCCTAAGGGTATTCCTCTCTGCCGAGGCCTCCGTCTTCAACATTTTAGCCTCGACGATGGAGGTCTCCTCTCAGATATACTGTAACATTCCTTGCTATTGTGTTTGTTTGGTGCAATATCACATTTTGAGAAGGGCGGGAGACCTGAAAACATTTGAGAAAATATTAAAAGCAAACATTTGTTTACGAATGATCAATTTTAACAGTATATTTACAAAGAAAACCATTGCGAATTGTAAAAAGTTTACCGAACATAAACATTTTCTACTTGATCTATCCTTTTAAAAATTCAATCAAACTACAGATTTTTACTAAGTTATGTTAAAACCAAAAGGCACATCTTAAGTTGCCAGACAAATTTTTTTCCAATGTGCAATGTCACATTTTTCAGCATTATAAAATCGCACTGAAGTTGTATTCTACATACAATTCTGAACTGCAGCAGTGCAGATAAAAAAACAACAACATCTGTAATGAAACTGTAAACATCACTTTGTAAACATCATTTCGAACAGGGCTTGGATGCTGGAAGGTGCCATTGAATTGGCTCCTGCAGTCCAGCCTTTCTGTGAGGATTATGCATGATCATCACTTTACCATTAGGGCCTTTAAAAAAAGACAATAAAAAAAACTGATGTTGATGTACCAACGTGTTTTCGACGCATATCTTTTTATGACTCACAGATAAGATGCCTTCCATCAACATCCATCGTGTACACAACAGACAGCCGCTGCACATCGCCTCGCAGTCAGGCTGGTCAAATTCAATACATCTCAGTTCAATTATTATATAAGTATATACTGCAGAGCTTCCTTTTAGGAACGTTACAAGGACATAATATGATGCAGCTCGATGAGATTGTAACAGTTGCGCGCGGTTTGCGCTCGTTAGATAAGACGCCTAAATGTAACTCTCACATTCCGTGTTGACGAATAGATTGGTAAAGACTTAACCTAAGGATGGTTGTCGCACACCTGCATTCCTTTAAACCAAAACATGGAAGGATCAGAAGTGGGACTCGATGCGTTTTGGGTAAGGAAAATGAACAGACCGTTACGCGCATCGCCTGCATCAGCTCCGTCCCATCATCCCTTTAATAAACACAAAACCACGAACCTCCAGCATGTTTATCTATAAGAGTATCATCTAATATCTAGCTATGCAAAACCGTAAGCAAACACACACACACACGGGGTCAAAAAAGAAGAAGTAACATAAGTATTGCTTAACGTCCTTGTTGCTCCGATGTTTAAAACAAAAGAGTCACTTACCTACGTCTTCAAATTTAATGTAATTAAATTCAAGAATAAAACGTCCCCGATTTCAATAGTTAATCAAATAGTAATGACCGCATCGTCGCAGATTCTCCCTGTAAACAACATCTTCATTCAGCTGCACAACCAGCATCAAGCTGCCATGCAGGACATCGCCAGACAATTGACACCATATAACATACAAGCCGGGCTTTACACACAAACACGCTCTCACGCGCACACACAAGCAGCTAGACAGCGCCATTGCAGGCGAGGGGTGATGCCGCCGTTCTCTTAATAGGCGTTTTTATACATCACACCATACGGAGTCGCACTACCACATTAACGAAACATGGTTACTGTTTACATTTGCATTTCTCGCCCCAATTGCACAATGCGCATTGTTTTCATAAGCGCTTTGCCCATGTGACAGGTGTGCAACCTCTTTTTCAAGAATGGTTCGGTCCAGTAAGCTGTATAGAGGGGCTCTAAACTGCAGTCTGGCGAAGGAAAAAAGTAATTAAAATAGCAGCACAATAAATACAGTGGCTGTGCTTACAAGGCCACATGATGACGAGGTTGGATTATTAAATACAATTAATGTTACACAGGTTTGCAATATGAAAAAAACGAGTTGGCTTGACGTGTAAACAGATTTATTTTTACACCTATTTCGACTTATTAAAATGGACAACAAAATGATGTGGAACTTAGAGGCGTAAAATCTGTTGTAGATATGATCAAATAGAGATATACGGTATATTCTCTAACAATATATATACCCAATGTATATCTGCAGGGGTTAGGGTAGTGAGATGTATTGCATTTATTCTAAACCCCTATTGATTTTGTTCACTACTATTTGCAACATTAAAGCCAAAGAATAGTGTGAATCCCCATGCAATTTGTTTGTTTTTGTGCTTTTTATTATTTATTTATTTCAGTTCAAATCGTGTTGGGGAAATAAATATGACAAATATACTATTATCTATACATCCTCATGAGGTTTATTGCAAACTGCGTAATCTTTTTTATTTATACACATTAAAAATGTTTGGTCTGAAAACTGTCCCTTGTGTGGTTGCATCAAAAGTTGTGATTTAATATGACTGAATCAGCCTGACAACATTAGGTTTCTCTAACAAGACCGGTTTTAAGGGTTAGATCAGGTAAATGTCTCCTTAGAGCAATAACGTCCCATTACCACATTTTGCAGCATATCACCAATTGTCTGGGAATGTTGCCTAGCAACCTTAAATCTTGATGGCACAAAATGCAGCTTGCACTTTTTAATGAGGTACAAATAAACAATACAGACTTACGCTTGGTCCTCCCTAGACTGTCCAGTTGTGCAGCATTGTGCACGGTGCAAATAGAATGGCCATCTGTCTGCCCAGGCTCTCCACAGGGGGTTGAATACATTTTAATAGACCTTATCTCATTGTCATCTTTAGAGCTTATGGGGCATGATTGAAGGGGGAGGGGGAGACTCCAGCTTTCTCCAAAACCTAGGGAGCTACTGCGTTTGTATATCTTCCGCTTTTGTACAGCACACGTATGATGAAGTATACGAAACCAAAGAGAAAAGTTAGTCACACTTTGCATTGCTTTTGTATAGGCATGTTTACATAATTAATAAACAATGCACATGAAGCAATTTAAAAGTAGGTGCAGTTAATGTGTTTCCTTTTGTGTCTGTTGTGTGCAATATCACCTTTTGTTGAAAATCGAAGAAAAAACTTTTAAAGGCCCAGAGTATGAAATTAAGCCGCATCTAGTGGTGAGATTTGCAAATTGTAACCAACGGCTCACTCCACTCCCTCCCCCATCCCGGTGAAGCACTACGGTTCTACGGTTTTCGCTTCTTTGCCTGAGGAGACAAAGTATTTACGAAATGAGCTCTGTAGAGCAGTTTGTCCGTTTAGGGCTACCGTAGAAACAACATGGCGAATTCCATGCAAGGGGACCCGTGGTGTATGTAGGTGTAGAAATAGCTCATTCTAAGGTAATAAAAACACAATGCTTCATTATGTAGAGTCTTTATACACATCTGAAGACACCTCTGTCAATACGTCCCCCCAAAAATACTGGACCACTAAAGCTGTAATCTGTTACTTCTATAGCGCCATCTTTATTTGAAACAGACAGTTGGAGGTTATTTTGCATTGTGAATCTGTTCTTTATGTGTAAGTCAAATTCGTATCCAAGATCTTAATTACATTCAAATGACAGTTAAAATTATCAATCTTAATTATAAGCTAAGTTTTAAATACCGACTTTTTAATGTAAGTGCTCAAAAACATACTTTTTATTTTGATATCATTATTTTGTGGAGGAACACATATGATTTAAATAACATGGTTATTTATATATTTTACTTGTTAGGGTAAAATACATCAACATTCTCTTTCAAATTGTGAATGGCAAGTTACAATACAATCACTATATTCCATACCAACACAATTTCCATTTCGTCCAAACGAGCTCCTGTAAATAGTGCTTATGGGTTTTATTTCCAGCGTCTGCGCCAGATGTTCCAGCCAACCAGCGCCCATCGCTGAGCGAGTGGGAGGAATCCGAGCTATTGAGGATGATGCCTAGCTGTCACATCCCGAGGACCACCAGCGACCCTCCAAACGTGTGATGTTAATACTCACTGCGGAAAGTGAACGATGGCGTCGGCTGGCGTTTTCGTTTGGGTCATAGCGGGTACGTATTTATAGACTTGAATCGACGTCACTGGAAGAAACAGCCGTTTTTCTCATTGGACTACTGCTAGCTTACTGGCTAACGGGATAGCTCCCGTGTTCATTACATCATAGGGATTTGAATAAACAGTCCGTTGATTTGAGACGTTTTGTTTGATGAATTAATTGCATGTAATGTTAACGTTTTCCGTGCCATATTGTTTTGAAATAGCTGAGAGTTAAACGCAACATATGAGTACATTTGGTACATTGCCTTAATCTCCAAATCATGCGCAAATACGACGCAATTCTTTCACAGTATTCTTATGTGACATTACGATGATATATTTTTTCCTCCATGTTGTGTCCGTTGTAAAAAGCCTTAATTGTTCATTTCGCCACTGGCATGCACGGCCAAATCCGGGCTTTAGTCGACTCCAAACAGAGATCTGTGTCTCAAAGTGGCGGTGAGTGACTGGAGAGACTGTCAGTGTTTTAAAACCTAGTGAGCTACCTACCTAGTGTTTGAACTTAATGCGGCGCTGCCCGCGAAGAGCGGTGACATTGAAGTACCGAGAAAAACGCAGAAGCGTACGATTCGAATGGCTCTCGAGACTCGCGGTACTTCATATGGCAATTGTTTTGGGCATCGCAGGAGTGTTCCGGGTAAAACAAACGCTACACGTTTCTGTGAACCCAAAACACCAAACGAGATAATGCACAAAACTGCTGACTTGGTAGGCAACTCACGAAGTTTCAAAACTCCGATGAAGTATTTGGAGTGTCATAACACACGAAGCTCTTTCTTTTGGGGTTTAACAAATGCCAACCTGCTGAACAAGCGTAATCCTCCTTCCTTGAATTGTGTTAAAACAGAATGTTCTCAGCTTCTTAAACAAGACTATGGTTTTATATTTATTAACACACAATAGGCATTGATGGAGCCTCTAATATGTACATGTTTCTCTTTCATGTTTTTAATAAAATGTTTGAGTGTATAACAGATTTAGCATTATGTGTCCATTTAAAATACACTGATATTAAAACTCGTGTGTCGCTTATATGTATTATAATGAAAATCTGTATTACCTGCTAAATAGGCACCTTGGGAAAAAGCATTCTCTCACTTCACCTTGAGCATGTTCCTGGCTGTAGCTTAGTCATGACGGGCTGTCCCAGTTCTGTGGATAGCTTTCACTTCCAGGCTGTGGTCCTTTGAACAGTTTCGCGTCTACGATGACTCGGTGCGGTTTATTCGGATGAATTGTAAAGTTCTTCAATTCCCCCGATCTGAAAAGAAAAGTCAGCACGGAGCCGTTTCATCCCTTTGCCATGGAAGTGAGAAAGAAAATGTCTTCTCAGTGGGCACATGATGAATATCCTCATTTGGCCCGCTCAAGGTCGGCCCATAGAAGCATAAACCAGGATTAGCCATTTCAACAACAGGGCTTGTCTGTTATATGTATGCACTGGGTGTTTGCATATGTGTATGCGGGTCTGCATGTGTACGGTCCCTTTTTTGCCATTACTTAGTGTTCCAAGGTTCGGCATTAACCATTAATAGTTGATGTATTAGAATAGTGTCAAGCTTCAGGTATAGTTGCTCTTGTGGAGTTTTATTCTGATGATTTTATAGCCCTTGTAATGTGGTTTATTTGTTATCAGGTTTATATCAGGCTCCGGGCTAAGGTCACCCATGGGGAGACGGTGTAAACCATCTGGTGCTGCTATTATTCAATGCGTGCATCTGTGACCCCAAACAAAACCAGTCATCAACACCCTAAAAACAGATCAATGCGTTTCATGGATAACCAGTGGTGACATTCTGACTCTAATGACACAGCTGATCTCCAAGCTCATTACAATTGCATGTGTTTTACTTATATGCTTTGGATTTCTGCAGTTTGCACATATTGAAAGGAAACAGTAGTTCACCCAAAAAGAAAAATTCTCATCATTTATTCACCCCCATGTTATAAACGCGAGCCTTTCTTGTGTAGAACACAAAAGAAGATATTTTGAGAAATATCTCAACACAATGGAAGTCAATGGGGGCCAGTGTTGTTCGGTTACCAGCATTCTTCAAAATATCATCTTTTGTGTTGCGCAGAAATCAGTCATATGAAGTCATATAGGTTTGGAATGATATGAGGGTAAATGATGAACATTTTGGGGTGAACTATCCCTTTAAAGTAGTAAACCTGCTTTGAGTGATGTGCTAGCCGTTTAGTGTCTGAAGGCATGATGTGATTAAAGGTGATTAAAAACCAGCAGTGAAGTGAGCAAAGAGAGAGAAAGAGACCAGAAAGGCATGTTTTGCAAGCCTCCTTCAGCAGTCTATCATAGAAACTAGCATCTTTCCTCTGAAATAATGCTTGAATAAGGAGGATGTGTGTGCCCATGTTGTGTCAGTGAATAGGGATTGATGTAGCATGTGAGGGAGGGGTAATGGCGTGTGAGAGTGAGCGTGGAATGTTTAGAGATTGCAACTACAGTCCAGCAGCCAATGAGAGACATTGGCCTAATGCCCAAGACGCACTCACCCACTCGATCACATAATACATGCTAACACATTCCTACACAATTCGTAAAGCGGCCCTAACACACAGGGTTTCTATCTATAGAGTAGTATTGCATACTTCATATCTTCGAAGAGTATTTAGTTTGATCATATTATAAAAGATAGACACCAGTTTCAAACGATCTCCAAATAACATCCATCACCCAAATGTAGTGAACAAACAAACACCTGAACTTCGCGAACGTATGCTCTCTCTCTCTCTTGCACACAAGTGAAAGTGACGTCTGCGCATGCTCCTTCTCCTGCTCTCCTTGCGGCCGTGTGCTTTTCCTGGAGAATTGTCCAATAAGGGACTAAGAAAAAATTGTTATGAAACAGTTTTATATGTTCGAAAAAAACTTTAAGAATCGCTGGGGGAGTGTATGGAGCACAGAAGTACTACGTCATACGCTGATAAAAAGTTGACCATGTTAAGCATGAGAAGACAAGACATTTAACGTGAAGTCAGAATGCATGAAACACCATTGCAGGGCCGCTTTAAATTAATTCTCGTTATATTGTATTTAAAAACTTTGTTTGGATATTTACATTAACATTTATGCATTTGGCAGACGCTTCTATCCAAAGCGACTTACATTGCATTATCCTATACATTTTGTTTCTAAGTATGTGCAATCCCTTTGGATCAAACCCATGACCTTTCGTTGTTAATGCAATGCTCTTACCACTGAGCTACAGGAAAGCTCATATCAAGGTATTCTTTCAAGGTGAGGGCTGCTGTTAAACTGGTTAATAATACCTTTCTCATTTCTTTCTGCTCTAGTGGTCACCATCCTCTCCAAATCACATGCCGACCGCACCGTTTATCCTTCTGCCGGTGTGCTCTTCGTCCATGTGCTAGAAAGAGAATATTTTAAAGGGGAGTTCCCACCATATCCAAAAGCAGGTATATTTATTAAATTGCATTCATTGAGTGAATTGTTTACTTTACAAAAAAGTGAAACTTGCGTTCATAATATCACTCTTACACAAATACAGCACTGCCTCACATACATTATTGGTACATGCTGTCACATGGTTTCAGACACAAATTGCTTTCTTTATTCTGTTGAACAATAAAGCGAAAAAAAAGTAAGGACAAGCAGCCTCAGTCACCATTCACTTTCTTTCATCTTTTTCCACACATCAAAAGTGAATGGTGACTGAGCCTATCGATCTGAGATTCTTTAGGGTGAAATATCCTTTAAGACTTCTAAATATATGTATTTTTTATTTCAGGTGATTCTAGTAATGACCCAATCACATTTAACACCAACCTTAAAGGCTATCCAGACAGGCCTGGATGGCTCCGGTACATTCAGAGAACCCCACATAGTGATGGAGTCCTCTATGGCTCACCGACTGCCAAGCATTTGAGCAATCCGACCATCATAGAGGTGTGTTATTATACCCCAATGTTTATTAGAATTATTTATCTGCTGCATCTGACCCGTATATGTATTATAAAGCTAAAAAAAGCTTTTTATTTTTATTCATAAAGACATTTAAATAAAAAAATGGGCAAATTATTAAAGGCACAGAACCACTTAATCTCCTTTTGTGTATTGTACGGACTTTAGATTTATGTCCAGATTTCCTTATTCCTTTTTACACTTAAGACGTTTTATTTGTTTGCATCTGGTTCTGACAACATGTGCATGGTATGAATGTAAAGCTGTCCTGAGCTTGGCTTAAACTTTCACCCCTGCGTGTTGCAGATTACTGCATACAACAGACGCACTTTTGAGACTGCCAGGCACAACTTGGTCATACACATCATGTCTACAGAAGGTGAGAGCCAGTAGTAGTGTTGATTTAACAAATCTTATTATCATGCAGCTGTATGCTCAGTGAAGTGATCTGTTGTTTTACTGAAAGCTCTTTATATTCAGAATAATCCTAAATCCTACATGAGTTTGTCATGAGTCAGACATGAGATAAAATTAGATATTAGTAATGGTAAAATATTGTATCAACTTGTACTGAAAGTAATACCTGAGATTAACAATATTTCACTACTGTCCACCTTTGAAAAAACTTATGACAGGATGGGTAAGAATTCAACTTCGTTCCCTGTCTGATTAATTTAAGATAAGCAACTGTTACAGTGTAGATGTGACATCAGTGTGATGCAATACACCATCTGCTCCTTGTCATAACAGCCTCTTTATTATACAACTGTTATGTAACCCACTGTATAGTAGCTTACTTGTGATTGCACACCCTCATGTCTTCTTTTGCTATCTTCTGGCAGAGTTTCCTCTCCCCTATCAGGCAGAGTTCTTCATCAAGAACATGAACGTTGAGGAGATGTTGGCCAGCGAGGTGCTGGGGGATTTTCTGGGTGCTGTGAAGAACGTGTGGCAGCCTGAGAGGCTCAACGCCATCAACATCACTTCAGCACTGGACCGGGGCGGACGAGTCCCGTTACCCATCAATGATCTGAAAGAGGGGTAAGATAACTGAAAAAACACTTGACTGAATACCTGGCATGGACCTTATATGAACGTTCTTAAATATCCTAATCCATTTGCACTTATATAAGATCGATACGTTTATTAAGTACATCTTTACTGTGCCTATGGATAAGGAAGTGTATTATTATTCAAATTAATTCATTTCTTCCAAAAAATACTTTGCGCACTTGAAAGAGGGCACATCCTATCCTAGGAGGCAGTGGAACAGTGTGTGTTGAGCTGTGGTAAATGTACAGAGGCTGCCCATCTCTTGGTTCACACTTCTTTAGAGGAATTCCCTCATGCGTTCACATGACTTCGTCAAATATTCATGCTTTCTCTCAGAAAATAAAATGCTCCAGATGAAGGTGACTTAGAAGGTCATAGTCAGAGCTAAATCCACATTCATCATGTCAGCCCAATGACAAAATATGTTCTGTATATAAATCATTTAAAGGCTTTACGTTAAATTAGGGAGACCATTTCAAAGTTATTTTCTGTTTTTCTTATACATTATGTTTTTAGGTAAAATGATAATTTCTGTATCATTCTGTGAACTACTACTAATATTTCTCCCAAATTGTATTTGCATGTATTTGCAGAAAATGAAAACTGGAGAAACTGGTCAAAGTAATAAGAAAAGATAATCTGTATTTTTTCAGACCTCAAATACTGCAAAGAAAACAAGTTCATATTCCCTTTTAAGCAATACAACAGCAATATTTAGTAGTATTTACTTTTAATATATATATTTTTTTTATTAAAAAAATGTGTTGGATGACTTTTTCACTCTTGATGTTTGATTTTGATGAAATTCAACAGACACTGGACTTGACATCTAGAAATATTAATTAAAAGAAAATTTGGAATGGTCTATTTAGTTTTTTAATCTAATTTAAAGCCATTACATCTTTTACTATATTTAGCGTCATATCTCTCTATGTAAAAAATACATTTTCCTTGGGAAAAAGCCGCTGATTGAAATCTCTATGGCATGCACAGCGTGTACGTGATGGTTGGAGCAGACGTGCAGTTCTCATCATGTCTGCGAGAAGTGGAGACGCCACAGAACCAGCTGCGCTGCAGTCAGGAGATGGAGCCCGTCATCAGTTGCGATAAGAAGTTCAGAGCTCAGTTCCACATCGACTGGTGCAAGATATCTCTGGTGAGCACCGAAGTCTGTGTTCCTCTGTACACTATCATTATATTAACCTACAGAAAACAAATCATGCTTTACATTGTACTGATTCATGTTGGTTTTTAAGGTGGACATCACAAAGGTCGTTCCTGTGCACAGTAATCGTCCAGACATGGGCACAGGTGTGATACCGGACATTGGAGAGTACAACCCACCTTCCGAGTCTCTGAAAAGCAGGGACTACTTCGCTGACTTCCTGATCACATTAGCTGTTCCCTCGGCTGTCGCCCTCGTCCTCTTTTTCATCCTCGGCTACTCCATGTGCTGCAGACGGGAAGGGGTGTAAGTTTGATGTGTTCTACTCGGTGTGGAAAACACATAAACACACACACATTATGCATTACGTACACAATTTCTAGTGACTATAAATAAGTTAAATGATATGTTTATATTATAGACTGACCACGATCACAGGTGTAAACTCTGTAGTGATTAATGCGCCCTTTGGACCAGCTAAATGAAGATCTGAGATCAAAGTAGAACACGTACACGTAGCACATCTGTTTATGACAGGCGTAGCAAGACAGGGTCACATCCCTGCCAAAAAGCAGCTTACCATCATCATCAAGCATCCATCTTTTTGGTCCGTTTTTTTCACCATTTAATCATTAACCAATACACACTCAGTCCAAAGGTTCCATCTGTTGTATTCAACACCATTCCGACAGATGCTTCCTCTCCATGATCAGCCAATCCCATGTTTCCTGATGATGTCACCCACCATCAGAGCTACTGCAGCCTGAGGGAGATCCCCCACCGTCAGATCCATCTACAATCCCCCCCATTTGAACCCGCCCCCATTGGCTTTTGTGTGGTTGTCGTTAACTATTAATATTAGAATTTAATTCAGTCATTTTGTTTTGTTTCTAGGGAAAAAAGAAACATGCAAACACCAGAGTAAGTGTTCCTTCTCCTGTGCTCTTGGTTTTTTCTCTTTATTTGATCTGTTTTCCTTCCTTGGATAGGTTATGTTTTTCGTTTGTTTGTCATGAGTCCTCCGTCATGGTGATGTTCATATCCATCTCATTCATGACATCCCCTCTGTGTCATCATGATGTCATCAATGGGTCAGCTGCTTCAGTGACAGAGATCAGGGCCAATATAGGCTAAATAAATATATTGTTGTTTACAACCTATTATAATTGTAAAGATAAAAATCAAGGCAAACAGAGATGTATACGGGCTGCATAGTAGCAACATTATATATTCTCCTTTATATTTTTGTGCATGCTTTGTGCTGTATAAACAGTAGCATGTGCTTGAGTAGTCATTCAGTTCCTCTCTTTCCCAGTGATCAGATGGTCCACCACAGCTCCATTCAGAAGTCTACAAAGGAGCTTCGCAACATGTCTAAGAATAGGGAGATCTCGTGGCCGCTCTCAACGCCGGCGGTTTTCCATCCTGTGAGCGGGGAGGTGGTGCCGCCCATCCACCCTGACAACTACGAGACCACCAGCATGCCGCTCATGCAGACGCAGACGTAAGTCTGTTACTGATGCATCCTGTTTTTACAGTTCTTTGGGATTGGTGGATCTGAGTAAAGAAGAGACCAAATGTAGATTACAGTAATCCACTGTGTATGGTTTAGAAAGCAGGCTTGAATCTTCCAGGCCTGGAAATAAAAATCACTGACTGGAGAACAGATGGAACAGATCAAAACATCCAATTCCGACTATTGTGAGCAAGAGCTTAACCTGAAATTGTAAACTGAAGCCCTCCTCACACTGACAGTCATTTTAACCTCCAGGATGGTCATTTTCGGACTAATAGGTGTTCTTGCCACTCATTGTTCCAATGTCATTGGTGACCTGGAGGATTTGAAAATCCAATCACAAATGAGTAAAGATGTATATTTTATATAAGTATATGTATACTTGAACAAAAACATGTTTTCTTTGTGTTAAATGAAATATGAAATATTATTCTGCTGCATAATGAGGCTTTGCTTTCATTTATTCACAGGAATCTACAGAATCAAATTCAAATACCACAGCAGCAGACCTCTGGTAAGTGTGTGGAAATCCATTACATATGCCTTAGCTTTCTCGTCTCGAGCTTCTTCATACGAGTGCAAATTAACGTTACTGCAAGTCTTGGTTTTTAAAGATCCACTCTTAATAGCGTTCCTGGCGGTTCAGCCTCTTAATCCCAGTGTACACATAATGTACATCCGATACTGTATCTCTTCCTGTCTAACATGCTGTTCATTCATTCATGCTAACTAAGGAGATAATTATTGTATGTCGACTTTTCGGAGGCTAGAGGCAAGTATTACTCTTCTGCATCTGTGATAATGTGTGGTGTCGTGTTTCTAAGAATGTTCTGTTATTGGGTTTGCTAATAAAATGGTTTTTTTTCTTATTGTAGGTAAATGGTATTCCTGAGGAGAGGAAAGTGGTGGAAGCTTTGAACTTGTGATGAGATCTCATTTGGCTTCACTTTTATACCTTTGCCAAATGTGCATGCATAGCTGTAGCCATAAAGAACAATGTTCTGTGTTCTCATGCACACGTCTAAAAATGCATTTTTTATTAACTGTGTCAGAACTAATGTTAAGATTGGCACACTAAAAAAATCTTTAAAATGTATTACTCAATTTAAACATGTTGTCAAGTGTCATTTTGTGTCATTTTAAGTAAGAGAAAAGTGTTTTTATATAATTTTACCACTAATGAAGGCACATTTCAAGAGATAATATCTGAACGGGATGATGCTGTTCTGTCTGGTTATTGTGTTCTCTTAAATGAGTAAATACATTTTGATAAATAAATACATTTGCAACTAAAAACAAAACCTCTGGTTTGGTTCAGTCCTGTGTGTGTTTCAACGTTTAGGTTAATCCCTTAAAGGGGTCATATGTCGAGAATACGTGTTTTTCTGTGTCTTTGGTGTGTTATAAGTTGCCCATGCATCAGTGGCGGCTGCTGATCTTTTAAAGAGGGGAAGCTCATTTTCGGCCTAAATCATAAAAATTGTCCATTTATTTATATGTAAATTCTGCCCTACGTTCCTTTTCAAGAAAATGCTCTAATATATCTAATATATATATATATATTTAACTCAACGGGAGGAAATGTGGGAATTATGTTAAACTGAAACAATGAATGTGGTGTGAAATTGTGTGAAATATACGATGAAGGTTGCAGCAGTTTGTCTTTCGACTACACATGCAAAATCCGCGATGGGACTGAGTTGGAAATGGAGACACAGAGTGATACGCGTCATAATCTGAAGACCACGCCCACACCAACCGTCTCTTTGCATTGCGAGAAGCTGCCGCCTCCTTGTCATTTATGATTTATAAAAAATAAAAATGTCTGAAAGCTGATATGTGACAATGTGTATAGCAAACAAGCTAAAAAAAATAAGAAATACGTTTTTATAAGCTGTCGACCCCAAAAATCGAGCGTTTTAGGACATGAAAAGTGGATTAAAAAGAGATGACAGACCCTCCAATCATCACGCAGACGCTCGGAGTCCGGGCCAGCCCACTCCTCCATTCATCCCAGAGACGCTGAGCGTCCGTGGGCGGGACATAATCGCAGCATTATCCAATGACCGTCTTGTTTCTAAGCACTGAAAAAAACTGTTTAAAGCAGCCCCATTGAAGTCAATGGACGCCGGGCTTCAACAGAGTAATGCACTGTACGCTACGGGAATGAATGAGAAGGAAATCGAGTCAGCCGACCTAAGTAGCTGATTCTGAACGAAATTGTTTTCGTTCGAGATGAACGTGTTTAACGCATTTTTAGTCAATAAAATGTTAACATAATAGTACATATATTTGACCATTTCATTTTTTGACAATTATAGGGGAAGCTGAGCTTCCCTTGCAGTCTTAAAGAAATCGCGACTGCCATGCATGTATTAGACACGTAAAATTGAAATGTCGTAACAAAAGATGCCTTCTATCTAAAAGCAAATGCTCACCCAGACCTGCCTGAAACGCCTCGTGTAACCACACCCCCACAAATCTACGTCAGTTCGTGGTATGGCGGGCGTTCCCAAGGCCCGATTCACATTTTGCGTGTTATATACATTCATAAAAACAAATGATAATATGAGTTTTAGCCGTGAGATATGACCCCTTTAAGGTATTTGAAAAAAAATAAAGAGTAATCGCATTGACATATTGAGAACAAGTTTATCATTAACAATGACTGTACAATCAGATGAAGGCCTTTCCAAATGAAGAAGAATATTTTCACATTTTAGGACAAAACAAATGTTTACACAAATTCTCGGTTTCCATTAAATAAAACAAACTATACAAATGATTTCATTTAACAACACAGACAAGGCGAGTTCCTCAAACAATAAAATGCAAACATTTACAGCTGGATGGTTGTGCCAGTTGATAGCACGAGTAATTTTAATCTGTACAACTTTTTCTTTGCTTAGAAAAAACAAATAACATGTTCGTATTCAATAAGCCAAGTAAATAAGAGGCCAATATCTTAAAATGCCATTCTATTTTAAATTCATATGTCAAAATGTCAATAGTTTTACAGCCGCAATATCATTATTAACTAGATTTATACATTTTAAGTACCACTATTAAAAGGCTGAATAACGTCTCAAACAATACATTAGTCTTATATCTCTGGATGGCACATAATGCATGGTCTATTTACAACAAACTGTTATTGTAATTTTTTACCTTTTTGCACATGTAATATGTTTTTAAAAAATTACATCATATTGAACATGAATAAAAGAGGACATGAAGTCACATCAATAAATGATGAGGTTGTAGACATGAAACCGAATTCATATGAATCGGGTAAACCCATGTGGTAACTGCACTGGCTCAAGTGCCTTAAAGTTTGCAGGAAAACACCCCGCTCAAAAAAATAAAAGGCGGCGCTGGGCGCAATATTCAGAATGATCTGTACGTGTAGATCAAAGCATGTTTTCATTTACTTGATTTAAGAATTAACGTTCTACCATTCACATCTAAGCCTAACAGTCATCCAGCACTCAAATGAAATGAATGACCAGAATGGCAAAGCATTGACTGTTGGAAAACATCGGTAATGAAAGCAGTACATGCTTATTGATTCCATTAGTTTGTTTCCCTCTCCATACGTGAATCGTGTATTTTCACATTGACATAGTCACTAGCAATCCCAGTGGAACAAATTCACCACCATCAGTTTTTTATGTCAGTAGGGAAATGGACTTCAGGCTGCTGTGGATGTTTTTTTTCAGTAGAAAGAAAACCATTGCTCTGTTGCTCATATTTCAATAATCCAGAGCGGAATCTGTGATCGCATTTTCCTAAAGAAGTCATTCCCTTGAAGGATAAAGCTGCTGGTGTGATAGAACTTGAAAAATTTGTTTTCAAGCAGATGGTACTTGGTGAAAGTGAGAGGCAGGAATGTATTACTCCTTCACCTTTTGCAGTTAAGGGCATCATGTAGAACAAAATAAACAAAGGGACACAAAAACAGTGAAAACAACACACACACCCCAGTATAAAATAGACTTAAATTATTAAATACTGTCCATAAAATACACATCTCAAAGCTTTGAAAGAAGAGACGGAGCATTGATTTAATCTTATCTGCCCAATGAGGAAATATCACACACATGTGCAATCTTATTCAAACATCCTGTACAAGAATCCTGGTTGAACAGGACTGTTTGAGTTTAACTACCCATACCACTGCTGCTCCAGAACCCTTGACTTCTGTTCCGCTTGAGTTTTGTACACAAAACCATGGAGAGCGTTACATTCCTACAAATTCGCTGGTTATCAGACCGGCCCTTAGTTCCTGGATTACTCTTTCTGGGACAGAATCAGGACCAGAACAAGAAAGACTCCTGCTCCAAGCAGTCTCTTCAGCAGAGGCCCGCTCTCTTTTGGAATGGCCACCAGGGCCAAGTCATTTGTGATCTGAGAGATCTCGTGAGCTACGCACACAAAGATGAATGTGCTGACAATAATGTTAAGAGTGGGATTTCCAGGAATAAGGACCAGGATGCCCTTGGTGTCCGCTGCCAGCCAAATGTGATACTGGCAAATAAAGAGCTTGAAGAGAAAACAGGAATCAGGTTATAAAATCTACAATGTTACTTTGGGTGCGTTTCTATTTGGCATTAACATGGGACCTGTATCTGGATGTTGTCCACATACACATTGAAAAGACAAGTGTAAAACGCGCTTCTGAACGGAATGTGGTCACTGACCAGCATCATTTGTTTATTTTCATGTCACAGACACGAATAGCATCACTATACCAGCTTGTTTCCAACATGGACTACTTGTGTATATTTACTGTATAGCCATACGGCGTAATATACTCTCCGTTTTCCCGCTGTCCGGAAGGCTGCTGCCGTGTCTCGTACCATCCCCGGAAGACAGAAGCGGCAGCCGCGCAGCTTGAAACGGAGCTCGAAATACACCGCATATATCATTTACACACAGAAACAAGATTGTATAGTGTTGCTTATAGCTGATAAACACGCGCAGGCCTAAGAAACAACGCGCTGTCACTTTCAGCTGAACCAACCCAAATAGACGAGAATGATGTAGCCTAAGTGGTCGATTTTGATCATAGTAACTTCGGTAATCTGCAACATGCTCATCCTCCAGTGACCCCGTTATACATGTTGTGTGAAATCTCCCCGCACCGGGACTATTTTTAAAATGCAGGCTTATTAAAATAATGGGTGGGAAACTGTAGAGATCCGATCAGATATCCAGATGTGAAAGCCATTTGATGTTGACAAGTGTAAACGCGCCGTTTTCTGATTGTCTGAAGATCCGATCTGCTTGTTCGGATCACCTGCATGTTAATGCCAAATATAAACGCACCCTTTGTTAAGAGAGAACTGTCCCAAGTTTGGCTTATATAGAAATGCTGATAAATGGGAGTTTATATGTGTGCGTTTATACAGCAAGGGTATGTAAGAATACTTAGGGCCGCTATGAGTCATGCTAACAGATAATGTTATGGATATGCTTCCGATACAGAGAAGATTGTGTATTTAACAGATTTACTGTCCACTAAGCTTCCAAATGTAAGGATATTTACTGACGGTGTGTCTCACCTCTAAAGATATCTTGCCGAACCATGCAAAGAATGAGCTGTACATAGAGCGAGCGTAACCAGGAATATTCCTGATCAAAATGAAAGCCAGAATCTGTGGGCAGAACAAGCACCGTGGAAGTCAGCAGCCTTACAGGCACAACACAAAGAAACAAAAGCCCATTGAAAGGAACGCATTGCTTAGCATTGCATAGTCTTGTGACTATTTGAATGTACTTGATAAAGGTTATTGTGCCTACGGATAAAGTTAAAAGATTCCCTTTTCACATTTCCTTCTAGAGCTCTGAATGTATGATTAAATAATCAAGTTTAATATTTCTTGCATGAGAACAACATTACACATGCATGTCATAGGAATAAACAAAGCCTACTTGCCTGAACAACGGAGATGTAGGGGTGCATCTCATTGCACTCAGATTTATTTCTGCAACCGCTGGCCCATATGGAATACGTCTGCAAGAGCTGACTATTAAAGTCATGTTACAAAACATATTGCAGTCAAAGGATGAGTTAAGTCTTACCAAAAAAGCCACCACAGAGACGAAGAGCAGACAATTGGAGACCTTGGTTGAGAAGAGAGGCTCTCCTTTGCCTTCGGATAGTACTTGACACTTCTGCAGCAGCAGATATATGAAGGCAAAGAGCATTCCATTGATGACTGCCTAAGGTTCATCGACACAAGAATAAACCAGGAAACACATTATTAAAAGAACTTGGGAATTCTACACAATAGATGTGAAGGGAAAAGGGTGATTGACGTACAAATCTGTCTAGTTTCCACCTGAACCACCACTCGTGGATGTTGCCCTGCAGCTCAAAGAGCTTTGAAAGAGGCCACAGAGAGAAAACGCCCTCGAAGAGTTCCTGCAGCATATGCAAATAAATGCATGTGATGCGTATCAAATTCAATCTGCCGTTTTAAGATAATGTGACTGAAACTCACCTGCGAGAATGCAAAGAAGCAAATGAAAAGAAGTAAACCCAGAAGTTTTAACAAAACTGCCAGATTCCAGAATGCACTACCTGTAATTGAAAATGGAAAATATTAGGCCTGTCGTAACTAACTTTTTGTCCAAAAGAATTCCTTGTGTGGTGTCATTACAATTATTTGCCAGCACCCGATCGAGACCGAGCCTCCCCAAACACAAATTGATGATATCAAACACAACAGCCACTAACACCTCATGAAACGTAGTTTAAAAAAAGACCTTGTCTTGTACAATTTTTGCAACAGCAGAACAAGTCATTTTATAATATATCACAGTTCCTACCGATGACGTTGATTGTCCTCTAGATTTTTTTGTCTTGTTCAAAGAATTAAATGTAAAAAAGTAGACATAAAGATACTTTCAGACTATGTTTTCCCCGGTTACATTTTGGAAATCGTCAATTGTGTCCCAGGCTTAAGAAATCCAAGTATCACTTACCATTGGCTTTCTTGTGAAGAATCTGTGGCCACAAGGCCATTGTGGCATAAATAACAACAAACCAATAGGTGACCAGAGGCACAAAGTAATAAAACTGGTAGGGCCTGTCCATAACTAGACACAGCACCACCACAAGAAAGTTGAGTCTGAAGAGAACCTTAAATTCAAACAGAGAAAATCCATTATCAATGTTACACAATTTATAAACTAATAAATAATTATTATTAATTAAAGTGTATATCAGAAAATCTATTTGTAGCAACAAATACCTGACAGACTCTGTAGAGACCAAAGTCACCCTTCAACCAGAAGAATGAGAAGTGTCCATATCCTGTTTGGAAGAGATATGCCGCCACCAGGACACGGACATGCATGTACACGGGAATAAACTGAGAAAATACAAAGAAATAATGGAAATTTAGTCCATGCAACGCATTAAAAAAACTGAAGCAATGAAACCAAGTTATGACAGAACGCACAGCGCTAGCTCCAGAAATGTGATAAATAAGGATAACCAACTGCATCCAGCCCTTCCATTCATCTGTTTGTTCTCTATTCAATAGTTTTGTCTGAAAAGAGAGACGAGCATTGTGTGAGTTCTACTATTTGAACGGCATCTATCATGCTACCAAAACGTCCAACTGTTTCCTGAGATTCCGTGTTACCTCTCTGCTGTTCTCATTGTAGAAGATTCCCAGAACGAAAATGTAGATGAGAGGGATGAAAAAGGAAGAATGTGTGTAGAATTTCTGTTCCTTCATAAAGATGTCTGCCCTGTCACAAAGGTAGAAGTACAACATGATGAGGCTCATTTTGAAAATGGCCAGTAAGGGTCCCTTTGGGTTGAGATGGCCTGCAGCAATGGCAGGCTTCTTTTCTTCAAGGCTTTCCACATCAGTAACGGGCTTGCTCTTATGTTGCCTGCTATAACTCAGGATGAGAAGGCCGATGATGGATACCAGGAAGAGAACAGCAGCAAGCTTCTGAATGACGCTCAGGGGAGGAGCATTCTGGCAGCAAGAGCCATCGATGGGCTTGAGTATCTTGTTGCACATCGAGTTCATCAGTACCATGGCGCCCTGAAAGGGGGCAAAATACGTTTTAGCTGAAAAACATTCAAATTGAATCTTTAATAGTAACATCTCCACAGTTGACTTACAACATCTCTCGTGCTCTCAGGGAGGTGCAGACCATCGACTGACTGGGAAATGGTCTCCATGGCAGCCAGCCTTGAGGCTGCTAGAAACTTGACCTTCTTTTTGCTGTTATTCAGAGTACTAACTGCAGCCTCATTGTACAGGTTGATCTGTTCGTTCGTGATCATCTTTCGACTATCGCTTAGCTGCTGCTCGTAAACAGGATCTAGATGAACACAACAAAGAATGAAACAGGAAAATTAAGTCATAATTTTCTTGCTTAAAGAAATCTTCAATTTCCTTACCTTGAAGAACCCAATAGACTTCACTGTGTTCGGCTAGTTTGTCCAGTGTGTCTGATATAGCCGTCAGGTTTGCCTTGTATTGTGCGAGTGCCTCGTTGTTGCCATTGTGCAACTTGATGGACCACTGTTGAGATAACAAACATCAGAATAGATCTTAACAATAGAAGCTTCAATTATTGTAATTGCAAAGACACTATAGACACTCACTGTAGCAGCGCCCAGGATAATGACATGAGGCACGGGAGTAGATCCCTGTAATAAAAGAGAGAGATGATATAAAACTTCACCCTTTGAATAAATACAGTAACCTGACTGTTTTGTATGCGGTCTTGTTTGATTTCTTTACCTCTGCCCATGACATCAACTGCTCTTTTAAGGAATTGTTCACTTCAGCATACCAAAGAAAGTCCTGTACGTAAACACAAGCAAATTGATCGATTTCCACACTGTGGCTTTGTTCAGACTGTACACAAATACAATTGATTTTCAAATCTTATCTTTAGGATCAAGTGTCCACCGTGTGATTTAGCAGAGAACAAATCGGATCCACACAATCTACAGCCAGTGTTTATTATTTGATTTGTCTATCTGCACCAGACACAACAAACTATGACTCACCACAGTGAATTCATCATTTACAAAGGGGATGTTCTCATGCTGGTGGACAAGAGATATCAATATTAATACAGTATTACAACATTTATCCAGATCAATGGAAAAGAAAACAGCAGTAGGTACCTATTATATTTATGTTTCAGTAAAAATACTGTAAAGACCTCTTCTCATGACGTAAACAACGCTGGTGCAGAAGAACTTCCCGTTTCAGTTGCACAAACGTTTGAACAAAATACAACCAACAGAATATTTTTGACCTATTTAAAATGTCAAATATCCTTAAGATTTGTTTACATATGTCAAATAAATAAAATATATATTACTAATAAATAAATAAAACTAACACCAAAGGTGCTTCTGGACCAGCGTTGACATCGTGCAAAGTGGTCTATAAATATAATTCTTCAATTAACACCAACATTAAATAATAATACTTTAATTATATAGATATATTAACAAATGACATATAATCATAATGATCATCATAATTGTAAACGACAAGAAAATAGTAAAAAATATATAATAATGATCATAAAAATAATCTCCCAGACAAAAGTGTTTGTTTAATTCTCTAGTAACCATCAAATATCACACACTTTCCATTTTTATTTTAATTTAACTGAAACTTTGATATACACTCACCTAAAGGATTATTATGAACACCATACTAATACTGTGTTTGACCCCCTTTCGCCTTCAGAACTGCCTTAATTCTACGTGGCATTGATTCAACAAGATGCTGAAAACATTCTTTAGAAATGTTGGCCCATATTGATAGGATAGCATCTTGCAGTTGATGGAGATTTGTGGGATGCACGAAGCTCCCGTTCCACCCCATCCCAAAGATGCTCTATTGGGTTGAGATCTGGTGACTGTGGGGGCCATTTTAGTACAGTGAACTCATTGTCATGTTCAAGAAACCAATTTGAAATGATTCGAGCTTTGTGACATGGTGCATTATCCTGCTGGAAGTAGCCATCAGAGGATGGGTACATGGTGGTCATAAAGGGATGGACATGGTCACAAACAAGGCTCAGGTAGGCTGTGGCATTTAAACGATGCCCAATTGGCACTAAGGGGCCTAAAGTGTGCCAAGAAAACATCCCCCACACCATTACACCACCACCATAGTTGCATTAATGAGAAATTGAACAGGTGTTCCTAATAATCCTTTAGGTGTGTGTATATATATATATATATATATATAAATAATTATAAATATAAAAAAATATATATTGTGATAATATTGTTATCAATTATCATTACTTCTTTTGACCACAATTACTGGTTGTGAAAATCTGATATCATGACAGCCTCCAAAATATATAAACAATTTGCCAAACGAAGGCTTACTGAATTGAGCAACAACCAACCTTGATCCCATCTTCCTTCACCTCAGGGTTTATCATCTTGACAAAAGAGTAGAAGAGCTGACGTACTCTCGAGTCTCCTACAAACGCTATTCTCTTCTCTCCGAGGCATTCCTTAGCTTCACTGAAAGACAACAAGATCAAAACAACATTCCAGCCCGCATTCCTGCATTAGGCATTAGTGTATATCCGCGGCACGACTTACTTGCTTTTGTACTTGTGTAACATGCAGCCGTTGGGCTGCCATACATTGTCACCTAAGAAGCGTCCACTGGATAAAAGCCAGTCACACGTGTCACTGCCTGAAAAATGCGATCAATATTTAGTATGACTAAAATATGCACGCGTGAAAATATGGATAAAAATGTCAATGCTAATACTCTTAATACAGATTCTTAAGACGGTCCAAGTGAGCACTTGATCTGCATGCATACATGCAGTGATGCACTATAGCTAACCGTCTGCTCTATTTACATATGCGTTAAATGCCACGCAGTCCACATTTAACCAAGCAGCATCATTTACAGCTTTTATTAAAGTTACGCAGAATGAGCAATGTTGTACGAATTAAGCGTAGCTGGAAGTACCAAAAAGGCGACGTTTCAACAAATGCAGCTCCTATTATGCGCTTAACCCGACTGGTTGTCTGCAGCGACTTTCATCTGATGTTGACCCCAGTTAAAGCCATTTGACGGATAACACAGTTGACGCGGTCATAGTTCACTTCAGTTTTCGCGTGCTGTTATCTAGCATGACAGGCGAACACACAAACACATACACACGCGTGCTTTTTGAAAACATTGCACGAGTGACAGCGCTAGCGCCGATGCTAATACAAGCGCAGTTGGTTGACTCGCATCGCCTCAAAACACTCACCTCCATAGTGTCGAGAAGCCGTGTGAAACACCGTGAGAAGGATGACGGCGGCGGAAGCCAGCAATTTAGCATTTTTGATGTTGAAATACTGATTTATTTCCCGTTTGCCCAGGCTATAGGCCAGGACCGCCATCTTGGCTCCTCCATGACAACAGGCAGACAGACGAGCTGCGGCGGAGCTGACGGAGGCAGAGCGGAGCAGCGCGTCCCCGCTTCCCGCGTCTGCTTCAGCAGCTGCGGGCACGGCGGGCTGAGCGCTGTCCGATGCTGCTCCTAGCGCTGCGGCTGCCTCAGTCTTCTGCATAGTCACCTGTCTGGACAACTTCCCTTTAGTTTTAGTTTAGTTTAGTTTAAAAAACGGATGAACTCTTTTGTAATTGTATCTCAATTGTAATGTCCAATGTAGTCGTTATTCTTCTTTATTTTCTATATTCCGTCTTTATGGTTGGAAAGTCCTCGATAATTGTCGATTCAGTAGACGGAAATAAAACACACCTGAGCCTTCGGTCCTGGTTGACTGGGCTTGTGTCTTTACGAGCAGTACACACCCGAAATTATTTGTATGATCAAGAGAATTCGACGGTAGCTTACAACTAGACACGTCCTTCCCTGCAAGGCGAAGAATATAAAAAGAATTGTGTCTGGGGTTCGTCAGGCATGCACCTTGCACAGCAAGATATTCTGGTTTGGGTGAAGTGATGTTGAATAAAGCTGCCAGGGCCAGTTTATGTAGAATTATATAGAATTAATAGATAAATGCTAGTGATTGTATCCTTATTAAAATATTAAATTGAAATGCGCCTGAATAATCTGAAATGTGAATATGCGCCAGGAAGAACACGAAACCTTTGATGTCATTGATAAACTGATTTTCGGCATTTCAGTTGGACATCGCTGGAACGTCTGCTGGCCAAACCAATAAGACAAGAAACAATGCTTGTTTTAAGGACCTTTTTTAACAAACACGTATTTTATACGGACTATTAAATACATTTCTTATAATGTACCATTTCAGGCATAGTATTTTCCGAACATATTTGAACTAAAGCGTTGTTTTGCTTGTGGTATTTTGATTATTTTCAGGCCTGTTGTTCCACTCATTGCTTCATGTTTACTAGATGATAAGTGACACGTTAACAATTCCATGTCATCATGGAAGTCGCCTATGGATCCAGATGACTGAGTTTGTCACATTTGTTTGTATGTAACTCCAACAGGTGCGCCTTTTGTCATTGGGTTGATCACCTCCTTAACTTGCTCAGCCTGTACAGACGTAAATAAATATATATACTTTAATGATCAATATTAACCATAACATATCTAAAAATGATATCGTGAACATGTTGTCATTGAACGCTTAACAGCAAGCGGGGGTCATTTGTCTGCCACCGAGGCAGCAACTTAAGCGAAATATGAAAAGCAAATAGGGAGCTGTTCTCATACTTCCGGTTAGTTTTGTTTTCGATGCTC
Organism: Triplophysa siluroides; assembly: GCA_006030095.1. Classification (NCBI taxonomy): domain Eukaryota; kingdom Metazoa; phylum Chordata; class Actinopteri; order Cypriniformes; family Nemacheilidae; genus Triplophysa; species Triplophysa siluroides. Next base: position 936,107 of record VCII01000193.1, read on the forward strand.
CCGACACATTCAGCGATTAAACGCCAATAACTCCAAAAAGACTTGCCCTTCAAATATCTTAATAATATTGCTCGTAAAAGATCAAAGCTGATAATGTTTCTCAACCTTCTTTTATATTGTTTTCGCTCGATATGATAAACACTGCCCCGCAGAGAGCTCGCTCGTTGCGGGGGCTGTAAGGAAGGCACCGTGGGGAAAGCGCAAGTTTTCTTCGTTTCTTATTTAGCCCTGTGGTTAGCTTTTTTGTTACAGCCGGCCCAAGGCATAAGCGAACTAAGCGGCTGCTTAGGGCCCCCGTGGCCACCAGGGGGCCCCCAAGACTCTTAAATTTGTTGAAGTTACAATATATTATATTTCAATGGATATGGGTAATGGATACAAAATGCATTATTCAATGAAAAAAATAGAGATAGTATGTAAAGTTGAGTTAGTTTGTCTAAAATAAAGTGTTTATTTTAGAAACCTATTTTCATTTTTTCATTACAATTGTATATATTTTTCATATAAGAAGATCCTGTTTGTATTTGATTATATTTGTAGTTGATTGGTATTCAGCTTTATATTTTATTCTTGTACCACCTTGTTACAGGTCCATCTGATCTGTTCATTTTGTTATTATTTTATTATTTAGTTTAATATTGTCCATTTTGTCCATTTAAATTATTATTTTTATATAAAAAGATACTGTTTATCTTTTATATAAAAATATACTGTTTATCTTAAGTAATTTTATTTGTAGTTGATTGCATTGCACTATTTGCACGTTGCAAATTTTTCTAACCAAAAGTAATTAAAGTGGTTAACATGTTTACAGTAAATGTATTGCCTACTGGTTTATTTAGCTAATTTTCAGTACACCAAATTAAGTATGCCAATTGGTACTGCCAGACTTTGAATGTTAAAGTGCAAATGAACACCTGACCACTCTTGTGGGTTTGCTACGGTTACAATTAAAATCCGTAGAAGGGTAAAAACATTGATGCAAGCAAATGAACACAACTTCAACAAATACAATTGATGATGGGTGTTTTAGATTTGTAGTGTGCGAATAATCAAGGATTGAAAATAATTAGTCATATTGGTGGCACAGAGGGGGCCCCAAATACAATTCTGCTTAGGGCCCCCTGAAGGCTTGGGCCGGCCCTGCAGGGCATAAATACTTGAGACCAGTGTCATTCGGGGACAATGGACAACTTTCACAACCTCTATTTTGAACCTAGTGGCCGATTAGTGAACAACATGTTTAGAAATAACATTCTTTTTGTAATAGCTTTTGCCATTAGACAGGAGGAGACATGAAACCAGTTCACTTCAATAGAGGGGAGAGTTGGCAACTTTCACAACCTATCTTTGTACCTCTACTAGTGGAAAAGGGAATTGCACGTCCAAAATTAAACTTCTTTTTGTAATAGCTTTGTCCAGCAGGTAGACAGATCTATACAACCAGGGTCATTCAATAGAGGAGGAGAGTGGGCATCTTTCACAACCTTTCTTTTTACCCCTACTGGTGGAAAATGGAATTGTATGTCCAAAATGAACCTTCTTTTTTGTAATATCTTTATCCAACATGAAGACAGAGACATGAAACCATAGTAGTTCAGTAGAAGCTTGGGCATCTTTCACAAACCATCTTTTTACCCCTACTGGTTGAAAAGGCAATTGCATGTCCAAAATTAACTTTCTAAATTGAAATAAATATGAAAGTCCATTTTCCACCAGTAGGGGTAAAAGTAGGGTTTGTGAAAGCACTATTGGCTTAATGCACATTGCGACGGCTTTTGTGGGGCAGTTTTAATCCTATCGAGCGAAAACAATATAAAAGAAGGTTGTGAACATTATCAGCTTTGTCCTTTTAGGGTAATATTATTTAGATATTCGAAGGGCAAGTCGTTTGGAGTTGTGTTTAATCGCTGAATGTGTCGGGAATATCGAAAACAAAACCCACTAATTCCGGTAGCTGACCCTGGCGTTTCCAAGAGGATAAGCAGGAGCTTTCCCTTTCTCAGTTCAATCAGTTTTTTAGAGCAAATTGCAATTTTGTCCAAATAAACAACATCTCAGAGGTGCTTGTAGTTTAAATCTTTGAAATTTAGCAATGTGATTAGCCTTTTGATTGTTCTGTGAACCCAAAAACCGTGCATCTACAGTTTAGTTTAATACAGTAGTTTGCATATTCTGTGACAAAAGGACATAAGGGACCGTCTGAAAGTAGCGCACACACCATAAAAAAAGGTCCAATCGATCATGATTCTAGTAAATTTGACCTCTATAAATACAAACATATCAAGTTGCAGTGACTGCTTTTATTGGATGCAAAAGAGAGAATGATTTTAGCATCTGAAAAGCATGTCATAACTGAAAACAGGCAAGTAAGCTCCTTTTCGCAAGACAAACAACCATTTCTAGAATAAATCCGAATTAACAAACTGTCTCCCTTTTTTTGGAATTAAGCATCATCCTCCAGTGAAAACAAAAAATGTCCAATAAGCTATCTTGCTCCCAACATTAAAGCACTTAACTCATGAAATAATGTGTTTTGGAACATTGGACATGCTTTATTTTCAGAACTTTTCACAATTTATTTAAACATCTCACATATACAAAATAGGTACAATAAACTTTGTGGTTTGTTTTGAACGAGGCCTCTGCAACCCTTTAAAATGGATGAACTTTGCTGTTAGTATTAAAACTGGGGACGTAAAAGAATGTAATGTCTGAACAAAACCAAACAAAAACCAAAACAAAACTCAGAGAAAACAAACAAAACAAAAGGTGAAAACCAGACAAACATCAGGTTTAGGAAAACTCCACCTGCTTAAAAATGGGGTTATCAGGGGGACCTGTGCAATTTTCCTCAGAGACAATACAAAGTAATACAGTAAAGTGGTTGTCTCCACAGCTTCATGTTTAGCACCATATAGTATCACTGCGGCAAGTATCGGAGCACCTTTACAACAGGACAGAACTTGAAGCCTTGGTACCAACTAGTGACATCTACGATGTTGGTTATTATTTTCGTTTACACATGAGGTAGTTTAAACCTTACGGAGATTGTGGTTTTAAACTTCCTCTTTGGAAGATATACAAAGACCACAACGTGATGTATACTTTCATTGTTTTTATTACACTTCTTTTATTTTTACAAAATGATGACATGTCCCATAACATGGTGTTTTCCCGAGTCTCTTTGGGCTGCTGTATTAATTTGCATTGCGCAATGCTGCGTTTAGTCCATTGGTCCTCTCCGATAGAGCCCAGCTTAAGCAAGTGGATTTGCAGAAAAATCAGCATTCAGTATAAAAAAACACAGAAAGAAGGGCAGAGATTTTTTCTTTCTTTCTCTCGTTTAATTTATCATGAGTCTATTTATTTGAAACAGACTGGGCCAATGTCCAAACCAAATTCTTGATCTGCGCCACCAATGTCCAAAGGTGCAATGTCGAGGATGGGAAGACGAGATGGTTTATTTGTTCTGTATTCAATGACTGTCTTGCTCCACTGGCCAGTTTGTTTCTGCAGGGACACAACAAAAAGACAAAACAAGTTAAGTAAAGGTCTTTAATGTCAAACATCACAAGTATGCTGCTGTCTAAACATTATGTGATGTAAAATTGTGGCCCTGCCCCACACGCGACCCTTGTGGTTCTGCTTTGATAAAGTAATGCAACCAATTATTACGTCAAAAAAAAAAAATTCAGTTTCGTCACACCAGTAGTAATGTTATGTTCTTCTCTGTGCCAATATCTCTGTTTGCCTGAAATCCAACTAGCAGTATGCTTACTAAGTGTGCTTACTACTGTAATTTGACTTACAACAACATCTCCCATTCAAAACCCAGACTAACTCCACACATGGCAAGATAAAGGACGTAATTTATTCTGGCCCAACATGGTATAGTTATTAAATATTTGCATTACGTTTTTGTGAGCAAGACCTTTTCTAGACTTTACATAGGCTAGATATACTGTATTTGTTGCTACAACCAAGGCTACACATGCATATTAACCGCTATCCTGTGAAACCGTTCTAAACTTAGTGACACAATTTTGAGCATTTATACCACATCCTCTTTGCACGACTAGTGTATTCATAGTTTGAAAAGATAACTTACACTGCATCCATCCTCCAGGACGTTGAAAGTAAATCGGCTGTTGCCCTCCGCCCTGAGCTCGACATCATTGGAGCCCTGCAGCAACACAGCCTTCTTCAGGTTTCCATTCTCAGCATCCATGTAGGCAATGCTGTTCTTGCAGTGGTAGGTGATGTTTTGGACTGCCTGGTTGGCCAGCAGACGCATGAAAGCCAGCTGAGTAGCCATGGACTGTGGGCTTAGGGTCTCGTCATTGTAGGCAAACTAAAAAAGGTCAGAAGACAACTTTTAGAAAGAGAACTATAAAAATACATCTTGAACAATCAGTACAATAAATTATCCTGTGGGTTGTCCAGCTGCTGTGAAACACTGTCACTTACCTCAGTACCACCATTGATGGTCTCGCCAAACCAAACGTGTTTCTTATCCTGGGAGCTTCTGTACCAATTCTTGCGTGGGATGCTCTCGGGGTGGGGGTAGATGCAGGTGTGACCAGTGGTGAAGTCGCAGTAGGCCTTGATGGCATCCATGGTGCAGCCCTGGTTGGGGTCGATCCAGTAGTAGCCTACAGACAAGTAGGAGACAATCAAGTAAGATTACAGGAATGATGTAAGAAGAAAGCACTTAAGTCCTCTGAGAGCTTCGGTCACTTACCGCTGCTCCAATCTGGGTGGGTGAGTCTGATGTCACGGCAGGTACGGGCAGGGTTCTTCTTGGATCCCTCAGGAGAGAGCAGATTGTCAATCTGAGTGTTCAAAGACTTGATGGTGGCATCCACCTCATAGTCCTTTGCCCTGAGAGAGGCCTGGTCAGCTCTGTACTCATCATATCCACCGGAGGTGTCATATCCACCACCAGCTGGGCCAGCGGGTCCGGGAAGACCAGGAGTTCCAGGAGGACCCTGTGTTCAAGCACACCACAGACTGAATATATCGCTATATTTAAAGAATTTGTGTTTTTCTACATTTTGTTCATACGTTAGGGTGTACATATATTTACTTACAACAGGTCCAGCATGTCCGGAAGGACCACGGTGTCCAGACGGTCCAATAGGACCAGGCATGCCACTTGAACCATCCTTACCAGGGGGGCCGTTGGGACCAGCTGGGCCCTTTAGACAAAGTAGAGAAAGCCATTACACATCTTCATAGATTTATGATCAAGCTATATAAACATATAAATAAAAAAAATGTGAAAGCTACTCACTCTTGGACCAGCAGGACCAGAAATACCAACAGGGCCAGAGTCACCGGAAGGACCCTGTAAGATAGGTACAATTTTTCACATTTATGCATGAGGTCTATTACAGTCCAAAAATTTCACACAACAGAAAAAAGGACAGAGCTTTTAAATGCATATCAACAGTTTGCATATGCAAAAAACATTGTTCCCCCTTACGTTGGGTCCGGGCATTCCCTGCAGACCAGGATGCCCACGAAGTCCCTTCATGCCCCTTTCTCCTTTTTCTCCTGCAACACCCTTCTCACCACGAGGGCCAGCAGGTCCCTGTTGAACAAAAAAGTGAGAAGGAACATTTGAATGGAAGATGCATTGAGAGATGCCACTGACCAGGACCTTTTCGTGACAGTGTAGCATACTTACAGGTGCACCTCTTGCTCCAGCAGGTCCAACGGGTCCAGAAGAACCAGAGGGTCCCTAAGGGGGGTGTAAAGGAAAAACAGAATGGCTAACATGTATGGAAATGCCTCTGATCTGTATGCAAATTAAGCATATGTAAGGTCAAATGTCAATGTAAAGGACTGAAATTGGTCAGAGAATGCAGGGGTAACATTAAAGATGCTGCAGCTTAGTTCAGCGACATACAGATTCACCACGGTTTCCGGGTCTGCCAACAGAGCCTGATGGTCCAAGGGGTCCAGGGTTACCAGAGAGTCCAGCGGGTCCGGGGGAACCAGGCTCACCACGGTCACCCTGGCAAATGAAATAATCAATTACATTTTCTTATAATTCAAAATGTTCTTGGAAAAAAGAAAATGTATATTGTGATTTATTAAAGACTAAACACTTCAACACAACGCCGTTCCTGGAAAAATATGAAGAATACACAGTGAAATGTCAACGATCAGCTGCATACCTTCAGGCCAGCAGCACCAGGACGCCCAGGAGGTCCATCATTACCAGTGTTTCCCTACAAAACAGCACGGAGGCATATCAAAATATTGCATTCAAACGTACCCACTAATATTTTTTATTATAGGGCAGCACTGCTTCTTACCTCACGTCCAGCTTCACCCTGAGGTCCAGTCATACCGGGCATGCCGATGTTGCCAGCGGGACCACGTGCACCAGGGGCACCAGCAGGACCAAGTCTACCAGGCTCACCCTTGGTAACACAAAACATGAGATTTTTCGCTGTAACAAGTTGGACTGACTGAGCTGGTTTAACTAACAAGTTGGTTATTCAGGTTTAGGACTTACAACACCACCGGGGCCACCAGGAAGACCACGGTCACCTCTGGCACCAGGAAGTCCATTGAATCCTAGAGTTCCAAGCTGACCCTGAGGCCCAGCAGTTCCAGGTGCTCCCTAATTTAAGGCAAAAAGGTTTATTATAAGAGAACATCTATATTTGGAAATCTTTTAAAAGTATCATAGCGTACTTACAGCTGGACCGGTCTCTCCAGAGGGTCCCTTCTCACCAGAAAGGCCAGGAGGTCCAACCATTCCGTTCTCTCCAGGGGGACCAGCAGGGCCAACATCACCACGAGATCCACGGGGGCCATCTTTTCCAGAAGGACCAGTGAGACCAGAAGGTCCAACAATACCCTAAAATTGGCAAAGAATGCTAGATTACCCCATGAAGCTAACATATCCTTAAATAAATCAGAATAACTGCTTTTACATCTGAATTAGTTCATTTAAAAGTAGAACACTTACAGCAGGGCCAGGTGGTCCAACTCTGCCAGCAGAACCAGGGAAACCAGTCAGACCCTACAACAGAGGCAGATATGTATGTGTTATGTAGAAGTCTGCACAAAAACAAATAAAAACACCAGCAAATAATCTATAAAGGGATACTTACAGAGGGACCGGTGTCACCACGGGCACCAGGTGACCCAGCAAGGCCAGTAGGGCCCTAAATAAGCATACAAGCAAGACAAGATAAATACACCTTAAACATAAAACAAATGGTAAAATATGTATATATATTTTAAAATAATATATTTACAAATATAAAAGAGTTTATACCTAGGTTTACGTTTAATCTTTTCAATTATCGGTTTGTATTTAAAACAATAAGAAAAGTCATAAAAATAGTTTTTTACACAGTGAATAGATGTTAAATGTAATGTTAATTTAAATTCAGGAATAACACATACATTTTTTTTAAACGAAAGCTTCTGTTGATGTTTTGTCTACTTACGGGAGGTCCAGAATTGCCAGCAGGACCAGAGAGGCCGGGAGGTCCAACGTCACCTTTTCCACCAGCAGGGCCTTTCTCACCTCTTTGTCCGGTCTGGCCATCAGCACCCTACAAGATACATCGCATCCCTTTCAGCATCAGTGCTTGTGCATTTAGAGGTTTAAAAATGACTAATGTAAAAAACTGAAAATGAATGTTTAGAACATTATAAAATGTTCTACAGTTTCAGTCGTGGGTTAAGTGGACTTACAGGGGGTCCAGCAAAACCGGAAGGTCCAGCAGGGCCAGACTCACCACGCTCCCCCTATACAAAGACATAAATAAACATGAATAACTGATTCTCAAGCAAAGTATAGCAAAGGTTAAGTGTGTATGTTTTAAATGATCATGGAAAGAATGTGTGATATGAGACCATGACTCACAGGAGTACCACGAGCACCAGGAGGTCCAGGAGGACCGAAGGAGCCAGTCTCACCCTGGAAGAGAACACAGAGGTCCAACGTTTGTTAGGAACCCAAAGATGGTACAAAAAAAAACTGTACACTCTTTTGACAACTATTTAGTAATGCTGGAAGAAGTGTATATGATTATGTTTATGATGATTATAGTGATAAAGCATAACATGTTTATGCAAACATTTTACACATAACAATGTTCAACTGAATGTCTTTTTTGCTATTGGCATCATATCAGATTTGCGAAATCAGAAAGAGTGAATTACGATATTAACCTAATATAATATTAACTTAATATTTACATTCTTCATCAACATACGTTTTATATACCATATTAAACTCAAATTTGTTTTTTTGTAGAATTTTCCTTGTAGTTTATTTTTAAATAACATTTTTAAATATTTTTCAGAAGACGGCAGCAGTGAGGCAGTACACATTTCTATGTCTGGACAATTTGTGACAGAAGCAACAAGGGGTTTTCTCTTCAAACAAAGAGGCAAATCGCTTATTTGCCCCCTGAAAAAAGAAACAAATATTTCTGTTCAGTTATGTCAATAGGATGCCACTGACCAAATCTCAACATCATTTGTTTCAGCCTTCTCTGTCATCGCTCATTTTCAACAAATCACGGTTGAGAAATAAAATAACGCAGGATCCATAAATAAATAAATGAATGGACCATTTTAAACATACATGTACCATTGTGGTGAAAACAACTATTCTTAACAGAATTAATCTGACACAACTGAGACAATGTCCTTTACCTTGTCACCATTAGCACCAGCGGGTCCAGGGGGTCCACTGGGCCCAGGAGCACCCTGTAAATGAAGGAAGAAGGACCATACGTCATAACTACGTAATACACATAAAGTGCACAATGAGGCAGGTACATTAAAGGTCCATGGCAGTACTTACACGGGAACCATCTCTTCCCATATTGCCCTCCAGTCCTCTATATCCTCCTTCACCCTGTGTTAAAAACGCTCTTTTAGTCACAAAACACTCATAGAGCAGATTTAATTTAGTGAACTGATTTTAAAAACTTACCTTCTCACCCTTAGGTCCAGGAGTGCCGCCAGCACCACGCTCACCAGGCATACCAGCTGCTCCCTGGTGTCCAGGGGAACCAGCAGTTCCAACAGCACCAGGCTCTCCCTGAATAGAAAGATTAAAAGATTCCGTCAGTCATACTTATACATTTACTCACTTAACAGTGTTAAATGTTGTTCTTATCGGTACACTCACCTTGTTTCCATCAGGGCCAGGAGCACCAGCTGGGCCACGGTTACCGGTGGTTCCCTGAGAACCAGCAGCTCCAGTGAGTCCGGGGGTACCACGCTCTCCCTACACAGTGACACAAGAAAGGGAGGTCAGTCAATGATGCTGATTAATTCCTGATCCTACATTATGATTATGTGTAAACATATACAACACAAGAGAGGTAAGTTACCTTCACACCAGCAGGTCCTGATGCACCTTGATCTCCAGGGATACCCTGTTAAACATTTGCATGATATTTAATGGCTACATCATAAGGCCATTCCTTTTATGTAGCACAGAAAGTAGCATCTGATCCAGGAAAACATAAAAAACCTTGATGTACTGTATATATAAATACATTTATCTATATTTTATTTCAGGTTTCTGGGCTGTGGGCACTTCATCATTATTAGCTTTAATATGCATTTGATATTTAGATCAAGTTGGTTGCTGTGAGAAAAACTCACTCTTTCTCCGGGCTTGCCAGCCTCACCAACAAGTCCAGCGGGGCCAGGAATACCCTGTGAGGTTGAACAAGAGACACAAGTAGTTGAGAAACTTAAATGCAAAATGCAATCTCATTCTGCCAGCTCTATATTAGACTATATTTATTTAGTCTAATAAAGACTAAACAAAACCTTCCCCTCTATGCTTTGACTAAGGCAAGTTCAACATTTTAATAAAAAATATCGCTTTATATTGAGGCTTTAAGCATTCAGAGAAGTGCATTTAAAAGTAAGATTGTCAAGATACCGACCTGGAAGCCAGGAGCACCAGAGGGTCCCTGTTCTCCTTTCTCACCTGCGGCACCCTAAACGTGAAAAAAACGATGTGTTACCGTTAGTGAACAGTCATTTGTATCACGAGTGTGACCCTGTCTGTGAAATCCAGGCTAAAGTCACAATCTCAATATGAGACAACAAGCATCAACGTTTGATTTCAACCATCTTCTCACTATGATTTCCATCTTTGACGTGGCCTTTTTCAGTCAATATTAAAGAAATCAAGATTCTATTTTCACAGAATGTTATTAACATTATGTAGCTTTATTTTATGTAGAAAAATCACAAAAAATCATTTATTTCAGATGGTCTACTCACAACAATTCCAACAGGACCGCTAGGGCCGTTGTTACCATCAGATCCAGGGAGACCCTATAAGCGGAAGAAACCAAAAAAACGAATCAGAGTAGCTCAATCAATTCATCACCACTTAAGAATAAATATCGATGAATGCTCATGTCTCTCTCCAAAATACTTACTCTCAGTCCAGCAGGCCCAGAAGGTCCTTTCTCACCTGGTTTCCCAGACTCACCCTGCAATCAAATCAAGAGATAAGTCAGAAACATTAACTTTCTACCATTTATCGAAGCTGCATGGTGTGATTAGTTTATTCGTGGTAATGTCTATTTTTAAAATAATGAGTATTAGCAACAGTTAAGAATACTTACACCAGGTCCCTTAGGACCAGGGAATCCAATGTTACCAGGCTGACCTCTTGGCCCAGTTGGGCCAGGGGGGCCAGTGCGGCCATCTTGACCAGAGGTACCCTAGAATATGGGATATGAAGAATTAGTATTTACAGTAAAAAGCTTAATGCCTTACATACATGATGCTTTTGACATGATCATTATCAGCAATGTTCAGTCAATTTTTCACTGAATGTATTTACACAAAGGAAGTAAATGATGCAAATTAAATTAAACTTACAACAGGCCCTTCCTTTCCAGGGGGTCCTGAACTGCCAGGGCTTCCAGGGAGACCCTGCAAAAAGTGTAAGATCATTATTACATGCCTATGTCTCAAAAAATCTTTCATGTCAAATAGATTTGAAAGAAAATGACGTGGCTGCGTTTTAAGAGGAAGTTGAAATACTCACTCTAGCTCCAGTAAGACCAGGCTCACCAGCACGACCAGCATCTCCAGCAGGTCCACGAGCGCCGGCGGTACCAGTGGCACCACGGGTTCCAGGCATGCCCTATTGGAAAAAAAACTCATAGATTAGTGTGGGCATAGCGTGTTCAATAAAGATCAGGCCATATATTCAGCTTCTGTAATATTATCTAGGAATAATGTACTGCTCAGCCTTCTGTGTGTTTGTCCAAAGAAACGGTTTCGAACTGATTTACTCTTACATTCCTCAAAAGTTAGATTTGTTTCGTACTGAACACGTCATTTAATATCACCTACCATTGGTCCTGATCTTCCAGCCAGGCCAGGAAGACCACGGGTACCAGCAGCTCCCTATGAGAAACATGAACATAGATAGATGAATAAAAATAAATAATATGACCTAACACATCTGAGCTGATCGGTTTTCATTTTTATTTACCAATGAACAATGGCATTAGTCTTATTCAATTATTTACATATTTTTAGTCTAAATTAGTGATTTTAATTAAATGTTATGCATTATGGTTTTAGTTTTCTCCCTTTTATAGTATGAGTTAGGTGTATGGTATCAAAAACACAATTAAGGCAAATTTTACGACCATTTTCTATCCTCCTTCTGACGTTTATAATAAACTGAAAGGTAAATTTGATTTCTCCGAATATTAAAGTCCATTCAATATGGCATCCCCACAAACATGACTACATCTCTAAAAACAAGGTCAAACTTACTCTTGGTCCACGCAAACCGGCAGGTCCAGTAGATCCCTGCTCACCAGTTTGGCCTCTCTTGCCCTCTTCACCAGCAGGACCAGTAACACCAGAAGGACCCACCATACCCTGTACAACAAACGGCCAGTGCAGAAAGTGACCAGGAGTGCACAATCACGGCAAAGACAGATCGCTTAACAAAACATGTGAGGATAACTGACAGAATGCATACTCACAGGCTCACCCTTAACACCAGAATCTCCCTTCACTCCAACAGGGCCGGGGTCACCCTGAGAATTCAAACAGATCGAAGGTAAGAACATTTGAATATTTCAAAACACACAAGTTGCTGACATCCGAAATTCATTAATTTGTGAATACTACAAAAGAAAGAAATTCTCAACACATGCTTATAACAACTAAATGTTATTGCGGACATAACTACAGTCCTGGTCAAAACAAACTGAGTTCATACTTTGGGGAACTGACATTTTTGCTTTTTATTTAAATGTTTGATTAAAGATTTAAAACGTTGTGTTCATGTTGTATAGTTGCATACTTAGAACTGAAGTGATTACTAAATGACTGCACTATGTTCTTCCTTGAAAGACTTCATGACATCATAGAAACTATGTAAAGTGTTTGAAAACAAAATACAAACAATGACGTTCAAAATCAAGCATCGCTGTATCCTACAACACCAAAGAGCTTGGATACAATAGAAACTATTTTTTGTTTCTTTACTAAAAGTGGCAGAGATGTTGCTTTAACAGGTGAGTAGAGTACCTTTAGCACTATTAATGCATCAATATCCATTCTGAGGATGGGGACTTTAACTGAGCATTCAGACCGCCAGCGACAGTGTCGCTGTGTGTCGCTAGTCTCTTGCTACGAGGTTGTTAGAAGGTGTTCCTAGCTTTGGTTGCTCTAGTAACATTTATAAACAAACACTGCAGTAACTGACGAGAGACAGATGACGTGAGCTCCGCTGCTGTACTCCTATTGATAGTCGCTTCCGAAAGTTGCTCATCATTTGCATACAGTTGAGCAATTCTCAACTTTGTCGCGTCACTAGACATGATCACTTCAAGTCGCCAACGGTCACTGTTGCCAGCTCTTAATTGAAATTAATGGAATCGTGTCGCTGGGTAGCACTGGCGCTCTGAACGGGGTATAACAGTAGCGCATCCGAATTTTCTTATTTGAAATTTGGCATGTATACTAATACTTAAGCCTATTTTGTCATTTACGACATTGAAAAGCACAACCAATGCTTTGGTGTCTGGTGGTGGTTATAAGAAGCATGAACATTGTTGTACGTCAGTCTGGTCAGAACTAATCAGATGGTACTTACAGCAAGACCTCTAGGGCCAGATGCTCCAGAAGGTCCCTGGGGCCCAGGTCCTCCTCTAGGGCCCTGGAAACCAGGGGCACCACCAATTCCTGGTGCACCCTATGAAAGAGATTTTCAAAAGTATAGATTAATTGAAGAAATAAAAAAAACACGCAAAGGTTGAGTTAATCAAGTATAATGTCCAGTACGATAAAACACAGCTTTTATGCTCATTCACTGCTAACAATGTTAAATCTATCTTAAAAACATTATGTAAATAGTACATAATAAATAAAAATAAAACAGCCGTCACTGATAAAAACCACACTGTTTATATAATCGGTTATGGTAGTGTATGTGCAGTTTTACGAATATTGGCAAATCAATCTCGTGAGAAGATATTTAGCTCAAATTGAGTAGTATGGAAAGTTGTAGACTTACAGCTGCTCCCTTAGCACCATTGATACCATTAGCACCAGGATTACCCTAAAAAGATTCAAAGAGAGAAACGCTATTAGTTTGTCTGACGATAATCTAATCAAATGATCTAAAATCTATCAAAACTGAACTCACAAGGGGTCCGACAGGGCCAACGGCACCATTTTGACCTGGCTCTCCTCTTTGTCCCTGAGGTCCAGATGGGCCAGAGGAACCAGCAGGTCCAACCTCTCCCTGTTAAATATTACAGACAAGGTCAATTAGAGAAGGTAATGTTCTCCAAGCAAAACATAAAATCTGTAAACTTAAGGAAAGATTTCAATAACTTAAATATGCCGCATTAGTTTCTAATGGCAGCTGTTACTCTTACCTTAGGTCCAGGGGCACCAGGAAAACCGGGAGGACCAGCTGATCCCAAGGGACCCTGGAGGGTGAAGAAAACAGCTTACTTCAACAAGGTTACATTGGGATCATGCCCTAAGACACATTTTAGGAAACAGAGGGGTCAAAGGGCAGTCAGTCCACTCACAGCAGGGCCAGAAGGACCAGTGTTGCCATCAGCACCGCGGGCACCAGCTGGACCAGCTGGGCCAGCACGACCTCTCTCACCAGAAAGACCACGACCACCCTGCGCAACAAGAAAACAATCCCATTATTACTGATGAACATCATAAATAAATAAAATTAATTTAAGGCCTTGTATCTAAGTCAGATGTACTGATATTATACACCTGGAATATAATTTCAATATAACAGTATAAATAATTAAAATAAGTTTTAATATGTTTAACTTACTCTCTGTCCAGGGGTTCCATTTGCTCCAGAAGCGCCATTTTCTCCCTATTGAAGAGAAATGCAAACCTTTAACATTTACATTTATGCCTCGAGATATTTTTTTATCGGTACGTGTGCTCCCTTAGTACAACAAGTGTACATATGCAATGCTCTCTTGTTTTAGCAACAGCAACCCTGTCCATTTTATATACATTTATATAACTGTGCTACATACAGTATTTGGTACAGTTAGGGTTTCTATGGTAAAAGGAATATTATCAACGTGATTACTTATAATGTCATCTTTATTTTAGTCATATTAATGTTACGTTATCAGTGCTTTTAAAAAACAATCCTTTTGATAAATGCTATAATTTATAGTATCTTACAAATGGCCCTAAAAATAACATCTTACGAAATAGAATCTGATTCTGTCTGGTACGTAAAAGCATGCATTTTCTGTGACGCTGCTTTGATACAATGCGCATTGTGAAAAGTGTCATACAAATGAATGTGAATTGAATGTATTTGGGTGAGTTTGTAAGCCACTATATCTCTACTAAACATAATCATGGTTATCTATTTCAAAATGCCAGGTGCACGTATAGTAAAAGTGTCAATCCTTTAAAACATCCTTATCTCAGATAAGTTGGATTTATTACCTTAGAACCAGCTGTGCCAGGCTCTCCTTTACGTCCATCAAGACCATTGTAACCCTGTCAGAAAAGAAGAAGAGACAACATTTGTTATATATATTACGGACTGCATGCTAAACATATTTCTTTTTACGGGAATTTGGAAGCCCAGGTCTGAAGCCTAATTTCTATCTCCATCTTCTGGAGGAAGTGATATCAGGATCTATGATATTCTGCACACCAAACACTTACTCTGTGTCCCTTCATTCCAGGAAGGCCAGGAGTTCCGGGGAAACCACGGGCACCCTGTTGAACACATCAGAATGAAGATCCACACGTATGAACAAGCCAATACTTTATACTACGTGGTTTAGACAGTATGGGAAATAATTTTAAAGTGCTTGGATTAAAAAAGGCCTTACCTGAGGTCCAGGGGTTCCTCTATCACCAGGTTTTCCAGGTCGGCCATTGTTACCCTTGAGAAAATGATCAAATAAGATGTGAAGATCCAACGTGTATAAATAGACAGAGTACATGTATAGGCAGATTAAAGAAAACAACAACATTGTACTTACATCTTCACCATTTTTGCCAGGGGGGCCAGGAGGACCACGAGCACCAACGGGTCCCTGTCATGAAAATGAAAATTAATTCAATATTACAGTTCAAAGGTCATCAGCGAATGTCACTGGAGTGCAATCCAAGAATACTTACACCCTGTCCTGGCTCTCCGGGCTCACCAGCGTGTCCTTGGAATCCTTGAGGTCCCTATACATGATTGAAAAGAAAAAAATAACATTATATATATATATATATATAAATATAGAGACATGTGTTTTTTTTACTTTACTCCTGAGGTAAAAACAGGCTATGTGCTTGTTTGATGGATGGTGACATGCTTGATTGTTGGACCAATAATTTACATTATGTGAACAACGCGAAGTTTTTTATTGAAAACCTATTAAATAAACAACACAGAATACTCACAGGGGTACCAGGAGGTCCAGCAGGGCCTCTAGGTCCCATCAAACCCTGTAAAGGTGAAAGTAACAATCAGAGGACATCTCCATCTATATCATTATCAATGGTCTTATTTACTGTAAACAAACAGCTTTATTTAGAATTAAAGATCTACTTTTCACTAACAAAATATTATAATTCATTATTTTGATAAATAAAGAATATATTCCTATTTAACATTATAAGTACAAACTTAATATTAATGTATGCAATATTCCCTGATATTTTATCAAATAAACTCACCATAGGTCCAGGTCCAGCGTCGAGTCCTTTAGCGCCATCATACTGAGCAGCAAAGTTCTGCAAAGGTAAATGTTTGATTTAAATGATTCCAAACTGTTAAATTTACTTTTTTATGAAATTAAACATTTTCTGTTTTAACTACTTTCAAATGTTTTTCATTTAAAACTTAAATTATGAAACAGTTCAAGGCCTGTATTTAGTGAAGCATAAACAAATTACACTCCTTCGGAAGCCACTTTGAGACAAAGTTCAGGTCAAAGGTTAAAGGTCAAATGTGAATTATGACTGGGTCATGGGGTAAAGGATATCACAAGCTTCAGAATATAACTACAATGTCTGTACACAACCACTGTGTATTAAAGGGTTAAGAACATTTTTAGAGATTAAACATTTTTTTTAGGAAATGGAAACGTACTCCACCAAGACCAGGGGGGCCAGGAGGACCGGGTGGCCCAGGAAATCCAGGTCTGCCATCTTTTCCATCTGGTCCTTTAGGACCCTTAAAGAGAACAAACAAACAAAATTAAGCTTTGTTATACACTTATTATATATATATATAAGTTATAATTGTTTTAATAAACATATAGATTTTACCTATGCATTATAAATGTGAGGGAAATCTATTGTGTTTTTGTAGCTACATTAACAAATTTGAACCTGATGATAAAACAATATTCAGGATAGGTTTTATATTTATATTTCATTAAAGGCTGTGGCCGGTCCTGATGTTGTCTACGTTGGTGTTTGGCGCAAATTGCAGTAAAAGTCTTTAAGGCATTTAAAATGAACATAATCAATGGAATCATAAAATATAAAAAAAATATATTATTCACTTACCCTGTCACCTCTGGGTCCTTTTGGTCCCCTGGGGCTCTGTTTATGAAAAAGTATATCCAGACAACAAAACATATTATATTCTAGAGCACAATATTTTCTCTCCTTATTATATGAAGGCCATTTGCTTTTGATATGCATCCACACATATAATTAATAAATACACATTCAAAGTTATCTGATGTCACACAAACAGTGTTACAAATAGAACAATAAACAGTAAATAGTAAATATGCCACGCTACAGTCATCACAGTTAACATAAGAAGTAATGCTTGATACAATGAATTGGAGATATACAAATACAGGATTTTTATTCCATCTTTCCTATGCTATGTGATGTGTAGCATTGCATGTCAAATGTTTTTCTCATATTTAAATAAACAAACATGCATTATAGTTGTCAAAAGCTATTACAATCATGCACTGTCTAATATAATGTTTATCTGTCATCGACCACATATTGATATTCATGCAAACTTGACTAGTGCTTTGGAGACATTTATTCAACAGAGGTGCTTTAAGAAGTGTACATGCCCACTGTACTTCACATTGACCCAAAGTTAGTGAGTTTGTCCCATTGACCAAACTTTGAACCCTTCCATCACACTCCTTTTAGCACCTACAGAGTTGTTAGTGATCAATACAGGTGGCATTCAGGTGAATTTGACTCAATCTCAAATGTTGTTTTTTGCCATTTTATTTCAATTATACAGCATACAACCTTTGCTGTGAATTTTCATATTCATCCTGGAGGTGCTACTGAACACAATCTACCAGGTTCAAGGAATGTCTGCGGCATGTTTTCGTTATTTTGAGTCCACCTCTCCACAGGGCCATCTAAATAGGTCCATTGTGCCCAAACGGACTGGTGGGCAGGATAAGGTGGTCTCTAGTTTCACTGACATTCGCTTGAGCCAATAGCGCTTTCCTATTTTCCGTCGCAGGAAAGCAGGAAAAAAATTAGAAATTCCAATAATCCGCTGTGGTACATTTGAGATTGACCAAATGGGCACGAAGGATCTTAACAC
Source organism: Triplophysa siluroides (assembly GCA_006030095.1). Classification (NCBI taxonomy): domain Eukaryota; kingdom Metazoa; phylum Chordata; class Actinopteri; order Cypriniformes; family Nemacheilidae; genus Triplophysa; species Triplophysa siluroides. Next base: position 954,204 of record VCII01000193.1, read on the forward strand.
TGAATATCATCTGTTAGGAGATCGGTCACAAACAAGGTAAATGTCTTAACTATTACAATTGTTAAAAATAATTTCATGCATGTGTACTGACCGCTGTGTGTTGAAGATGTGGGGAGAGAGAGCGAGAGAGAGAGAGAGAGAGAGGAGAGAGAGAGAGAAGTAATCAATTAGAATTCTGCTCTCCACAAAATGTAAAAACAGAGATACAAACAATTGTATATTTATTTATATGTATTATATTATGTACACTTAATTTGCCTTTGCTAAATTAATCATGATCACAATTAACTGGTAAAAGATGAAGTTTTTAGAGTTGACAGAAGAAAACAGGCCTAAATGTTTACTGTAAATCCAATATGCTCAGATGGAAAACCAATGTGCCAAATCAGAGATGCACTGTTGTATATGCTTTTATATAGTACTGATGCCAAGATGGGATGACTTGATTTAAGTAGGCCTAAATTAAAATGTGTATATTTACCTCTATGTGATTTCCTGTAAAATCATCCAATGTAATGTGTAATATATCTACAAACTTAAATATTGTATAGAAACAGGTAACCTGGTAAACAGTACATTTATGAAAAAAAGAGAATGTCTAGCATTAAACATGAGGTTATATTAGCTTTTTGAATTGTATTAAATTGTATTAAAATATTATCTCAAAGCCTTTTTTTTAACCTAAATAAAAATAATATTAATTAATATTAACGTGTTCTATTACATTACTTCATTATTTTATTGAGGAAAATACAGTATTTTCTTTTTTTTTTTAATTATTTTTTTATATTTTATATTTATGCTTTACATTTTTTTACTGCTTTTAAAGCATAACATAGTTTTTTAATTTGGCCAATTATATTCCATATTTATTCAAAACTTTTACAGTAATAACTGTACTGTACTTTAAATTTAGTTTTTTTATTTATTTAAATAAACTGGTCAAAGCAACAGAAGTGATCCAATATTGTTTTGAGGGCCCAGGCCTTCCGGTTTGCGTGCAAAAACTTAATGATCTCTAATCCTTAAAATTAGACGTCGTGTCGTTTTTTCTCCACCAGGTGGCGTGTGTGAGTCCTGGGTGATGACCTAATGGCACATTTTGCCAATTTACTTGTTTTCTGAAAATATGCTATAAACTGATCAAACTATGCTACTAACTGCTTTTTAAATAATCAAATACATTTCAAAACACGTTCTTATCTTTGATGACTGTTCTTTTAAATCTTTTATAATAATCGACTTATTTTAATCAGGTATTGTGCATATACGTGAATGAGTATTTTGTATCGTTTTAGTGACAGTATTCCTTCATTTCCAATGCAAAGAAAGTAAATTTAAACCATGTTACCAATTTGGAAGGATGCTGGTTAAATATGACCTCACAGACTTCAGCCAGCAGGGGGCAGATTTTACAAACCCCATAATTAAAAAAGCATTGTGCTGGAGACTGGGGAAAAGATGAGATACTGCGCCCTGCCCTACACTTTAACAATAAACTTACTAACTTCTTCTGCGGCGTTATTTGCGTAAAACTACATCTTAAAGAGTTTCATTTCTGCTTCTTTTTAATAACTAGGCTATGCAATGTGTTCCGTTTCTCAATCGCAACAGATGAAATATCCACAAACCACGAGGAATCCTTTAAAAGTCCGTCGGATTTTACAGTGAGAGGCCAAAGGAAACCACCCAATTCTTCATATGTAGGTTTAGCTTTCCTTGAAGTAACTTCCCAGCAAGGTTCAACCAAACAAGCGCATCAAGATCCAGTAGGAGAAAGAAAACCTTTAAATCCATGGTTAGACAAAAAAGCAAACTTACATTGACATGATGCTAGATACGAAGTTACTGCAAGCAGCAACAGAATCCGGGTATCCACAAAGCTGAGCATGTCTATACCGACATGCAGACTCCTTGTGCTGCAGTGCCCTGGTTTAACTACTTCAAGCAGGCATACAGTTGTGATATAAACTCCAAACTTTGCCGGAACCTGCTGCCGTGATGCTAGAATAATAAAGAGCGACCAGCTCTATTTTATATGGCAGGAGGTTCCCTTGACTGCGTGTCCAAAGTGAGCCCCCAAACCAATGAGAGAGAGAAACTCAATATGACTCTCATCCTAGCACAGCCCTCATCCCTGCCTTCTCTCAGACTTTGGCAATGCGCAGACAATGATGACGAGTACAACCTTTTAATTAGATCCATTCTTTTGAGGACGTGGACAGGGTCGAGATTTAAAAGAGAAACGTTTGTCGCTTTTCTCAGGCTTTTCAGTGGTCTCGGATCATGTGGGGTGGATAGACGGATAGGTCTCGCGCGGGTTCGGTGCCGATCAATTTGCGCCTTTTACGCATCAGTGCGCGCGTGTGATCCAACTGCACGATAACTCTCTAGTTAATCTTGAACAGTCAGTTTTGAAAACTGACACTTGAATTTAACTTCACACATGCACATTTTTTATTTGAGTTTATTGCATTTTCATTTCTTGCGCAAGTAACCTTTTGTCACTTATTAATTGCGCATTTTGGAATCCCATCCTTCATAGGGCAATCCAGCGCAGTCTTGTTCAGTTTAGTCTTTATTAGTGTGTAAACAGACAACTAATTAATTGGCCTCAGGTTTTTATTTTCCTATGCGTTCTTTAAACTCTTGCATTCTTTGCAGAATTCTCCTTGGTTGCCTTTGACTCTACTTTTAAATGAATTTAGACCGAGAACTACAGGCTGGAAGATCTAATTTCAGTTCCCTCCTCAGTTCAGCCCTGGCCACAGGACCAGACATGTCTACAGCCAGAATCCACCACTCAGCCCTCTGCAGAATGTGGAGGTTTAAAAAATACACGTCAACGATGCAACCCAAAGCATACATTCAATGAGACTTTTTTCTTCAATATGTAATCACTACCAAACCGACCATCACAAAACTCATCAATATTACACATTTAAATGCTTAATAATCGGCAAATATTCTTTTCATTGTTTAACAGCTACTGCAACAACCCCACACTATCTAAAGCATATTGGACTCACAAAAGCTTGCCATGCAGTTTACAGCAATACTACAGTAAATGTTGTGAAAACACAAATGCAGCGCCATCTCTCCCTTACACACATAATAGCGGGTTCGTGTGCTTGGGTTCCTCCATTCTTCACTTTAATACACTGCAGAAGTCTGTTATGGCCCACCTACAGTTTAATTAGTTAATTGGAGAGGATGGGAATGTTCATAGAGAGTTTAATTAGACTCCTCAGTAGGACTTTACACTCACACCCCTATTATTATTCTTAATGGTGAGGTCTTTACAGACAGCTAGAGACAGAGAGAGATTCCTCATGTTTGATGAACTCCTCTTCTGTTCATGCAGGCAACACTTTATATAAGAACAAGTGAACTAACCAGTGTTTGACATAATCTCATATTATTGGAGAGTCATGTTAGAAGCCCAATGATATACTGTATAAAAACATGTACTGCACATGATGCATGTGTGCTTAAAGAAACAGAAAAACAAACTTTCTTAAAATGGTGGCTCTGCCTTTCTGTTCTATTGGGCTTCACTTCTCTGTGCCAGAAAAATATTAGTCATTGCTGGAATGTCCAGGCAACTCGCTTGAAGTTAAAGTAGGGAAAGCATTAAAGGGGAGGGGCTTATGAGAGCAAATGTGTTTCAAAGATGGTCAGAGACTGCAGCATGTTTAGTTAAACACTGAATTCAGCAGATTCAAAAGAGACGAGAGGAGGAGATAAGCATATAGTGCATCCATACGGCATTAGTGAGGTGAAGGAAATGAAAACAAATGTGATCCTGTCTGTGAAAAACAGGCTAAAGTCTTGAAATCTTATTTTGAGTTAATGAGAATCAGAGATTGATTTCAGCAATTGTGATTTCAATATTTGTCATGGTCTTACTCGGCCAATATTAAAGGGGTCATATGACATGGCTAAAACGAATATTATGGTTTGTTTAAGATGTAATGCAATGTGCATACACGATTTAAGGTTGAAAAATGCTATATTTTCCACATACCGTGCATGTTTGTATCTCCTCTTTGCTCCGCCTCTGAAACGCGCAGATTTTTTACAAAGCTCATCGCTCTGAAAAGCGAGGGGTGCTATGATTGGCCAGTTAACCAGTGCGTAGGGACTGGTCGAAAACTGCAAGCGTGTGACGGAAATGTGACGCCTCTTACCATATTTGGAACATCAGGTTCCAAATCAATTAAACTGACAGGTATGCTGTAGCGAGGAAGGCTTGGACGAGAGCCGTGAGACAAGGAGGCGGGGCCGGTGGCATGAGTGATAATGTGTATCAGCTGTGCGAACACCGGTCCCATATATCTCACGGAGGAGATCAGGAGAATAAGTGGATGAGCGACAGGATAGCCGACGAGAGAGGACCGGGCCCAGACATGTGTTTAAGTTTGTATTTATGTTCTTGTGGCCGGCAGTGACAGTGAGGTGGCTGGCGGCCCTTTTACTTCCGCGTTTTGTTTGTTTATTTGGATTAAAGTTCCTCCTTCCTCCCCACTTTGAACTGTATTATATACCCCCAACTTACTTGCATGTAAATTTGTGCGGTCTTAGTCAAATCATACCACGAACTGACGTAGATTTGTGGGGGTGTGGTTACACGAGGCGTTTCAGGCAGGTCTGGGTGAGCATTCGCTTTTAGATAGAAGGCATCTTTTGTTACGACACTTTTGCAATTATACGTGTCCAATACATGCATGGGCAACTTATAACACACCAAAGACACAGAAAAACACGTATTCGCGCCATATGACCCCTTTAAAAATATCAAGATTAGGTTTTCACGGAATGTTCAGTACATTATGTATGAAAACATTGTATCACAAAAATGACTTGGCTGGGTTTTCACAGACTAGGTCACAAATCGCAGTACCCGACTACATAGTTCACTATAAAATAAAAGTTTCGTAATTTTGTAAAAATAAAATAAATCTTAAATTTGTATGTTAAACATTCACAAGTCATTTCTAGATTCAATTATACTGACTTGCATGATAAAATACATAAATGCAAATGCATAAATGCATGCAGGCACATTGGACCTTCCATGAATGTTCTTGTTAAGTAGTTTGTGCAGCGTGTACAGAATGTTGAAATGAGCCTCATCCCTTTTTTAACTTTTTAGTTGCCTTTTTTGTTTCTGTTTGTGCAGTGAAGAGACTTCTTTTAATTGAAATGCACAGCTTGTTCTTTGCATTTATGCTAGCATGTGTGTCATAGACACATTGTGCAGAAAAATCAACAAAGCTCACAATTTAACTAACCATCTGTTTGGCGCTATTTGTTGCAACGTACTTCAGCTTTTAGTGTCAGCCATTTTGCAAAACTCTTTTCCACTGAGGGCTCTCGACGGTGCATGGTTTGTTAGTTTTCTATGTTGGTGGATTCCAGATGTGCATAGCTCAGGATCCTTGTGATTGGCTGTGTGTGCGACCCAATTTCCGCGTCTCAGATTTCTCCACATCCAGAGGCAGAGAAGAGGAGGTACATGGACCACAGCAACGCCTCATATTAGAGTTCACTGTACACCTGCCAGCTAGCTGCAACATGACTGCAAGACTATCATACCAGTGTGACTGTCACAGCATGTTTCTAATGCACTCAGAAACAAGCGTGAAAAGCATCTGTAAACACTACGAGCTGTCGATAAATTTATGAGGACATGCTAACCAAAAGACAACTTGAATATTTAGATGCGATTAACAAATTGTTTACTTATAACGAACACAAAATGTATCTGTTTCATTAAACCCATTGCTTTTTAGAATCAATAAAAGCTAGGCAAGGTGCTAAAAATGTCAAGACCGTGGGTTATATTTCCTATGGTATGCACATACTGATAAACTGTAAAGTCTTTAAGTTGTTTGGAAGGATTGAAAGTCTTTGCAAAATACATAAATGTGATTTGCCTTGTTGTCCACATTAGACAACATTTCAAGAAACTTGATTTATGTTAGTGTAAAAGATTGGACTCCTCTTTAAGGTGGTTTCAATGAAGGTGTCTCCTGAGGAGAGATTTTAAAGATCTTTCACCCCTAAAGGTGCTGGAGACACGCCCAAACAAAGCATTTGGAGTAAACCAAGTACTCGATCTAACCAAGCTGCCCTCTCTCTGACTGTAGGTGGTGCCTTTTAGAGTAGCAAAACTACATGCTTGACTGTTTTCAATGGTCCATTTTTTCTTCATCTTCTTTTATACAAAGTTTTGACATGGCAGCTACGTATGTGTCCTGGTGGCAGTGGTAAAGTGTTCTAAAAAAAAATGGTTTAATGACAACCTTGCAGTTACTCTATTTTCTAAAGTCTATATTTGCCAAAGGTATAGTTTCTCTATATTTTGAGGTATTGTAAAATTATATTTTGCAATTATACTAAAACATTTATATATGTATTTTCTTAAAATCATCATTAATGCAATGTTCCAACAGGGCCGGGTCTAGTGGGAATCTTGGGTCCTTCCAAAAATATCCAGCTGACAATTGAAATAATAAAAATAAAATACTTATTAATAGATAATAAATACTTCTGTTATGATCTGTTAAATAATTATCTGTCAATATAATAACTGAAAGATTTCAAAAATATGCATGCAATGAAATATAATTATATATCTGCCCAATGTGATTGCCCATAAGCCACCCTGGTATCGGGCCTGTGTATTACTGTCCTATAGATTATTATTTTCAGTAAGAATCATGAATATGCATAGTTTAAAAAAATTTACATTTTGAACTACTTTTTGATATTTTGACTGTTTTCGTGATTGGTACAACAAACTTTTCTAAGTGTGTAATAATACCATATATAATATATTTCACACATATTTTTTTTTTTGTCTGTAGTTCACTTCACTTTTATTTCACTGATGCAATGCAATACTGTGAATAGTTTGAATCAAATTGAACTGAATAGAAATTTGTCCTCCACCTCCATAATGACTCGCAATATACCCTCCGTTGTATAATACTATAGTACTACACAGCAACACACATAGAACTGTACAATACTGTACATGTTATAGACTGTATATATTTTTTATTTTTTATTATAATATTTAGTGATCAGTAGGAGACTGCTGGAGTGAGACAACATTGAGGAAGCACTGGAAGACAGTAGGTCATTATAGAGGAGGAGAGCACACTCCCCATCATTTCACTGAGAAAAGGACACACTCGCACAGAGAGAAAGCAGACTTGGGTTTTAAAATTACAGGCCAAGGCAGCTATCCTTTTTTCCTACTTTGGACTCTTGTGTTGACCTGTCTGTATAAAAAGAGAAAAAATTGTAAATGAGCCAGAGGAAAACTATCACACACACACACACACACACACACTATTACCACTCTTTTGACATTTTCGCTTCTTTAAAAGTCATTATGCCATCTAACAAATTTCGAAATACTCTAAAAGTTATGCAAAAATTATGTTTTTTTAATTAAGTGTTAAAAAGAATGCTACATGACCAAATGTTTTTATCTTTTGCTGCGACACAAATAATATGAATACTGTGCATAAAGAATAAAAATAAGACTTGTGAGGTTGGCGGAGAAACCAAGTCTAGGGCCCAAATGACATTACGAAGCATCAAACTTCAGCATCTCTCTACACTAGCCTCCTCGATTCATTTTCAATCTGTGAGCTGCACAGAGAAAGGCAAGAAAAAAAATCAAAGCGGGGAGCCACCCTTACTTTTGCCTAACACATAGTTAGTTTTACTCCCTGTCCACATGACTCAAAGTCTGGTCAGCAAAGGCATAATAAGGGGTATATAAATATACAAGCACAATGTCACATCATTGCACAGCCATTTAATTTAGTGGATGGGTCTGCATGGGTTTGAAAGTACAGCTAACATGTCATATTTGAAAAAAGCAGTAAGGAATTGTCTGGCATAAAGGCTAACCATGTAGTGGACCGTGATCTTTAACTTTTTTACATTTTACTCATGGAAAGGTTGACAAATTATAACACTATTGATAATATGGATTTCACAGTACACATTTTTTGTCTAGGCTAACTAAATGTCTACTGCAAATGTAGATTTTGCTGTGCATCAATATGCATTTTTAGGAACTTTTAAATTAATGCTGTTCTTACCCTAAAAGTCTAAAATTGTAAAAATAAAGTCTTATTAATAATTTTGGCCATTCTAAGCAAAGTTTAGCCCTGCGCATGAATGGGTCAATAAATGGTTAAGCCAAAGCAGGCAAACAGTGAAATCTTTTCCATATAACAGCACACATGAGGAATAGTTTAAGTGGGTCCAGCTGTCTGGACTCCCTCTCTCTCTCTCTCTCTCTCTCTCTCTCTCCCTCTCTCTCTCTCTCTCTCTCTCCCACCACCTCCCTTCTCCTGGAAAGGGCAAATGTGGTGCAGTATATCATTACACATCTGGGAAACTCACTCTTGCTCTGCTGAAGCAAGACAAAACTGCAAGTGAAAAGATTTTCCGAAGTCTAAGTCTTTCTTGCAGCAAACCAAGACAAAAGTGTTAAAATGTCAAAAAGCACCGGATGTTGCTATTGCTAGCTTTCCTGCCAACTTCACCAGGCACCAATATACCACTCTGTAAACACACACAATTACAGTTCTCTGGTCCTGCGGTCTCCAGGAGTGTGGGAAGCAAAGGAAACGTGAATGCCGATGATAGAACACACCGACTTACAGAGCCTCAGCTGATTGGATGTCTCACTGCTGTTCATAATGAGGGGAGGGAACTTATTATTAAAGCCCCGCCTTTACTGATGTGACATGTTGTTTGTAAAATTCTATTCTGAAATACGAACCCTACCTCAGCCCCATAAGAAAAAACTCCTGGCCCTTAAAAAAGAAAATATTTTTATTGGTTCGTTTTGAAGCAAGAGGATGGGTTAATACATTTCCAATATGGAAAATGTGGCAGGCCGGCCATTTTGACTCAATGTTCTCCAAACAAATTCCATTGTCTCGGTTGTTTTAAAAGTCAGGCAGGAGATCTCAAGTCCTACTTTTTTAGGTCAATCTGTTCCATGACCAAATCAGAGCTATCTACTGAGTTTATACATGCAAAACTGACCAGAGCATCAGTCCTTTAGAGCCCAAAAGTCCTCAGTTCTCTCCCTGGTCCACGCCCTAAACCCCCACACACTCTCAGAAGAGCCTGAGCTGAGACGTAAACCACGGGAAAGACTGTTGCAACTATGAATTATGGTGTAGGATGGCAAGTACGGTGCGAAGAATGAAACCCTGACATGTCCCCATCTCAAACCATTTAGCTACTTTTTATGTGAAGTTTCCACTTTTTTCGTTATTAAACAAGCCAAATGATCCTGTGCTTATTTAGAAAGAAAGAAGAATGTGAAGGTAGAATGTACACACACTTACTCTGTTGTCCCAAACAGTATGATTTCCATTTCTCCAAAACTCAAAAAGACAGATTTAGCAAAATGTTGACTCTTTAAGGAATGACTACATGTCAAACTCAAAAATGACAAAACCACCAAAAGTTGTAAAAGACAAGTTTAGAGTAAACAAGAATAACAATTAGACCCCCACCTGCCAAACAAAACTCTTTCTGTTAAAACCTATGAGCATCTGTCACAGACTGTTAACTGGTAAATAATCACTCATCTTCAGGCAAGAATCAACACCCTTTAAAAAGTTACAGGTGAAAGTGTATTGGGGGTTTATTAACCATGGAAGGCATGAAGAAAATACATTTCCTTATAAAGTAGCAATAGTGGAGGTAACACTGCATGTGTGCTAACAACACAGGTCCTGAAATATTGTTGTTGAATTAGCTTCAAACATTTGCTGTTTGTAGGCTATTGTCTTCCTGTATTGTATCTAAAAATAATTAATAAACGAATTATTGATATGAAGGTGACAATCAAACAATCTGCACATTTTTGGCCTCTTGATCTGTATACTGAATGTTATTCATTGTTCATCGAAAGGGTGAAATTAATTTTTCTGTTTTTGTTGATGGACGAGTTCGTCTTATCTTAATTTTTTGGGTGGTGCTTATCAACCCCCTGCCTTTAATGTGAGGTTCTGCAGTGTCACATTTTCCATGGTGTCAGTCTGCTGTGGTAGCTCAGAACATCAAGTCACTCTCAAAGGCAAAAATATGCATCACTTTTTCAACGATAGAGAGATTGATATCTGCCTGCTTTTAGAATTAGAGATTATAACAGTTCATCTACTAAACTGGACTTTTGTATTAACTTTTAGATATGTTAGGGATAGTTCACCCAAAAATGAATTACTCAAACTCACATTTCAAACCTGTATACAGTATACAGAACACAGAAAAATATATTTGGAAGAATGTTAGCAACCATCGACAACTATTAAAATGGTTGTCAAAGGTGCCCCAGAACTGTTTGAACAAAATATTATAGAATAATTATTTCTACTATGGTAACCAATGGTGAAGAAATCTCATTGTTAACATTCTTCCAAATATCTTTATGTTCAACCAAATGCATACAGGTTTTGGACAACTGGAGAGAACAACTAGAAAGTGAGGAATTCATGACACTTTTAACACTTTTGGGTGAACTATCTCTTTAATATATCTTGAACACACACATAATTATTCATTGCAAACAGCAGTTCAGATTTTGAGAAATCTTGATGGTATTTAACAAATGTTACAAAAAATCTAAAGTTGGTTAGTTAGTTGGTTAAATTCAGTCCAAGGGTGAAGGGAGTCATCGCTAACGGTCATAAAAAGCCCTACAGACACCTGGAAAACATTACATCTGTGAAGACACATATGGAGAGCACACAAGATTTAAAGAGGCACTGTTTTTTACGCTGTTGTGTTTAACCAAATATCCAGTGGCACGCCCGATTGTCCTGGTACATGACATCATCAAGATGTTTGTGATGTCATTGGTCAACAAACACCTTTAGAGGACCAGATAATAAAAAATGTTTTTCATATTTTATTTTTAGTGGTTACCATGACAACTAGTGATGAAAACATAAAGATGGCCGCTAAATGTTTCCAACAACCAGATGGCCCCTACAATATTCAAAGCTGAAAAGTTTCAGGATGGAGAAAATTCGCTCGGTTTCATTCGGAGGTCTGGTTGATGATGCCAGAAATTCCAGCTCAGAGAACTGCAGACGAATTTATTTTTTTTCCAGCTTCCTTTGTCTCGTCCCTCCCCCTTATTCTCCAAGAGCTCTCGCAGTGGAAAATCACGGTCACCGGTAATGTAAAATGCAGTTCCTTGTGCTTAACATCTCTCAGCTGAATGGAAAGTGTCAGTCACCACACACAACAGCTCAATATAATAATACATTTACAAAGTTGAGCATTTCTGTGCTTTTTGTTCAATTGTATCACCATATAAAGCTTCTTTATATGCAATCCATCTGGAGAGATGTAAAACAACTTTGCACATTAAAGAACATATTTCTGTTGTCCAAGACAACAGCAGGATGAAAAGTTTTTTTTTTGAACTCAGTAACTTTAGGTCCCGCCCCCAGCCATTGGGCTGCACATGAAATAGCTGAGGCATGAGTACATTCAAACTGGCCTCTCTCCAGCGTGAAACCACTGCATCTGGTAAAAATCTCCTGCCTTTCCTCTCCGTTCTTCTCTCTCCCTCCCTCTGTCGTATGGCTTTGCTAAACAAAGAAAAACAGACGAATCATGTAAAAAGAAACAAGCAACATTGTTACAGCATTCATCTAAACAAAAATTGGTGTTCAAGCTGAGGGGAATCAATAAGATTGATTATAAAGAGGGCTGTCAAACAAGCATCCGTGATTTAATTGGACGTAAGGCAGATATTGAAACCAATGAAAGCATCATTAAAGATTCTCAAAATATATTTTTCACCTTATTGAAGTTTTATGAATGTGTTTGCTCCATTAAAGTAGTATAATACTATAGGTATGAAATGTCTTTTTGTCGGTTTGATCTATTAAGGAGTCTCTGGAATTTATAGTGCTTTTGCCAGGTCGCAAAAGAAAATAATACTTTCCGTTTCAACCCCCAAAAACAGCAGTCTGCTTAAATGAAGAAAAAGACAGAAGATGGTTTCTGTTTCCCAGCAGAATCATTTAATATCCCGTAGATTTTTTTCCCTTTATTTGATCATATTTTAAAAGCATTCAATGCAGAAATAACCCTGTTTAATCTGAAAGAAATCCTTCTTGGATTGAATAGGATTATTTCTGTAAAATCATTGCTCAGTGTCAATCCTAAACAAGATTTAGAAAGGATAAGCATGGGCTTGCCTTTATCTTTACTGCTAGCACCCAGTTCCTTGGTCTTCGTGAGTTCATGGGTGTGTCCCCCCAAATTTCACAGCAGCTTTTTTTAACCATCTGATTTTCTAGTTATGCTGTAGAGGATGGATTAGCGTTTTCGCTTTTTCACCTACTGTAAACAGCGTGTAGACTTTTGTTCCCCACTTGGAGAGTTGGAAGAAAAACTGTATTCCATTTCACTTTACACAAACATTCAAATTTTCAATAAAGTTTAGTAAATATAGATTGAAATCCATCTTCATGGGTTGACTGATGGGATGGGACTTTTTCTTTTATATTGCGATCAAAAAGGCATTTCGTAAGACAAACCTTAATGTTGTCCTTAAGTCAAAATTGTTTTTAAAAGCTTAAAAATGTATAGCTAAAGGATACACTTTAAACGTTATAAAAACGTCAGCTAGCTAGCTCGAAAGTTACATACAGTATAGAAATAGCAACAGACATATTTGTAGTCCTATGCTTCTAGTTAGGAAGTGATACCTCTAAAGTGGTAAATCTGTTTAGACATCTGTTTCTTTACAATTTATTGAGGATAGATTGATGCAAACAGGCATCTGTGTGAGAGTTTTGAAGTCTTGTATTTCCTGGGAGGTATATGAGGCTCATTGAGCGTAAAGGTTAGTAGGAGTCAGGAATGGGAACCCTCAGGTCATCTCTCTCTCTCTCTCTCTCTCTCTCTCTCTCTCTCGTGTATGTGTGTGTGTGGTGGGGGGTGTCTGGAAGTTTGAGGACGCAGGGCAGGCCAGGACGGGTACAGCTGCGGTCTGCACGCTCAAATTACACTTACTCTTTTTCACTCTTGATAATCCACACTTTTAACTTCTAGGTCTGGTGTTTTAATAACTTCACATAGACTGATAGAATGGGGAAATACATTTGTGTATATCAGTGTGTATGTTGTTTATTAATAGATCATGTATAATGCACTTTGCAGTAAACGCTACACCATTGAGTATTACACAGGTAAACTGTCAACCATATTTCATCAATACAATGCAATTCATCACAGCTACACAAGCCACAGACAATTAGTGCTAGAAACGTGTAAACAATTACACAGTTCTTATCACAGTGGATCAAATACCAATATAAAAGACTATGATGAAACCAAAGTAAAGCCTGGATTCAACGTGTAGGATTTATGAGTAATCCAACATGGGCTGCGAATACAGTAAAATAAACATGTTAATATTCAACTTCCCTCAATCAAACACTAAATGATTAGTCGTCTGTCATTTTCCATTTTAGGTATAAAACAACAGTGTTAAGGAGGAAAAGCAATTTTAGGTGGCCATAAACTCACCTCATGGACATGTGTTGAGTGTGGCTAATTTAGGTCCTGACTGGGGGTCCCTTTATAGGTAACACCTGCCAGTCCAGAGACTTCAATAGACAAGCATATTGTCTAAGCAACATATCTTCAAGGCCATGCTTTCAGGCTATATTTAGTGAGATGATATTGTTATAGGTGCATTGAGATCTGTCCCGTTTTCAGAAAAATGGCAGCAGTATTTTTGATTCCACTTTATGTTTATTTTTATGGAACACTTTATAAGGTTGTATATTGTTAACATTAGTTAATACATTAGCTAACGTGGACTCACAGTGAAAAATAGGCTACTACAGCATTCGATAATCTTAGTTCATGTAAATTTCATAATAATAAAATGAAAACGTAGTATTTGCTTACATAAATTGACTTTCAGCAAACTAACATGAACAATTGTATCTGCATTAACTAACATTAGTAAAGATTATTAATATTATATTATTATGAATTTATATTATACATTATAAACTTACATATTATGTTTTTTTATTATTAGTATTATATTAATATTATTGATTTGTTGCTGCCTTGTGAAATCCTGACATAGCTAAATAAGAACCTGAAATAACATTTTTCCATGTTATAATTAAATTTAAATATTATATATCTGTTTACATTTCAATAGTTCAGTTTCCTTTAATGTTGTCCTAAAATATTTCTTATTTGCCTTTTTAAAATGAAGGCATTTGATATGTAATTTACTTAAAAGGAATCCCTTGACTTCCTATACACATACACGAAAAAATGACAATATTTATAAAAATAAAGTATCTTTTTTGTCTTGTCTAGAGGAATGTGTACACATCTACTGAAACAAGATCAAGGAATTTTAGAAAGGTATTTTCTTTAATGTATAAAATGTAAGTAAATGTCCCTTTCTATATGTTTACATATTAGACAGCAGACACATTGTGATGACAGTCTCTTAAACTCCAAACCTCTTTACGAAGCTTTTTAAAAGTGCCATCAGTCCTGTTTAACATCTCATGATCTTCCTCATACTGGAACACCCGAGTGCTGATGGGCTTTCTAGGGTGATAAACAGCTGTCTGAAGTGTGCCGGAGGAATTCACCATCTATATTCATCTAGTCATTCTTTCTCAGTCTAACATATTCATATAAGAAGAAGGTACACTCGCCACACACAGGTTAAGAAAATGTCTGAGGTTCTCCTCATGAGTAGCTGTGAGTAGGTTGTGTTAAAAGTTTTGCTTGGCCCCCACCAGGCAGGATAAGCCACACTGAGTTGGAATCAAATCTTTTTCCTCTGCCTGTCCCGGGGGCAGTTAGATAAACACACTCATACGCTGGCCTAAGACCCAGATCACTTTTCGCGAGTTCACAACATGGATGCTGTGTTTTCTTGCGTGTGATCTTAATGTGTGATCAGAGCATGTGTATATGTGAGTGTGGGCTGGAGGAGTAAGCAGGGGTCTATTTTGCTCTTGTTTCTTCAAACTGTGCTGATCGGCCCCACCGCTGCTTCTAAGGCATTAGAAAATAAAATTGTATAAATACTAAGATTTTGTCCAGTGACGCAAAATAAAAATATACATGGTCTTCAATGTCTAGTTTGCACTGTGCAGTATCATCTACTTCAGGTGTAACTGAACTTATCTAAAGTATATTAGAAACAATAAACATTTTGGATTTAGTAAAAATGCAAGTTTAGGACTTTTTGTAATATGTCATGGAGGAAAGGGAGGACAAAGTCATGGAGGAATAGAAGATGACTAGGAGGAGCAAAACGAAATGTGTTCAAAGTGAATTTTTTTATTTTCAAGGTCTGGTTTTCCTCCATTATGTATGAAACGTCTCACAATATGTACTGATTCTTTATCATGTTTCTTCTATTTACTTTATTTATATATTTGTATAATTGCCCTTTGTGTCATACTGTCAAAGAAATAAACACAAATTCCTAATGTTCACTTTAAAGGGGTCATATGACACGGCTCAAAACAAATATTATCATTTGTTTTAGATGTAATGCAATGTGTATAAACAGTTTTAAGGTTCAAAAACGCTGTATTTTCCACATAACGTGCATGTTTGTATCTCCTCTTTGACCCACCTCTCTGAAACGCATGGATTTTTGACGAAGCTCATCGCTCTGAAAAGCGAGGTGTGCTATGATTGGTCAGTTAACCAGTGCGTAGTGATTGGTCGAATACTGCAAACGTGTGACGGAAATGTGACGCCTCTTACCATATTTGGAACATCAGATTCCAAAGCAAATGTACTGACAGGTACGCCCACCTTACTTGCGTATACATTTGGGCGGTCTTAGTCAAATCATACCACCAACTGACGTAGATTTGTGGGGGTGTGGTTACACGAGGTGCTTCAGGCAAGTCTGGGTGAGCATTCTCTTTTAGATACCGACACTTTAATTTTTGCAATTTTCAGTATCTAATACATGCATGGGCAACTTATAACACACTAAAGACACAGAAAAACACGAATTCGCACCATATCGACCCTTTAACTGTTTTGATTTTTTTGTCCCACTGTCTTTGAATTATTGGTTAGATAAGCACAGAGAGCTAATAAAACCAAACTTAGTTATTTTAAAACTACCTTGTTCCAAAACCGCTTTAAAGCCCTCAACACAGACCAACAAAGCAGCCTATGCTGACTTCACGTGATAATTCACACAAAAAGGAAAGTTCTGTCATCATTTATTCACCGTCTTTATGACTTTCTTCCGCAGAACACAAAAGAAGATATTTTGAAGAACATCAGTAACCGAACAGCACTGGCCCCCATTCACTTCTAATGTATGAACACTTAACCATGGGGGTCCAGTTAATAACATTCTTCAAAATATCTTCTTTTGGTTGTGAGAAAGAAAGAAAGTCATACAGGTTTGAAATGATGACAGAATTTTTTTTTGGGGGAACTATACTTTCAAGCAGTTTTATTCAGTCTATACTGATCATCTGAAGTTTTTTCCCAAGCATTTTCCCAAAAGATGCTGCCTTTAGTCTAAGGAGTAGATGACGTGGCTGGAGAAGACAAAGATTTTCAGGACACACCTCGAATAGAAAAAAGGGAAAAAATGTAATGACATATGTGGTGAGCTAAAGAGATCTGGGCACCGGCAGCTGCAGCATACAGATAGTTTGGAGGTTAGTATTTTACATAGTCGCCTCCAGCCTAAAAAAACATGACATTAAAGGAAAAAATTACGAACACCATCTCAGTGTTTAGACTGTTGAACCTAGACTGCTTTTTACTGTAATGGAAGGGATCTTGAGTCAACAGCAGATCCTGGAGCAGTTCAACAATAAACCATGTACACGTTCAACAAACTCCGCACTGTAAAAAGATTTAGAAAATAGTTTAAAAGCATAAAACTAAGACACATATCCACAGGAAACAGAAAGATGTGTTAAAGTTTCCCCTTTTCCTTCATGCTCCTGTTTTTCGTCCATATGTGTTTCTCATCTCTTTCCTTCTCTGTGATTCATTTTCCACAGACATCTTCTGGCACAAATGCCCCCCCCCCCTCTGACCCATCCCCCTCTCACCCCCCCCTACTATCTCCCCTGCTTCTCTACTCAAGCTCACTCTCTCTTTCTCTCTCCTGCAGTGTCTCAGCCTGCCTGTCAGGTCTGAAAAAACACACAGCAGAAGGAAGGAATGGAATTCCGTGGCCTGGAGGTACACACACATACACAGATAACGCTGGGACGTCTCGCTTCTGGTTTCTCCAGATCAGGGTCTGTGGTCAGCAAAAGGGTCTTTACAGTCCCTGAGGGAAAATGACCCCATATTCTAAAGGGGCGTGGCCCAGACCTGATGAAGAGGGAGGGGCTTATCGATGAATGTAACTCAGAGGGGTAAATATAAAAACAGAAGCCCTCCTTTGCATGGCGTTCACACTCCTCCCATTTTTGAACTTTCACACTTTTAGCCCCCCAAATTCTCCTTCCCCCAGTCCCAAACAAGAAGAGCTTTCAACACCAAAACAAAATGCGATGTCATTAGATTTTGCTACCTTAAAACTTTCTAATGCAGGAAGTGATGTCATGAAGAATAAACCCTCACTCAGGGGAAATGGCGTGGAAGACTTTAATGTGTTTTTTTTTAAATAATACTGTGTAATCTTTCTTTAACAAACATGGTGGAACCCACATTTGGATCTCCCGCCCATAAAATTATACACCTGTGGAAAGACATACCTGGTCTTTAGAGCCACGTGTGGAGTTATTGCATGCTGAGAGACTCGTTTTTGGGGTCATAAAGTTTAAATAGAGAGGTGGGTTTGTTACCATCAGCCAGTGTCTGTCGTCCTGCCTTCTTTTACAATTAAAATCTCTATGTCTTAAAAGCAACACTACTCATTTTAAACGGACATGTGTATGTACTGTGGAGCTCTGAAATCACATGGCTTGCCTGGAAATAAAGTTTTTTTTTAAATCCATTAAAAACCAAAAGCACAAAATTGAAGATTTTGAATTTTGCTGAAATAACATTAAACATAACAAGTCCAGTGCATTCTGCCATTAAAGCAATTTGAATTTGACAACTTAATACCTCATAAACCAATTTTTATATACATATGTACATTTTTTAATTATTGCACATATTAAATTAAAAAAATATAAAAAAAGCTTTATGTGAACCCAGATCCACCCCATGACCTCCTTGACACTTGATCAGAAATATCCACGTGCATTAAAAACTATTAACAATTCTACTTTAAATGTCTATACAGAACATACCAAGACCATTCCCTCTTTTGAAAATCATATTGGAGGTATGATTTATTTTTACACAGTCACCTTTGCAACCTCACATGAACCTTTTGTAATTGCACTGTCTGCATAAGCCGCACTGTGATACTGCCACGTCGTCTCCTACAGTCTCATTCCCCTCCCTGTCTCTCACGTCTATTTCTCCTTCTGAATTTCCTCGGCTGATGTACCATCCCTCTTTCAGTACGATGTCCATTTTTTCTGCGTTTCAGACCTATGATGTGGTAGTTTCGGGGCCAGGAGGCCGTGTAATTGAGGGACTTCCTGGGTAGCATGACCTCAATGCCATCCCTAAACTACCATGTCTGAACTGCAAGAGCACCAAGAATTGAATGTGTCTTTGTGACTGTACGGTCCCATGGTGTTGAAGATTTAATATAATAACTGTGGAAAATCCCTTATCAGAGATCACAGGTGAAGGGACTCCATGATTAGAGGGACAGTAAAACACATCCTCTTCTTTCATCTTACTACTGCAAATAAACCACCTTAATAGACGCTGTTAAAAATCACTATTGCTGTTTAATTTTTTCAATGAGAAATCTAAAATAAAATAAAATACATAAAATAGATTTGTTAAGTATAATATAACACATTTAGTGGGCTATATGAAGTTTTATTTAAAAAAAGCTGAATCAATTTGACAATGTGGTAGAAAAAATAATTTAAAATCTTTTTTATATTTGTTTTACTTATAGATTATAAAGTTTATTAGTTTAGAAAATGCTGCTTTGTGAAGTAAAATCCCCTTGTTTTAAAGATGCAAAATATGCATTATACTTTATAATATATATAAAATACAAATATACAGTTCAAGAGAGTGCTGCAATGCATATATTAGTATTTAGGTAACACGCCATTGTTATTTGATTCACAACTGTATATTTTACAAATGTTGTGAGAAGAATAATTCCACTTATCTAAGACTCATGAGCTTAACACGTCCCTCGCCCCACTCTTCTCAAATACAGCAAACACTACATTTAACTAGTACTTGAGGCCGGTCTCAAGACCACTTTTTGATGGTCTTGGTCTTGTCTCGACTGTCTTTGTTCTCAGTCATTTACACAATTAAATAAGTTTTTGTTCTATTTTGGCTAGTCCCTGAACTTTTGTGCATTTCTGAGCAAAACACAGCTATTTCGCTATGTATTAGATGAAAAAGCAATCAAACTTATTAAGTCACTGAATGTTTTGTTTTGTTGAAGGTCACATACTTAAATTTATCTTGGGAATTTACTGTTTTTTTGTTTAGTTGTTGGAATTTTTACCTGCACAAAAATGTTAATATGTTATAGTAGGTGGCTTGTAAAACATGGAACATAAAACATCCTACAAATAAATTTCTGCACAATAAATCACCCAAATTACTTCTATTATTAGTTTATTATGACTTTTTAGTGTCTCGTGGCTCTTTTGAATACATTTTGGGAGTGCTTGTCTTGGTCTCGGCCTGCCTTGGTCTTGTCTTGGTCTCGGCCCCCTCTTGTCTCGGTCTTGTCTTGGTCTCGGTTTTGGTTGTCTCGACTTCAACAATTAATGTACAGGCCTGTCAAACAAATATAATCAATCTATCAATCACACATAAACAGCCAATACTGCAGCCGACGGTCTTTTAAAACTCACATCCCCATAGAAACATCTTAATACTTTCATACAAAGTTGACAGTGGCTGTTGCAAAAGTCGTTTTTTTATTTCAGGTAATTAAATATACTGTAAGATAAACAATTGATGACAGTCATAGCACTGAATTTACCTCTGCCGCTAAATGCGTCTGGAGAGAAAAGTGTTAAAGAGTTCATCCAATGGCTCTGGAACAGAGAAAAGAATCGACAAGCATTCAGCACCTCCCCCTGTTCTCAAGCTGCCCCCAAACGACTTCACCAGAGTTAACAGACTAAACTCATTAACAAACTAAGAAAAAAATGCCTTTCACACTTTCTCTTTTGGTGTTCGAGAACATTTACTGTACTGTACCAGTTTCTCAAAAAGCACTGTGCTTGGTCAAACAATTCATAAACTATCAAATATTTGGATTAGAAACTAACTCTAACATCTATTTCTTGTTTGTGTCCCAAAATAAAGGCAGTTAAATAGGAGGAACTTGAGGGACTTAATTCCACTTGAATGTAGAGAAAACAACAGCAACGTCTGGTTTGATCTGTTTTTTGAGAAATCCGTGTTCATGAGTTCTGTGAGTTATACATGAGCATCCTCTTCTGGTCAAACATTCAGCGGAAAGTTTCATGACACTCATGAAAAATGTTTCATGACACTCTCCTGCCTTTAGCTAATAAATATATATTTCAAAATGTTCAAAATACAACAAAAATGTTAACATGCCTTCACATAAAAAACATATTTACTTACAGAACATATTAACTATTGAGTAAACCAAATCACCATGTAGGGTGTAGCCTGGAGTGACTTAATTGACTGAGTGGATTATGTAGTAAATTAAAAAACGATTGATTTATATTTCACATTTTACCTAAAGGGGCACTACATCGCCTTTAGATGGCGCTCATGGATAAGTCCTCAACACAAAATCAAGGAACTAGGTCTAGGAGAAAAGGACACATTACACATTAACTGGACTGAGTTTTCATGCCCATCCCCATTTCATGTGCTCTACAAACTTTCTCACTTTTCTCACTTCTCACTATATAATATGTACTGTGTCAAATACTGACACTCAAGACAATCATTTAAAAAGCTTCTAATATTTTTCAGAGTATCAATGTAAATCATAGTAGTATTAAATCAGTATCTTTCAGATGGACAAAGATTTTCTTAGGCTGCTTGTCAGATGTACGTGGTGTGTGTGACTATATGCTTCAAAATGTCTGTTTACTGTTTTCATCGAGAGTAAGCCTTGAGGAATGCGTTTCCATTATCACAACTCTGTGCAGGGTCATAAACCTTATTTTCTTGATGTTAGGAGGCATGCTGGAAGATAAAATATTTTCCTATTGTAAAATCTGAATAGAAGTCTTGCGTAAACTGACAAATGTGTTCTCTCTAATAAGTGCCAAAACACAAAAGAATGTTTTTGTAGACTGTAGTGGAAAAAACTGAATTACATAAACTCTCAAATACAGAGTAGAATGATTGAATTTACACAAGAACAGAGTACTGATGTCATTTACAATACTTATTTTTATATTAAATACATATTTATTAAAAAAATGTTTTACTCGTATTGGTGTGGTTGTGTGACTCATATCAGCTCATATAATGCACAATATAAAGTGTGAATTTCATTATACAGTATTGTCTCAGAGTGCCTGTCCTTTTAGGGTGGACCCCATGACTATTATGCTGACTTCATGTGCTATCGGAAATTCGTCAGTTCGCAC
The DNA here is from genome assembly GCA_006030095.1 of Triplophysa siluroides. Lineage (NCBI taxonomy): Eukaryota > Metazoa > Chordata > Actinopteri > Cypriniformes > Nemacheilidae > Triplophysa > Triplophysa siluroides. The sequence goes on from VCII01000193.1 coordinate 975,956, forward strand.
TTGTGAAGTCATGATTCCGAGCTGGTTGTGTTCAGGTGCTTTGTTGTCTGAAAAAATGGAAGACGCCAGATTCCTGCTTGTGTGTCTTGGACCGTACATCCTGTATAGTTTTATTTTATAGCTTGCAGACTAATGTGGAAGATTGAAATACATGCTATTTTTTCAGTGTATAAAACATACAGTGAGTAGGCTATGCTTCAATTGATATTCACATATGTAAGTTCTATATTCTCTATGAACATACTTATATTCTATATTCTATTCTATATGTTATGCAAGTAACAATGATGCTGTTGCGGTAACACTAATTCATAATTTCTGTCACAGCTGAAATCCTTCTCACATCCGCCATGTTTAAGTTTAAGGCCCGCCCATCTCTGGATCTCGGGTATCAAAATTATTTCCCAGTGGAAAACCCGACATAAGAGGGTGTTCATGTGCGATTTTTACCTCGGAAATGTGAGTTTTAATTGCGAGAGCACGTGAAGGATCCACATTAGCAAAACATCATGTATCAATGGATGATATTTTTAAGCTTTGTGGATGTGATTGATCATCTTGCCATGCATTTATTATTTTCAAAGGTCTGCCACTGTCTGTCCACATTGTAGCTAGAGAAAATAAAATATGGCTGTCATCTGCATGAATTAGACTTGTAAATTGGTAGGGTACAGACCTTTGAGCTCATTTGTATGCTGTCAAAGCTTGACAGGGACATCTTAAAAAAAGATCAATGCGTTCAAAAGACAGCCATTAAAACAATTGTCACTGCTAAGGCTAAGGTTATTCTACGTAAAGTGCTTGACATTTCAGATGCACCCTGCAAGCCCTTTGATAATCCCATCAGTTGTGTAATGATAACATTAAATTATACGGCACCACTTATATCTTCGGATGGATTAAGTCATTGTGAATTATGAGCAAGTACGTTTTATCGGCTGATTCATTCTTATCTGTTTCAAAAGAATTCACACAATTTTTCAAGTGAATCACCTGTCAGTGCAGAACTTAGTTCTCTTTGCCGTATTCATTCACTTATGCACATGCACATGTTTATTGGGATTCACTTATCGTAATGTATCATAACAGACATTTCCAGGCCTCTTATTTTAATAACATAAAGTGCTGTTCAAAGAAATGGATTCAAACATTATTAATAGGACCCAGATCTTTATTGATGTAAGTAGATACGAGTTCTTTATGATGTTTTCTTTATGATTAACACATTTTGGGTTGAGTAGAATTAATCCATATAATCCGCGGCACAGGTTTCTTTACATGCTTTTACTGTGTATGTTCAACCTGTTGAAAGATACCTGAGAGCCACGCCCCTTAACAGCACGAACTGTGATTGGTTGTTCTACTTGTCAGTCAGATGGGTCTTCCTGTGCCGGTGTTCTGTACAATTGTCCTACCCCCTCAGATTTTCCTACCACAGGGCATAATATAAACCACATCGACAAAATAAACAGGTAGGATGATTTTACAATGCAAAATACCCTGTCAGTCCTACCAGTTTGAAATAAACACATTAAAAAGGTTTGCAGCGTAAGCACCCTATCAGATTATCCTACAGTATAAAATAAACAGGTGGGATTCATTTACAGTGCAGAGTACCCTATAAAATTGTCCTACCAGTAATAAATAAATATGTAGAATGATTTCACAACGAAAATACCCTATTAGATTGTCATAGCAGTATAAAATACCATGTAGGATGATTTTACAGCGCAAAAAAATGATGTAATATTGATGTGCGCATGCCTGGTAGGCATCCGTTGGACACTTCCCTCCCCCGTGATTCTTTGCCTGGCGACGGCGCCTCCTTATGGGCACGGAATGTTGACGCAGAAGGGCACTTCAAACAGTTGTTTGGTCCACTACACCCTTAACCCTTTCAAGCTCTCACTCCGAAGGGTAATCTCTTTGAAGTGCATAGGGATGAGCCCTTCGAAATGGAATGCAGGGATAAAGTCCCAGTGAACCGGAAGTTGAGACCGTTTTTACTTCCTTATTTTGACACATTTCCGAATGAAATGGAAATTTGTATGAGAATAATAGTGTGCTTGGGTTTCGTCTTTCTCTGCGATTTGATTGGATGTATAAAAACAGCTGTTGCATTTTGTAATGGAGCTGGCAGCAGACTGACAGTTGAAGAGGAGGAATTAACGGATGCTCCGCCCAAGCCGATACGTCATCTAAGATCATTACAGGAAGGAAGTGCATTTTAAGATTTTAACTAAAGATTATGAGGGCACACAGATTTTAGAAAGAGAATGACCCACATTGGAAAAATATTAACAAAAAAACGCTGCAATATTTCATGAAAAAATACCATTGTAATTTCTAATTTCACTGGGGCTTTAATGCTGCGTTGATGAATGACATCTCGGATTTGGGTATTTCCCACCACAAACCTGTAAATATATTCAATTTTCTTAAAATATTACTCATTAATGTCACAAAGGGTTAATTAGCATCAAAGTATTAAAAGTATATATTACCGTATGAGCGATGTTCCTGAAATAATTTTCGTTTTAATGTGGAAATATCCTAAATCCGAGGTATCTTCACCGCCAGATAAATTGAACTCTGTACGTTATACATCGTTGGCCACAGAAAGCCATTTCCCCAGATAACACAGAGATGTTTGTGAAACATGAAATGAGATTAGGTTAGAATGCATCTGGCTCTGTCAGACATACTTTGCTGCCTTCACGTGCTCTCGGAAATGAGTTAGTTCCCACTTCTGCCAGTTTCATGCTTCCGTGTCTTTGGGAAAATCATACACGGCAATAGTTTTAACCGTTCATCCTACAGTGAAGCTATAGTTTTTCCGCACTATCTATGGTGAAATACATGCAATTTCCACTGTGTATAAAACAAATAATCAAATGATTATTCATACGTAAGGATAATCCAAAGCTAGCCGATGAGGAGGCCTGGAACCACCCGACAAAAGGGGTTAAAGCTTTTTTACAGTGTATTTAGATCAAAGGGTGAAATGGCAGTTATATTGTAAGATAATTTATAATCAAACTGACTGGAGCTACCCGTGCGTTAAAGGGTTTTAATCCACACCCTCCAGCCAATCAGAATCGAGTATTTAAAAAGACCATGATATACGTAAGGGATAATCCACAGCTGTGCGCTAAAGGGTTTTAATGCACGATGTGGAGGCCAAGAACCGACGGAAGCGCCATTAAAATCGTTAGCTGTGGATTATCCCACTTATACTATGGTCATTTCCCAAGTTAATTCTTTTATTGATGTTTACATTTAAATTTTAGATCAAATTACAGTGATTTTGTCAGTTAAATTTCAAATATAATCAAACTTACTGCAGCTACCTGTGCATTAAAGGGTTTAAATGCACACCTTACAGCCAATCAGAATCGAGTATTCAAAAAGAACATGATATAAATGTAAATATGTACTGATTTAACGACAAGACAAAAGGCAATGAAGCTGATTCTGAAAAAAAACAAGTAAAAACCAAAAAAATCCTTCTCCCATCCCCAATGTTGATTGTAATGTGTAAGGCCCGCCCATCTCGGTAACTGGGGTATCAAAATTATTTCCCAACTTCCCAGTGGGAAACGGCACATCAGAGGGCGTTCATGTGTCATTTTTACCTGGGAAACTCATATTTACGATAATTCCAAGAGCGGGTAAAGGCAGCAATCGCTGTTTTCATTTTCTTTGATACATTGGCTGTAACGTGTCCTCGGACAGTGAATAATAAAAAACTCATCTGTTTTCTCCTGTTTCATTTCAAGTAAAAGTAAAACTGTCCAAAAACTGTTACATCAAGAAATTGTTTGCAGGTAAACTGTGCAGTTCAAAATACAGAACTCCTCCTTGCTCCTTGAAAATGACAAACTGCAGGATATCAAGTGGAAGCTGACTGTAGTTTGTATGATATCCCACCACATGTCCATTTTAAACATGTTTTAAATAATTATATTGAATTCAAGCTCCTTGTGGTGGAGAACCAACAGCAGCTAGATATTCAAAGTTGTTTATAAGAAATTATTTGTAAGGAAAAGAAAAGCCTTTGAAAAGTGTAATCTAATCTTGCGTCTTGGCTTTGAGGGGTAGGATCACTGTTCATGTCTACTCAGTTAGATGATTCAACCTCTATTTAACGTAAGCTGTGACAAAGAGGTGACAAATCACGTCTGATGTTAAGAGCCTTTCCTGAGATGCGAACACGTTTGAAGGCACAAAAAAAAACTCATTAAAAATGTGTTTAATTAGGATTTTCCCTTATCCTACTGCCTCTAATAAGGAACCCAAAACTCACAGAACATGAATTATGCGTATGAATGCAGGGAATTTCTAATTCCCACATATTATCCACACCTGTTTCGTTTAGCATGAAATATTAGACAATCACAACCAAGAGCATCGTCTACACACTACATCATATCTGAACTAACCAAAGTCCTTCAAGCCTATAAGCGGGTTCTTTTCAGCTGAGCAGATGGTTGTGTCTCTTGTGCATATGTTTTCAGCAAACAGGGGCTCTGGGGAAATTCATCCATATTTATCCAGCGAATGACGACTGAGACTGTCTCTGCTTTTGTTTCAATATGCAGGTAGAGCCTCATGTTGTTGCCTTTGGGTCTCACAGAATGGGAAATGTTTGGCCATCTGGGAGGCTTCCTGCACTCTAAAAACAAATCCAGCTCCGGAGGTTGACGTCACGCAATCTGAACTCCGCCATTTTGGCAGGCATTCGAGAGAGGCTAAAGCGGCTGTAGCACTGGTTTTGACAGTGGTCAAACAAAAATATAAAACCAGGCGGTTTAGACTTAACAAATCGTACTATTTTAACATGATGGACAGCTGCTGTTCCCCAGAAAGCCAGAACAGGCGGGGGAAAGCAAAGGGCAAATCATTTTATAAGGATCTCGAATCCCGATTGACGATGAAATGGTTAACTGCAATAAAACGTGCTAACCAACACATCACGGCTATCTCTTCCTTTCTGTCGTTATGCTACCAAATCCTAAACAGGACACACAAGAGCAGCACTCGCCCAGCTGTTTTTTGGGAATGTTTAACCTGCAAGATTAAGATTTCAGGGGCGTTCTAACGTGGGATTATTCACTTTATCAGTGAAATGAGGACTCCTTTTCACAGCAGTTATATCTTATTACAAGTAAGCTTTGATGGAAATGTGTTTTTCGTAGGTGTTGTTTAGGTAACGCGTGAAGCCGTCTTATTTATGGGCTGTGCACGCGTATCAATCATTTGGACACATTTCTGGATATTGACTCTGTCCTGCCTTAAATGTGTGCGTTAACACATGCTAAACAGAGAAAAATATTTCTAGATGAAAATGCTGATGTTGCAAATGGTCCTGTCAACCAGTGCTGATGTTATGTAAGACTGCACATGCCTGCACATGGTATGAAATATGAATTTTGTGACATTATTTGCAGGTCAAAGCTTTCGTGACTGTGATAAAAGCAGCATTACTTTTCCAAGATGTTCTAGGCCAGCTGTCGAATTCTTCATCACTGCTTGAATATCTGTCTGTACTTTCTATTCGCAAGTCATCAAAAATGTATGAGCTTGATATGTCAGAAATCGTGGTAATGTCACCTTCATAGAAATATATCTGGAGCTTTTTGGTCCCCTAAAATCTCACATTTTTGCATTCGTTGACTGTAGGTTTCTTTACTCTGTCTGTGTAAATGCTGTCAGGGACCAAAGCTTTTCTGCCTGTTTGTGGAAGTGGCCAAGTAGGTGCATGCCAAAACGTTTATAGTTCACAGTTTCATGAGATCAGGAAGTTCTGTGTGTTTGGTGATGTTCCTGGGTTGAAGTGAATGAATAGAAAGAGTAAAAGGTCTCTGTTTATTTAAACTGGGAGTGTACAAGCAAACTATCCAGGACATAATATGAGTGAGAAGCAAAACACGGCCAGAGGAACAAAACCGCATGGATTTGCACAAATCCAAGTGAATTCAATGTTCCATGAACAACAAATGAATACCAAGCAACTTAAGACACAATATGACCTTATATTCCATTATATATATATATATTCCTTAAAAAGAGAATAAGAAAGACGTTTGATTGATTCATCAGCATTGTTATGGTTATATACAATATTTATGGTTCGCTTAATGTGTAGGTTGCCACCAGCTCTTTTTTGCTTGTTGTGCTGATTCTTGCAGCATGCTCAGCAACTTTCCCACAATTGTCTGATCTCACTCTGTTTGCCTTCTTTATACAGAGTTGTTTATCACTAAAATAACAGTCATTTCCAATATCACTATATTATCACAAAAAAAACATGGTTAATGTGGAATATAACAGTGAATGCTGACAAAGAAACAATGGCTATATGTGATTTACACAAACCACACTGGAGCAAATTGCTAGTTTTTCAAAACTTTGCATGTAAATGGCTTTCGGAGAGATTTTAATATTACAAAAATAGTCTGCTCCGTGTGGGGTGTGCCGTTCAAAAGATAAGTGCACATTAAACATTTGATTATTATGACTTTAAATGATAATGGGTTAATACAGAACTCGTGAAGAACCCCATGGCCCAGATGTTTTCGTAATTAAAAAAAAGCTAAAGACGTGAACAAGGCCTGAGGCTGTGAGATTTCCTTTCTTATCTTCAGTTCAAAGTGATGTCGGGAGTGGGAATTAGATCCCATCACCAAAAATATAGATCGAGAAGAATACATCCTCTCCTGTGGCATCTTAGTTTTTCTGACATGTTCTTGACTCACTGAGAGGAGCCGAGTTTGTTCTCCAGAGAAACTAATTAAAGCAGTTTGGACTGTAGACAGCCATAATAACTACTTACACGATCAATAACAGCGTGGAAAGGTCTCCTGGAAAAGCCCTTTACCACAGTTTTCACCTTCCTTAATGTCTGTGGCTCACAGTCTTCAAGAGAACAGTTTGCCAATCACGCTTATCTATGTATACCCAGAATGCAATTAATGAAATCATTTTCGGTATCTTCATCACTAAGTATAAAACAGTATAAGATTAGTTTACTGTAAATAAAATAAGTGGAACTGCATAGTGAATTAAATTTCTCTCCATCAGTGGAGCACATAATTAATTTTCTGATAAGGCTGCCATCAAGCTGCTGTTGCAAATGAACTAGGAGCTAGAATTAACCTTAAAGACAAACCCTGTAAAGGAACTGATTTTTTACATATATATGTACATTTATATTAAATTCTGTCTTAATTAGGAATACTTAAGTTAGCAAAGAAACATATAACTCCAAATAATTCACCTCTGTTGTCTCTTGCACAAACCAGAACAGCACCATCAACCCATTTGAGTGTTACTGTGAACATCCATTCAGCCATGAGCCATTAGTGTTAATACATTCGATTAATAATGTGCTCTTAAATAACCATTTCAGACGTTCGGTGGTTAAAAGGGCCTTTAGCACATATCTGAACTAGTTCCTCTGTCCAGATCTGTAGAAGCAAGTTAATAGCACACAGAGCTAACTGAATGCATCTTTCTGTAATGCAGAAAATCAAGCCTGAAAATGACAAAATACGTTCATGAGTGTTACTGCACCAAATTGTTAAACATGCTGGTTTTGGTTGATGTTCTTGACAATTTTTCTCATGACAGGATATTTGCTAATTTCAAGGGACATTAGGTCAGAATATAGTAGCAACAATATGTTTTTGATAAAAACAAAATGGTACAATTACATACATGATGCCTTTATTTTATAAAGACACAAAAAAGGTTCTCAAAGTGGGGTCCCGGGAACCCTTTGTTTGGGGGGTCCATAAAATAATTTGCAATCAATTATAAAGTTACTAGAACACTTGAGGGACCCAAAGAAACCTTTGTGAAATAAATATTTTTGAAAGCACACAAGTGGCATTAAAATATGAACCTAGGCCTTTTTTGATCAAATACGTAAGAAGTATTTTGTTTGAAAAGACAATACAGTTATGAGAGTGCAAATTGTGGTAAACATAGGTCTATGGTTGATAACTGCTATAGTTATTGTCTCACCTTAAAGGAGTAGTTCACCCAGAAAATGTCCACATTGACTCATTGACTTGACCATAGTAATTTTTATGTCTACTATGCAGAGTCCATGGGGACCATTTTTGGGGGGAACAACTCCTTTAAGTGGTCCCTGGCCCAAAAAAATGCAAGAACACCTGGTCTATATATACCACATAAAATCCAATAAAGAACGATGAAAGAAACCTATTTGCAAAACCGCTCCCATCAGCATCAACCATTATAGGTTTAATTAAACCCTTGTAAATTTGCTCCAGGCATCCTAATGTTTATAAACATCATCAAACCATCCTTCATTTAAAGAGCTAATGTATATTTGATGTGGTCCCTTTAGCGTCCAGTAGGCATGTTAGGCGTTTCGTCTACTGATAGCAGAATGCGTGCAGAAGCTCATCTCAGAGTATTGCTGTAGCTCAGCTTGTACTGCCAAGGTCATGGGTTTAAATACCAAGAAACACACAAACTGATCAAATGTAGCCTATAAGTGTAGCCTAAACAATATATTGAATAAAACATATACCTTATATATTCTCTCATGGAGAGCATTTTACATATCAGAAGTACTTTTTTGCTCATACCAAAAATGTGTGCAACACAAAACAAAACAGTTTACAATTTCACAACTGTCACTTTATCTTTTGTTAGACAAGCAATTTGTTCCATGAATAAAAAGATAATCCTCATATAATAGTGTTTGAGTTAGCTGGGTGATATGAATTCACAAAGAAGAGATGCATACTCCACTTCAGCGAGAGAACGGATTTAGAGGCGTGATGGTGAATGCTAAAAAGAAAGTATGTGACGCAGAGCGGAGATGTTCATATGGAAATGTCATGGTGATTGTCAGGACATGACTCTGTGCATGCTCCCAGCTTCTGAAGCTGTCTGTCACACATTCCATAGACCACAACAAGAATGACATAACCATTATGTGCTTTTCACATATTTTTGAATTTATCTCTATTTGGGCATTTGGTGTTTAAAGCACAAAAAGGCACCGTGGTGGACAGTTTGTCTGACATCGCATTATATTGTCGCCTAGTGTCTCCTAGAAAACTTTTTGTGACACTGAACAATTTGTATTATTTGAAGCACAAGTTGAAATAAACACCCCATTACTTTTATTACTTTCACACAATAGACCAGATTACAACCCCAGCAATATATGAACCGTGAAATCTGTGAAGCTCTGCACATTGAGACTGGGTGTTGATCAGGCACACAGTAATTACTCTCTATGAGAGGTGACAGCTGTATGAAGCATGTTTGTTCAAATTGCAGGATGATGATACAGATGTCTCCATGTGAAATAATAATAGACCGATGTGCTGTGAGTTCAAGATCAATAACAAAATGTTGTTGAAAGAGGTTTTAGTCCTCAACTTGCTTTTCTGCATGTCGCAGATGCGAAGCTTTCAAGTGCAATTCAATTCCAACAGTAAACCCTGGAGAGGTCTTGAGTTCAAATGAAGGTTCATACACACACACAAATAATGGTTTAAATTAATATAAATTCATATTTGTGGAATTACAGAAAACACAAATTTAGTCGAAATTGGTATTGTATTCGGTATAGGCTAAGTGTAAAAATGCACAACTGTACAAATTGTTCAAAAAAGTAATTTACCTTTTCCATGTAAAAGTATCTAATTAAATATCCATAAGTTTATTTGTGTAAATAATCAAATGTAATTTGCTTGTTAATAAAAAACGCTGCAAAACACACAGCCCCAGACAATAATTGTAACTTCGCTTTTTGGTTGTTCCTCTGCGGCTTCCGTAGGATGTCGTGGCGCTGGTGGAGTGCAGAGGCGAAAGTACAGTGACTCGAAACAGAAAGATAAGCAGATTCTTCTTAAATCGAGACTCAACTGCGTTCAACTTGTATTAAAACCGTACAGCTTAAAGGTTTCTGGGCTTATAATGAGGCGTGCAGGTTTGGGTAAGCACATCTCTGTAATTACATACGAAAAAAGCTCATGCTAAGCTAAGTTCTTACATAAACGTCATATGTTGTGTGATGATAACCAACACGTTAGATAAAGCAGTTTTATTTGTAAGTCTTCTTACTATTTACTAGCTCCAAATTCGGATAATGTTCACATATGTTGAACCATCTAAATATATGTTCTTATTCAGTGACAGTTTGATTTGAGATTGTGTCTAAATGTCTCTGTTAAGCATATAGAGCAGGCTAACATACTGACGTGTTTGAACTGAATATAGCATAATGTACTTGGTGTTTATTGTTGTGTTAGGTGAAGGGGTCCCTCAGGGAAATTACGTTGCAAGCGGATACAGCGTGTACGAGGAGGAGAACGAACGTCTACAGGAGGGCCTGAGAGACAAAGTACACGCACTTAAACACGTGAGTAACGTAGATAACGTTTTTTTGTGGCAGACAATTCATCCGTGAAAGACAATCCACAAAACAAGTATGTTTTCTCCTCGTAATATTTAATCAACATCTAAATGAAGTTCTACTTCTGCTCTGAAGTGGCGATTCTTTCCTGATGACGTCAGCTGCAAGCTCCCTTTCTGAATGAAACGCCGAAAATAAGCCACGCCCCATCTATCCACTATCATTACATCTCACTCAGAAATGTCACATTGATAAAGTCATTCAAAACCTACAATTCACACATACTTACAAATAGCTTTTTTCCTTGAGCACTTTGCAATAACGTCCAAAACCAAGTTATGTCAATTAAGTGTTGAACCTGGAATCAGTACTTTTTATGTTGATGTTTCAGCTTTCAATTGACATTGGAAATGAAGTCAAGAACCAGAATAAGATGCTGGGAGATATGGTGAGTGTTTTGATTTGAAAGTTGGAAAAATATGTATTTTTCTATACTTTCTCTAAACTCGGTGCGATTCGATTTTAATATTTTGTTTGTGTCCCCTCAAGGACTCAGACTTTGACTCAACTGGAGGTATTTTGGGGTCCACCATGGGTAGATTAAAGCTCCTTGCCAGGGGAAGCCAAACCAAGGTGTACTGCTACATGCTGCTCTTTGCCCTGTTTGTTTTCATTGTCCTGTACTGGGTGATTAAACTGAGATGATGGCGAGATCCTGGACTTATGTGGATCTTTCTTACGTGCCATGAGGATGTGAACTTTCCGATGCAGACTGAGATATCTGAGGAGAGCCAGAATGCTTTCCAGTGGACGAGAAACAGAACCAAGAGTAACAGTGTGCAAGACGAGCACTTTAGGTCTATCATAGCCCACTTACACTAGTACAGGACAATAAAACCGTTTTGGTTATTAAAAACATGCCTAATTATGTATTTAGCTGTAATGGCTACTGTTTTATAGATGTTTAAGTAGTTTCATCATACATCCAGTATTTGTCAGTGATGAACAAGAGTACAGTAAACGGTTTAGTGGAAATGTATGTACCGACAACACAAACTAACACACACATCAGCATCTATGTAATTGTAATGTTTACTTATAACAGTCCTGAGGGCTTGTTTTGTGTGTTTAATAAAAACACCAGAAATCACCTCAGAATTCAATATACTTCTAAGGTCTTACATGCAGTACATCTCTAAGTTCTTGTTCAAACTGTTCTGTGGTAACCAATGCTTGGTTTATTTTATCTTTAGAAACTCATTTGTAAATACATGTTCATTTTTGAGAGAACATTTACATAAAATCTACTTAAATTGGCAAGAGCTTAAGTCCTGTTTTCATTAAAGGACAATTTGTGATTTTCATAAATAACCAGTGGTTGTTCAGACGGATGCAAACTGCTTAATGTTTCTCATGCATATTAACAAAATTAGCCATGCACAACTATTATCATAATTTACATCTACTTTACAATTTACATACAACTCAACCAACTTTAAACAAAGACAAATTAAAGACAGTTAAACCATCATTAAGGCAACTGCATATTGTAAGTTTAAATCAGTATCTACAAAATGATCAAACTTGATACATTTCATTTTAAGTGCACTTTGTTTTTCAGAAATGCAAACAATAATTAGTGTATAGCTTATTTCCTGGGTAGAGTATCCATGTACTTGCATATGATCGAGAGCATAACCTCATCAGCTCCAGCGCCAATGGACATTAACCTGGAATCCCTGTTATGACAAAAACAATGCGTTTTATTAATTTACTGACATATGAGCGCTATGCTTACTACTATTTTTACTCTTAAAATATTCATATCCATCAAATATTCATTAAGTTCTATGGTTCATGCCCTTGGCCAAAAAAGTGGGCTTAAAGTGATAATTTTTTCATAATTTACTCACCTCGGCCTCTTGTCATTTCAAACCTGTATGACGTACTTTCTTCCACAGAACACAAACAAAGATATTTTTAAGAAGGTAACTGAACCATGGCGGTACCCATTCACTTCTACACGCACAAAACCAATGCAAGTCAATGGGCGCCGTCATTGTTCGGTTGTTCGGTTACCAACATTCTTCAAAATATGTTCTTTTGTGTTCTGTGGAAGAAAGTCATACAGGTTTGAAATGACAACAGGGAAGTAAATAATGACAGAATTTCTTTTTTGGGTGAACTATCGAAGTCCAAACCTGTTGCGTTTACTGTCATGTCACTAGATGTCACTGCAGATCTTAAGAGTCTGTATTCAACACTGAAGGAATTGGATGGAGGCTCTCTCAATTCAGATTAGACTACAAGAGACGCACTGACCTGTAGAACCTGCTGACTAGGACGTCATTTGTAAAGCCCATTCCACCCCAGTACTGGAGGCAGCTGTCGCCGAGCTCTCGGGCCAGTCGTCCTGCCTTCAGCTTGGCCATCGATGCCAACTTTGTGACATCATTTCCCCTAATGTACAGCGCTAATAGCAAAAAATCATGTTAATCTGTGATGTGTGCTGCGGTTATCCATATTAAAATCTAGAGGAAGAAACTTAAAAGGCAAAAGAGAATTATTGCAAGCCAGTGTTCACACTATTTCATTCCATTATTGATTTGACAATTGTCAGCTGCTATGATATTTTGGGTTACCAAATCCAAAGCCATGAAATTGCAAAGCTCCTCATCACGCATAACTGGCATTTCAAATCATACTGAAATAATTTAGGAGACGGTTGGACTCACCTGTGGCGCGATGCAATAGGGAACGCAGTAGCTCAATCTCTGTCTGCAGTTCAGCTAGTCTAAAGTGAACCGCCTGGTGGTATAGAACCGCCTGATTGAAAATCTTCCTCTGTCTGGTATAATTAATGGTCTCCTGGACAACTTTCTCCATCATCGTTAGGACTTGGAAAAACAAGAGCCAAAGTACGGAAACATCAAGGCATGCTTCCAGCCTATTATATAAAGAAAAAACATTCCAAAGTGTTTTTCAACAAATTATATGATAGAGGAAATTGTTTTAGGAGTTAGGTCCTGACAGCATCTAGACAGGAAGTGGGCAGAAATGTTTGCCAATGATGTCAAAAGATGCCTCCAGAACACACTGGAAAACTGTCAAAATAATTGCCTTGATTTTTTAAAGCACAACCTCAAACTCAGCCCAAAGAGTTTGACTCTTGAGGGAAACACACAGTACTTTGGCCTGACTTCAGGGTGATTAGGCTTCATTACACGTACACAGACAGTCATCGGTAACCTTAACAAACAGACGTCATGCCCTCTCGCCAATCCCTTGATTGAAGAGAAATCTCTGACGTGGGACCGGATGTGTGGGAGGTGGAAAGGCTTACTTACTATTGGCCACTCCCCAAAGTCGCTCCTCTTGGAACTGCAGCATCTGGTACGTGAAGCCCATCCCCACCTGCCCTATGACATTTTTGCAGGGCACTCGGACGTCATCGAAAAACACCTCCGCTGTGTCCGAGGACCGCATGCCCATTTTATCAATCTTCCGTGCGATGTGAACTCCTGAAAAAGTATGGTGAATGTTAGAATGTACAACTAGCGCAGTGTTCTCAAAGTTATAAAGGTTTTTGGCTTTGAATGAAGTCCTACCAGGTAGATTCATAGGTAAGCAGATCAGGGATTTGTTCTTGTGTGGTGGGTCATTACTGGTGTTGGCCAAGAGGCACATCCAGTCTGCCTGAGTGCCATTAGTGGTCCACATCTTTCCTCCATTAATGATGAATTCATCTTCTTTACGAACAGCTTTAGTATTTATGCCTGGAGGAGATGGAATTTTTTAGGTTCTTACTTTATACCTAAAAGTGCTACATTCTAGTTTCACCCCAAAGCAACTTTCAATCTCCTTTGCAACTTTTTAATTAGATTTTAGGTTCAGTAGACTGGCTAATTCTATCTTTAAGATAGAAAAATGTAACGCTGTAATGAAAACTGTATTTGTAAGCCCCAAACATGCTTTGAAGTCAATACTTAAGAAAGTGATTTACTTTCTAAAGTTTACTTCGCTTGGATGTTTACACATCCTGTTTAAAACACACCCATGGCAAATTAAAGAACATTACAGCTCAGTATCTTCCCCTCTAGCAAAAAGACATACTTGCAACATCAGAGCCGGCCCCCGTCTCGCTCACACCGAGACAGGCCACTTTGTCTCCCATTATGGATGGCAGGAGAAACTCTCTCTTGAGTTCTGCGGATCCAAACCTAGAATAGCGCAAAGGTCACAGTCACATCCTCGCAGTTATTGAGCAGTCATTTTGTGGGTGTCATGGAAACTGTAATTTTATCAGCCGAAAGCTCATGAGACACCATGGGTTATAGAAGAGATCTACATTTTAATACCAGCTAAAGGCAATTTCAGACGAACTGTTCCATAAAACACGAATCATAATCCCTTATTTATGAATCCAAAAGCTAAACCAATATGCAATGAAAAACACAGTGTGACTTTAAATAAGGTTTAATGCTACAAAGTCAAAAACAATGCTATCATGGTAAACAAAAGGCAAAGCTATACCACATCCTAAAGACGTTTCTTTTTTTACGTGTGAGCTTTCGTGTTTTTTTTCTGTCCGATTTTTTAGCATGAAAGTCTGACAAGGCTAACAGACTTCAGAGACTTCAAAATCTTCTTAAAGTGATAGTGCACCCCAAAATAACATTTATTTAGCCCTATGTCGTTTCAAACCAGTATTTGACTCTTTTCACTGTAAACTCAAAATATGATCTTTTAAGAAATGTTTATGGTTTTGTATCCAAACAATGGAAGTCAACGCGGGTCAGTGTAGTTTGGTTACCAATGTTCTGCAAAATATCTAATTGTTTTGGGTAAGAAAGTAATACAAATTTGGAAGGACACGAGGATGAGTAAATTATGGATTTTTGGTTGAAAGATCCCTTTAAAGGTCCAATGTGTAATTTTTGTGGAGCATCTATTGACAGCAATGTAATATACATCACTATGTCTTCAGAGGTGTAAAAAAAAGCTTTATGTCTTTATTATATTAGAATGAGCTATTTCTATCTACATACACTGCGGGTCCCCTTACATGGAATTCACCATGTTGTTTCTACAGTAGCCCTAAACAGAAAAACTGCTCTACAGAGTGCGTTTCCTAAATACGTATCTTCGGGAAAGAAGCGAAAACGTGACGACATCTTAGTCCTTTGCCAGCCTCTGTAGTGCAAAGGGAGGGGCAAGCGGTGGAGTGAGCCGTTGGTTGCAATTCACAACCGCACCACTAGATGTCGCTAATTTCATACAGTGGAACTTTAAAGGGCGAGAAAACTGGCAGGGCCTTTAAACTAAAAGAAGAAAATTACCGTGCCAGTGCAGGTGTGGCCATGTCACTCTGAACCCCGATGGCCATGGGAATTCCTCCACAGTTAATGTTCCCCAGTTCTTCAGCAACAGCCACACTGTAGCTAAAGTCCAGTCCCAAACCTCCATACTCTGCAAACAATAAACATATATTTTGATATCGTGATAAAGAGACCCAACTGCACATCCTGTGTCTTAAAATAGTTTCACACACGAGTGTTTTTGTTTTTCGTGGTTATATTCAAACATTCTCAGTGATCAGAGCATGACGCTAGAAACGCCAAGGTCATGGGTTTGATCCCAGGGGATTGCACATACTTGGGAACAATAGAAATGTATAGTACAATCCAATGCAAGTCGGTTTACATAAAAGCCTCAAATGCGTAAATGTAAATCTGTTGTATATCACGCTCACAACTGTGGGTTACTGCAATATATTATTGCCTGAATCCAATATATAACATCCAATATCTATATAAAACATTAGTATTTCCCATGATCCTCTTCTAGTCGTGCATGTATGCCATGATATGAAACGTTTCCAGGGGCATCATCAGAAACAAAACCAGCATGGTATTCCATAAAAGCAATGAGGACAAAACAACACTTATTTCCCCCAGTTCTACAGATCGCTGTGTTATGTCATCAGGTCCTGGGATGGTGCTAGACAAGATTTGGAATAGCAAAATAAGGAAAGGAAGGGCCAGAGAACAGAGGAAACAGACCCAGCTGCACAGGAATAGCTTTAGAGTCGAACCCCATATACTGAGAAGAGAAAGAGGGAGTAAAACATACAGATAGACAGTAAATGTCGACTTTGGGGCATTTTTATGTACAGCATTCCAACAGAGCCATACAATCTGTTAGTGTCTGTCTTCTATTCAGAGGCAATGCATAAAAAGTCTTACTGTCCACAAAGAAGCATTTTTGAGCCAATCCAGACTGACCTGTGAAATGTACTCGCTTCTTCAAATGATTCACTCTGACCTTTAAATTCAAATATAGCTATAAATTTCAACATGCGTTTCTACCAAAAAGCATTGAAAACTAGGTTATAAAACTGGACAAAAAACATGGAAAAATGATGCACGTCTGAGCATTAGGGAGGAGAGGTCAACCATTAGAACATTTCCCTTTGTCGTGTACTTTGCAAAGATTTTGTTTTCAGCGGGAGCTTCTGCATAGTGGCGTAATCTCTTACTTGTAAGTTTATGCATAGAACATTTAATCACTGCAAAGATGTGAAATGAGAGGTATTTCAGGAGACAGAAGAGGCCACACGCCCCCACATATTTTGGGACTTAAATCAGAGAACTGGATGGTTTGGTAAGGAATGGAGCGCTCGTGTCTTATCTGCGGGACTGAGGTTTCAAGGGTTGTGAAAACAGGCGATCTGGATTAACGCCAGTGTTAACATGGATTCGTTTCAGCTAAATTGTGAAAGCAAGAGGGAGAGGTTGTTATGGGAACGGGGGATTTGAAGGTTTCTTCAATCATGCAAATAATTAAATGCAAACCTAGTAGCATTCCACAATACTTTTGCAGCACTCCGTGCAGAAGATGTTCAGCCTACAGTATCTTGATATAACGTGTGCATAGGAAAAGAAACGAAACATAAGAAAAGCTAGAGCTCAGCCAAAGTCGATTTACTTGAATAAATCTGACATTGTTGTTTAGAGACTTAAGGCGCATCAAGCGTAGCATATATTACGTGAGGTGAGGCAATGCCCCGAGTACTAATCTTCTGACTAAGAAGATGCTGTAAATCCAGCCTGCTAATGCAGAAGTGTCACAGCGTCAGCATTCTTTAATGCAAGGTTTCTCTCCTCTGACCTACAGATTTATGAAGCAGTTTTCCCCAGCGGCTCCTCTCGCATGGCAATGTTCCCTGCATTGTATTACTAAAGCCGCGTAAACTAGGAATGTTTAAGGACGGAGGCTGAACGGTCTCTGTTTGCAAAAATAACAGAATATTAAATTTGAATTGTAGATAGGTGAGAAATTGCTCGTAAACCTAGCAGGAAAATCTGTGGGACATCAATAAAGTGCACGAGAGTTCTTATTTAATTTAAAAGAGAATGAAAACTACGAAAACAAAAAATTATTATTATTAGCTATGTGAATGAAATAATGCATACATATGCGTAATACCCAACAGTGTCAAAATATTTAAAACGTTCCTTTAGCTTCATTAATCACAAAGTGTTCCAGTGTAAAGGTTGCGGGTTTATTTCCCCTGGGTATATAAAGGAATCATGGAGCCAAATGTAATACCTTTTTTAAGACTCTTTTCATGCATTTTAAGACCTCACCGCCACTTAAAATTTTAGTGACACTTTAACTTACATTTACTTTATACTGATTGTAAGATAGCAAAACTAAACAGTCTTTTTTTGTTTGTGATAACTCCTTATTAATGCAACATAATTCAGAAGGGTGGGAACGAAGCACAAGAGAATTAATTGAGTGACTAACCCAATGCAAGGTTTATAAGAAAGAGAAGATGTTGCTAAACAACCAGGTTTAAATTTTAGCATATGACCTCTAAGGACAAGTGTGAAAATATGAACCATAATTTGATGCATTGGGAAAAAAATATTTTTAATACTTTTTCATTTTCTCTAAATTGATTTTTCAACTTTTAATACTTTTTTAGACCACACGGACACCCTGGTTCCCTTGTAAAACACAAACTAAAGAAACGTGAATGCACTGTTAAGTCTTTGGATAAAAGGGCCTCCCAAATGCAAATATTTAAGAAATATGTAGTGGATTTAAATGCATAAACAAAACCCGTATTTTTTTTACAAAGTTACTATTCCACACAACGAAAAAATACATGCTTGTCATATTACTTGTTATTTGGAACAATGTGAAATGATTAAAGGATTTTCACTACAGCTTGTGTGGCACTATCCGCATCCCATATCCTTTTGAACTTCTTCAATTTAGCGAGTCAAAGATTCTAAGAGTCAAAATAAACAATGAAATTACAACAATTATAATGTAATACAAACGTATAAAATGACTTAAAAAGTCCAGTCATTTTTGGAGGATCTACTGAAAGAAATATAATATAACTGTGTCTTCAGAGGTGTATAAAGACGTTACATAATGAAGCGTTATGTTTTTATAACCTTAGAATGCTTTTTCTATCTACACACACCGCAGGTCCCCTTGCATGGAATTCATCATGTTGTTTCTACAGTAGCCCTAAACGGACAAACTGCTCTACAGAGCGTGTTTTGTAAATACATTATTTCCTTCGGCAAAGAAGCAAAAACTTGACGACATCTTAGTCCCGTGTCAGCCACCGTAGTGATTTAAAAGGGAGGGGTGAGCAGTCGACTGTTGTTTGCAATTCGCAACTTCACCAATAGATGCCATACACTCGATCTTTAATTTGTGTATTTGATTAAAGTAAACTTTACATGGCAGACATCTTCTTACCCACAGGCTTGTTGACTCCTAGAAATCCCGCACTGCCAAGGATCTTGAAGATCTTATGAGCCGGAAACTGTCCCGCTTCTTCCCATTTGTCTACATAAGGGTTTATCTCTTGATCGATTATCTGAAACAAATTCAGGTATATTTGCATTATTCACTTAATCTAATCAAACCTAAAAGTGCCCTGGCAAAGTAATCTATGTTTTTACTTTAGACACAGGCTACTTCATACAGCAAAAACATTTTGCTTGCAATTCCAAAGTAATTCCAGTGAAGCAGGAAATAGTGGATTACAGTCGTAGGTGGATAAATCTAGAGTCACATACAAGAAGTGGTGTTTTTAAAAACAATAAAACAGAAACTGTGACGCAGTCTTAAGGTTTATGCCTTCACTATCTATCCAAGCTAAACAAACTGTGAAACAAGATGATTGGAAGAGATGAATAGAAAGGGGCAAACATTTCAGTTATCCGGCAATGAATCATACTCATACACGCAAAGCCTGTTCACATTGACCAAATAATAAAAAGCGGAAAAACTTTAACAGTTGGATCCATGGCTTAGTGTCGCCACACTGGTGCTCATGCGGGCAGTGTGAGTTTGAGTCTGGCTCACATCATTTCCCACCCTTCTTCTCATCATCATCATCATCATATCCTTCCCTCTTCTATTTTTAAAGTAACCAAAATTAAAGTACTTTAAATCTTTTAAGCTATATAGAGTATGATAGACCTACAATAGGTTCCTTCCTCGAGTCCAGACACACAGTTTCCTTCTGAGTCACTTGAGGATAGTAATCAGCTTTCCTATAGCTCAGTGGTAAGAGCATTGTGTTAACACACGCAAGGTTGTGGGTTTGATCCCAGGGGATTGCACATACCTATGTATAAATGTATAGGATAATGCAATGTAAGTCGCTTTGGAAAAAAGCGTCTGCCAAATGCATAAATGTAAATCTAATCACATTAGCGTGGTGCAATGTAGTATTATTAGCCGTTATGCTTATTTGATCCATAACATTTTTTGGCACTGCCAAAAAATACATTTATTTTCTAATGCGAGCACAACAAACATAATTTACAAGTTTGACCGGTGTCTAGACAATATTCAAAATATTTGTTTGCGATCGAGAAAGAAATTTCATACTGGTTATGGGCAGCGTACTGATGGGTTCCTTTAAGTTTATCTGTATAAGATATGAGAAATGTCTTTGAAATAACTGTAATTAAAAGTTAACAGACCACGTAAAGCCCACTGTCTGTACTGCATTGGATTCTAATCAGAAAGAAGATATGTCGTAATTACACCCAAGTAAAACTACTCATTAAATTGTACTTGCACAAATTGAGCAGAGAAGAATGGCCAATTCTTTCCTCAGTAACACATTCCAAGAACAATAAAACGAATATTTATTCAAGCGTGATAGGAAATAGTTTTAATTCTCTAATTCAATGAAGGCTACAGGCAATTAACTTGTGAAAATGACTCATCAACATAAAATGCCATGCCAACTAGGTTTAATGTGTACACCAAAACCTTTTTTTAAATGTGAGGCTTCAAGTCCGTCCACTAGCCAACAAATACACATTGACTTAAAACCAGTGTGGATAAGAACAAAGAGTAACCAAAACATTACAAAGAAAAAACAAGTGTGAGCCTCCAGCTAACAATATTTGATTATCTGGCAGGACACATTGAACGGCAGCGTCACACTCGAGTTGTGTGGATTTACTCAAAACCCAAAAGACAGTAACCGTGAATAATATAGTCTGAAAGGAAGGGTGGTCCGCATTGTAAGGTTCCCAAATCTTAATAAAGGTCAGTGAAACATTCCAGAATACTCTTGCCGTGCGAAGCTGAGAATTGTTTGGTGGGGTCCAGAACTCACATTTATGATTTGTCAACACGTTATGCTCGTGGGAGACCTCACCATTGAGCTAAACAGAATAGCGCAGCAGATGATGTTTCCTGGAAGCGGTAACCCTAATTGGTGAATGAAACATAAATGACAGGATAAAGTGTTACGTTACACTAAAATTGCGATTCTTTTCATCGGTGGCATTTGGAAATAATGTTTCAAATGATTTGTTTTCATTTTAAAATACTTTCGGCCTAAGAAACAGACCTACTGATTTGGCCTATGACCCTATGATCCCAAGGAGGTTGCAATCATTCAGTATGTAAATGTGTAATAAGATTACATCTTGCTACCCATAAGAGTCAAGGATGTTACTAACTAGTTTTTTAATGTCTCACACTCTCCAGCGAGTTCTTTTAATAAAACAGTCCCTGACTCCACACTGGTGCATTGTTCTTATTATCCGTTCCTTTTACAGTTTTCCCCTCATACCAACCTATTCCCATACACTTGAAGTAACTGGGAATTGGAGAAAGCGATTTCCTTCCCCATGTTATGTAACCCCCCCCCAGTTGATACAATTTGGATACAAGAGTGACTAATAAAGACACATCTGACTTAAAATCTAAAATATTTACTTGCAGGCTTAAAAAATGCTTAATATTAACCTGTTTGGCAATGACACTCAATAAACGACTTTAAACAAAATATCTATTATTAGTAGAATAACATCTGATATTACTGATTAGATATTTCTCAATTACATAAATCCTGCACTGTTATACACTTACGTTATTATTTCAATGCATTTCTCACAGGACGTCATGACTAGTACGTCACGTGACCGCTTGTGAGCTTCCTGGACGCTTCAAAACAAAGTGGTTCATCTCACCGACTTGATATTTAATATTTCACGCATAACGTTGTATCCCAATGTTGCATTATTTCTCATTCTTACGCCCACAGCTCGAGAAACGCGAACAACTCGGACGACTAACACTCACCCATCGCGTATAAACTATGCGTGACCTCTTACCTACATTGCCTAAATAAGTTAGATCCCAACCGCACATTCAGTTGAGTATTCACACAGCGATACATTTATAGGCTAACTTTTTACACCAACCTCGACACTAAGAAATGTAAGTTAGCAAAGGTACAGAACTACTCGGTTAGATATAGATCTAACGTTACCTTCTTCAAAGACGCCTTTAATGCTAAATGTTCCTCTGTGTAGATAACATGATCGATTGTTTCGTTAGAGACGCTTTCTTTCGGACTGGAAGACACCTTGTCCGACAAGTGCCGTTTATTGCAGACAACGGTTGTCTTTAGTAAACTACGGTCTACAGCCAAACTGGATCGCAGGACTCGCAGTGCCATGCTTACAGATTGTACGCAGAAGTATAAAAATGCGCATGCGCGAAGAAAATATACGCTTGCAAGAATTTACCATGGTTACTTTATGTCGTGATTGTTACATTGTGAAACTAGATAGCAAAAACAAAACAAGAAACGTATTTTAATATCATTTATATTGATTTATTAAACTGAAGTAACAATAACTGTAGTCACTTGTGTTTTAGGAGGATATTGAGAATTTGACCTATCGGACAAAACAAACATGAAAAAATGAACTTAACAATCTTTTAACATTTAAAGTATTAATAAAGTAAGTTGACAGTTCAGATACTATTATAGTGGCCCTTTATCACGTATCTGTGATTTTATTGCATAGCTTTTATTACAAGTTTACAAGCATTAATTTATTATGGTACAAATTCACA
The DNA here is from genome assembly GCA_006030095.1 of Triplophysa siluroides. NCBI lineage: Eukaryota > Metazoa > Chordata > Actinopteri > Cypriniformes > Nemacheilidae > Triplophysa > Triplophysa siluroides. The sequence continues at coordinate 998,790 of VCII01000193.1, forward strand.
TTGACCTTTCACTAATTGTCACATAGATGTTACACGGCTGGCATCTCAACAAAAAAAAATTCACGTGTTCATCCATCAAGCAAGGCTTTGATGATCAGTACACAATGGTTAGCTATTCTGATGTATTACTCTTAAAGGAATGTGTCCATATCTTATAGTGACTCATTTACAAGGAAGCCATTAGAGTTTTCTGAACATCTATCCATATTTGTGATTTCCCCATTTGTCCATCCAACAGATATGATTCCAGCTACGATTAGCAGGTGTCCATGGGCAGCAAAGAACGCTAAACTGCGAAAACTGAGTTCCTCTGTCCACATCAGCAAATGACACATCCACCTTTCTCCTTGAAAGGGTTCTTCTCCTCTGGAATGCCTTTGACCAAAGGATCCTCATCTGCTCCACCCTGAATGTACTCAGTGATCTCTTCACAGCATGTGGACACCTGATGTTGTTTTGTAAAGAAATGAATAAATACTACTATTGATACTACAACAACAGTTCCTGTATAGGCTTTACATAGTGTTCAGTATTATACAGAGTCTATAATATGGTCAGTTCTGTGTAATTTGTAGAGTTGAACATTCCCAAGCTTACCTTCGCCCTTTCAAGCTTCACCTCAAGTTTGAGCTGGGTTACTTCCATTTTTGCCTTGTCCAGATCTGTCAGATCATCAACATTTATGACCGGCATTGTCTGTGAGAAATTAAACAATCAAACAAAATCATGCGTGGTAAACTATGTATTCAATTTTACAGTATAACTGACAACCAGATTTACTGCCACTTACGAGGAGGTCTCCTCCACCTCTGAAAAAGGACAAAGATTCTGCACTTCTCCCTCAATCCGGTTTATAAAGTAATCTGTATAAACATGCTAATCTCTTAATCTCATTTAAACAAGCAATCTTATTTTATCATATTCATTCTATAGACATTACCATATTCAGAAGAAAGGTGAATAGGTATCAAAATCTGTAATTCATTTATGGATAAAACACATAATGAGAAGTGCTAACTTTATTAAAACTGGATCTGTACGTAGGTCAAGAGGACACAGAAAGTATTACAGGGTACGATGACAAGACTGCTAATCCATGTTTTCCCCATAATCTGTCACATCACATCATTCATTATTATCACTGAAGGTGTGACAGTTTTCATCAAAAAAGTTTATTGTTACATAAGGGAAAAGTGAAAAATGTCCACCCCCATATTGAATATTGAGGAGGAAATATGTTGACAAACAAAATTAAGACAAAACATCTTTGTGAAATAGTTAAAAATCATAATAGTTTCTTATTATTGGGTGTTGGTGAACAAACTGAACTTTCGTCATAAAACAGGAAAAAATATTTCCGAAGAACCCCAAAACAAGTGATGTCTTGATTATTGATGAAAGCTTTTAGATTGAACGATGATGTCATTCGAAATGAATTCTATTCATTTTCCACGTTGAGAATAGACGTAATTTGTAGTAGTGCGTAGAATGCTCATGGAAATGAGTAAATACAGCCCGCCCTCCCAATTCCTCCCCTGAAAACTTCTCCGTTTATAAAGGCAACGATTGTGAGAAATCAAGTTAAACAGACTACCCGCTTTGTCAGCTTGGATTCAGACGTCTAACACAATGGTGTGCGATTTACTCGGAGGTCTTTTGCTTGCTATTGCTGTATTGCACAGCGCCGTCGGGCTTCGCCCCAAAGGTAAAGATAACATTGTGCTCTTTTTAACAGTTCCCTACAACGCGTAAAAAGCTGTTAATAGTGAGGGTTTCTATTGTTGAAATTGTCGAGGGAAGATACTTAAGCGTTGCACATGAAAATATGCCTATAAATGAATTATTTTCAACAACGATGGCTTCAGATTTCTCATTGTTTTAAATGCGTACTTTCTTCTTCGCAGAGGTCTGCTTGATGCAAGTGGACGAAGGACAATGCAATGACGATGTAACTCGCCATTACTACAATACAATTACTCAAAAGTGTGAAGAATTCAGTTACAGCGGCTGTGGAGGAAACTTAAACAATTTCAAAAGCTTCGTGGAATGCCAGAAAACATGTTTCAAGATTCCAAGTACGTTCATTTGAAGTGTACCATCAACTCTGTGGGTCTTTAGTGTTGCTATAGGCTACTCTTGGTGGGTTGAAATGGGAACAGAACATCATGGAACATGGCCTAAAACAAACTACATGAATTTTCTAATGGTTTTAATGGTATTTGTAATGAAAACCACTAGAATTTTTATCATTTCTTTTGGTGTCCATGAACAGTGTAATTTTGCGTTGAATCTCTGAGAGCTTCAATATTCAGAGCAATTATGGTTAAAGTAATGACTAAGGATTTACTGTTATACCAGTGTGTGATGAATGTGAAAGAAGCTCAGTTTTAAGAGTTTGGTTTTGCTTACTACAGAAATTCCCCGGCTCTGTCGTTTTGAGAAGCAAGAGGGGCCCTGCCGTGCCCTCTTTAAGCGCTACTTCTTCAATTTGACCTCCATGCAGTGTGAAGCTTTCTACTATGGTGGTTGCCAAGGCAATGAAAACAACTTTGAAAATCTTCAGACATGTATGGAATACTGCAGGCCTCCAAAAAGTAAGTACACAGAGACACATTTCTAAAATTATTTTATTGAAGCATTTGCATCTAGGCCTTAGATCACATATGATAAAATCCACATGAAATCTAAATAATTATATACATGAAAAAGCCACTGAAAAAGTTCCAAGCAATGAAGTATTTCAACCTTGACCAGGGTTGGTTAAAACATTTCCACGGCATCATTAAAAAGGATGTGGAACACAGAACAGAAGTTCTGTGTGTGAGACACACTTATTGTCATCTTTAAAACCCATAAACCCATTTTTATTTTCATCTTTTCAAATCATCAACACAACAAACCTCACTAATGGCCATCTTCACCATATAGTCTTTTGCCTGGCTATATGGTCCCTGACTTTATCTAGAAGAACACTTTTAGGATCCGTAATTCTCTTCTAAAACAAAAGTAAAAAATTGTGGTTTTGTTTTTAAGCAACCCCTGTGATTTGCCAAGATGTTTTGGACAAAGGGACGTGCTCGGCTTCTATACCCAGATATTACTACAACTCGGTTACAAAGACATGTCAGGAGTTTATATACACAGGGTGTGGAGGCAGCAACAATAACTTCATATCCAAGAAAAGCTGCATGGACGTGTGCAGTAAGATCAATTTATTTGGTTCTGTTAAGATTAATTGAAATTAAAACGATTATCAAAATGACAATAAAACAGAGTTGTGTTTGAATGTCTAATAATATGCTTTGTTTATCAGGGGCACGTGGGAAAAAGAAAGGAATAAAAGTTCATAAACAAAACCTTACACGGACAATGGCTCAACCACAGAGGGTGAAATAGACCAAATCAGCGTTCGTGAAGTCGTTCACACCACAAAGACAAAGATATTTGCACTGATTTTACAAAGGGGTTATTCAAACAACAATTCATGAATAGTGTCTCCCACGCGTAACTAAATGTGAATCTGTATCCATTATTATACATTACCTTATATGTTGAGGGTTTTGAAAGGAACAAGTTTGTTTAATATTTTTAGTGATTTTCTATGCCTATATGCAATTTATTGTATTAATACAATACAGTATTTTGTAAAGTCTTTCACTGGTTTGTTAAAGTGACATAGCGTATAGCGTAATGTATCATTGACAACTTTCTTGTGGATTGCTTACTAACTTTATATACTGTTAGACAATGTTTTATACTTGGTTTCATCTCATCATTTCAGAAATGATACTAAATGTGACAAGAGCAGACATGAAAAATTACTGTGCTTTTGTCACTCTCTGTCGGGTCACAAAAGGCAGGTAGTTTTTTTCTCTGCCATTTGAAAAACATATGGTTTGTCATGCCACTCATTGACAGGAGTGGATGTTTTTATATACAGTACATTTTGTATGTGGAGCTGCCATGGAATTGTGTTTTTATGTGTAACGATAAACTGAATTTGACGTACTTCAATGTAATTTTTAAACAAAACAAAACTGAGAATAAATAATTTATACCATTTGTGTCTCATGCCTTTAAAATATACCAACTCCAACTATTTAATACTTTCATCTGTATTAATAATTTCTCTTTGATGAATTCATATTGATCACATTCATTCCAATTAAAAATAACTTACAACATCATCATCATTTTGCCATAATATAAACACCATCACATTGTAAAGATAAATCATAAATGCATACAAATAAGCTTTTTCACTTTGTTCAAGTGAGGTTTCTTCTTTCGTGAAAGATACGTTCAAAGTGTCTTATTTTGTGTTTGAGCCCTTTAGTATTATTATCTGGACCTGTGGGTCTATACTGTAGCTCCCCCTGGTGTAATTATACATCAAGAACAGAAGACAACTTGTTTTGTCAGACAAATAATTGTTATCTCTAATCTATAGATATAAGGTGCCCAGAGACATATATCTTACAGACAACCTTCTTCATGACCCTAGATTTAGGTTGATTAAAACAACCACAAGGTGGAGTTATAATTATAGGCCAATGCGCTACTGTAACTCTAGTAAGTCTCGTTTGCATGATTGACTTCATTATAAACCATAATTGTAAACCATACAGAAAAAAATGTAAAGTTACATTCCTGTTCTTTGCTGTTTTGTCAAACACAATTTATGCAGCAAAAGTTTTGATGGTCTTTTTCCCCTTATTTGCATTTTAGACAGGGTTGCACACATTTAAAAACACATGTAAAACATAGGAGAAAATCAGAATATATACCTGATTCGGTAGGCAAAATCATCCCATACGTTTCAAGACCTCTCTTTAAGAAGAGACCGCTTGTTAATTGGACTTTACATTAAGAATGACTTCTGACAAGCTACAGCTTGTTCTTTAATAACAACAGTGACTCTCGTGTAGAGAGTTAGATTACAATCTAAAGTCATTGGCAGAGAATGCATCCACTGTGCTAAAGTCTGCAAAGGTTAATCGTTTTATACTAAAAAGAGATTTGTTGGCTCTCAGCAGGTTTGGCAAGTTGCATGCCGGCAAAACTGAATTTGCAAGCGTAATAAAATGCTATTTTATGTTGGACTGCTGAGAGATGTCAGGATACCTCCATGAAATAAATGCATAAATCAGTCAATCACCAAAGAGTGCCTTCTGTAAATCAGAAGTCTGGGACCACCATTTCTCTGAAATGACACATTTAAAATAAAAAGGGACAGTTTCTCATATATACGTACATAAAATAGCCCATTTGTTTAACTTCACTTCAAATGGGACCCCCAAAGGAAGCTTTTTTTGTTGTTCAACAATAATTTGTTATGTTTAGATCGTGTCTAAAATAATCATACAAATCAATAATTGAAAAAGCCACCTTGTGACAACTAGCCCAAACATTTTACTATGTCATTTATTAGTGAAGAAATAAAAGATTGAAAATACATTGTTGTGTGTAAACACTGAACACATCTCACTGAGCTATTAGATAAACTACAATTTGATTATATTATTATTTCACACCACTAACTATAACATTGAATGTCTAATACATTGTCCACTGTGAGATGACCAGTTTTTGGAAGGAAGGGGAAAGGCAGTTAGGTTTTGGGGATTCTTGGAACATAACATGGCCAGTCCGTAATTTTCTCATTGGCTCAGGAATTGAATGTGGCATTGTGACAAATTGCACAATACATGCCAAGTTTGTCTGAGCATACATTAGACCTGATGACGAGCACAAATGGTTTATTATGGAGACTACTCAGATTTCTTCTTTTTAATGTTCCACAAAGAAATAATGTAATCGGGGGGAAAGTATGAAATGGATGAAATGGATAAGGATCAGATGTAATAATTGAAAACAACAATTCCCACATTACAGTATCTGCCTCTAAGGGGTCTGTGACACAATGTTTTATAATATTCTGCCACCTCTGAGAAAGGTCTCATTGGTTCACCATATGTTTGGCTCACTCCTAATGGAACTAATATAGTTCAATAGAGATTAGTTATGAAACAGGCATAACGTGACCTTTTCTACATCACGCCCTAAATGACACAAAGGACGCTGACCTGCTTTCTTCTTCCTGTGGGGAAATGTATGGTTTTTATATTTGGGCATGAGCAGGTTGGTGTTCTGCTCTGATAGCTGCTGTGAGAGAAAGTATGGAAATACTTGCCCTTGCTTTTCCTGCTATGTTTAACCTTTCTGTCGAGCCGACCTGCACTTAAAAAAGCATTTCTTCTGAATATCGATTGTAAAAAGACAGGCTAATGTTCATGTTAAAATAGCTGTCCATTAGGCCTTGGTCTTAAATAAACAAAAAAATGAAAAGCATAATGTTTGCTGAAGAGGGATTTTCATGTCAAAGGTAAAAAGCTTTTCAAATTTTGATTTCAGTACAAAACGGAGATAATTCCGGAGATGGACATGTGCACCTATAAATCCTTCTGAGCCATGCAGAGAGATGAAAAGAACATCTTCCAAAGAAAGTTTTAATATGTCATAAATATGCAGCTTCATGCTCATGACGTCTTCCTGTCTGAGAGTGTATGTGTACGTATGTGTGAGATGACACACGCATGCACAGATGGCCAGGAGGTGGTTTAGTAGAAAAAGAGAGTTTGTTTCATGTCCTGGTGCATCCAAATCTAATTGTTTTGAAGACGATTATAAAAGCAATCACATTGTCTATACACCAAACCACAAAATACAATTCAGAGTGCTCACATTACTTAACATTATTTCTCATATTATATTTCAAAATATTGATATCTGAATTTCAGGCCCCAGAATTATAGACACAAATTAGTATTTTGTCAATTCATCACATAGGCATGAAATCATAAGCTAAGGTTCATCGTTGGTTGAAAGGTCATCAAAGGCAGTGATTCTTCTTTTATGGACATCCCAGAAGCACTGACACGTTTTTTCCTCTTAAATTTGCCGCTTATCTTCTCCTATATCATCATTCATGATAATCTTCGTCACTGCACATTCAAACTTTAACATCAATTTTCCAGTTCCTTGAACTAGAGCAAAACCTTTAAACGTTCTTCAGTTCACAGGCTGTGAGAGATTATATCAAATCTCAAGAGCAACATGAGCTGGAGAGAAAATGAGAATAAACTTTTGATGACAGTAACCCCTAAAGGATTTAGTCCTTTCTGCAAAGTCAGGCTTTTGTGACATGTAAATCAAATAAACCTAAAAAAAACATAATCAAGCACCAGTGTAATAGTAACACGTTCACCTTCACGTTGTTGTGTGGCATTTTTGCACTTTATTGTTTTTATCTTTTTCCTGTACAATCTATCATGTTTTTTATTTAACCTTTATTTAACCAGGACATCTCATTGAGATTTAAAATCTCTTTTACAAAAGAGACCTGGCCAAGGTAGCAGCCATACAATGAGACAAATTTAAAATACAACAAGTACACATCACAAAAATATTTAGACTCCTGTCAATAATAAAGTAGACCATCCTTTCAACAAAAACAATTACAAGCTTCCATTACCAATCTCTTCGTGATGCCTTTAAATTCCCCAATAGACACAAATTGATCTAACTTCAGATCTTTTTGCTGATTATTCCATGCCCAGGGTGCATTATATGAAAAAGCAGTTTTCCCCAGTTCTGTACAAACTAGAGGTATGTTAAAAAGCAAACACTGGTTCACTAGCTGGTAATTGCCAGAACAAAGACAAAGAAGTACAGAGATAAGCTGGAAGTTTACATTGCTTTATAAATAAAAAAGTACCAGTGCTGATTTCTACGTATAGCTAATGATGTCCAACCCACCATATCATATAAAATGCAATGATGAGTACGGGATTTTGCATTTGTAATAAAATGTAGTGAAGCATGGTATACCGAATCAAGGCTTGTTAAGATGGAAGAGGCCGCATGCATATATAATATATCACCATAACCAAGCACAGTTAGGAAAGTAGCTTCTACAAGTTTCTTTTTGGCATTAAAAGTAAAATGAGATTTATTTCTAAAATAAAAGCCAAATAATGTATGTGTATACTCTATAGTTGTATGTGCCTCACAGGAAATTCAAAACAGGTCTAATGCTTCTGCATACCAAACAAACTCCATCTAAGTTAAATGTAAATAGAATTAACAAACATACTGAGAAACACAATCTAGGCCCTAATGATAATATTCAAAGAAAGCATATTGTAAGCGTATTAAGTTAATTTCAAATTAAATGTAACTTTTAAGCACATACAATTGTGTCTTTATATTCGGAGAGAATCCATTTAAGTTTCTGGAAGTTTTTTTCGAGTATGGCCCTTTATGATGTCATGAAGGGCGGATTTCCCGGAAGAGCCCATCAATTTGCTTCGTTCGCAATCCGGAGTATCAGCGCTGCACAGGACTTGCTCATGAAAGATTTGGGCTTTTGTTTTAAGTCCTAGTTTAACCCTGGAGTGGATTTGCACATCGTTTGAAACTAAAGATCAGTACCAGCAATAAAATATCCCGGTCATGAGTCGGAACAGTCGAAAAGTAAAATTGCGTCAAGAGTTTGTGTTCCGTTGACAATTGGCGCATAAGTGCAAATAGTGTATGTACAACAACACAATTGAATAGTGAATCTCATTCAAACTGTTTAAGTACGATTTGCTTTAGGTGTGGTGTTAGGGGAGGAGCTACAGTATATTTTTTCTATTGAACGTTTTTGTATATGCATTGCATTGTGCGGATAGGAATTAACCACCTCGAATAACAGCTAAGAAATTGTGAGATGCTATATGCATCTGAATAATGAGCAACAATAAGCCGAATAGCCGTTCATACTGTATTTACATGTTATGCGTAACATAAAACGGCAGATCTGCTTCCACAGCGTAATGTTAAGGATCCCATGATCTAATCATGACAGAAAGTGAATATTAATCATGTATATAATCAAACTGCCAATGGAGATTATAAACACAAAATGAGATTTAAATAATAAAAAAGTAAGAATTGAAGAGAATGCAACGATGCCAGAAGATGCTGTTTGAAGAGGCAGCTCATTAGGTTTTGAGCCACAGCCTAAAGTGTGTCTTTAAGTGTGATGGAGCCCCTGCTAGTGATTCTAGGAGGAGCTCCAATGCTCCGTGCGCGAGATGAGCGGCAGTTAGATGCACTTGGATTACCGGCTGCTGAAGTGAAACAACGTCTGTGCCCACGAAACAAATCTTAGGTGCCATAAAACAGTGACGTGTGTCGAGTGGATATTCTCATCAGAATAAATAAAACGCGGCATGCAGCAAAATCATCCCACTTATTAAAGTCACAGACGATGGATTTCAGTTGGAGAAAGTGAAGCGCAAAGCGGATTTAGGCTACATCCCCGACCACGACACGGTAAAATGCATACGATTCTAAAATATGCTGTTTTTTATATTTTTTATTATTGCATTGATTATTTACTTAAATTTGAAAAACAATTCTGCGATTGTGACTTCTCTGTTGGCTCTGATCTTTGATTTTCTTTAGCCTAATTGTTAAATATGGGAATGACGCTGAACTTGATCAATAAAATAGTAAATATAAAAGGGCTTATATAAAGTCATAAGCTTGTAGATTTATGTATTTTAAATATCCAGTGTCGAGCTGTAGCCACTGCATTTACCAATGCAAATAATTAAGAAAGAATTCACAATTCTTAGAATAAATACTTAGAACCATTGATATCACCAAGAGTTTATAACAACCGTGTATATCCCAGCCAGGCATGATGTGTGCTAATAATATTCTTCAGATGAGACATCAAGTCCTATAGTAGGATGCTGATTGCTGTCACCTTCAAAATTTCAGTTAGGCTATATGCCACTTACCTTACAACAGTTTATGCCTTTTTTATTATGGTATTGGCATTGGCTGATATATAAATCCTTTACGTATAGCAGTGCTGTTCGATAATCCACTGATAGAACTTCAAGATCGGACTGGAAAAGGTGGAACATCAAATCTGTTCAGATAGTGGTTTAAAAGACAAGGTTTTATTTGTTAAAAGACGGCATTGTGATGCATGTTTTCTTCAAACTGACACTGTGAGTTCATTTTAAAATACACGATGATGCTTGACGTGACAAATGACAACATTCAAGTTTATTAAAGCAATGCTTCAAGTCTCAAGATAGATTTTTCCTTATTAAACTGAAGAAAATGCAAAGACATGCACTTATATGGAGACGGTAATTATTTTTGATACTGCCTCTGTATAACGCCTGCATGCTTTCACATTCAGGGTATCCTTGCTGGTCTGCCTGTCCAGCACAAACCGATCATACCATATTAACCATCTCACATGAAACTAAGAAACACAAACACTGAAACAAATATCCATAGATCACAAACAAGTATTTAATGTAGCAACCAATAGCAGTTAGAGTGGTCTCAGATCTTGGTGCTAATATAGTTAATGGTTCATGCTTTATTCATTTGTGTGTTACAGACTCTCCTCCTCTGTGCTTAGACCGTGTTTGTGTGTCCGCAATGCTTGAAATATTATGTGGAGGTCATTTACTAGACAAACGATGCTTTAGCCAGGCATAATTGACTTTTGGAGATCAAAGTAATAATCTGGGTGACTGGTGCATTGACTGTAGTATAATTGAACAGGGACTCTTTTTTTACAGGTGATACTGTCCATTGTTAGACAGGTTATGGATGCTTTGAAACGGTTTTGTTTACTTCCCTTTGAAAGTGTAGCACCTCTTGTAATAAAATAAGCTCTTGGTAAGTACATGGCTGAACATTAAACGTACAAATCGATGGTAATTAAGTTTTTTTGCACACGAATCTTGCATTCAGTTTTAAATACTGTGATTTGTTATGCGGACTATCTATTCATAGGCATTAGTAAAAGACAGGAATATTGAACTCACTTAATGGTTTTGTACATGAAATGTAATTTTTCTACATTAAATAATCTAATGTAAAGAACTATTTGTGAAAATATAACCTTGATTTCTTTTATGTTGACTGAGTGTATCAAACATTTTAAACCTTTAGCCTAAATTTCACAAGATTCACATTTCCGTTGCAGATCTTCATTAAAACAAGATAAATTCCGGATAAAATCCAGATAAACTTCTTAAATATTTAATACGACTGTGTGTTAGTCAGTCTGATAAGTTGCAAGGCACAGTTTCATGGTTGGTTTAGTCTATTCTTCTTCTGCACATAAAGTCTACATAGGTATATGAGCTGTGAGGTATCAGTAGGTGGAGCTAAAGTACAATCATGGACCTCTATGAAGCAATCTACTGAGAACAAAGTGGCTTTTTAAAAGACTGCTATATGTTTTAGACTTGACTATAGAATAATTTGGTCATGTTTTTAATAGTTCAGATTTAAAGCGTTTATCATGACAAACATCTGCATGGTCTTGCACGCGATAAAAAAAATGTATCTCTTGGTTTAGTTTTCCATTTCTCAGATTACATACCAGTCTATTCATGAGTAATGTCACGTGATATGTTTGGCGTTATTCAGTCAACGTTTTTCCTTCAAAGATTCATTATTTTTTATTTAACTCAAATGGTTATTATTTACTTACTTACATGAACATTATATGCATGCATAAATGAGGAATGTTCCGTTCCGTTGCACACAAGAATTTCTCCTTTAAGAGAAATCACAGCGAGAGAAATCATCATTCAACTGTTAGTCCTCTTCCTATTGGGTATAAAGGTTCTAAAATAAACCATGCTGAGGGCAAATCTCACAACACGCTCTTCCTCTGTGTCTGAACTATTTATTTTCTCATTTCCACGTGTGTTAATTCACTTTCGTGCTGTCATTTATTTGACCACTTTTGTACTTTTATTTGTTCTCATTCCAGTTGTCCTTCATTCATTTTCCCAATCTCTCACAAATGGTCAGTGCTAAATTTCTTTTAGTGCAATCTTACTTCATTTTCTTTCTGGTGGGCTTTGCTGCCTGTTCTCATTTGCAACCTATTTGATTTTCTCTATTTTCTAGGCAGGCGAGCAAGCGCCCAGACGGTGACAGCAAGCAATGCATGGATAGTTTGGAGCTGACATCTCTCTCTCTCTCTCTCTCTCTCTCTCTCTCTCTCTCTCTCTCTCTCTTTTCTCTATGTGTAATGGGAATGTTTTGGCATCACATGGGTCAATTTACTGCTGTCTTTGCGTCAGTGCTGTTTTGTGATCACTTTGCTTAAGTCATTGAATAGACAGAACAATTTTAATTTCTTTCCCGAGATGAAGGCGATACTGCTTGCCACAGCTTTGAAAAGACTATCATTGGGGTTTACACTCATAGTTTTTCCTTTCTCAGAAGAACAAAAGATGAGAAATTTCAAAGAATGTAGATGCTGGACCTTTTCCCATAAATTGAAAGTCAATGGTGACTGAGGCTGCTAGTCTCAAACAATCTGCCTAACATCTCCATCTGACATGAAATTGAGTAATGATAACAGAATTGTACTTTTTCAACGTGCTATCCCTTTAAATGATTCAATTCTATTATGTTATACACATAAAATAGCATATTGAATTAATTTTGTAATTAAGTCTTTGACTGCAATGTGCCTCTTTAGCTGTATAGCTTTAGGTAATCATCATGCATAAACCTCCTGGGAAAAGCTAAACGAACATCATGTAAAGATGCTTGGTGTTTCAGCGCAGTAATATGCTTCAGAAGTGCTCTCTCATCTTGACACGCTTAGATAGGACGAAATATGGCGCATACATATTAAATTGACTGCAGTCTCGGTGGAGATACTGTCATTCTGCCATGTGTTGTGTAATGGACTCTATGAAGCTTTTATGTAACGTTGAAATGGTTTGTGATGGGTAATGACAGAGCACAGCGATACATTCATGTAGTAGAAAATGGGTAACCGCACCAATCCACCATCAGTGTTTGTCACTCTCGTTATTGTTCATCGGTGAAGGGGTGGCGGGATATTTCGTAACCAAAATATAGAAAATACATTTTAGCGAATGAGCAAAAAACCAAAAGGAGCGACTTAACACCTGAAAAACTTAAAGCCTGATAAAATGCACTGGAAATGTAATGTCGGTAGTGACACAACACAAAGTTGTTTTTCATGCTAAAGTAAACAACATTTTTTAATTGAAATGTATTCCTTTTAAGAAATGGAAATAGTTTGACTGGTTGGTTTGTAAATGTCTTTGAATTTCTCTGGTTTCATGTTCTTGGCAGGCAATAACTCAGCGTAAAACATGGGATTGGCACAACACTCGCTACAGTGAACACGCATTTAATGGAGTCCTGGTCATATTTTCTTTGCCTTAATGGTTTTGAAGTATGAGGGCATGTCACACGACCTCCACATGTTGGCATTTGTGTTTAATTGGACCTGCTAAAGGTGACAGATGATTTTGTGCCAAAATACTATCAAGTTGGATTGGTCACACGGTTTTTGATGTCCACAACAAAAGTTATGGGAGCCATTTTCTTGTTCCTTTTTAAAGCATGTTTATTCTCCCATAAACAATTATGTTAGTTCAGTCAATTTTGCTTGCATTTTTCATCAAAAAACTGATTTAACTTAAAAAAACTATTTTAAGGTAATTTGTTCCAGCAAATTTACAATAAACCATGCAAAGAAAACATAGTCTTATTCTTGATATTTTTGTATATGAAATTACTTTTTTCTCAACAAACAGCTGTGATGGATATATTACACTGACAGATATATTACACTGACAGATATATTACACTGACAGAGATGCTGTGTTATATTACCTCTGTTTAGGCTAATGGAAAGCAAACATGCTGGATAAAGAATGCAAATGTATATTTCTGGACAATTTGTCAATTGCTTTAGTTATATATTTTGTCACAGTTGATTTTAAAGGGAAAGTTCACCCAAATTCTGTCATCATTTACTCACTCTCTTGTCATTTCAAACAGACGATATTTTAATGAATGTTAGTAACTGAACAACGGGGATACCCATTCACTTCTGTTGTACAGACACAAAACCAATGAAAGTCAATGGGTACTGCCATTGTTCGGCTACCAACATTCTTCAATATATCTGAGTAAATGATGAAAGAATTGATACTTTTGGGTGAACTCTGCCTTAAACAGCTGTATCAGATTTAAACATTAATAATTAATATAACATTAATAATTAATAAACATTAATCATTTCTATTAATTCTGTAAAATCTCTTATGAAAGACACCAAATTACATTTCTCAATTTCCACATGAAGTGATTCATTAATTTCAGTATTGTGCTTTATGAGGCTGGCAGCAACAGATGCTTTTCTATCCATTTATTTTAAAACTGTATAAAACGACACAAATTATTTCTTAGTTTCATTTTGTGTGCCAAGTCACAGCCTCATAACAGTGGACGTCTTTTCCTGGCTTCTCGCTTCTTAATGTGGAAAAACAAGATAACACGTTTTGCCGGTGGCTGAGTGGTCGTGTTTTTATGCAATCCGCACAGTACATTATCAGCACATCAAATTTACATTTGATAACACACTTAATTAGTTTTTAAATATAGTGTGAAGAGGAACATATTCTTACGTGTAACATTGACAAAGGAATGAGCTTGTGCGGATGTGCTGTTGATTTTTTTCCCCTATTCACACCAATTAGTTCAAAGTGGTGTGATTCGGTTTTCACTCTCATGTCTAAGACGTTTTTCTCTAACTGTAGCTGCCAGTTGTGTTAAGCCTCTCATGAGAACAAGCAGCACATTTTCTCAGCAGGGAAAGACAGACACAGCTGTAAAGGATTTCAATTTAATCTCGTAGTTTAATGTTGATAAAAACTAATACAAATGATTCATTGTATTCATGTGGTTTAATTTTATAAATAAAAAGTATAGATATTGCTTATTCGCTTGATTTATCTCTTGCATTAAATGATGTATTATTTATTTATCCTCAAAGAAAGTCAGTATTTGTCTTTAAATGCCATTTTGTTTTGATATTTCAGATGCACGACTGTTCACCGACATCGGATGAAATGTATTCACTATAGTTTTATCTGCATCAAAGACATTCTCAGAATCCTCTAAATGGATAAACACAAATATTAATGTAATCTTTATACAAGTGCAAGTCTTTATACATGTAATACTGATTAAACAGGCAAGTTGAGATGTAGTAATGAGAACCACTTAAAGTTGAACTCCTGCCATACATTTGGTATGCACATGTATGGAAACAACTTCTTCAAAGTGTTTTTGGACTTAATACCGACTATGACAGTGATTTAGAGCACACATTTATATGCGAATAAACAAATAAAATAAAGCCTTTGTTTGAATGTATATGAATAAATGGAATGCAACCGGTTATAAGGAGGGTGATTTAGTGCATGGATGTTTCCTGAGGGAGTAGCCTAGTTGCCTCCTTTAGTTCTCTATCAGCATTACTTTATGGTTTAAAGGGGTCATATTGCGCGAACACGTGCTTTTCTGTGCCTTTGGTGTGTTATAAGTTGTCCATGCATGTATTAGACACGTAAAATTGCAAAAAGTGTGGGAACAAAAGATGCCTTCTATCTAAAAGCGAATGCTCACCCAGACCTGCCTGAAACGCCTCGTGTAGACACACCCCCACAAATCTCTACGTCAGTTCGTGGTATGATTTGACTAAGACCACCCAAATGTATACTCAATTAAGGTGGGCGTACCTGTCAGCACAATTGCTTTGGAACCTGTTGTTCCAAATATGGTAAGAGGCGTCACATTTCCGTCACACGCTTGCAGTATTCGACCAATCACTACACATTGGTTAACTGGCCAATCATAGCACACCTCGCTTTTCAGAGCGATGAGCTTTGTAAAAAAAATTCAGAGACGCGGGGCAAAGAGGAGATACAAACATGCAGGGTATGTGAAAATATAGCGTTTTTGAACCTTAAATCATCTATACAGATTGCATTACATTTAAAACAAACGTTAATATTCGTTTTAGCCATGTTATATCAGCCTTGTAATACATGAAATCTTGTGAATGATATACATCAAGGGATTAAAAACCTTCCTCAATTTGTGAGGGCTGAGGATGTTATGGATGGCAAAGATTAACATCACTTTTGCATGGTCACTGCTATATAAAGCATGTTGTCTTTTACAGTAAGACCTAACTAATAACCAAAGACAGAGAATCATAATGGCTTCTTTTATTCATTTTGCGATTAAAAGAACCACTTTGCATGGAAACTGATTGACATTTGCAGTACACACGTGTGCATTCCTGTAGATTCTTGCCAACAGACTAACTCACTTGTCCTTTGCCTAGTTTGCGGACGGTTTTTAAACGTTTCCTCTGTGACATTTAATGGAAAGTCACAAACAGGATTTGAGCTATGCGTTAGACTTTATATTCACAGTAATTGTACCTTATATACAGCAGATCTAGCTACATCTTGAGCAGGTGCCGTGTCAAATATAGATTGTGAATCCTAATGAGAAGCTATAAATGCGCATCTCGTTGCGTGTATTGATTTTCCAGGCCTGGAAAAAGGAGAAAAAAGAGCAAAATTTACCATCATTAAGCATTACTTTGCCTTTGATTTATCTCTCCCTAGAGCCTCCATTGACATCTTACTGCCTGCAGTGTCCGTGGTCTGTCTGCTCCCAGAAAGCTATTTTACCATTTTGTGCCCTATTTTCTGATTTATAGAGCTGATGTTTGTTCCATTAACCAAACACTATCCTTTGCATATTTAACTTTTCAAATGCATCTATGCAGATTTAGTATCGGGATTAGTTTGGACTAGTTTGGATCTCTTTACAGTGATGTTCTTTATTCATTTCAGTGTCTGTTAAGCCCCACCATGTATAACCAATTTACATTGCCATTAGCTTTAACGGCTGCGGTGGATGGTGAGCACACCCGCATTACTCACGTTTCATATTTGATATATTTTGCAGTCAGTTTAAGCACCTCCAGAACAACGAGTCCCTGCTGTTTCCAAATCTGTTAAAGAAAACACGCTTGACCTTCTCAGTAATAACGCTACGACATGTCTTTTTTAGCCCCGTATGTGTTTTTCATCATTTGGAAATACATTCTAGACAGTCTCCAGTCAAACTCTAAAAAACAAAAAGACTAACTGCTTTTCTCGAGCCGAACACGATTGGAAACTGAAAGGAAATGTCAAGACTTTTTCAATAAACAGAGAAGATGGACGTTGCCAGATAAGCCTTATATTCTTGTGCGTATCTATGCAAAAATCTGCAGGGAACCGGAATAGAAATCATTGTATCAGAAAGAAAACAGTGAAGGTCAGTAGAAGAGCGAAACTGTCTGAGGCTGATCCTTTCAGATAATCCAACATTAATTCGAGGCTCACCGGGAGTGAATGACGGCCCTTAGCTACTCAAACCTGGAGACGTTACTCAGTATTTGACAGACTGCCAGATGGGGCTACGTGAAGCATTGGACATATTACTGGGTCGACTTAATTTACAGGGAGGCTTCAAAATTTATTTTTACAATTATAAAACTTGAACTGTGAGTCAGGATAAATGAGAGCATGTGAACTGTTGATCCTGATCTGTAGGATGATGTGACCCCATCATATCTGGAAAATTAATTTCTAACTTTCTGAGACACTGTGGATTTAAGAGAGGGGTTTTGGGAGACCTTCAATACGATTGCTTGATTAATGTTTGCAGAATACTATAGACTAGGGGCCAGATGTACTTACAGCTTGCGGCAGCGCAAACGCCTCTTTTGGTGTAAAAAACTACTGTCTGTATTTACTAGACACGCAGTGAAAATTAGCGCTAAAAAGGCATGTGCTGTTTTTGCGACTGACCTTATTGCATATGCATTTGTAGGAATTTCCTCTTCATACGCAAACTTTATATTAGTTTTTATATGAATCGCGCAATGCAATTTACTAAGGTTTGCGCTGGTCATTGTTCTGGTCATGTTCTGGTGTTTGCGTAAATATCTAAATATGCTTTATTTAACGGCAAATTATAAAAAACGGCTATATTCAATGCCCCCAAAAAACATATCTTGAACCCTGCGCTATTTGCACTGCTCTTAGTAGATTGCGTTGGTCATTATGAGAAAGAAATATTGCGCCTGCGTTTTTCAATGTGCCTTGTTAGTAAATCACCCACAGAAATTTCCTTTCGCATTGCCGTTTTTTTTATTGCGCTCTCGTGCTATTTTGCTCTGTTTAGTAACTCAGGCCCAAGGTCTGTTAAACAGATCAGAAGCATTGACATATAATTTATGTACATTTACTTGAGACATTTACTATACCAGTTCAGAATGCAATATTCAGAAATCTGTTGACTTTTATGATTTATGTAAATGTTTTCTAAGCTTGTCTACATGAATACTGATAAATGTGTAGTTCAAGCCCAGAAGGAAAAGAAAGTACTTGCCATTATTGAATTTTCTTCACATTCTCGCTTTAAAATAACAAAATGTCTGAGTTTACATCCATGGTGCTTTTCTACTCTGAAATATGTGTAGAAATGCAAAATGGTGGAATGCATCAAGTTGAGCCCTATGGGCTGATATAAAATGATTACAGCCTAAAGTATACTTGAAACGCAAGTATGACTAACAGCCCTCATTTAATGCCCTTTAAACTGCAACTGGTTCCATTTTTTAAGCTGCAGATATCAAATGTTGTTTGGAGACTTTCTGCCTTTGCATGAAACAGTGCTTTAAGAAAGCAGAGTAGCACTTTACGTTCCCCCAGAGTTTGAGCGAGTTTATGACACCGGAGGCCAGCCCGTTCCCCTGTGTTTTGAAGGAGAGAAATACGCATGTGTTCTCAGTATGCATTCTCAAATAAAAGTTCCCTGAAATTCAGCCAGACTCCACAAAAGCCCTTCATAGGTGCTCTTATTTCTCCTCTTAACACAGCCTGGCATTTTCTCGGTGTAGCAGCGGCTCCATTGGGGGATCGGTTTCTGTGCACGACCGTTGATTGCTGGTGTGAACACCGGGGTCAGGCTCCGGAGATAAAAATCAAGGGCTCGCCGAGTAAGGTCAGGTGGTTTGTTTTGAAGAGGACGGTGCTACCACCTTTCCCATTTTGCAGGAGATAAAGTGTAGTTTTCTCATTGACGTGCACTTGTCTGTTATCAGCCTTTCCAAACTCTTAAACCTCAACAAAGCACATCATGTTGCAAGGTTTTTTTTATTTTTTCTAGTCTGTTGACTGCAAACCTTTAGTAGTGCATTGAAAAGGTAAATATTTTATATTTTGAGCACATTGGGAATAAGAGCTGCAAAGTGCCATTGCTTTCAAGGTGAGGATTAAGAGAGACAGTTCACTCAAAAATAAAAATTCTGTCATCATTTACTCACCCTCAAGTCATTCCAAATCTACATCAATTTCAAAGGAAGATATTTGGAAGAAAGCTTGTATCCAAACAGTTATTGGCCACCATTGACTACTATAGTAGGAAAAATTACAATGGTAGTCAGAAACTAGAACTATTTGCTTTTCCACAATCTTCAAAATCTCCTCTTTGTGTTCCAGAAATTATATAAAGCAAATTTTCTTACTATGGTAGTCAATGGTGGCCAAGAACTGTTTGAACTGTAAAACTAGTTGGTTGAGTTTCCAATATCTCTAACAGATGAATGTAAGCGATGTCTTGACTAAAAACCTTTGGATTTTCCACAGGCACGTTGTGCAAGAGGCTAGACAGCTGTAGTTTTTTTATTAAGTATTGTATAGTCTTGATAATATTGCAAGAGTAAGAGCCTGTCCTCGTACAAAACAAGAGGTAATTTGTGTGTGCAGCTCATGACCTATACTGTATTGCAGTTCAGTACAAATCCAGTTTACTTTTATGAATGATCGAGAGGCGTGCGGCCCAAAAGGCTATAACAATTAGAGATGGATCATTAGAACAGTTCTATTTAATCATGGGTGTCCATGTACTACAAAAGGGACAATGAGAGCATCAATTCAATCCGTTTTGCACTCTCCATTTCCCTTCATTCTCTTTTAACTCTGTCAGTCATCTCACACCTGGCTGGTGACTGTAAACTCCTGCTGTCAGGTATATGTTAAGAACAGCTGGAACACATGTGGCATTTGGCCGGCTTTGGTCTAAATGGCTATGATTCACAGAGCTTGACTCTCTTTCTCTCAATAGGTATTGGTCTGGCTTTTGTGGAAACTAGTAACTTGGTATTAGAACCTATTGTATTATTGCTCCTGTATGACTCTCCTGTAAGTCGCTTTGGATAAAAGCATCTGCTAAATGACTAAATGTACTGTAATACGGAGTGGATATATAAAAAAAGAATTAAGGGATAATTTCAAAATTATTTTCAGTTTTTTCTGAATTTACTATTTAGGTGTGTGTTTAGGTAAAACTATCATTTTTGTTTCATTCTGTGAACTACTAAATATATTTCTCCCAAATTTCAAATAAGAACATTGTTTCTATTTGCATTTACAACCCGAGTTCCGGAAAAGTTGGGACATTTTTTAAATTGGAGAAACAGGTCAAAATAACAGAAAAGATGCTCTATTTTTTCAGACCTCAAATACTGCTAAGAAGACAAATTCATATTCTCATTTACGGAATAGTACTATTTGCACATGTATTTAGAAAAAGTTAAACAATTATTTTTTTATATGTGATATCCTTTTTATCACAGTTGTCATGCTGTCAGTCTTACACATTGCTGTTGGATGACTTTGTCGCTCCTGGGGCTTGATTTTGTTGAAATTCAACAGACACTGGATTGGATGTACTGTATATCTACTGTATGTATCAGGAAGTGCTGGCTGGGGTTGAACTTGTGAGTGGATGTATGGTGTCCCTGCAGCGAAATCAAACACATCTGGAGCTTGGAGGTTAATCGGGTGGGTGCAAGGACATGGCAGATTGTGTTTGAAGGTAGAGGTTTTATCAGAATTGTCAGCAGCTCAACATACATGCGAATGCATCAACCTGGCTAGATAAAGAGATATAGTGCGCTGCATGCAGATGGAATATAAAGATGGAAAGGGACATTTTCTTAACGGCCCTCAATCCTGAGGGAACGCTGAAGCCAAGGTCTTGAGAGACTATAAACGTTTTATGGAATCCTCATCGTCTGTGAGCATGTGCCATTCAGTTGTCTTGCTTTGACAGGGTGTGAATTGGTTGCGAACACTCATAATTCGAAAGTGCTTTGCTGGCTAGAATATAATGGCATTATTATTTTCTCAAAACCCCACTGGGAGAGATGTTCAATCGGTAAGCAATATGAGCTATATGGTTGCCATTAAACTGAATTAAGAATGCCTTTTACCTTCTCAAAGTTACAGTAAATTGAATGATTAACATTGACATTACATATATATTTCTTATTAAATATATATTTGTATTTAATATTTTATTGTATAATATTTGCAATACATTTAAATAAAACTACTCAACATTTATTGATTCTCTGCGGAGGTCTACCGGAAGTTAAATATGGGCCACATAATGTTTGTTGATGTTGTTGCCACCGAAAAGTCTGTAACCTATTAATTTAACAATTAAAACAATAGAAAATTATTTAAAAACGTAATAATTTAATGGACTACAGTGAAACACTTAGCAAATCATCAAAAAATTACATTTATCCCTTACAGTATAGCTTTACAATAAAAAAAACTCAAAAACTACTTTTTGAGTTGTCAAAAGTGAAAAGGACTAAGTGAGAACCAGGACTATTCACATGTAGCCTTGAGGGTCTAATCTCAAAAGATCCGCTCAACGCAGTAATACGGCATGTTAAGTAGTCTCTAAATTATGGATACCACCCTGAGTGTGTTTTTCTGTCCTCTTATTTCATTTTATTCCAGTCCATTTGGGTGATATATAAATATGACACGTTTTAAAGCCAGCTAATGGTGTATTGCTGTACAGAGGTATCTTCCTCAGAGACAGAATTAGCTGGGTAATGAACCAGAATCATACACCAGAACACCCTCAACTGGATGCCCCCATGCCATTTTGTAACAACAAAGTGTTTCAGCTATACTTCAGAAGGTTAGATATTTTGGGACTTTTGACTTTGAGGTACTAAGGGATGCTCATTATTACAGAGAAAAACGTTGCTAGCCTGATGGCACAGAGAAGACACGGCCCTTTGCCCGATGTTGCACTTGAAAGCTTTGGCCCTTTGAAAATGCATTGCATGGGAACATTTCAGAAAAACACTAAAGCTCTTTTCTAAATTCTAGTGAGCAGCCTCCATAGGATGTTCCTAACAAAGGCAACTTTTTCTACCTCCAAATAAATCAACTACTTTTGACAAAATTCGAAGGCAGCATCATGTGTGTCTTTTGTGGAGAAACCAATCCTATAATGCACTGTAATGAGTGGAAAATTAAATATAGGATGACAATATACAGTATGATTATATTATATTTATGCATATTTGCTATTTATTTCTTATAATAAATATACAACGTTTTTAGTATTGCATATCAAATGTAAGTGTTGCAATAGAAAATGTTTCTATGTTAATTTACTAATACATTTTTTAAATGAAAATCTGTATTTATAAGTATTGGCATTAACCAACATTTACAAAGATTAATAAATGCTAAAAGGTATATTGCTTTCTGTTAGTTCATATTAGCTAATGCATTCATGTTAACAAATACAACCTTATTGTAAGTGTAACAAGTATTTAAAATAATAGTTCAATCACCCAAAAATAAAAATTCTGTCATCATTTACTCAAATTTTTTGAAGAATGTTGGTATAGCCGAACAATGGCAGTACCCATTGACTTGCATTGGTGTTATGTCCATACAATAGAGACAGAGCGCAACGCGTCATAATCTGCAAACCACGCCCACCGGGAGGGGGAGGGAACAATCCATTGACTCTCTAATGCGGGAAGTTGCCTCCTTGTCATTTCTGACTTATAAAAAAAAACCAGAACAAAGTCTAAAAACTGCTTTGTGACAAGGTACAGTAAGCTGAAAAACCCAGAACTATGATTTTATAAGCTGTCGACTCCAAAAAACGAGCGTTTGAGGACACAAAAGTGGAGCGCAACGTGTCATGTTGTCATTTTTTTTACTAAAACTATGGTGGGACAAACTGACTGAAAACTGCTAATTATTATTAAATAATAACTACTATTAGCACTCGCAAACATGACATTACTGCATGCTTTATCCACATTCTAACAAGTTGGATAGACTGTCAAAATGCTACAGTTTAGAGCTTAATCTACAGAAATATAATACATATTTGACTTACCAGTAACAAAATGTTTACTGCACATGTATCATCAGGCATACTGTGTCAGGATGACGCAATCTACCCATCCTTCCTGCTGAAGTTGATACCAACTTTCTTCAAAATACCTTCTTTTGTGTTCTGCAGAAGATAGAAAGTCATAAAGGTTTGAAATGACAAGAGGGTGAATAAATGATGACAGAATTTTCATTTTTGGGTGAACTGACACTTTAACTTCTCGTTTGGTTTGGATAGTGTAAGGCACACTGTCATGGGTCAGATCTTTTTAAAGGGACATGTATCACTCTTCTCTCTGATCTCACTTGTTTATAGAGGGGTGGCTTTTTTACCCAATGCAGATACATGTAAAGGGACGCTCTAGTAAGGCAGGTACAGGTGTGAGAAACAACAGCCTTGCTTTTAAATTGTGTTTTTGTTTTGTTTTGTTATTTCACGATTAAAGAAATAGCAACAGTGGAGCTCTCCGAGATTATGGTATGATGAGTAAGATTAAACTGGTGTGGTTTGATTAAGAAATTATCATTATGGATATAAACAAATTAATTGGTTATTTACCTTAATCAATCCTCATTCACTCGTCTTATGGAGTTTGAAAATACCACAGAGAAGTTTGAATTCTGCTGTCGGATTGAAAGTCATTTCTCAAACATTATTATTGTTTCAGAAAAATTTGACGAGATGAATATCATCTAAATGGTAAAGCTTGTCGCAGCTCCATTTTTAATATCCGATTCCTTACAGTGACATTTGAGGCTGATGCTTAACATGCAGCATATCGCCTAACATGATGTGCGTTACTGAAGCAAAACTGCATTCATTCTTTCGCCCAGAGAAATCTGAATTACCACCAGAGCGTCTATGGATTAAAATCCAAACACAGTGGTCTATTTTTAGCCAACAATTTCTTATCTCATTTTGCCAAAGCTCCATGTAGACATGCAGGCATTTAAACAACGACTTCCCTCCTCCACTCTGGGAAAAATCTATTCATAGAAAGTCGAGCCAGTCCTCTGTGCTTCTGTCTACAGCCTATTTAGCTGGCATGCTAAAGCAGGCGGTTTTTTCACATCACTTCTACTTTCTGTTTAATTGGCCAACCAGATGTTATTTACATTTGGGAATTTGCCACGATGTACAGTGCATTCATTGTGCATTCTTTCAGTTTATCATTGTGTTTTGTGTGAATTGAACTCACAACCTTGGTGTTAAAAGCTTGTTACTCTACCAGTTACGGTGAATAGAGAGAAACAGAGTTATGGAGACGTGAAGCTTTTTTCACTCCAGGCTTAGTAAGAACCCATATTAATGGTCCGGTTACATCATTCACACTGCCAATGTAAGCAAGCGATACCGCAGTTTTTTTATTGCACATTTCATCAGTATACTCTTTATAAAATATCATTTTTGAAACAGCAAAAAATCTGTCTGGTTTTATGCAGCTTCCTCCTACAGTGACAGACACAAACAATGTGAATCTAAATCTGGGAAGTCTATACAGTAGCTTCACTTTGGGGATTGGGTTCTATTCTGCGTATATTAATTCTTCATAGCTTACTTCCAATAACCATTTTTTAATGTACAGCCATTAATAATGGAACAAAATCTATACGGTAACTCAAAACTCGCTTTATTTTCTACATAAAGCTGTAAATCTCTTACACAGCAGAAACACTGCAATGTGA
This sequence comes from Triplophysa siluroides, assembly GCA_006030095.1. Classification (NCBI taxonomy): domain Eukaryota; kingdom Metazoa; phylum Chordata; class Actinopteri; order Cypriniformes; family Nemacheilidae; genus Triplophysa; species Triplophysa siluroides. The sequence continues at coordinate 1,023,707 of VCII01000193.1, forward strand.
AACTGGCCTCAGGAGCAACAGAAACATTTTGATATTCTGAAGAGAGACATTTGTTTTTAGGCAGCTTATGTGCTAAACTAAATGCCCAAAAGTCAAAGTATTTCAAGTTGTTTCTACAATAGTCCCTTTTCGGTTGAATTTTTCCAACTTTAAGGGAAAAACTGAGCAACGTTGAAGCCAAATATCCTTTCTGAATGTGTAGTGACAGAACATCGTAAGATGCCTAAGGCAGTACATAAACTCTGAATCCCAATAAATCTGCGCTGTAACTACATACTCACCAGTGCAGCCAGTGGAGACTTGGCTGCTCCTCATCTTAGGTAATGTCAACACAGCTGTGTGGAGGTTCGGTAGCTTTTCCTGGTCTCTGACTGTCTATCAGGAAATACCCCACTGTGATCTGAAGAGAAGTGTTGAGGGTAAACATATCCGCAAGTAACCCAGTTATACAGGAGAATAGCCTTTGCCGAAGCAGATTTGCATGTTGTGAGAAAGAGTTGTGAGGAGAATGCTAATCGCAGTCTTAGACATTAACCTGAAAAACATAACGTGCGCAGCACAGACAACAATATAATTAACACGTTTCTCCCTTTCTAGACACCAAATGCCATTTTTGACAATTGAGAACCAGTTATTAAAAAATAAGGTTCGATACAGATATGTTTGTTGAATCAAATGTAATAGGGGTAATGTTGAAGTATGTTTTTCTAATGAAAAACCAAATGGAGCTCAAATCGTTTATGGGAGGGGCCTGATCATTCAGTCCTGTCAATCATTATTTCATTTTCTTCCCACATCCCTCCTCCATACAGTAGCACAGCCCCCATTGTAATTCATTTACCATTCTTTCTACTAAGACAGTAGACCAGTGAATATTGTGATTGATTCATCTCATTGTGTGACGGGAGCGCATCTTCATTTGGAACTCTGCCGTATTAACAGGTTACAGCGTTCACACTGGGAGCGTGAGCTAGAGGTATCAAATTTGCCGAAATGAATGCTCCTTGCTCACGCTCCGTTTCCTCAGTATGTGTGATAAAGCTTCATGAGTTGGTTTACGATCATCTCACATCATTTACATTTAGTCATTTAGCAGACGCTTTTATCCAAAGCGACTTACAGAGAGTTCAGGGAGCAATAAGCAATGTCATACAGGAGCAATAATACAATAGGTGCCAATACAAAGGTACTAGTTTCAACAAAAGCCAGACCAATACCTGTTGAGAGAGGGTTAGTTTTTTTCCCCTTCTTTGTCTAACAAGCATTCACAGAAAAGATGGGTTTTAAGCAGTTTTTTACCGGGGAAAAAAACGGATTGAGGTTTTGAAGAATGTTCCACCAGGAAGGAGATGTGAAGGAGAATGAGCGGGGAAAGGGATTTACTGCCCTTTTGAGAAGGCAATACAAGACGCTGCTCAATTGCTGAACGCAGGGTTCTTGATGGTGTGTAGGAGGGTGTGAAAGTATGCCGGTGCATAGTCCTGTAGGCAAGCATTAGTGACTTGACATCATGGTGCGCAAACATTACAGGTGCCAAGAGGTGTTTATGCTCTGTGTCTTCTCCGTTGCATCTGAAATAAACAAGTGCCAATGGGAAAGAGCTACAGTAAATAAACAATTAGTCATGAGAATAGCAGTAGTTTGTTGATATATATACAGCTTACCCAGGTATATGCCTTTACGCAACGAAAATATATTTTCAGTCACACTTTATTTTAAAGTCCAATTTTCGCTATTAGCAAACTATTAACTACGACTTTTGCCTCAATTAACTCCTAATTTGGAGCTTATTAATATTTAATATGATAGTTGTTAGGTTTAGGTATTGGGTAGGATTAGGGATGTAGAGTATGGTCATGCAGAATATGTGCTTTATAAGTACTAAAACAGCCCACGTGCTAATAATATGCATGCTAATAAGCAACCTGTTTATAGTGAGAATTGGTCCCTATACTAAAGATTAACTGTAAATATATTAAATCCTAAATGTATAGGATAATAAATTGTTAAAATAATAACTATACATTGAATAAGACACAAGGAATTGCAGCTTTTCATATATTTAAAAATACAGTAACCAATATATGGAAATGTATTATGTAATATATTGCATTATATTTTCCAGTATAACCATATATATTTGTTTTGTAAGGTTGCTTGGTGGGGTAAATATAACACCGCTGTATATCTAAAACCATTTATTTGTACAAGCTTGAGATTTTGTCTACAACATGGATGAACATGGTTTCTGAAAACAAGACTTTCGGCTTAATTTAAAATGCCTACACATTTAATATCTCAGCTATTAGTCTTGCATGCATACACAGACTGGCAAAGAAAATAAATCTTTCATAATTTCTGTATGTGTGTAATCGGTTCAGTTTGTGTTTCTTGTTTGCATACTCAGAGAGTTCTTTATCATTTTGTGTTTGCAGATCAGAGAGCATGGGTTGGCAAGAGATCCCATGGCTTTTGATATCATTTATATCGGTGAGTATAAAGAGTAACATCCCAATTGTTTGTTTTGCATAAAACACATAATTTACACACATATTGTGAAATAAATGTGACCCCATTCCATGAAAACCCAGCTAAAGTCATATTTGGTGATTTGCGGTTTTCTACATAAAATCATCCAACAAGAAGTAAACATAATTCTGTGAAAATATAATATTAATATATTTAACACTGACTGAGTAAAACCCTGTCAGAGATTGAAATTATAGTGAAGTGAATGCTGAAATCTAACTTTGTAATCTCAGAATTAGATTTTGAGACTTTAGCCTTGTTTTCACAGACTGGGTCACATATGGTTTTATGTAGAATATTAAACTCAAAACATGCTGCAAAGTTTTTGGTAAATTGTGATTTAACGATTTCTCTCCTGATAACAACCCCTCCCCTCTAAAAACTATCCACTAGAAAAAAACATACTTACTAAATGGTCCATTTTGGTAATTATAAGCAAGGCTGACCTGAAAACCCAAAGAATACTTCAGCCATGAACTGGCTCCTCAAAGTTCCATCAGTGGTGGTTTAATCAAAGCAGCTGGCTCTGTGTCAAGATGATAAAGCATGAGCGTATGAAGCCCTCTGCATGTAGTACATAAGCAGTATCATGGTAGAAAGACATGGCATAATAGCCAACAAGGAAATGCCACAATTTCCCAATTTTGCTAGAGCATAATACGTCTTTCTCACTTTAAATTTGACCTTGAGCTCTTTTCACATGAATGCATATACACTTGACTGTGGAATAGTAATGAGCTCGCAGAATAGCACTTTGCATTTAAAAGTATAGTGTGACAAGGCATTTAATTAAAATTCTGCATGGATCATTGCCATACTAAACAACAGAAACCGAGGGCAACTTTATACCTGCACCAAAAGGTCAGGGTTTGCATTAACGGATCCAAATAGATATGAAAACGTAGCCTGAATGATTATGTAACGACATTAATTAGACCTTGTCAAATGCTTTAGTCGCTCTACCAACTCTACAAGCTTTGTTGATTTGATCTGTATCTTTCCGTTGAAGGACAAATGGTTTTCCAGACCGACTTGGGTGGTGGCCTGGTGGTCGTATGTATGACGTCATTTACTTCAATGTTTGGAGTGACATCATATGTACGGCTGCTAAACTGCTACATGGCACATCAGAAACCTCACAGATGGTTTTGGGGTTGTTAGATTCGTTGTTATGCGCAAGGTAAGACAGACACACAGCACTAAAGAGCCCAGCGGAACTTTATTTCGTTTTTGTAATGACAACGATAAGAAGGTGGGCTTGATTGGGTCTGCCAAAGTTAAGCTCTCTGTACAAAGCCCTCAAACACTTAGTGGTAAATTAATGGAGGATTCATTACTGTGAGGTGTCTAAAAGTAGAAAAAATATGAGATGACTCATAACAGCATTACAATGGTTGGAATGCGCACTGAATTTTTATATCAACCCATTCTTTCGGTATGAAGCTTTTCCCCTGGAACGTTTTCTTTGAGCTGCCTTGACTGAAGATTTTTTAACAATACTGAGAGAAGTATGTTTTTGACCAGTTCAGAAATAACACAATTGTGTTTTCAAATGTGTCCATGAAGTGTATAAAAGCATGTCCTCGAGTTCACAGCAGTAGATGCATTTGAGGTCGCAAGCAAATTGTTTTGATTCTATTTTAGTGCAGGTTAGTTTATGTCTCTTTTGTCCTGGGTTGTGGATCATTTATGAATGTAATTCGAAATGAGGTTACACACATGATAAAGGATTTGAAATAAATCATGACTGTACTGGACTTTGGACATTTTTAAGAATGCACCGATGTGTTATTTTTGGCCTATAACGATAACTGTTAATTCTTTACCGTCGTAAGCCGATAACCGATATATTGGCCGATATACATTTTTTTAAACTAGAAGAAATTAATCATAATTTCTCAGCTTTAAAATACCGTCCTGATTTTATTACCAGGCTGATGCCGATAACATAAAAAATGACCATTTATGGTTTCATTTATCGTCCGATACCGATATGGCTGATAATATATTGCGCTTCCCTTTAATAATGAATTCATTGTTTTTTGAATGAATTTCCAACACTCTTCTCTGTCTTCCTTCCGACTCATGAATTAAAAGAGAACCAATCCTTTATTCTAAACTGAATCTCCTCTTGCAGAGTATAACAGTCGCTGGAGCAACGGAGCTAAAAGCCAAACCTACCGCAGACTTCTCACTCACTCCTGTCATGATGGCAGTGGAGGGAGAGAGACAGATCATGACTCAGTCTCAGTATAAATGTCTGGAGCTTCTAAGCCAAGATGGACCCCATAATAAAACAGGTAGAGAAAACGAAGATGTCAATTACCTTCCAAGTAATGTTTGTCTGAATGACAGAAGATGGTGCTTTTAATCTTGGGATAATCTTGTTCAGTGTCAATGCAGTCTGTGGAACAGAGGGTGGGTGGATAGAGAGCTTTCAGAAACCGATTATTGTAGCATCACTCTTTAAGGGTGATGTATTTATATGGATGTTAAAATATGTGCAGAGGCAACTACAAGTAAACTATTCTGCTGTAATTCTGCTGAATTTTGTGGTGCATTCAGCATGTGATGAAATTCAGCCAATGGTGTGAGTTTGGGGCGTGGCAACATGTTTGGTCAATTGGCGGAGTGGAACCACATAATTTTGCTATTTAATTGGGTGATGCAGAAATAATATAATTCACATTTAAATTTTTAGTTCTGAAAGTTAAATTATGTTTTCATAGTGCTATGAAGTAAGCGATTCCCTATTATAATGTACGTCTCATTTAAAATGTCAAAGACATTAATTTACTTTTTTTAAGAAACCAATTATTTCATTTCAATGACAGAAGGTGGTGCTTTTAATCTTTTCATAAGCTTATTGAATGGCACGGCTGTTATTGGAAACACTTAGTGTGATAGTGAAGTGCTTTTAAGATGATCTTGTTAAAAAAGGTTGAAAAACGTCCTCCAATCTGGCCCTTTTTGCACATGAAAAGAAAGTCTATGCGTCGATGTGCTAAATTGTTGCACTTCTCAAATTGAAAGGATCAGGGATGTTGTTGAAAGTTCAGCTGTTTATTTATTTTTTTGCTAATCTTTTTCTAAAAGATTTGCAGCAATTTGACCATTTTAGGAGTGTGGTTTCAAAAAAGTTTTTGCTTCATTGGGGAGGAAGTTCTACATTGGGAAAGTTACAGTATATTTTATAAGTACAAATAACTCTTTTTTTCCCTCACAAGATCAAGGAAAATGAAATTTATCACAATGCGTACTCTTTAAAATGTCTCTTTAATTTTATAGGTTTCTTCTGTAACAGATTTTGGGATGGCTTGCTCTGTTGGGATGAAACCCCAGCTGGAACCTACATCTCTCAGAGCTGTCCAGACTACCCCAGCTTTGACCCCTTGGGTAAGACACAATCACATCTGGACTGTCACTCTGAGTATCAGAGCTCTTCAAACGCCGCAAATCACTTACGATTCTACAGCAGGCCTGACATCTGTTACATGTCTTTGCTGTGCTCCAGAGAAAGATTCCACAGCACAGACAGGCGGGCAATCATAAAGATAATTGAAGCAGAGGTGATAATATCACTATCTCTGAGTGATTGGAAAGGTTAAGATTAACTTTTTTTCTGAGCCTCAAAAAATTTATTATCTGACGGAGAAGTGACGGCAGAATTGTTCTGAGGGGAAAAAAATCTTCAGTGCGTTACAAAGTAGATAATTTCACATCAAATATTGCTGAGGATTTCTTTGGATGATAAATAGCGTAAAGAAACAGTGACCAAGAATAGATCCAAGAGCAGCACAGAAAATTTTAGAAATGCTGAAATATTGATATTCTTTGCTGTTCTCTTATAGATAGCTGTCCGAATATCAGGAATCTCTGTTTGGTTTGTGCAAATCCTCAGATAAAGGGCTGGAGTGAATCAAGAGAGAACACTTAAAGGGAGAGTTCACCTAAAAATGAAAATTCTGTCATCATTTTCACACCATGTTTTAATGTTTTTCATGTATTTGACTCTTTCTTCTGTGGAACACAAAAGAAGATATTTTGAGAAATGTCTCTGTGGTTTTGCGTTCATACAGTGGAAGTCAATGGAAGTCAATGTGGTTTTGTTACCAAACGTACAGGTTTGAAATGATGACAGAATTTTTATTTTTTGTATCACAAAACTAAACCAGACTTTCTCTTTCTCTACAGAAAAAGTAACTAAATACTGTGATGAATCTGGCAATTGGGTACACGGTTCTTCCGTCAATAAAACCTGGTCCCATTGTCTTACATTCTCAAAGGACAAAGTAAAGGTAAAATGTAATGGCAAGAACCAACTGTGGGGTCAAGCACAGCAATAGCACAAATGGTACAGTATGTGGATTTGTTTGGTCATAGCACCCATGCATGTGACTTTTAATCAAATATTGCGTTCACTAATTGATATGATTATGTCATAAGTTTACCTTTCATCTAAAATGTTTACCAACGCATTGGCAAATTATGAAAATATTATATATTCATATATAGATTAATGTAATAGAATATGAAAATATTAAATGGCGGACAATTCAGTTCAAGCCAAAGAATCTAAATAGACCAGGCTTATTGTCTAGGCCAAATAATTAAAAGACAAAACCACAAAATAATTCTGAGATTTTTTGAGAGAAGATACTGTCAGTTTCAATCCACATGGTGGCAATGACAATTACAATGTAAATAAAATTCCTTTGGTTCAAAAAGTATACACAGATATACAAAATTTGAGAACTTTTTAGACGCTCCCCAATCATAGTGGCAAACTTGTGGTTCCATGCACTGCCATTGACTATCATTCAGAAGAAACACAGAAAGAAAAATAAGAAAACTAACCGATTCAACCACTGCCCACGTTCCTTCAGTGCTTGACCCCTAATTATGCATTTGACCCCTGTTAAATCGACAGACATTTTCATTCCCATTTTCAAAATGAATGCTTTTTTCTGCAGACACTGCCAGTTCATGGATTTTTAGAGACAGAGATGGATCCCACAGCCGAGAGTCAGGTCAGCCCTGTAGTGACTCAGAAAGCAGAGGAGAGGAAGAAGATCATCGATGGTCAATATAAATGCTTTGAGAAAATGAACAGAGACCTGCCATATAACAAATCAGGTTTGAAAACACAGCCACTGAAGAGGTTTAGATTGAATCATCAGGCGCTCGTAGCTCAAAGTGCGGAGAGCAATTGCACGCCAGAATTGGCTTTGATTGTTTGTGTGCCGGGCCTTTAGGTCTGTATTGCAATAGGACTTGGGACGGCTGGTTATGCTGGGACGACACTCCGGCAGGGACATACACATCGCAGAACTGTCCTAATTACTTTGTTGACTTCGACTCCACTGGTACAATTTGTTATTTCTCTATTATTATTTTTTTTATATTAATTTGTTTACGCGCATCCTTTGTCTTATGTAGAAAAGGTCACTAAATATTGCGATGAGACTGGAAACTGGTTCAGGCATCCTGAGACGAACAGGACCTGGTCTAACTACACCCTGTGCATCGCACACACGAAAGACAAACTAAAGGTACGAGGTCGGGTCATCCTTCATTTCCGCATCTCTCATACAAGAACGTTTTATTGTGTAATACATTTTTCTGAATTAGATATTAAACGTTCACAAACCTTATGAAAAGAAACTCCTACAGAGGTGTTTGTGTGAAAACAATTCAGTGTAAACACTACTCATACATTTGTTATTCAGCTGTTGTTTTTTGGAACCGATCTAATTTCCAAAATGGCAGAAGATCCACAAGGAGACTTTTCTAGTTGTGTATATAAAACGAACAGTGTCTATATTAATATTGCAAAAGAAACAAGCCTGCGGTTGTCATTATTAGCATATGAACATTTTGGACAAACATGTTACATGCCTGAAGCTGTGATCATGGTTTAAACGAAATGCACGAGACATGTGGCTAACTCTGAGCGGCCCTTAGACTGGTTGACAGCTGTTCAGGAAGTTTCAGTTTTTTTAGTCTAAGGAGCAGTGAAGGAGAACATCTACACAAGTTCAAGGTTTAACCAAACAGCTTCTGTAGAAGATGGGTTGCACTATAAATTATTCATAATGGCGAGTGTGCTGTACAACCACTGCTGTACAAAGTGAGAAAGACAGCGGGAGAGAGAGAGAAATCTAAACAAATAAAAAGAAAATGTCAGCTCAGACAGACTAAAATAAAATCTATACAGTTCCCATGAAAGCAGACGGATTTGACTGGAGTTCATATAAAAGGCATAACAAAACGAGATGTGCTCTTTCAAGGTAACCTTTTAAGTCTCTTTACTACTTTAGATGACATCCTTTTTGCATGAACCCCGTTCACTATACAACTTAGAATAACATTTTTATATAAGCCCCGTTAAAGTCAAGCCTTTAGCTTGGAAGGTATTTATGCCAGTGCATTATTAAAAGGTTACTTTCGTCATATGAACAGATTTTTGATTAGTAAAAGGACCAAAAATGCTGATGAGTCATCTTGCACTACACAGCATTTGTCCAATCAAATCGTCTCTAATCGTCACCTGCGACCAACTAGCAATTTATGTGATTTAAAATGTGATGAGCCCTTTAATACGCCCACCTTAAAGGACATGTTTACCAAACATAAAAATTCTGTCTTCATTTATTCACCTTCATGTCGTTCGAGACGTGTATATGACTCTTTTTTTTTGTGGAACACAGATGATATTTTGAGAAATGTCTCTGAGTTTTAACATCCATACAATGGAAGTAAATAGGGTCTAATGTTGTTTGGTTACCAACGTTCTTCAAAATATATTTTTTTGTGTTTCGTAGAAGAAAGTGAGTAAATGGTTAAACTAGCCATTTTATTAGCGAATTCTTCCAGATTGATATTATACAGTATTTGTTTGTCTCGTTTCAGATGGCGTATATTTTGTATTACATGGCAATAGTGGGTCACGCTCTGTCCATCGTATCTCTCCTCATCTCTCTGGCCATATTCTTCTATTTCAGGTGAGTGTGACGCTGTTCACCTACATATAAAAATACGATTTGAAGAAGACCAGAAATCTCTGCTGCATAGCTGCAGTTGCTTCAGAAAGATCAATAAAGCCAATGATGGGCCGCTCTGTTGTTTACTTTGTTTTTGTCAAGTGTGTCTGTCATCTGCACTCGCGCAGTCTGTCATTTGTCAGAGCTGTTCACGGTGATGCTGGAGAGGTAGATTGCTCTTCTGGCAACTGAGATTTATTTAATTGACGGAGTCCTCGTTTAAGATTCTCAAAGAAAGATTTACCAAGAGGCTCTCGCTTACCCCATTCATCACAGCAGCCAATTCAAACCAAATAGAAAAGATGGAACGGCAGTGCCTGTGGCGTGCCACCGCCGGCATGGCCCCACGGAAATGCAATCTGCACCCTGGAGTTCAATTTGTTAACCACTGAATTATATAGAACTCTAGATCAGGTGATTATTTTCCTATTGGAGAAGTTGCCTTTTTATGTCTTATTGATGGATTGCAATATATTGTGCACAGTGCTTTGGAAATGCATTAAAAACCTAAATCGGCCCTCATTGGACGGAAAAGCAAAGTATTGAAGCTTCAACACAATCTCATTGCAATTCATAACACTTTTACTGTTCTCTTTACAAAAAAGGTGCTACAAAAGCTTCCTCGGAGCGATGCCTTAGAAGAACCATTTTTGGTTCTCAAAGGACAATTATCTCAAACGTTTGTAAGGATTTTTTCCCCTGAATTTATCATAATCTAAAGAATCTTTTTCCACCTGAAAGGTTATACGGATATGAAAGGTTCTTTATGGAACCATTCAGCCAAAATGTTTTATTTAATGGCACATTTTTCAAAGAGTGTAGATAGCGAATTTATATGAATGTGAAAAATCTCATTCGCAAGTCTTATTACAATCTGCTTTCGTACCTTTGATAAAGGTTATGGGTGGGGCTTCATCATTCTTTATGGGAATAATTGGATGTTTTGTACGATTCACGTCGATATGAAATTGTCACCTTAACTATGAACATTTTTACATAGTTACATTTTCATATTCTGACTACATTAGAAAGCTCTGCAGTTAAAGATGTTGTGAATCTGAAGGTTAAAAAACGACACTCAAAAGTCATTAGGAAAACATAAAATGACTTTTTCAAAACCATTATTACAGGTTTTATTGCACCTAATGCATGTTGTTGGCATCAATATTTTATAGGTTTAGTTTATTTTAAGTTGAAGTAATTAAAATAAGTCGCTCTTTAAAATAAAAACATCAACTCAATTTACAGCATTTCTAAGCCAGCCAAATGAGAGCAAGACGATGGCATGTGTTATTTGAGTGATGTCTCGGTGAATAGCATTAACAAAAGAACTTTTAATGAGTCCCAAATGTTTAAACTCCCACTCGCTGGCCGAATATCCCGATTGTTTGGCTATGACATAATAAACATGTGTTCTCATCATTGTGCTTTATCAAGTGCAAATCCTCACTGTCCATTAGTCTAAAAAGCCCATAACCAAACGAAAACCAGTAGGGTTTGTCAGGTTTTGTGTCATTTCATGCTGATATGGTTTCCCTCCTCCGTATCCCCGATGGTAAAGTTAATTTCAAGGGTAGTTAAACGTGGAGGCCAAAGACAGAGCTAGACGGCACATAAGCTTTAGGCTGAATGATATTTAGTGCGACTGTTGTATACAGTGACTAAGCGTACAATATCAGTGCCTCCGATTGAAGCATGCTTCTTTAAGTACTTTAAGTTATTTTAAGAATGAAGTTACTGTAGCATACACCTGTCAAGGAAGGCTTATATGTCCTTACCAACTTTTGCAAGCTGTGGTTTATGCATTCACAAATGTTAATATTAATGACACGAGTAACATGAATTCGGTGCAATTTCTGTAAGCGTGACATAGCAACGCTTGTTTTTATGATACGATTGCGATATTTACAGTCCGATCCCCTGAGATGTCAAAGTCTTAATGTTGTCTTATTGGGTCCAGATGTGGTGTTCAGTGAGGTACGTGACAGTATACAGCTGCACTGAGCTTTTATTTATGCCCGCCCGGATAATGCCAGAAATTTTGGTTAGAAATATGGGGAAAAGCTTTGGAAAATGAGCTCAGCTTTACTCGTCTGTCCAGTGCTCCAGGAACACCGCTGCCAATTTTCGGTTCAATCGAGTAAGATCATGTGAGTGGCAGGGGCGTCTTAATTGGGTGATGCTGTGGGACGTTGAGGGCATTGTGCAAGCCTATTTAATCATTATCTTTGGTGGTTGCAAACACAGACGATCTTGTCCAGCTGCCCGTTGTTGACAGGGAAATCTGTTGCAGGTGTGAGGTTGTTTTACCTCCTGGATTTGCTTTAAAGTGTTTTACAACTCCTACTGACGTACAACAGAACAGCATGTGTTGCTCAAATACTTTAGTTATAAGCTGCTTTCTCTCGTTCTACTGAGGCAATGTTTTTATAAACACATACATATACATATTAACACATTTAGGAAATATTTCCATGTATTGATTTACATTTGCCAGTAATTGAAATTATATATAAATATTTACATTTCATATGTTCTGAAATAAATGCATGTATGTGTATGTTTTTATAAATACAAAATTAATATGCACAGTACTTTTTTTACTTTTTTCAGGATGCAATAAATCGCGATTATCGTTTGACACCCAAGGAAAATATTTTATATATATTAAATATATTTTATTATGCACAATTATCAAAGTTCATCGACTTTCATAACACAAGCTTTGAAAAATGCTTTACTGCTATAACTAAATGCTATATCTAAATGTCTGTTCATTTGATATAAACCCATGTAAAGAGATGCATAAAATACCCTTCATTTTTATGTTTCAAACAGAGATGGCGATGCAGAAGCAAACCTGTAGATTGTTACTTTCATCTTTGTGCCCAAGCTTTAAAAATTTAATTGAGATAAATCGACAAGATAAATCGATCATTTTAGGGTTCTAGCTATGACAATAATGTAAAACCTGATGATCCTAAATGAATTCTCTTCTCAATGTAAATATCTCAAAGACCTCCCTTCTTCAAATTCCTGAAATGAAAGATACATTTATTCGTCATTACATGGATCCTGTAGGCACCTAAAATAGTTAAAAAACTGCTTCCAGACTTAGAAATTGTTTGTTGTCACAAAACTGTCTTGAAATTACCTGTCAAACATAATTACTGTGTGAAACTCTGTAAAATTGCTTCTGTCATAAATGATCTGTGATTATTTTACTCCTTCAGGAGTCTGAGCTGTCAGAGAATCACACTTCACAAGAATTTGTTCTTCTCATACGTGCTTAACTCGGCCTTCACCATCATCAACCTCATAACTGTGGTCAACAACCCCAAAGTGGTGCAGAGGAGTCCGGTTAGTATACCTCACCTCCACAACACAGCGTCATTGTCAATTCCAGCTCTTTTTTACAATTATGTGGGGAAAAAGATTCTTAAATCTGCGTTAAGTTCATGTGCTAGATATTTTGTATACACCTCTAAAGCCATTTTTGTTTTCCAAGAAAGCCACCGTATTTAAAACTCGTTGTATTTTCATTTCGTAGGAATTTCGCCTCTACTACTGTATGATCTTTTCAGGTTTTGCTCTCTATGGAAGAACGCATAAATCGTCCACACAGGAATGTACCAGATGATCTAAGAGCGTTTTGCAGTATTCAGACAGCTTTGTTAAGACCACTATAGACGTTGCACAGATGCAAGAGACTGTAAATATAACAGAAATGGGCATAGAAGTGAGTCAGACTCATAAATGAGTATGCGCCCTGCTTTCTTTGGTTTGCGCTAGCTTGTCTGTTGTGTAGAGGATTGGATGAGATGCTAATTTTGAAGTTTCTAAAGAAGTGCAGTGCAGCGGGAATGTACCCTTAAGAGTTTGATAACAACGATTGTTCCTACTCTCACATTGGTTTATGTTTGAGAAATGCATTATCACACTAGGCTCCTGCACTGTAAACCAGACTCATTCATTGCGTCTGTCAAAGTAAAGAGGTGTATGAGAAGATAAGTACCATCCAAACTGATGCTTTATCAAAACGTTGCCTGTTTTGTGGAGGCGCCGCGTTACAGATGTCTCTGTAAAATGCGCGTTCTTTTGGGGTCGTCGGGCAGGTGCGTTCACTCAACGTTTAATTTACGATATCCTTTTCAGCAGGAGAAAATGTTCCCTCTGTTTTTCCTTTCAGCTCCTGGTGAGTCAAGCCTAAGCAGTCAGTACAGAATGCATTCCCAGGTTTAAGGAGAAGAGGTTAAAGACAGGGCTCAGTCATCCAGTTTAGACTCAAACCTTGAGATTTGCTTTTGTTTTACAAGAATTTCGTGACACGTCAAGGTCGTCTATAAGTCAGATCGAAGGAGCCTGTGACATTTGAGGGATGGTTGCGTGTGGAGAATAACGTGTTTGTGGACGTGCTGCCGGTTGCGTGGGTGAGCAGACAGAAGAGAATTGGGCTATGGACATATGGTAGAAAGTTCATCAGGATGACTGATGGGTTGTTGGGTGGGGTGATTCAGGGCTCAGCGAATTGAGATTATAACTTTTTCTTCTAATTAAATCCGCACACATGTTCTTACAAAGGAGCCAGACAGTTCAGGCTTTACAGGGAAGAATATCTGGGCCATGTTAAAAAGCATTTTCTACCGGTTAAACCTAGAGACAAGAATTAGACAAGAATTTGCCATGAAACGAGAAACAGGCAGTTCTGTTCCTTAGAATGAATACAATTTATGCAATTAATAAAAATCTATGGTTTTTAAACTACTTAGTCACAACACTGTATTTTTATAGATTTATTGGCTTTTCATGGCTTTATAATGTTAATTTGAATTTTTTATGGGGAATCCAAATGCAGATTCATTCAAATAAAAACTAACCATATAATGTAATCATGTATAATTTGAACAGCAAAATAGTGTAAAACTAAAATTATCAAAACATTTCTGCTATTTGAAATGAAATAAAATATAAGCCAAAACATTATTCAAATTCTTTGAAATGTTGCCTCAGGAATAAACTGAACTGTATTTTTTGCTCGACCTGATTTTGCCAAGTGGTTGATGTCCTCATGACAACATATTTTGTTGACCTAACTTACCCCTAAAATCTGAGGGAAATGATAAGTAAAAAACAATGGTCCAGAAGTACCTAATCCTGGTTGGAAGATTAAATTTAAAATAAACTGTAAATTTATTTCTGAAATCTGATTTAAATGTTGTCCCAGGGTCAACATGATGTTGTCCTAAGGATATCAACCACTTGGCAAAAACAGGAGAGCCGTATTTTTTCAGACCTCAAATACTGCAAAGAAAACAAATTCATATTCACTTTTAAGCAATACAATAGTAACATTTGTTCATTTATTTAAGAAAGGTAGCAAAACATTATGTGATAACCTTTATCACATATTCGTTTCATTCGGTCAGTCTTTCAAATTGCTATTGAATGGCTTCCTGAGGTTTGTTTTTATTGAAATTCAACAAATGCTGGACTGAAATGGCTAATCTGACATGAAATGGTCTCTTATTTTTTCACAGCTGTATATCTAATATCTGTGATGAAATATTCAACTTAAACCCAGTACAAAAATCAAAAACTATATTGTGCGACAGCTTGGGTTAAAAATTGACCCGCAATACATTTAAGTTATAAGTCCTAAAATTATTTTTTACATGCACATCATTGAGGTGTCTCTGGCAGCCCCACGATTTTAAATCCAATCCAACCACATCAATAATTCTGATACTATGTTGATTCCAAAGCAAAATCTGGTGTGTAAGCAAAACCTAAAGAAAACCACTGCAGTAGTTCATATATAATGGACATTTATCAAGACGTCTTAAAAAATGTCCTTACCCAACACAAAGCCAGTAACTAATGAGGCCTGCTAGATGACATATTGCCTGAATTGCTTATTGCAGTCAGTGTAAAAACATCTGTCTTATTCTCTCTTTTTTTCTCATTACTCCCCTTTGAAGATTGGCTGCAAGGTGCTGCATTTCTTCCACATGTACATGCTGGGCTGTAACTATTTCTGGATGCTGTGTGAGGGGATTTATCTGCACACTCTTATCGTGGTGGCCGTATTTGCAGAGGAACAGCATCTGCACTGGTATTATCTTCTGGGCTGGGGTGAGTCCACCAGCTCCACTCTTCCTCTTTATCTAAAAAGCAGCTCTCAGTTTTTCCATCTGTCCCAAGCTCAAAGTTGTAAATATGGACGGCCTTCCTGTTAGCACCGAGTGTATCGTGACCTGCTTACACGGCAGCTGTTTCATCACCTTTTGCTCCATAGTTTATTGACAACATTTCCTTCTGGTCATGTCCTTCTGCTCTGTAAACTGAGAACATTGTTAACTGCATAAACACATGTAATTCACATTTATGACACAATGTGTAGTTCATGCGTGTTTTATACCTACAGTAATAAGGTCATGCTACATTTATCATGTTGTTGTACAGCAGGAGATTCACGGAAAATGTGCGCTTAACGGGGCAGTACAATATTTCCTGTTATTGAATATTGATATGAATAAGATATGAATGCACATTGTAAAAAATTTTGAAAAAAACTGCTGATTCAGCCCTTCTAATAAACATGTTTATCTATTCCAGTAATTCCAATCAAAACAAATATTAATGCTACACCATACAATACCACATCAAATGAATTTTGCATCCATCTTTGTTGTAACAGTTCAAGAAGGGTCTTTTTCTGTTCTGAAATGACTGTACACCTGTTGTCATGATGGCGGACAGAGAACCCAGACACAGACAGCAGTTTTTAAAAAATACTTTTATTAACAAAATACCCACGATGGAGCAAAACATGCATGGACAGTGAAGGAACGAACCAGCACAGGGCAGCAAACACAAGGGCATTAAATGGGGGAAACTAACGAGGGGTAATTACAATGGGCAGGTGTGGGGAATGAAACACTAACGGGAAGATAGACGGGGAAACGAGGGGGCAGTGCCAAGAGACGGGACAGGAGAACACATGGCACAAAGCAACAAAACAATGGCCATGTGCTTCCACACAGAACACAACAATCACAAAATAAATGGTACTGTCACAACCCTGTCCACAAAACTAGAAAACACCTAACAAGGATTGTATTAATTATTGTATTATAACTTCTGTGTGACATATCGCTTATTGCTCCCTGAACTCTCTGTAAGTCGCTTTGGATAAAAGCGTCTGCTAAATTGACTAAATGTAAATGTAAATGTAATGAGGACAGGGTCATGACACTTGTGGAAAGTCATTGATGGGTTTGGGTGATGAGTGTTTGGTTCGAAGGTGTTCAAATGGGTTCAGATCTGATGCAGACCAGTCAAGCTCTTCAACACTAGATTGAAGGAATAATTTATTTTTAGGTATGGGGAGGATTAGGGATGTAGAATACGGTCATGCAGAATATGTGCTTTATAGTACTAATAAACAGCCAATATTATAATAATATTCATGCTAATAAGCAACTTGTTAATAGTGAGAATTGGTCCCTATACTAAAGTGTTACCGAATATAGTATATCTGATATACAGCATTCAGATTCTTTTTGGCTATTAGTCTGCAACATAAAAAATAAAAATGTTAGCTCAGATTACCTTTTATTTGTAAGATTATACCTTTTTATTTTGTAATAGTAATAGAGCACGATTTCCCTATGGATCTGAACGATTCCGCTGCGAATAGCAGCGACAAACAAGTGTTTAGAAAAGTGCTCTGCTAATGTTTGTTGTCATTTAGTGTTGTGGGAGAAAACAGAATGAAAAGGGTCTTTTGCCCCGGGGGGCTTCAGCGCTGTTGTACTCTAAACTGTTACCACTGACAGCTTTATTATGATGGCTTATTGAGGATCAGGACCTAACTGTCTTGTTTTGCCTTTGAATGAACAGGTCACAGACTGAGCTGAAAAGAGCTCTTAATAGCAGATCATTATTAAAGATTCCCTGATAACCTTCTGTCATATCTTGCATTTATTCCCAAAGAAGAGAGGCAGCGGCCCTCATCCAGCCGTAGCAAATCCGCTAATATGCCTTCAGGCCTTTAAAGGCTGAACTGAGGATATTTAATGCCAATTAAAATTTTTCTAACATTTCTACTAAAGGGATTGGTTTTGCATCCAACAGCCCTAATGCATCAAGGAATTATGTTTATTTAGCAAATAGATGCTGAGCTTGTAAAGTAACGTCTGTTGGAGTTCTCTGATATTTAATACTTTATTAATATAATCGCGTTTATAAATCACGTTCTCTTTAACACATTCCACACAGTTTATACTCTACTGTCCCGTTCGACATTATTTCTTGCATTTTAATGGGTATAAAAAGTAAATTATTAGAGAAAGAGATATGCTGTGATTGACTAATGTCTCAATTCTCCTTTCAACAGGATTCCCCCTGGTGCCTGCATCCATCCACGCTGTAGCTAGGAAAAAATACTTTGATGACAAGTGAGTAATGTTCACTGCTCCACTGTTGCAAATACGAAAGACAGGCCGGGTCTACCGGACAGTAGATCAGATATGGGATTTATTGTGTTTTTCCATTAGCTGCTGGATGAGTGTGGAGACCCATCTGCTCTACGTGGTTCACGGCCCCATAATGGCAGCTTTATTGGTGAATCAACACATTGAACATTTCTATAAACTCAACACCATAAAATATCAATTTATCAAGTTTTGCATGTGTTCAACAAGTCTATCTTAATTTTTCGTTTTTTCTTTATGCCTTAGGTCAACCTGTTCTTTCTATTGAACATAGTACGAGTCTTGGTGACAAAACTGAGAGATACGCACCGGGCAGAGTCCAACATGTACATGAAGGCGGTGAGGGCCACCCTCATTCTCGTGCCCTTGTTAGGCATTCAGTTCGTCATTTTCCCTTGGCGGCCGGAGAACCGGCTGGCAGGAGAGATTTATGACTACATCATGCATATTTTAATGCATTACCAGGTACTCCCTAGTGATCGCTGTGTTTTTGGAAGACAAAATAAAAAGTAAACGTATGATAATAAGGCTTTCTTGTTTTGTAAGGGACTGCTGGTGGCAACCATATTCTGCTTTTTCAATGGAGAGGTAAGCATGACCAGATTCATACATACAGCTGCGGGGGGGGAAAGGAATGTGTTCAGGTAGATTTATAATTTTTGCTTCATTCTGTGCACTGAACTACTAAGAATATTTCTCCCAAATTTCAAATAAAAATATGGTTTCTATTTGCATTTATTTGCAGAAAATGAGACCTGGAGAAACAGGTGAAAATAACAGAAAAGATGCAATGTATTTTTTCAGACCTGAAATAGTGCAAAGAAAACAAGTTCATATTCACTTTAAGCAATACAACAATATTTGTACATGTATTTAGGAAACGTTTAAAAGTTATTTTTTATATGATAACCTCACAGTTTTAATGTGTCGTGTCATGCTGTCTATCTTTCACGTTGCTGTTGGATGACTTTGTCACTCCTGAGGTTTGAATTTGGTGAAATTCAACAGACTCTGGACTGCAATGGCCACAACACATCTAGAAATGCAGATTTTAAATGAAAATTTGGAATGGTCAATTAGTTATACAGTGGCTGTATATACATGAGTAATGAAACCTTATACTGTTCGTTTTGTGAAAGATTGTTATTTTCGCTTAAACACTTGCTCTAAATGCTTCTTAAATATAAACATCAAAAATGATAAAATATACTTTCTTGGCATGAGGAGGTTGATACAGTGTGTTGATATGCAATATCACAATACTTAAAAATAGATTGTTTTCCCTTGAACTATAAAGTAATGCCTGTTATAATATAAAGAGACCATTCTGAGTGCAGTCACCCCGTGTAACAGACGTGACATTTGGGCTAATGTGATGTTTTGTCAAAACACGCCGTGTGCCGGTGTTCGAAAAGCAGCGATGCGTTCTGTAAGTTTCTGGGTGAATACCTGGCCACGCTGTGTAACACATTGACTCAGACGTGGTTGATGTCACTTTCCGTGATTTGTCAAGAATCGTTGGCGATATGTGTTGACGGCTTTAAGCATAGTTTGCAGTGTATGACAGTGAAGTTAATAGTTACAACATGACGTTTTCGATCCAACCTACCTATCCGTGAAAGTCCCTAGGTTTACGAAGGCCAGGATTTTAAAGCCAATGTGTCTCAGTGAGGGCATGAGAGGAGTATAAAGCAGCAATAAGCACCCGCGAGCCTGTCAAAATTCATTTACCAGACTTGGAGAAACAAACTTGGAGCACTCATGCATGACAAAAACCAAGACAATGAAGACACAGTTTCATTAGAAAACTCAGCATGAGGTTTCTGGCACACACTTGAATGGAATGAATTAGCAGCTTTTATCCTCCTATGTGTAAGTCATGTTTTAAACATGCTGAATTATTCCTGGGCCTGGAAAATGGGTCAATTATTAGCTTATGCATGAGCAGCCCGTCTCGCATCAGCATCCATATGCGTCTGCAAACTATGTGCATGTGTCCTAAGAGCAGATCCTGTTTCAGGACCATAAAGGGCGCACTGACACAGAATAATATTTTCTTTGTGGTTGTTTGTTTACGCCGGTATAATGATTTGTTCCGAACTCAAATGTCCTGCCCCTGGTGTCCCGTCTGCTCTAGATCTGTGACTGATCCAATCCCTCTCTTTGTTGTGGTAAAAATACACAGGCCGGTAATTGCGACATTACAATCGGGTTTTCGAATTCATAAGTTATGTGCAGCTGTGAAATAATGATAATAGAGTACCGGTAACTGATAGATATTCAGATGTTATGTCTAACATCACGTGATTTCTCTCACCACAGGTCCAGTCAGCTCTGAAGAGACAGTGGATACAATACAAAGCACAGTGGGGTCAGCGGAGACGCGAGCACTGCTCCATGCGCTCCACGTCGTACACCGCCACCTCCATCACCGAGGTGCCGGCGTTCATGTTCCATCACGACTGCAACAGCGAACACTT
This sequence comes from Triplophysa siluroides, assembly GCA_006030095.1. Lineage (NCBI taxonomy): Eukaryota > Metazoa > Chordata > Actinopteri > Cypriniformes > Nemacheilidae > Triplophysa > Triplophysa siluroides. The sequence continues at coordinate 1,044,254 of VCII01000193.1, forward strand.
GAACGGCAAACAAACAGACGACTCAGAGCTAGTGGCCCTCAATACGGGCGAGACGTACGCCTGACAGATCTGAGTAACATGAACGATTCGAGAAAAGTCAAACCGGAGACCGGAGGCTCCATTAGGTGCGCGTTCACAAGCTCCCCCATCTCAGAGTTCATGCGCTGACAACAACAGGACGTCCAGAGTCTGTGTGTTGGCACCAGCGATTACGCCGAGAGATCACCCACCACTTCGTTTAAATTCTTTCCAGCTCTGCTTCTGCGAGTCGAGACGAAAACAATATTCAGACACGGGAAGCGTTTCTTTAAGTATGTCGTGTTAAAGCTGCTAGTTTCAGAAGCTCCTCACATCCACTCTGGGCCCCTAAACGGCGAAAGTTACTTTGCAGAAACCAAAGGATGTGTTGATTTGTGTTTTTCTAAAGCTTCTGGGATGCAGTTCTCAAGCGGTGGGCTGAGATGTCCATCAGCAAACAAAGGAAAATTCTTCTGTGCCTGAATTCTGAGCATTCAAGTGTCAAAGGTGGTTACAAAGATCTGTCCGACGCTCATTTTGTAACTAAATATAGCTTTGTGTCTGTCTCGCGAGCCTCCTGACTGCTTTACTGTTTTCGCAGCTGTACTCTTTTGCCTTGTCTTTGCTTGGAAAGGGGGCGTAGAGGAAAGAGATGAACAACGTGGATCATTTTAGCAGTGGATTTATAACTCTGCGTGAGTACAGACAAAATGTATTCCGACAAGAAAAGAAAAAAACATATTCAATAATGTTACTCCAGTGTTGCAGATTTTATTCAAGTCTGATTTTGTCTAAAGGCATCTTGTCAGTGTTTTGGAGTGCTGCTTTCCCAACAAGTACGTTCCCAATGGGCAACCAAATCTAGTTTGTTCAATGCTCTGGTTTATTCTAGTTTTCAACCAGTAAACAATAACTCATGCTTTTGTTACAAGAGTTAAATAGGAATTAACATAATAGTAATAAATGATAAGCACTTTAAATCAACTCCACATCAAAACAAAGCGTTATAGCCTAGAGGAATATCATAAAATGCTTTCTTCTGAAAACCCTCCCATATGTTAGTGGCTATGTAAAGGACAAAACATGTAGAACAGCTCTCCATTTGATTCCCCACTTATTCAGAGGTGTAGACAACTGTGAGAATAATGAAACATCAGCTTCAAATGTCCCGTGGGGTGCACGACCTGACAGATAGACGTCAAACACACTTCGCATCGGATGATAACTGAACAAAACATTGAATGCACATGTACATCTATATAGAAAAAGTTCGGAGCTACATGTATTGATCATGGAGAATTGAATACTTTGTTTAAATATTATATTGAAAAGATAATTTATGGATTTACAAAATAGGAATGTAAAGAGTTTTTCCAGAAGTTGTTTGTATACATTTCCTAATAATGTGAATTTGTTTAATAAGATGGAAATATTAAGAAAACAGTTATGAGAAAGGTATAAATATTCAATACAGTGACGCTCTGGAAACAAGCTTGTTTATTTTTATCTCTCTATGAAATGTTTATTTTTTGTTACATTGGACTACAACACTGTAACTTTATTTAAAATGAAACTTTAAGATGTACATATTGTGTTGTGTTTCCAGAGGTTTGAGGTGAATTTGTGAGTTGTGTGGATTTTTTTGGGTAATTGTATTTACCATGTAATTGTTTTAGTCTAACATGACATTGGTATCATGGTGTATATACTGTACTGTCAGTCAGTCATAAAGCTTCCGTTGTATGTTTTAAGCATCGGTTCTTGATCACGTTTTAATGTTTATCGCTAGTGTTCGGGATGCCAATGAAGAACTATTGTGCTTTCAGAAGAAAACAAACTTCATTTTCTTTGTCAAAATTGAACATTTTTGAAAATGTGTCCATTTATATATGTATAGTCAGAGACTTTGTCTTTGAGTCACATGAATTTACATCCTATTTTGTACATAAGATTAAATTTGATGGCTTATAGCTAAAAGTGTTTATGTGACCCTGAATAATTTCTTATATTTTTACATATTTGTACAACAGGGATATCCCAGATTTGACAAAAAAAAACACATCACTCTCCCCTTCTACCAGATTTAAGGCTTGCATGTCTGTACTAAACATCATAGCTCATCACATTCAGTCTTATTGACTTTTGTGAGATGTGCTTTGATCTTGCCTGCGGGTGCAAGCACAGACAACGGACCAAGATATTTCTGGCATAGCCAGTGTCACATTCACTAAGCTTCAACCTCTACAGGTGCAGGACTGACAAATGCTTTTTGTTTGCTTCTAACATGTGCTGTCCTCTTTCTGCCCATTATAAACAGCTGTGACCCTAAAACAAAATACATGGCCATAAAATCCAACTGATTTTGGAAAATAAACACTTATTTTGTAATGTTTCCTCAGCTGGAGTGGTAAAATGGACAGCAAACATTTAAAAGAAAGTTTTATGGGAATAATGGAGATAAAACTTACACAGTAACAAAGGAGTTTATTGCATTAGACTGCAGAACAAGACAAGCTGTGACAATCATGCAGACATTTTTGCATTTGTCAATACAAGCGTTACATTGTTTTTAAGACAATTTAAGACATTGTTTTAAGTTTTTAAGTGTCTTTTGCATTTTTGACATTAACATTATATTAAGCACAGTAGTAATATTTAATGTAGTACATATATTTAAGCTCTCCATTCAATTCTGAATTTTTTTGACTTGGTGACCATTTTTTCTTTTGATGGTGAGCTGAGTTTCTTTGATATTGACAGCGATGACAGTTTACTATTCAAAAGGTTCAATTAGATATATATGAAAACATTTTGAAAAGGTTTGTAGTCTGTCTTTTTCTGAGTTTCCATCATTGACTCGTGACTCGTGTTATTAAGTGGTCCTAATGTAAGTAATATAAGCTAATTCTTACTCTTTTTTTTGTGAAATTGAGAAACTGCAGGCAGATTAGGTCTTTTGACCTCACTTATGCTGTCATGCAGGACCATGTGCTACAGTCATTCTTCATTATACAAGTAGCAACACCGGTACATCATTTGCATTCAACACCAACACTGCTGATGTCATGTGTCATGGACCATCTTCAAGTGAATGTTTAGTCGGGAGAAGTGGTGTTTAAAACAGCACGCACACTAAAAAGCTACATAAAACAATGTGACGACCACAAGCTTTTATCTGGAACTTGATTCTGCTTTTTCTCCTTAAGGCATTTGAATCTCTTCCTTCTTTTGTGTTTAAGACAATGAGAGAAGATTCCGCTTTCATTACAAACACAACTAATTGTATCATTATAGTTAAAAATAATATCACTCAGTACATTTGTATGAACACAGATACACAATTATCATGTTCTTCAAATGGTTTCCATAAATGTACGGAAAGCGGTTTATGCAATGCTTTGCATAACAAAGAGAGGCGATTTTAAACGCTCATGTTGCATTAGGAATTTTAAGTAGTACATCGTACAGTAAAAAGCTTTTAGCAGATTTGCATGGAAGATGCCTCTTAATGTCGCGCTCCTGATGGGACCTGTCACTGTGATAGCTGAGAGCACATTAATGATATCATTATATAATTGAATTATGTCCCGACCTCATATAGCTCACTTATGTTTTTACATTGTAAAACGTATTGTTAAAAGTTTAGTTTTTGATAATTTTCTGGAAAGTTGAAGATTAAGAAAATGTATTATTTATGGAAAAGCAGTGGACATTTTTTCGTTAAACTTTTTACCTTAAACATTGTAATTAATGTAGAAACGTCCGTGCCAATGTCGTAAGACATTACATCTGTCCAAGGTCACAGATTCATTATTCTGAGTTGACAATTTAACTGTGGAAGACATTACAATTTTATAGTATTTATTTTCAAATTTCAAAAATAAATTGGGGGTTGGGGGTAAGGGCCTGCTGTCACAATGAGAAATAATTGCAAAAAATCTGATATTATTTTCTACGGGCAAAGGTGTCATTTCTCAATTAAATTTGATGTAGTGGTACAAATAAACTGGATGATCTCAACAGGTTCTGAAGATTAACTCATGCAACCCCTGAGATTGACAGATACAAATTATCATTAGGAACTGGTACATTAAGAAAAGCTGAGCTGCTGAATTTATAATTTATGTAAAGGTTTCAAATTACATTCTTGCTCAAAATATATATTTTTTTGCTGAGCAGTGAAAGCAGAACGATGGAAGTAGAAGCATTTTAAAGTGTCTTTAAGATTTACGTTCATGCTCATGATGAATCTCTTGACACTATCGAAAAGGATCTCCTCACAACAGGGGCTTCTCAGCGAGCTCTCAAAGCTTTAGACATGATCTGAATACACGGCGAGGATGTTTAATTTAATGTAATCTAAAGTAAATAACAAATGTAATAAAGTTTTTTAATTGAATTGAGCATCACTGAAATGTTTTTACATCAGCTGAACTTCTGAAAACTTCTATTCTTAGGAGTTTCATTTGAAATATATTAATATCGAAATATATATATTTGACATATTACACATTTTTAGACAAATTAGACCCAGGTGGTTTTAAGTTTCTTGTTTCTAAAATGTAATGACTCTAAATATCCACATATACATACACCCTGTAACTGTGTGCAGCTTTGAGCAAAACAGCCTTTGAGTTTCAGCGCTTAAAACGTGTAAAAAATACAAATGTCAGGGAATTTAATGAGAGTTATAATTCAGAGAGATGTTAATGTTAAGTTCCTTTCCATCAGGCTTTGTACCGTACATCTCATGTATTTTACATACCAGCTATGACTATCAACCTTTGAAACATAAATGAGTTTTTGTACTAAGTTGAGTTTAAAAGGTACTAAAGCAAAGAGATTGAGAGTTTACAATCATTACTGACTGTCTTTGGCCTAAAGCCTTTTTTCTGATCTCTGATGAGTCCAATAGTAAGTTATCCTGAACTTCTGTCTTTGTCTTTGATCCCAGCTGGAGCATAAACTGACCGCAATGGCTTTAATTTTAACCCATTAACGAGAAAAAAAACTCATGTTCCTAAATACACACAGAAGAAAACTCTCTGTTGGCACTTCACAGACAATCCCACAACGTGACCTTTATTTTCCCAGATCATGTCATTTGTCTTACGCGGTGACCTCTGCCGAAAGAAAATCACACGCAGTACAGAAGATAAGAGGAATGGAGCCGGTTAGATTGCTCAGGGGTGGAGAAAGATACTCACAAATGCCAAATGTGTTGCTTGTGGCCCTTGAGAGATTCCGAGTGACCCCATCCAAAGGTCCCAACACATGTTGTCTCTGGTTATTTTAGCCTGGATGAAGATTCAGGCTAACAGGTTTAAACATCAGCTGTCTGACAGAACAGATGCGGATTTTATCTGCTCCTGTCATCAAAGCCATAAAATATGTGGTCACATCCACCTGCACTAAAATACAGTAAAAAATTATGCCAGAGTTAAGAGTATGTTTACGGTTTGTTTCTACTTGAATAAATAAATCATAATATTAATTTGATAAGATAATATAAAATAAAATAATTTACCTTAGTAATAATAATAAATAAATCATTAAAAATCAAAATAATACTTCAATAAACTACTGTTCAATATAAAGACCGCTGTGTTAATGAAGAGTTACATGAACAAAATAAATAACACAATGATATTACTATAGCACATTTAGAACGGAGCACTGAGATTCACAGTTACCTCAACACTGGCCATCTGAGTGGAGCGACTGTAAAATGGATGATAAAAATATAATCGTATTAGTCACCCAGCATTAAACAGCTCACTCAGAAAATTTCACTTCGAATTTATTGAAAAAAAGCACAGGAATTTCCCACAGAAACCTTCATAGCAACTGATTTTCAATTCCGCTGCGGCACAAAGCGCAGGAACCAACCAACAACTGTTCGAGAAAACGGTAGAAATGAGGTCACTGTGGAAAAAACTGCTGCAGTCTTAAATGCTTAAGCTTAAGTATGATGAAATGTACTGTGCTAGTCATTTAAACATACTATTTTTAAACGTGAGTACAAGATCTACATCTTTGTGATGTAATGCTGTCACTTAAAAACAGTTGGAGTTACTCCAAGTAGTTTGATGAGTTTGTGTAATGTGAAAACATACTGTTGCTGTCGGGCGGAAACATTGCATTTTCAAAAGTGCTATTTTTTAAGAAATGGATAAAAAACTACTTTTTGAATAATTATACATCGTGTTGTCAAAGTTGACAAGATCTTTTTAACACGTTTGATTGGAAAAAGATATGCAAAAATCACAGACATGATCATTTATAACACGATTATTAAAAGAAATAATAATGAAAAATATGCAAAATACGCAAAATCAAAACATCCCAACAAATAAAGTATGTGGTTCATATACTACTGGTCAAAAGTTAAGGAACACTTACTCATTCTTTATTTATATTTTATATAGTAAAAACCTATGAACCCATGGTTTACTATTCCCCATGGACCAACACAATTGTAACAATTGTTGAGATTATGTTGACTGAAATAAATGTACTCTGTTATATTTTAGCATCTTCAAAGTCTCATTCACAAAACCGTACACTTGGCATTTTATCATTCAGCTTCTTGCGTCTCATCCTGGGAAGCTGTTTAAACCGTATTGAAGGAATTTCCACCAATGCTCTTATTAGCTGCTTTGAATGAATTATTCGGTCCAAGTCATCTATCTCAAAAATATTTTTTTAAATAAAACAATATTGGCACAATTAAAGTCATTTCAAACATCACGTGAAAATTGAAAATATTTTTAAGATAATGAGAAACATGTTCATCAAGTGATCCTAAACGTTTGACCTATATTCTATTAAACAGTCTGCTTTCGCCATCTGTTTAACATGTGCACTAAAATAAAAACCCAATTATTTACACGCAGTGTAAGTTTTGATGCTCGTGTGCGTCACACACCTGCTCGTGCCATGACAACGTAGACCTGCGAATGCAGCATTCACGCACAACCAAACCTAAGCTCGCTACAACACGTTTCTTTGATTGCCTATTAACGTACGTCCTTCAGGAAATGCAAATCTAGTTTCCATATTCAATGTACTGTTATTCATTTGCAATTCACTCAGTGTGACGAGGGACCTGCCAGCGATCGTCACCCCGGCGCGCATCCAGGCGCAGAGCGCGTAGCCAAGAGAGGAGGGTCGTGAAAACAGTTCAGCAGCTTGGGGTGAGGTACACCTGAGGTTTACCGTGACTCATTAGCACAGCTATGAATCCATCAACACTTCTCTCCTTGAGGGTCTCCGGCTGCGCATGTGCAACCGCACCTTGAGTCACGTTCACATTTCTGTGATATTAAATGACAAAATATCACATTATGTGCATCTGTAAGAGTTTACATTTTATTTTAATACAATTATCAAGTAAATGTGAGAATCCATAGGTTAATGAAAAGTTCCTGATAAGCACACATTACTTTTCCATATTTGCTTATGATGCTAATGGGTATCCATTACTTATCGCAACCGGGAAAGTGTGCTATAACATTATATGTACTGTAATAATAATTCAGCACCATAAAAATTTGATTTATATGGCTGTCGGTTCTGCGGGAATCTTGCTGGCTGTTCCTTCCTTTCTTGCATAGTGCTTTGGTTTATGAAATCATATTCATTCCTTCAGCCTCATAAAGCTTACGGTTTTTGTTACAGAGGTCGATCATAATGTAGGCTAAATGCCTTTTAAAGCTGTAAATACACAGTGACACCTTAAAGAGGGATAAACGCAAACAAAAATGTCTGTAAAACAGATGGATTTCAATTAGATAGCCCTATTAAAGTAAGTGAGACACACACGGCGGCTATAAACTGGCAATTTGGACCACAAAGTTCTTAACCGAAACCTATAAACTTACGCAAATAAACGAAGCAAATGGCACAAACGTGTAGGTTATGCCTGCTGCTCTTTTCCACTCGCAGGACTGAAACTTTCGAACTTTTCCAAGTTAGAAGAACAGATCATTCAGTACTGACGTTGCACCATCCAACTCATGTTTTATATAAAGCTCAATGTCAACAAATGTTTTGCTGCTCCTTCTGTTCTATCGACCAACTTGTGTTCCCACAGACAGACCAATTAAAGACAGCAGGGAATCAATAAGACAAACTGACTGCACAATAAATACACTTTCAACCTGCCATCCTGCATCAGACTCAAGGTCTCAATTCTACATATCGCTGGTTGCATGCAGAACTGGCACGTTTGGCATCGCTCATAATGTAGAGTTATATTAACGATGGCTTTTTGCACGGTCAACATGAAAACCGATGTACATTTGGTATCAAATTCATTATTAATGATTAAACCATTTTGAACCTGAGCTTCATCCTGTCAAATATCCCTAAAAGTCCTAAAAGTTCAGCTGCATCCACAAAAGCTTTTCTTTAAGCAAAGTTTAGCAAGTAAAAGGGCTGTGTGGGCAGAAGCTGACCGATTGATTGACCCACGAGTATCAGACAAAATAAAGGGGCTGAGTCTCTGCCAAGCCCGTAATCCTGCTGCATGGTGAGAAGCCAAATGATGGGGGTGTTGCCGGGGTAACCTGTGTAGAGCCTTAAGGGTGATCAGAGCTTACATTTCCCCCAAGTTTGTTTACTGCGACGGATTGAGAAAGATGAAGCAAGAATTCTCGCCACACCTGCGCTGGGCTATAAACACACCTCTAAGAGATACGAAAGAATGTGACTCTCGCCATGAGTCTCATAAACATCCGGTGAGCCCCGACATGAACTCCCAGGTCGTTCATGTACACACAACTAATCTTACCTTCTATAACTGCTGCTGTCAACCTGGAACGTCTCAATGGGGCAAGAAATAGTTTCACAGAGTGACAAGGCAGCACTATAGAGCCGGTGTACTGTACGTCTTATACGATCATTAGGAAAATCCCACTGGTAATAATTGAATAATTATATGCTATAAATCATTTACAAAGTCATATTGTACAAGCATATGTATGAAATGCGTAAAAAGCGAACCCGCTGATCCGTGCAATGTTAACTGGGTCAAACAAGACAATTATTAATAAGGATTAGTGTTAATGAATACACAAATTCCCGAAAGACGAGTTAGCATTGAATAAAGTACAAGCATATGTGAGATTCTCATCTCAAGAGGGCCGCATCTCCAGTTAACGGGCAAAATACCAATAATCAGCTTTACTGAAATGACTTTTTTTTATAATGTCTTATTGAGAACATATTTTGAGTCATTAAATAGCAAGCAAACTACAAATGGCTTACAGTTGTCTGTGCATATTAAGCTGGGAGAAAAGTATATTTATATATAGATAGATAGTTCCAGGAAGTTACGTTTTCTCTTTAAATGCTTTATTTCTTTCATTTTTTTATTAATTAATAATAATCCCTCAGTCGGTCTGTTTAGTCGCAGCTCCATGCGTAACTAGTAACTTCCGGGAACTATTGAGACCCTCCGTGAACCGCCATTGCTGTGAAAAAACTGTTCCATTGGAGTCAATGGAGTTGACGCGACTCTCTCAATGGCTCTGCCCCGGACCGAAGACTGCTTGTATTTATAATCTTGCATTTATGCTTCTTAAGTGTGTTGTACTTGTAATAGTTCACTGAGGTCTCTTGGCCGTCTAAGATGTGGTGTCGAGAACGACATCCATCTGGAGCTAGCTGGAATAATATATCAGATCAGTAATGAAGTACTTGGATTTGCATACAGTTTAAAAGCAAGTCAAATCATGTTTACGGAACAAACATTAAATATACGTTTTATTATCTCGAATCGGAGGGATGTGTAGGCGTGCTAAAATAACAGTGTTTGACTTCACATTGAAGAGTGTCAGTGTATATAAAAACAATCAGCGACTAACTATCGACTATTAAGTGCCACAAAAAAAAATATGAACAGTTATCAAGAGAATGTCAATCTAAATTGCATAAATTGATTTACGTTTCAGATGTTGGTTTTGTATAATTGAATACTTCTACTCAGATGAGCACACAAGATATTAGTGTGTAGTAAAAATAAGTTATACATGGGCAAGTCCAGCATTATGGATGTGACATTTTCAGTCAAAACTTGAAATATAAATTGTCAGAGAATGTATTTATTACCAGCATATTAAACCATTTGTTTATATTTCCCTATAGCCTTGAGAAGGGAAAAAATCAGTATACGCACGAGTTTTCCTTTTTAAAAGAGGGAAAGACTAATGTGTTATGGATGTGGCAGAAAAGGACACATATTTTTGAGAGATGACATACTTTGTAGGGTTTCTGTGAATTAAAATGTACACACCTGACGCAATCATACCTAACAAATAGAGAAGGCTTGGCTCTTTATAGAACATAAAATTGTTACTATATTTTCATGTGGTCGTTTATATATGGACCTTTATGCATGTGACAATTCCGTTATTGACAAAGCGGACTGTGGGAAACTATGCTTGGAAACACAAAAATGCTTAAAAGCTTTAAGAGAGACTTCACATAGGTATTTCAACTGGTATTAGAATAAGTATGGTGAAAACCTTTGGTGAAAAACGTACGTGTTTCATAAGGTTGACATTTGCATGGAATTGACCAAATGGAAAAAATATGCAAGACCAATACATAAAAATGATGACGATGACATCATCACCATTTTACATTTTTGTCAATGTCAATATATTTACTAAAATAATGTTATATACAACCATTATGTTGTTAAATACAAGAGCATTGTCTTAGAAGCAGAAAAGGTTGTGGAAGCAATATGGGAACACACATACTAATAAAATGTAAATGCACTAGAATTCGCATTGGAAAAAAGCGTTTGCCCAAATGCATAAATGTAAAACGTATGTAAACGATAAACACCGAAATCATGCGCAGAATTAATTTACATGAAGTCTACTTTGATTTATGTCTGAATTAATGGTCTTTAATAATGAATTCAATACAGTCCTGCGGTTGACTTCATAAATGCTGTGAACAAATGCATACAGTTCATAAGAGAATTTCTCCCCCACTTTATTTCCAGCGTCAGCATACATTAAATGACTGTGTATGGTTATTATGAGGGATTTGATCGAGGATCTCAGGTGGTACTCGGATAGAGAATGCACAATGGCTTGCAGGCACCCAGACAACAACCCCCCATCCCCCCTACCAGGCCATTAAAAAAAAACATAAAGCGCCTCTCTCTCATCATGACTCATGCCCAAATCAATACATACACTACATCCTAAACAGGCCATTTAAACTGCAGCACAACAGGAGCACAAGCCAATGAATTAGTGCTGAAGCTTTACTTGCTGTACAGGATTAAAGGCTACACCACGCATGAGAAACACTGAATACCTGAAGGGTAATTTGTCATTGAACGGAGTTATTACAGAAATCAGGAACAGGATTTGTGAAGTTTGTTAATAGTAAGCAAGCTACAAGTGTTGGTCTTTTACATTTTTATTATAGGTCAGTATGAAATGTAGCGGCATCTAGCGGTGAGGTTGCAAATTGCAACCAAAGGCTCACTCCACCCCTTCCACCTAGCTTTCGAAGCACTTTACGGTGGCTGACACAGAACAAAGATGTCCTCACGTTTGCCAAAGGAGATAACGCATTTACGAAACGCGTTCTGTAGATCAGTTTGTCCGTTTAGGGCTACTGTAGGAACATCATGGAGAATTCCATGCAAGGGGACCCGTGGCGTGTGTAGATAGAAAAAGCTCATTCTAAAGTCATAAAAACATAACGTTTCATTATGTAAGGTCTTATAGTTATGGATATTAAATTGCATTTCAGTCAATAGGTCCTCCAAAAAAATTACACCTTTTAAAGTAAAAGTACATCTACTGTAGATGGCATAATAAAGTAAAAGATCTTCCAATATTGGAAGAAATTGACTTTCTTGCTTCTGCAGAACACAAAAGGTGATATTTTGAAGAATGTTGGTAACCGATTTGCATTTGTTTTATGTCCATACAATAGAAGTGAATGGGTACGCCAAGGTATAATGGATAATTTTTGTCTAAAAAACAAACACAGCAGTGCTGGTCTAAATATGTCCAGTAGGCTCTATAAATGGCAGCAGGTCCATTTTTCTTCTGCTGACTGCGCTATGAGGGGTCCTGAGGGACATCCGGCCCTGCGCTCGCGTCTAACAGCAATATAAGAATGACAAACAGAAGCATGTTCAGGGACTCAGATCGGCAACTTCATTTTAAAAAAATCCACTGAGAATAGAGCTGAGGTTAAGCCATGCTACCTATGAGGCTTCAGCGTGCTTGTACATCAAAATGCAGTTCTCTGTTTCATCCAGCAAAGAATATCAAAGGAAAAAGGACAGGTGGGTGGAACACCATCAGAGCACGAAAAATGTCAAAACCACCATCATTCATTCAAACAAGAATGTTAGTGTATTTATTTCTCCATCTTTTCTTCATCTAGGTACAGCTGAATATTATTACACAAATTCGTCATATTTCTGAAAACGGCACAACACAAAGCAACATACATCAGCGAGCGATATAAAGTCACTGAAATAAATAACCCATCATAGCACAATGCATCACTTTTTAACAGAAATGTATATGGAGGGGTTTTCAAGTGTTACTTTTAATATTACGGATGTACAAGTAAACACTTTCCCGCACAAATGTTTCGACAACAATACTACAATATGTCTGTGGGGTCAACCGGCAAGTGTCATAAGTTATAAAATCAATGGTAAAGAAATAAGTTGCAAGGTAAAGCGCTGTCTGAGGTGCTTGTGTAACAGGGCGAGATCCGTGACATAGCTATAAGCAAAAGCAGCCTGTCAAAACAAGAAGTACATGCTTTCTCTTTAAAATACCAGAGACCCGCAGCGATGATGTCACTTTTAATTCCAAAAAAGTGATACTCATGCTATACATTCCATTAGACAATAAGCAAATACGGACTTCGCAATAGAAACCGCTATGAAGTTACTGTACTGTATGCAGTTCATGAGTCAGTCATTATTGTTGTCATTCAAATGAAACTGGTAACACTTTCGTTACATACTGTCCATTACTACCATTCACAGCCCTCGTATAGTCACAGCATGTCCTGCTTACACTCCTAATGAAATATATACAGCAGACGGTTGATAAACAAAACATGAGCTGTGTGACGCTATGGATCGTGTGTACCAGTAAGAGTGTGTGTAAGGGATTTCCATGATAATTCTGTAGAGATTGGAGTAGCTCTGCAATATTTATCTTTTTGGTCGGTCAATGTCATCGATAGCTGCGAGGAGCTTCTGTCTCGCCTTCTTGTTGATGTGGGACCCGATGCAGACGTTGACCAGGTTGGTCAGCTGCTTCATTGAGTATTCCTGGACAGAAAAGTATAAGACATCTCTGTTGGAGACATTCTTTACATTCACTGGTATCAAACGTTGTGAAAAAAAAAGATATAATTATATATAGATATAATGGATGATGACAATCATGGACATTTCATATTCAAACTTTATTAAAGCCGCCCTGCAACATTGTTTCATGCATTCTGACTTCTTCACAATGTTAAACGTGCTGTCTTCTCATGCTTAACATGGTCAACTTGTCAAAAAACGAGTTGGGCGTATTACGTAGTATTTCTGTGCTCCTCCAGCGATCGTACAGGTTTGGAAAGTTTTTTTCCAACATATAAAAACAATTTTTTCTGAGTCCCTTATTGGACAATTCTCCCGGAAAAGCACGCAGCCGCAAGGAGAGGAGGAGCATGCGCAGACGTCACTTTCACTTGTGTGCAGGAGAGAGAGAGAGCATACGTTCGCGAAGTTCAGGTGTTTGTTTGTTCACTACATTTGGATGATGAATGTTATATAAACTGTGGATATAACGCTGGATTTGGAGATCGTTTGAAACTGATATATGGAGCCGTCCCATCGCTAAAAGATGCCGGACATGAACCGCATGCGGTGAGTGAAACTGATGTCTGTGTTTCGTTGACAATGGGTGCGCATGTGCTTTGGTTAAGCCTACCCCACCCCCTGCACGCGCCGTATGTTTTCGGAAACAATCGTAAAGCTGTGTCTATCTTTTATAAATGTGATCAAACTAAACACTCTTCAAAGATACAAAGTATGCAATACTACTCTATAGATACTCAAGATTAATATGAGATTGGAAGAAACCCTGTGTGTTAGGGCCACTTTAAAGTCCCAGTGAATGACAATTCTTATTTTTTCATGAAATATTGCAGCGTTTATAGTAAGTAGTTTATCAATGGGGTCATTTTCTTTTTAAAATTCATGTACCCTCATAATCTTCAGTAAAAATCTGAAAATGCACTTCCGCCGTGAAATGACTGTCCATCTCAAATGACGTAAATTAGATGGCTTGGGCGGTGCATCCGTTAACTCCACACCTTCAACTGTCAGTCTGCTTCAAAATGGAATTGAGCTGTCTTTACACATCCAATCAATTCGCAGGGAAAAATTCAAGCCACACCAACCCATTTTCTCCTTTGAAATTCCTTTTCACTCGGAAATGTGTCAGAATACGGAAGTAAAAATGATCGCAATTCCCGCTTCACGTGACTTTAAAAAAGTGTTCCCTGGCAGTTACTCAGTGAATGAACACCTATCCACGTTTTTTTAGATTTGTGCCCATGTTGCATTACTTAAGATTTATATGCGCGATGATGTCTAACGTGGAAGACCTGGCTCCGGCCAGACGCCTTCCGCCGAATGTATCTCCGGATCCCGGGGTCGCGGCGAGTCAACGCGGGTCAGTAAAGCGTTGAAATCGCAAAAAAATGATTCTCATCTCGGGAAGAAGTATTACACATCGATTTTAAATCGCCTTTCTTAAATAATGTGTTTGGCATGTCAGCGGCTGTAGTTTACATGTTCGCGGCTAATCCTGACACTTTACATTGGTCCAAAGACAGCTGATGTGTCGTAACGTTAGTGGTAAAACGCATCGCGCCCATCGGTTCAGAAGACTTGTGACCGACATAATTTCTGTAAAGCTTATTCATTACAACGAAAAGAAGGTACAGCAGTGTCTTTCTCTGTGAGTTCAGCGTTTTCTCGTATGTCCTAAGTGAGAAAATACGGATAGAAACAGAGTACGCATTTGTAAGACGATGAGGCTACGCAGAAATTGCTACTCACAACGTAATAACACCTGGTTGCTGATCTTTACATACCTGTCTGTCAACAGTACAAGTACCCTGAATGCTTTTTTTTCCCTATATCCGTGTTTATGTCTGTTAGTAATATGCATGCACATGATTAATCATCAATGGCCAACATTTCATACAGCAAATGGTCAGCATGCTGTTCTAGCTATTTTTGTCTTTTCCATTTAATTCGTATTTATGAACAAGGGATTAAGGTGATTTTTATTGCAGTGTATGGTTTTGGCTGGAAAGGGCATTACAGACGTAATTGCGCTTTCCTCTATATTGCTTGTCTTGATGTCATCCAAAGCACTCGGTAAGCGCTCTACCTCCTATTTGCATACGGGGAGGGGAGCAGAAGCTCAACTGCATTTAAAGAGACACACACAAAAACAGCGCGTTTTCCATTGCAGCCACAAATGGTCATGTTCAACCTCTTGTAATGAAAGATATGAGGTGTATTTTGAGCTGAAACTTGAAAGACACACATTCTGGGGATACCACTGACTATTTTTACTTTGCAGAAAACATCTGGGATTGCGGCCCTTTAACAAACAAAATGCTCACATGAAATCAAGTTTAAAATGTTAAATAACATGTTTTTTTATTATGTAATCATGCTTTGTTGCGTTAGTTAGCTCTATTTGTTGGAGTTGTTATTACTCAACCAAAACAACCCAACTGCAGTTTGATTAATATTACTAGGAATGCACCTTAATTCTTATTTTATCGTTTTATGCAAATGAACTATAATTGTACAAATATTAACAACAATTGTATCTGTTGTTAATACTGACTGATTTCTTATGTATTTATTATTATGGCCATTATGCCTTCATAATCATGTGTTGTGCATCATTTTTCCCCAAGCCTCCTAAAATTCTTCTCAAAGCTGATCTTCAGCTTACAATCCAGACACACCAATGAAACATGCAGACTACATTTTAAATGCATCTCTGATAATATATTTAAATAAAGACCAAAGATGTCAATTGACCAAACTTGGACATCACTTTTGACCACTACAGAATATTGCAAATATTGTTTTTTACGAAATAATGTACTACAGAACTGGTGTGTATGAATGAAGTTGTGTGTCAGCCATCTTACCCTGTGGTTCTTGATGAACTGCTCCATGTCATTTTCAGTTAGGTAGTACGCTTTGATGTAGGTCTCCACAAACTCCTTGTCAGGAATTGGCCTGAGGTCTGTGAGCTTCTCCAGCTTCATCAGAAACTGCTGGAAGTCCAACTGCATTAGCGCTCGTCCTTCGTTACTGCATTTCTTCACGTTGGCGTAGCTGGAAGACAGCAGAGGAGACGAGAGGTGAGTGAGACTGATGCACAGCCTTCATGATGTGTTGACAGCACACCATACATTCGTTGTGAGAACAGCCTGAGGTGAAGTGTCCCGCTCAAAGGCGGTTCACAGGTCACCTTGTGCTTAAACCTGGATTGAACCTGCAACCTTTGACCCATTAGTCTGCCACATTTAATCCTACTTATAGTAAAGAAAGAATGAAAGAATGAAAGAAAGAAGAATTTATACAGCTTGTGGGTCTCAGTTACAGACGCAGGGCTCAGCATCCATCACAACAGTCGATTTACACCGTGGCCGCATCCAAGACAAACAAGTAGCTAAAGGTTCAGTGCTGTTGACACCCTTGTTTACTTTTTGGCTGACAGCGGTGTAATTACTTTCTGTGAGGGGAAGATATTGCAGAGCCCATCGAGTGTATTCAGCCATTTCATGTTCTTCCCAGACTCCAGTCACGTGCGGATTGATGGACGGCGGCGATACGGGACACACCTCAGCACTGATACAGTGGCTAATATTGAGACGCTAGCTGAATGACAACAAAGCTATAATGATTCTGGTTGTATTGTTTTATTTTAAGCAGAAACTTATCCCAAAGACAACTTCTGGCAATGTGTGTGGCACAAAGTTGGGGGTTGTCATCAGCTTGAATGTTGTTGTGTGCATACTGTACATTACCAACACACTGGAGGTACATCTATAGCTGGAGGCAAAGACATTCGAGAGTTCAACAGTTCACAATAATACTGCAGGTTTCATTATCAAGGTTTTAAGCCCTAAACAGGGAATTTTTACTGTTATATTTTCAATGTTATTGTAGTTTTATTCATATTTAGCTAAACAGCTTTTTTACTTTTAGTTTTCATGTTCATTTTTTTTAAACTCTGTCTTTATTGATTTTTAAACATTGTAAATAAATGCAAAGTAAAAAATAAAAATATATAAAATGCTGTATATATAAAAGTTATTTTATTTAAAAAATAACTATTTGATTTTCAATTAACAAAAATGTATGAATGGGTTTAGTAATCTATACTCTATTCACAATATTATATCAGACAGGCAGCACTATTTGTGGTGAAGGACGGCTGTTATAACCAGACATAGAATAGATTAAACAATCAAATGCCCTTTCAATCCCAGACGTGTACATATCCATCTTCAAACAAGTGACCCTTGACCTTACGATTCAGGTAAACGGCTGGATCCTGCCAGAAGGTGATTGCCAAGCAATATAGGGTCACGGCCTTACAAAGCATTTTCGTTTTTGTCTGAGAATGGAAGAACATGTTTCTGGAACATCATCATCTGCTTGTCCTTGAAAAAAATCCATAACCATAAAAACCCCTAAAATCTGAGAAAAATGATACAATGTTCTTGTTCTGGAAGCATCCGTCACCCCACAAACCAGAACCAAGATGATGATAATCCAGGAACATGTCCTGCTCGAGTAAATGGCTTTAAGCCCTCAGGGTGTACAAGTCTTTGTCCTAATGTGGGTTTGGGATCGAACAAATCAGAAACGTTTGCTGAAGGTTCTCTGTAGTTCCATGAATTTTCCAGGAACACGAAATCAAACCAGTGTTTATTTTAAATAATTTATTCATGCTGGTTTATTTCTTTAAGTCATGTGCCCTGAAAATTTTCTATCACAAATATAAAATATGTGACCACAGACAGGGTCAACTTTCAAAATTAAGCTTTATACATCATCTAAAAGCTGAATAAATACGCTTTCCATTGATGTATGGTTTGTTAGGATAGGACTGACATTTTGGCTTTGATATAACTATTTGATAATCTGTAATCAAAATAAAAAATACTGTATATATATTGAGAAAATCACCTTTAAAGTTGTCGATCGGAGGCGCTGTAGCAGGCTGTTGCTAATAAAAAACAGGTTTATTTTAACACTCTCTATCGGTTTATGCTGTCATGACGTTGTGGAGAAAGTAGATGAACCTGAAAGTGTAAATACTAAGCTTTACAAAGATACCAAACTTGAGAGCGGGAATGTTTGTTCGCGATTTTGCTGCATCCACTCACAAAAAATGTTTTTACATATTTACGGTAGTACATTTACAAAATATCTTCATGGAACATGATCTTTTAATATCCTTTTTAATATCTTATAATGATTTTCGGCATAAAAGAAAAAATGAGAATTGTATTGTATTGCAATGTATAGCTGGCTATAACTACAAATATAATACTTCTGACTGGTTTTGTGGTCCAGGGTCACATATACCTCCCCCCACATTTTTTTTTTCATTCCAGAAGCTTCACATCACAATCTAAAAAAAACATTGGGCTGTCCATTTCATGCCAACATTAAAAGCGTATTCTGGATGAGCCACATCTATACAGACGACAATAAAACTCCATCTCTGCTCATGTCCCGCAGTGTTAAGCTGTCACCGGACTTCTCAACTGTTTTATATAAATCCTGTTCATCCTCTCAATCTCTGGACCCCCATGTACTCATGGGCTAGTCTTTATAAATGATTAACACCTTGAGCGACCACGATATTTCTTTTTTTCAGATTTCACTGTACCCGTCTTCTACAGTGAGGCATTGTTTCATACGACGGGAAACCTCTCTGAAGTCAAGAAGTGTCATGTCAAATGTTCTCTCAGCAGATCTCCAGAACACAGAGGTGAGAAGCACACGAGCTCCCGAGCATTTCCGCGAAGCACAGATTTCTCACATCCTGAATGTAATACAGTGGGACAGGATAAGAATGATAGAAGGCAGAAAGACAACAGCTCCCTGGAGAGGACGCGGCTTTTAAGCTGCTTGTCACACCATGCCTGCAAATGTTCCTAGCGTTCATTTTCCTAGCATGAGGAAACCGCCTCTCGCATAATGGCAAGCAGATGCGTCCCTGAAGTAGAAACAAGAAGGAAAAATAAATATAAAGAAAATCTTGATGGATTAATCTATGAAGCTGTTCAAGAGCAACAGAGGATGTGGAATCGTGACAGACAAGAAAAGCTATTCTATGCATGGCAGCGAGTCAGAACAGACATTTGATGAATTCTCACAGAACTAATGCATTTTAACAATCTGTCCGAAAAAAACACTCCTCTGCATAAATGAAACGACGAGACGCTCCAAACGCAAGATCGATGAGGCAGCTGAAAATGTCTTGCCGTTACTTTATATCCAATATTCCACAGGTGAAGTTCTGCACCCTCCCCAAATCCCTAGGGATAAAGGTTCATCTCAAAACAATCACAGCCAGTCGAACCACCATTATAAACACAACACCTCTTGGCACATTCTCTCCTGCTTTATAGAAATAGTAAAAGCAACATGTGAGTTAGGCGCAGGAATGAAGAAGAAGCAGAGACATGCACTCTTCATGGTGGTTTGCAGTTTTTGTAAACATCACTTTGGTTTAAAGGTATTTGAGCAGGACATTTGGGTTATGAAGTATTTGCTTTAAAGTAAATTTATTGTCGGAGCAATAGTCTGAAGCGTTGTCCTCAACCTTGAATGACCTGGGGTCACCAACCAGCGGATGTTTTCATTCAGAGGCCAGTTAAAAACCTCATGCGAGTATAATACAGGAATGGATGGAGTCAGTGTAGTGCCAAAAATGATAAAACGGTCAGTTCTGGTCCTTGATTCTGATTGGCTGAGCTGAGTTCTAAGCCGTTATAAAATACCCCGATTTATAACTGCTGGCCGCATTACATTACCTAAATATCACTTTACTTACTTTATTTTATGAAACCTTGCTACACATTTGGAATAACCTTTTTTATAAAAGCAATAATCCTCGAGAAGCAGTGGGTTACAAGTGCATTTTATAACAGCTAAGGGGGTTTAATAAAGAATATGCAGAATAAAGACAAGTTATTGTTATTCAAATTAATATCACATTTATCGATCAATCTGCAACATTTATAAATCAGTGTGACAACAACAGCCACAAATCCATATAATAAATGTCACAATCAGAAGGAATAACTTGATATGATGTTTCCCTGCCATTCATTCTGATCAGCACGAGTGCTGTCACTCCTGTGCATGACTGCGCGTTCATCAATCCGCAACGTTTTAAATTGATAATAAAAATACTGAAACGTCTGAAAAGGGCTCCTAGGTACACTTTTGTTTACTCGGAGTAACTACTATTTTGCCTTTAATCTGCATTTCTGCAAGTGTTGTGGCAATTTAAGTCCAGTCAGTGTCTGTTGACTTTCAACAGAAACAAACCACAGGAATGACATAAAGTCATCCAACAGCAATGTGAGAAATGAACAAGGTGAGAGAATGCAAAGACGCTTATTTCATCATATGTTAATTTTGAACTGAATTCATGTAAAACACATTAGTATTGTGTTGATTAAACATGAATATGAACTGGTTTTCTTTGCCGTATTCAAGATCTGCAAACATTGCATCTTTTTTGTTATTTTATTTGAATCAGTTTCTTTCAAATAAATCCAAAACAAAATATTTTCACTTCGAATTTAAGAGAAATAGGAGTCACTAGTTCACAGAATGAAACAAAAAATATAATTTTCCTTAAACACATACCTATAAATAGTAAATTCAGAAAATTGAAAATGATTTTGGAGTGGTCTTTTAATTTTCTTTCTTTGCACGTTTATCTAAAATAATACTTATACATTCTCAGAAAAGGGTATAAAAGCTGTCACAGGGACGGTACACTTTAGGTACTAATAGATTTGTTAGAATTAGATTGTTTCAGCGGCAACAACATAAACGTTACGTGGCCCAAACTTAACAACCGCTAGAACTACGCAAAAAAACTGTTGAGTAGTTTTCATTTATTTTACACAATTAACAAACAGTAAAATATGAATATGAATTAATATTCATATTCATATAAATTAAATATATATATATTTTTTAATTATAACCGAACATAGACCAAAAGTTTCCTGTAGCTCAGTGGTAAGAGCATTGCGTTAACAACGCAAGGTTGTGGGTTCGATCCCAGGGGATTGCAAATACCTATGTAAAATGTATAGGATAATGCAATGTAAGTCGCTTTGGACAAAAGCGTCTGCCAAATGCCTAAATGTAAATGTAAATGTAAGTTAACTTCGGGCAAGTGCGAGCGTCCGATGAAACCGTCTATACATTACATTACATATGTACCTTTGTGGTATTAATATGCACTCTTTAGGTGCACCAGTGTATTATATAATATATAATAATATATCTTATATAACTGCTGAACAACGTTTAAGAAAACTTCTGGACCCGCTTGAAGGTCAAACCCACTTTAGCATTTCACAGATCCGGCCTCTTTGAGAGAATGGAAGAAAGCCACTTTAAAAAAAAGACTGACATTAGGCCTCGTGACAAAACATGAAACCTTTTAGAAGAAACGTTTGTGGTCTGACGAGGCTGTACTTGATCTCTTTGGCCTCAAAGCCAAATGCTATGTTTGGCACAAACCAAATACATCCCAGCACTCATGTCGGCAACATCATTCTCTGGGGTCACTTTTCAACAAGAGGAATTCTTTGTGGCAACATGGAGAGAGACAAATTTAGGCAAATCCTTGAGGAGAACCTTGGGAGGGGGACATTGCTGTAAATGAGAAAAGTGAAGAAAAGCATGTTCTAAAAAATGGATCACTGGATAAATGTGCTGCGTTCACTCGGGAGATTCGCAGGTTTAATATGAACATCAAACATATACTGGGCGAACATCTCGCTGTAGAAAGCACTTGTAATAATTCCCAGTTCCATTAACACCACCACTCACAGAAGTATTGACGGAGTAATAAAATGCCCTTTACTCGCTAAACAACCCAGAGGACACATCATTTATCTGTATTTATCTCTATATGATCCAACTGCTTATGTGAGCTAATCTCATTGTTTAGGAATAAACAGAGTGCATTGCAATGGCTGGTATTTCTATGAAAACACTGTGTGGTATCAAATGTATCAGACGGCAGGTCTTTCACACATGGATACCCATTTGGTTCAGCTAAACAGAGCACTTACCCCTCCACCAATGTCCTGTTGGCCAGACGGATGCAGTGCTCCCATAAGACATTGGACACTGGCAGGGGAATCCGAACTATTTTCGAAACATCTCCAAGCTTCTGGTTGAACTTCTCGAACTCCTGCAAAAAAACCAAAAACATTTATGTAAACATGTTTACATGTAGCATGAGCGCTCAACATCTTATGACCAAAAAATACTCTGTGTATGCTTCATTGTGCATCTTTCAAATACTTATTTCAATAAAAATGGAGATACGCAAACCTATGTCTTTGAATTCAACCCATAGCGCACCCAAAAATGAGAATTCTGTCACCATTTACTCATCCTCTTGTCAATACAAACCAATGTCTTTCTGTATTCCGCAGAACACAAAGGAAGGTATTTCAATAAATGTTGGTTACCGAACAGCGCAACTTGCTTTGGTTTTGTGTCCATACGATAGAAGTGAATGTGTACCGGCGTTGTTCGGTTACCAACATTATTTAAAATATCTTCCTTTGTGTTCTACGGAAGACAGAAAGGCATACAGTTTTAAAATGACAAGAGGCTGAGTAAATGATGACAGAAAAAACATTTTTGCTAGAGCTATCACTTTAAGGAAGCTTTGTATAATAAGGCCGAATTTGTGTCTCACCATACTTTGATCAGAAACGCTTCTCAAGAGTCGTTTCACAGAAGTCCAACAACAATTGTCTTGAAATGTATTGTTGATGGTGGAAACTGTTACGCAAGCGCTGCTTTGATCGCTCTGGCTGTGCAGCTTTGGAAGGAATAAAAAGACAAACAGTTTGACGGTCTATCAACACAACAAATCACAAAACGCTTACAGAGCGTTAAAATCTGGCATTTCTTGATTTATCCTGCGCAACATAAAACTAAACTAAGACAAAATAGGTCAACTCAATATTCGATTAGTTGGTTGATGACAATCGTGACTCATTCCTATTTAATACAGTCTAATACTGGTTTTTTATAAGGTGGTGTTGGAACCATCTGGATCGAATGACGTGCAGTCTAGAAATTGTAGAATGTACTGTAGTAAGCCGCAAAAACTTTAATAAAGCTGTAAATGAATCACAAAATCAAAGACGTGCAAACAGCAAACCTCTATAAATATCTCCAAGTGCCATATTGACCGACCAGTTTTTCAACCTGCAACATTTGCAAGCCCAAAAATCTCCCTGCTGCACACATGTCCAGATAAAGCCATGCCACGTACAAAACCCTGCCCTGTACAAGCCGTCTGCTCGGCGAGGTGTTGATTCAGCTGCGCTTAAGCCCATTTTTCTTTCACTTGTGACAGGAAAACACGCCCATACGTTTCTTAACACACTGACATATGGCTCATTTGAAAGCCAAGGACTACATGTACCGTGCATTTGCACCTTGAATGTTGATCCAAAGCCAGAAGCAGTAAAAATGCTGCGAGTTGTCTGGGTTATTCACTCTCCTTTAATCTTCTGTATTAAGTGTAAAATATCATGTTTATCTTACAACGTAGAAATAGGGGTTTAACAAGAACGCGAAAGTACCGGCTGCAAAAATCTGCGTTGCGTTTCAGGGTCCGACTATAATTTATAGAGCCGCAAGAGACAATTCACATGAGAAACACGGCTAGCAGATCAAATTATTGCTCTTAGTCATTGACAAGTATTACTCAAAGTAATGCAAAGTGAAAGGTCGTGCTGTTTTTGATTTCAAACAAGAAAAACTCGATGTAATGATGGAGTGCTACAGGAAAACACTTGAAGTTTTTCATATGGTTTTGAAATATGAGTTCTTAAGTGTCATATATATTGGTTCATACTGTAAATGGTTACTGTAAATGGGCAATTCCATGCAAATGTCGACCTTAAGACATTTTTACCCAAGGTTTTCACCATACCGATAGGTCAGATGTCAATATTTGATGGTTTAAATCGTTTTTAAAGCTTTTTTGGTGTTTTTAAAGCATTTTCCATAGTCAGGTTTCCATAACGGTCCAAATTCCTCATAAAAGGTCACATGGAAATGAAATAACTATTTTATGTTCTATGAAGAGCCATTACTTCTCTATTTGTTGGGTATTATTGCTTCGGTTT
The DNA here is from genome assembly GCA_006030095.1 of Triplophysa siluroides. Classification (NCBI taxonomy): domain Eukaryota; kingdom Metazoa; phylum Chordata; class Actinopteri; order Cypriniformes; family Nemacheilidae; genus Triplophysa; species Triplophysa siluroides. The sequence goes on from VCII01000193.1 coordinate 1,068,806, forward strand.
GCACATTTTAATTCAGAGAAACCCTATAAAATATGTTGTCTCTCAAAAGCGTGTTGTCTTCTGTCATGTCCGTAACGCATGAATATTTCCCCCTTTTAAAATAGAAAACTCATGCTTAGACTGATATTTTTCTTTTGTCTGGCCTCTATCACGAGGGCTTTAGTAAAATATAAACAGATGATTCAATATATTGGTAATAAATACAGTCTATTAGAATTTATATCTGATGCTGGAACAGTTATTATGCCTTTTCAAACCTGTACGACTTTCTAATGCTTGCATCTATTTTGGGGCTAAATTGCTTCTTGGTTTTCCATAATAGAAAAGATCTGAAATATAATGAAGTTAAATGGATGAAGACTTTTCATGTATGAATGAGCTGCCCTTTTAAATCAATTTGCAGAAAAAAACAATACCAAAAAACGAATTTAACCTTAGCCCAAGCCTCGGACTGAAATCTTAATTCAGTTTCTAACACCGAGGAGAAAATAACCTCTCCTTTCAAAATAATATATCATTACACAAATAACAAACTGCTCACACAGTCCATAACAGTTAGAGACAAATAACATATAATGCAGCCTATTGCCGGTGACCGTTATTAAACCGTAACAGATATAAGCAAATGTCCTTTAGCAGTCCGGGCACCTGAACATCATTTTTTCAACTGTCTATAAAAAGAAAGGGTGAGTCACTGCAGTATTTCCACACTTGCATGATTAATTCAGTCCGCTTGGCAAACTCAGACAAATTGGCATCGACAAACACACTTGGCGGCGGGTTAAAATGACGGCGCTGGGAGAGACTGGCTTCACATGACTTCACAGGCACACAAAGGTGAGCATCGCTTCTTCATTAGCAGCCAAGCTTTCAACTGAAACTTCACCACTCGGTTCAGGACTTATGTAAATATGCCCTGCCGCCACATGATTATGCATATTTGGGGATTCAGCGAGCTTCCTCTGCAAAGAAGCCAAAGAGATAATTCAATTGTGAAATCCCATCTGCTCGGTGAGCCTCTTTATTTCAACGTATGTGTCAGCGCTATGCCCATGCAAAATGCATGCGGGCTAATGAGGAAAGGTTACGGAAGAAATGCGGACAGTTGAGCGATACTTAACCGAGAAACTTTTCAACTGGCCTCTTTGACTCTCATGGCCCGACTGTTTAAATAATTCACATCCTGACAAATAATTAATACCCATGATCTTTCAATCCAGAGGAATTCATAAGGCACAGTCATTAGGCAAAGAACCAAAAAAGAGGAAGAATAAATCGTGGACCATACCATCTACTGTAGCATCCTCAAGGACTACACGCATCAAGACTGCTCACGGAGAGCATCTTGTTTGTTTGGTTAAGTAAACCCTCTCAGTATTATAATACAGAAGTAGCATTTTCAATATGCCGCACGCATGTAAACGGTGACACGCGTGGGGCAATGACAGCTGTCCTGGGCCTCCATTCAAGATCGGAGATCCCACGAGTCTCTCCACAGGAGCACTTAACCTGAATAATCTCACTTTAAACACGCAGCTGTGTGAACGGGCATGTGCTCAACATCATGAGGTCCACCGCACATGACTTCACACAGACTTCATTTCACTTGAGAATTTCTCTTCTGTGACAGCGCTGTAATTTGCCCGGAAATCAATTACATTACATTTACATTTAGTCACTTAGCAGACGCTTTTATCCAAATGAGGTAAACAATGGAAGCAATTGGAACAACATAAGGACACAACAAAAAGCGCAGTAAAACTAGTTTCACATAGCCTACCACAGTATTTTTTGTATGGATAGAAAGAGTAGAAAAGAGAAGTCAGAACTAATGCACTAAACTAAACTAACTAGCAGCGGGCAGATATTTCCTTCAAATGTGGAACAGATCCAGAGAAGGTACGTGAGAGTGATTTTTTCCCTTTTCGGGATGGCACTACAAGACGTCTTTCGTTTGCAGAGGGCAGGGATGCGGCGAGTTATAATAATAATAATTAGCGAGTGAAGATATCGGGGTGCCGAACCAGTGGCGCTCTTGTCTAATGTTGTAGAGGATGTATCTACAGGACAGGGTGGTGCTGGCAACATGATCCGTGAAGTTTAGCTGTTCATCGATTAAATCAAATGCCGGTAATGAAATGAAGTTGGATAAATGAGTTGTTGGGATGTATATTTGGGTGTAACCCAAGTTACTTTTCGATTTAGTCACTAATAAACCAGCCTGATCTCATTGTTTATACGTAGGCATTTGTACGCAAAGTTTTTATTGATGCTTAAACGTTGAATTTGGATGTATTACAACGTATAAAACGTAAAAATTGTTACATATTTTTGTTTAACATTTACAAAGCGTGCATCCCATCAAGATGTTTGTATCCCTGCATTTCAACAAGTGTATCGACAAGCTATTTATATTTTAAGACCCCTTAACCTACCCCGAACCTAAACCTACCCATTTTATAGCGAAGACAAAAAGGTATCAAATGTAATAGACCGAAATATGAAGGAAAATTACCTTTTTAGTAACAAGATAGCATTAAAAAGATCTTTTATTGTTGCAAATCCTACTCCTACCTCTTAGATATGTACAGTATAAAGAAAAACATGAGAGACATTTATTTCAAAAATACCAAAAGATGTCTAAATGACGATGTGTTGCAGTCGCAGTCCTCTCTGGTGGAATACAACAGTTTTGTGTGAGAAACAGAGCAGAATTTAAATTGTTAATCGCTGAAAATATCCAGATTATTATCCTGACCACTCCGTGAAAGCGTGCATTTCACACCTTACCAGAAACACGGCATAATTATTTTGCGTTTAGGGTGTATTTTATGGTTCTATTGTCAGTCACAGCATGTTGGAAAAAATGCCTTTGTGTCCTATGGCCAAAAAAAGTTATATAACATGATAAGTAATAGTAAAACGATTGCTGAAATGTTATAAAAAATTTTCTAAACGAGTTGGCAGCAGAAATCACACAGAACCGAAATCATTTCATAATAAGTAAACGAGTAAACTTGAATAAATGCAATTGAAAACATAATGCTATTGATATGAAATAAATATATTATAATAAATTAAATGTTAAAGCTGCAATTACGATATTCATAAGGATTCATTTGTAAGCCTGTAAAGTTGTTCATACGTAAATAATTAACGTTTTATGTGTTGTCAATATGTTAGTATTGTGCGTTTAGATTCTGTAAATATGTCAGTATTTGGCAATTTAGTGTTTGTGCAAACTAAAGTGAATATATGTTTTATAGAACCACATTTTAAGCAAAATAACACAATTGAAAACCTCTCAATTTATAATAAAAGTCTTGTAGTGTTGAGGTTGTCTTGAAAAATGCTTTAAAAGTGTGACTGTTTTCAAATGTCTAAAAAATGGTTTTAAAACATCTGTGAGATGTGGTACATTAGCCACAAGACATCTATCTACATCCAAACACTCCAAAGCGACATGAGCGAACCAAAAAAGTGAAAGTGATTCATCAACATGAAGTCGACGGATGAAATAAATTAAATTTGAGTGACATTCTTTGGATTTTCACAGCAAAACCATCCTTAGTGTTTTATATAAAACCTCTCATAGACAACCTAGGGTCATAGAGAAGGTCTTGATTTTTTAAAAGCTGTTCATTCATTGACAATTTAATAGCGATAACTAAATTAAAATTCTTACATATTCTTAGTCACTTTTTGGAAAGATTTACATCTTAAAGATAACAGTAAAATTGATTTCAATGGACTGTAGTCCGGTGTTGGTTTAACAATATGAAAATAAAACAATATTTGTAATCTATTAACATATCACTGCTGTCCTTCAGAAACCTCGTATCTCCATATTTTGTCATTTTATTATTTTATAAATGATTTAACCATTATTATTAGTCACCCTTTATGTTTTTAACTGGTTTTTGCAAATATCTAACCAATAAAAAGTATTAAAGTGCTTAACGATTTTAAAAACACAGTATTCAACTATTTAAAAAGTACATTGTTTTTTGTTTCCTGAAAAACAGCAAATTTGGACATCAACGTTAATGGGAAAAACACTGTATTTCTTTACATGTATACAAATAAAAAAAACTTGGACATTTGCCGAATCAAATATTCCAGCATTTCTTCAATCTGTCACTCCAGTGAGTGTTTGAGGGAACGCTTGTCACTATCGGTTAAGCGCAGCACCCTTTAGACCTCTGCGTAACCTCTTGACAGTGACATTTTGACGCTGCACATTTCGATCGCGGCCCGTTCGTTTCCTATTTGGTGAAACAGGAGATGAGTGAATCAGACAGGACAGCACTGTACTGCCAATGAGGCGTGAAAGTTTCCTTGAAACTAAACAAACCATGCTGTAAATGACTACAAGGAACAGCCAAGAATGAATAAATAAATAAAATTGGCTGATCTGTACACCCACCACCACCCAGGGCGGTATTTAGCAGGGCGATCATTTTTTGCTGCTCTTTAGCACGACACACCAAAAATTGTTTGTCACCTTGCCGACAGTTAAACTTATCGGGGCTCGGAGAGAGCGCCCGCCTCTCAGGGTGGTGTGTTAAACTTTATGCCGCGCTGCGCTGTCTGATCAGCACACATGACATTAAATTCATCGCGAGAGCCCTTCAACACCAAACTGCTCAGTTTTCATAAGAATAGCTCTCGTGGTACAATCATGATGTCATATGCTGATCTGTCTGAAGCGCTGAAGAAAGCTGAACACATCTCTCATCTCATTCATAAGTGTGAGGAGGGAAGTGAGCAGGAGAACTTCTAAACCAACAAACATTATAGATGAGAAATAAGACCTTGGATTAGGAAAAGAGAAGAAATGTTTAGAAAATCAAAGTATGTATGTATGCTGCTATATCATTCTTCTCGTTATGAGTTTAATGTTTTATATGGAGTATAATGACATACATTTCATTTATGTTCATATTTAACACATTATGTGTTACAATATTTTGTGTTGAAAGTAACACAAACCGTGTTGTCCCAAGAAATGAATATGCTGTCCTTAACTGAACACAAAATGTGTTGTTCTTTACCCCAACACTTGTTTTTAAGTGTACCTGCAACAAACGGTATGTCACAAGAACACCTCAGTAGCCTTAGGCTGCGTTTATATTTGTCATTAAATTCGGATCTCTGTGATCCGAACAAACAGATCGGATCTTCAGACAATCAGGACACAGCGCGTTTACACGTGTCAACATCAAGTGGCTTCCACATCTGGATGTCTGATCGGATTTCTAGTTACCCGCATATTATTAAAAAATAGAGATTTCAATGGATGAGCATGCTCCAATCAAAATGCGCCCTCGACAACCTTTGGAACAGGACATGCTAATTGGATAACATTCCGATCAGAAGTGCGTTCACCAGGGACGTAGCCAGCGGACGGGCCTGGCGGGCACATGCCCGCCCAATTTATGAATAGGCCCACCCAGTTATTACAAAAATATTTTATTTTTTTAATTATTGTACTTTACCAATGACTACATGCGTTGTTGAGAGACTTTTTTCCTCTGCGCATCGAATAAAGACGCGCTAAGGTCGTCTTTGTCCACACTCAAGCACAACAACCTGTCGCTATTATCCATGCAACGTGAACTTGCAGACTTTTTGGACATTGACGAAATAATTGCACTTTTCAATTCAAAGCCCTGGCCTCTCCGGCTTGTTTTGTACCAGTTGAAGAGCAGATCCTGTGTTGTTATGCTTGCCATATAGCAAATCAGATTTTTTTAAAGCTTTATGTGAATCGAGGACTTGTGGAGGTAGTAGCATTTAAACAGTCTTATGTGCGATTACATTTTTTGGTAAATTAATGCAATTAGTCTAATATTAATGCAATACTTGTTAAAAACGTGTAGATGTGGTAGTTTGTTGTTGTTGTGCTGTGCGTGTGTTGTGTTGCAGTTTTTAAAAAAAAGAAAAAAGATTACAAATAAACAGCCAAGACAGTAAAGTGCCAGCTCACTTTTGCCCAGGCCCGTCCAAAAATGAAATTCTGAATACGCAACTGGAGTTTACACATGTCTTTTAAATGTGCATGTGGACAAAATCCAAATACAAGTCGCATTTTAATTACAAATGTGAACGCAGCCTTACTGTCATCAGCATTAACCGTCCATTGCTGTACAGATTTCTTAAAATGGTGTAACTGGTCATTTTGCATTAAAGAGTGCAGGTCAGGGATTTGGCAAAGATTTACTGTTTAGTTTTAAAACAATGTTTATTTTTTGTGCTTAACTAATTATTTATGTGTTTTTTATATCTATAAAAGTTAAAGCAAGCGCAAAATGTTGCCGTTTTGCTGGAGGGGGGGAAGCATTTTAGGGGGGGTGGGTGCGCTAACGGGGGACTTCGCCAAGGGCACCATCCAGGCTAGAACCGCCACTGCCACCACCCCTATAGTGTGATAATGCGGCCGACCCATTACTCTGGCACATAAAACCCATCGCACGGCCACACAAACACATTACCTTTAAAAGGACATCCACGTAGACATTGTGCTGTGACATTATCTCTTTAATGTCCCATTTCACTCCCACCATCAGCAAAAGCATCTGTTCGTAATCTATGGCTTTGGCTGCCACTATCCAGTAAATGGGCTTGCGGAGTTCACTGGCTGTAGATACAGTCTGCAGAGGAAACAGAGCAGAGCTGATCAAATTAAACAGTGCGACAGCATCGGCTTGACTGTGGTTGACAGGGATTTAACATTCAGAATCCAAAGAGAATCAAAAGATAGTTGTTTGAAGCAATAAAAGTTCTTGTAGTTATGACAGTACTGCGAAATGCGCCTGGCAAAAGTGTACAGAACTATATTTCATTTGCACATTTCCTGATTTAGAAAGTTCCCCGAATCCCAAAGGCACCACAAATTGAATGACACTCTTAGCTCTAAGCAATGAAACTCAGAATTGTATTATTTTTATTTAATTAAAAACTCATCGAAAAACAACAAGTTAAATAAGGACATATTTTGACTCACGCTTATGTGAATCTTTAACTTCATCTTATTTCTGAATAAAATGTCACAATTAATAAATCAGGCTGTTTATCAGAAGGACAACAGTGGAACGGTTTCAAAAATAGCTTTTCTAAAATAAATATATAAATGCACACGCCCCCTAGGTTTATGAAATGGTTTATAAAATACCATTACTAAATATTTTAGCTTTTAACTTAAATTATGTTACCATGTTCAACAAAACTTTTGAGGTTTAACCTAAAAAAAATGATATCTGTTTGTTTCTCTATATATATAGTGCTTAACAAATTTATCAGGCCAATGACAACCAATGTAAGGTTTGTGCCACAGCTGACCTAAATTAACAGTATTAGTGATTACCGAAATCATTTCTTTTGTTTCTGTAATGTTTAATTCACTTTTATGTTTAAGCTCTCCGTTGTATTTCTAATGCTAAAATATAATTGTTGTTGTTATCCATGATTACTGTTTTAACAAGAAAGGCAGAAGAAATAATAAAGCACTTCGTTATTTTTTTATTCAGATGCCCAATTACAGCATCAATAACAACAGAGACTGTGTAAAACAATGCCAGCAAGAATGCAAGCTGTTATCAAGGCCAAAAGACACCATACATAATATTCGTTTTTTGGTTATTATTCATGGATAAAAACTATTTCATTGTTTCAGTTATTTGCCTAGTAAATGAAAATAACATTTTTAGTTCCAAGTTTTTGACAGATCCCTAAAATATTAGTCTTTTCTCTTTTTATGACAGGTGGTCTAATACATTTGTTAAGCAGTGTTTACATTTTCAAACCCTGAGAATGGTGTACTAGCTAGGACATGTTTCAATTGTTCTGAAGGTCAACATACTACAACAGAGGAGAACTGTGTCAACCTTTGCAAAGCACTGTAATATCATTCATTTTTCCATTCTATCTAATATTGTTACATTAACCCCCCCCTTCACACCAAATGACCAGAGCTCATCAATGGTGATTCTAAATCATATAAGAGAAGTCAAATGAAAAACGATGCTGGGAACCTGGATCAGGCAAGTGGGGAATTGAAAAGGCTCTCATGGGGAAGACTGAAAAGGTCAGATCCATAAATAGTCCGATAACACAGACCTGGGAGTAGAACTGCTGGAGGAAAGGCTTCTTGGCTGAAGGCATCATAGTGTCGAGATGGGGCTGAAGAAGCTCAAACTGCTCCGCCAGAAAAACTCTGCAGGTAGAAAAAATGACACCAGATTAGTGAAGGTTTCTGCAGGTCTGTTGTGGCACGCTCGCTCTGAGTCACCGCAGAACAGATACCCGCAGGGAAGGGACTGATGCTGAATGCTGGAAATAAAGTTGTGACATTTGTCAAACTTACAATATCCGCTTTTGATCATTTTTAGGCATGAGCTAAATAACGAATCTAAAATCTGGCTTAAATGTTTCTAAAACCAAGACCTAAATGAGATGCATTGTTACTGGAGTGGAAAATAAATGTGAATATAACTGCTTAATAATAATAAGATTTTTACATGTGCTTAAAGCAAACCAACTCCAAGCACAACAGAAATCAGGTTTCTGACATTTTTCTTCAAAAGAAAGAAAGAAACTGAATGAATCAGTCATTAAAAATCACTGATTCTCATTGCTGCCAATATCTGCGCACAACTGAGACCATCATAAGATTCAGTGCCCACCCACCAGCACAACACCCACAGATTTATGCTAATGAAAGCCCACATAGAGCGATAAGCATTCAGTAAAGAATTCGAGTTGAATATTTGCATATAATATCTAATCAATTTTAGAAATTAGGGTTTGTAAGCTATACATTGGATATTTCTAACAGCAAACACTGGAATGAAAAAAGCAGCCGTTAAACAATGTTTACTGTCGCACGTTAAATTAAACTCCCGCCAGCCATTCATACATCTGTCCTCGCTGAAATCTGTTTGTTTATTCATCACGTGTTAATGATTATTAATAATTTGGAGGTTTATTCATTTTTAACATTGATTCTTAACAAAAAACAACAACCAATATTCTCAAAAAGAGATTCCTGTCTGTGAAATACAAACTACAGTTGCATAATCCAACTATGAAATTAGGAGCATCAAAGTAGTCAAAGTCATAAAAATTACAAAAATAGACCATGTGTTTATTGCTATGATAGATTATGTGTTAGATTTGGACATACCTTATTTAAATTCTCATGTAATATGATAAATACTGGAAATGAATGATTTTTATGGGCGTTCTAGTCTCCTGTTCCAAAAGCACTTCGGGTTTCAGTCTTGTCTGTGTTTTTATTCTTACATATAAAATCTTAAAGATATTTTTTTAACATTTTGATTTGGATATACAGTAAATGTTAAGTTGGTTGTGGTTTGTTTAAACGTTTCAGTAGTTTGAAAAACTGAAACAGGAAGTGCTTCTGGACCAGCGTTAGATCAGATTTATTTACGTCACTGTATATCAGAAGCTGGCGAATAACATGGTTTTAAACGTCATTCCTCAGTCAATATAAAAGATGAATTAGTAACATTATTTTACATAGATAACAGAACATAAAAAAGCTGGGTTTTCACAGATTGGTTCACATACTTGCATTAAAAAATAATCAGTGAATCACAATCAGAGGAAAGATGTAAACGATAAAAAAGAAGAAATCACATGAGAGATAAATTGCATCGAAGGCGGGGCTTGAGTTAAAGGGAAACTCCAGCCAAGAAACAAAATTTCCCCATGCTTTACTAAGGCATCCTAACCGAATATGATTTTCTTCTTGAAGAATAATGCAGTCTGAGTTATATTACCACGTATCCCTTTTCTTCCAAGCGGTAAAAAGGGAGTGAATGGGAGGCAATTTTTTGAAGCTCCAAAAAGTGCATCCATTGATCGAAGAGCTGCTCGATACGGCTCTGTGGTCTTAACAAAGGTCTTCTGAGGCGAATCGATGCGTTTGTTTAAGAGAAATATCCATATTGTCAGCTCTATTGACGATAATGTCTAGATTCGGTTATCCCTCGGCTGCGTGTGAACCAGAGGCTTGTTTTTCCGGCAAATGACGTTGAGGAAAGCTCCCGCACAAAGGAGACGGTATCCTATTATAACAAAACGAAAAATGCAGCGTTCGTCACCAGAACTTTCGACACTTGCCAGAAAAACAAGCCTCTGGTTCATGCGCAGCCGAGGGATAACGGAAGTTACTTAACACGGGGAACTTTTGTTTCTTGCCTGAAGTATCCCTTTAAGACCAACGTAAACAAACACTTATTTTAGTCCCATTTCTAACATTATTAAAAACTAAATAATACATGAGTTGGAATGAAAAAATATATATATATATTTTGCACACTGAAGTTATGGTGCAGCAAGTACAGGGTATAATAATAACAAAGGTTTCATATGGGAGGCTGTATAAATACAGCTCTCGGAAAAAAACGAGACACCTCCGTTCTTTCATTTATTTTTCACATGCTTATGCCGCTCTCTGCTCAAACTCTGTGGCCTTCATTGATTATTCCATTAGGAAGTGAAGGGAGCAAATAAGAGATTGTACTGACTCTCAGAAAATAAACGGTGCTTTTCAGTGTAATGCATTCTGGACATGTACATGCTTCACAAGGGCAGGAGCCAAGACCTTCACCCTCTGGAACACTTTCGTTTTGAGCAACGGACGACCTATTCCTTGCGGTGAAGACCCTTCTCTTGACGCTTAAACTCTTGACGCTTAATCTTCTTTCATTTTCAATCTAATCCGAACAAACCGAACGCCATCTGGCAACAACGTAGCTGCGTCCAAGTCAACCGCAGAGAGGATCAAACTGGCAGCTCAACTAGTCTGTCTGAATTTCAAGGGAGTATTCCCTGCTGTTGAGAAAAGGCTTAGCGTCTTGCTGAACATGCAGTCGAAAAAAAAAAGGGTGAGAAACGACGATGCTTTTGAGGCCCGACGTCTACCGCAGGTCTATCTCATCAGTATTATTGTGAAAATTCAGGTAGCTCCCATCAGCCCCTACAGCATCACATCACTTAATGAAATGAACTCCCAGGCTGTCGCTGAAGCAGGCTCGGCCCGCCTCTGTTGACTTATCAGGAGGAAAGCGAGCCCTAATGGGGTTCGCTGATTAGATAACAGCCACACTGATAATATGACTGATTGGGTTAGACAGGCTCGGCTGAAACGCGGCGCAGGGGTTAGGAACTCATCACCTAGCAACAGTATGCCACAGCTCAAGGCAGACCTCATAAAAGTCAACCCGCTATTTAATGTAAATGCATTCATGTGCAAGAGTCGGCTTGCTTCTGCCGCTAATGTACAGCTGGATATACGATATGGGATCTGGATGCCATCTGGCTGGTTTCTCTTTTTAATGCATGATTATTCAAAACAATGACAAATTCTAGATGACACCGGTTAAAGGGACGGTTCACCTGAGAACGACATTTCTGGATTATTTTCTCACCCTCATGTTGTTCCAATCCTGCAAGCTGTTGAAACACTACAAAATATTTATTGGGGAATTGTTCACACAACGGCAGTACATGGTGACCCCGTCTTTTGCCAAAAAGCATAAAAACATTGGTCTGTTATTAAGGTGTTATAAGGTTTCTCGTGATGATTCTTTCAAATTGTTCCATTTGTTTACTTCAGACAAAATAACATACAAGTTAGAAATGAAAAGTGGGTGATAAATCATTTCAGATTTCTTTTTCTGATTGGTGAACTATTCATGTATGGTAACTGAAAGCAGGTCTTACAGCGATTCAGTGGCGACGACTCTCTCTGCCAAACCGTAGAGCGTTTCACTAGCCGTGAGGACCACCAGCTGACTGAGGTGAGGACTGGGGACCTTCTCCTTCCTTTCCTCGGCAGGTACATGAGGACCTGCAGTTTCTCCTCCAGCCTCCTGCAAAACAGAGAAAACACATTCAGACAACAGACATTTAGCTCCTCCCAGAATGCATTTACAAGTCAAAGTCAAACATATATAGAACATACAGTAGAGTGGGGTCCTTAAACTAAATGTGGGATTTACAGTTCAATTGAAACCCCCAAATAAACACATATGAGTAGTAATATTTTTTTATTTTATTTCTAGGTAACAAATCCAATTGTAACACTGACCGACTGTTGTACAGTTAACTGTAACTGTACAACAGGTCAGATTGAATTGCTTTCTTCAAAGCAAAAAATATGTTCAGATTCTTAAATCCTTCTGGAATAAAAGGCATGATCACATCTATGTGTGAAGAGTCTATGCCAGCTAAAGTGCTTTTACTCATTAAAGCAAAATTGGCATCGAACAAATATATATTTTATATTTTATAAAAGTTTATATTTGATTATTATTTTTGTGTAATGGTAATATTATACATAATAATAATACAATTATATATATATATATATATTGTTTGATTTTATTATATTAACTCAAAAAGTAATGGTAATAATATAAATGTAGTATGCAATTAAAAATTTCCATTAAATTAGAAAAATGCACAAAGCGTTTTTAACTATATGCCTGAGACTCCTGTATGTTTCGTATCTTAAAAACAATAGGTTACTATCGTAACCCCGGTTCTCTGAAACATCGATTGGAGAGATCCACCTATGGGAGAACACATTTTTCTGTCAAGTTTCTACGCAACCAAATGTTATTTATAGGCGGTTTGATCAGATGCAAGTGCATACGCTCCTGGCCCGAAGTTAACTTCCAGTCTGTTTGGATGTCTGTCTGGCAAGTAATATAACTATTTCTTTTATATTTAATTTATATGAATATTTTATGGTATACTAATTGTTTGAAATTAAATTTAAAACTACTGAACAGTTATTGATTCTTTTCGGAGGTGAACCGGACATTTGTTGCCACTGAAACGTCTGTAGAAAATAAAAAGTAACAAGGGTTTAATTATGTTTTGTCATATAAAAAACACTTTGACATACATTAACACAGGGGTGTCAAAGAGACTATGTGTTTGCACTGTGATTATGCACATAACCAAAAATGCATGAACAGACTGTGCTCTGTGATCCATGCCAAAGCATGCGTTGTGTTTTGGATGCCGGTGTCAGCATGGGATGCTGGTGTTCCCCAAAGGCTTTTTAACTCCGTAACCCTGCGGGAATTTGGTTGACCTTCCTCCCAAAATGCATGCTGGCCTAAGCTAGTCTTTGAAGAAGGATTTAGCCATATGCATTCCCATTTAACACCTCTTCAAATATCAGATTTCCTTGATAAGAGAAACAACACATTTCGTCAGATATATCAAATAATACACAGCAAGCCATAAACAATTAGGAAATGCTGATAAAATAGGCATGTTGGAAATAGCTCAGGCATCACATAATGGTAAAAATCACCTCACAAAATATCAGAATTATTGCAAAGGTGCAATAGGATTTGATCTTTGTCGCACTACATTATAATCCATATCAAAGCATTGTGACACTCATAATATCCTTACACAATCCATTTTCTCAATACTCCAAATGAATTGGTAATAACATGTGTAGACAACTCCCTGTGGAAGCAAGACGTGTGTTTCTGTCACCATGCATTGTTAAATGTTAATGAATTCTTGTTACTGTGAAAAAACAAAAGCTACGTTTACAATGGATCTCATTCAATAACAATTGCATTCAGGTGCTTGTCCTTGCCCAGAAAACATTTTGTGGGACTCACAACAGGTGCATACACACGAGATGTATCCCACACTCATTCTTATGCTGGTTTTACGTAAAGCACATTGCCAGAGATTATTAGTATAACACACACCCACATCATCTCCATATGAGAGATTTCTGCACAACCTCTCTTTCACAGGCATTCATCATTCTTTACAAACATATTCTTCTGCTTTCTAAATGCTGGAACACAGGTTTTACACACAGATATGTGCATCTGCGTGAATAATGACCGAGACCCATTGTTTTCATACACAATTTTTTTTGTTCACAAATACATGCGTGAAGTTACTGACAGAGTCCCATTGTTGTTAGACACGCATACCCAATCTGACCTACTTGTTTACTACCACTATTTTCAGCATTTCCAGCAACCGAGAAGCCAAATTATTCAGTAAGTACAGCAAGTGTCACTTTTTAGTATAAATATAAATGATGGAGTGAGATGCTATAAAGCAATGAAATGTGCATTCAGGTCACTTACTGCTACGTCCAAAGTCACAACTTGGAAACCGCAAAGCAGTATTGATCTTTTGTCCAGTGCAATACGCTCAGAATGATGTGTCCACTGCACTGAAAGGATGAATGTCATGGGGTCAGAACAAACGCTCCTAAAGCATATTCGTGTTGAAGGATTTAACATGAACCTTTCATCTGATTGTTCTATAAAAAAGAGATACTGTCTGTAATGATCAGTCTGTCCATGAAATGACCTTTACAAGACCGTGACCCGAGGGTATGCTACTGTATGTCTGACGAAATGTGAAATGATAAATAAAGCCAAATAGAGGCACATAAAAGTTACAGTGCCTCTAAACAAATTGATGTTTGTTGTTTTACTGCATTGAATAACAGTGGACTTGTCATCTTTTTGGCATTGTTAAACAAAATCTATCGTTTAAACTAGAATACACGATACAAAATTTCTCCATCGACACCAGTGGCCGATTATTCAGAGTGATATCTGCCGATGCCGATTCTGAAGATTAAATGAATATTTCTTAACTTTCTGAATGTTATTAATTCATATAATCACTATTAATATAAAATGTTAAGATGTCTCTTAACACTTTCTGTAAACGATGACATGAAAGAACGGTTTCTGTTAAGCAGTGTCAAAAAGACCCAAATAATCCTCTGATATCAAACAGCAAAACACAGAAACCTCCAATAATGTTAATTCTTTTTATAGACACTACAGACCTTAAAATAGACACCTTTATGTCCAGCGTTCAGACTTTGCCTGTAGCCTGAAAATAATATCAAGCAGAGAAATGTAAGCTTGACAAATGTTAACCTCAAACTTTCTAGACACATCGCACCTTTATTTCCAGCATTCAGCATCAGTCACTTCCCTGCGGGGTGTTTGTTCTGTGCTGGTTGTGAGCGAGCGTGCCAGACCTGCAGAAACCTTCTCTAATCTGGTGTCATTTTTGCAGAATTTTTCAGGCAGGGTTTGAGAGTATTCAGCCCCATCTGGACACAATGATGCCTTACGGGGATGGTTCACCCAAAAATGAAACTTCTGTCATCATTTACTCACCCTCATATTGTTCCAAACTTGTATAAATTCCCTCGTTCTGCTAAACACAAAGGAAGATTTTTGGAAGAATGTCAGAAACCAAACAGATCTCATCCCCTATTTACTGCCATGGTTACTGACATTCTTCCAAATATCTTTCTTTGTGTTCAGTAGAACAAAGAAATTGATACAGGTTTGGAGCTACCTGAGGGTGAGTAAATGATGACAGCATTTTCATTTTTGGGTGAACTATCCCTTTAAGCCAAGAAGCCTTTCCTCCAGCAGTTCTACTCACAGGTCTGTGTTATCGGACTATTTATGGATCTGACCTTTTCAGTCTCCGCCTTTTCAATCCCCCCCTTGCCTGATCCAGGTTCCCAGCATTGTCTTTCCATTCACTTCTGATTGATAATCACTATTGATTTTCATTTGTCGTGAAGGGTTTTATTTAAAACACCTGTTAACAGACTATAAAAATATTAGATAGGGTGAGTGAATGATATTGCAAAGCGGTACCCATTCACTTTCACTGCTTAGACACAAACCCAATGCAAGTCAATGGGTAGCGCCATTGTTTGGTTACCTACATTCTTCAAAATATGCTCTTTTGTGTGTTCTAGAGATGAAAGAAAGTCATTCAGGTTTGAAATGACGAGAGGGTGAGTAAATGATGACAGAATTTTTGGTTGAACTGTTCCTTTAACTAACAAATAAGCAAATATGATTCATTTAAAGATTCACAGGTAAAAGGTAATGGTAAAGCAAATACGGCATGACCTTTAAAAAGATGTTGCTTATCATCACAGTGACAAAATATCACATAATCAAAACAAAACGTCGTTTGACATTTCTGCTACGCTTTGCCAGAAGGCATGTGGCAGACTCTGAAGCCAGCTGGATGATGGTCTGTCAAGACCAAAAATGAGCTTTCTGGCCATCAGGATAAACGGCATGTTTATTGTGAGCCAAACAAAGCACATCATGAGAAACACACCATCCCCATGGTGATGTCTGGTGCCAGCATCATGCTGCGTGGATGCTTTTTTGCTGAAGGTTTGAGAGGTTAAAGGGTAAAAGAAGAATACTTGGAGGGAAACCTGATGGAGTCTGCAGAACACCTGTCACGAGGGAGAAGGCTGGTTACACAGGAATTGCTTGAAAACAACAATGTTAATGTCCTGGAAAGGCCAAGTCAGAATTCAAATCGCAATCCAGTTTTTTTTTAGTCCACACATACATTTTCAAATTGGACAAAAATTGACTCAGGACCATGCAACCAGACTGGGGAGTTCTCAAAGATAAAAAACATGGGGAAAGTTGTCAGACTCCAGTCTGCAATCGCTGCCAAAGTGCATCTTTTTTTAAGGGAGAGACTGTTTTACATTTTAAACCCTTAGAAATGTTATTTTGATATTTAAATGTGGTTCTTTTCACCGTGCCATGAAAGAGGATTTTTTTCTTAGAAGGTGAATTCCAGCTTTTCCAAAACTAATTCTAAAACAAATCATCTGAAAACACATCTCTTCCGTCAACACCTGACTGGTTAGTACAAACTTCTATTTCATTTCTACTCTTTCTATCCTTTAAAACAAAACACTAGCTTTGTATACAGCCCCTTAAACAAAATCCGTAAAAATAGGGCACAATATACTGTTTTAATGTGAAGGAATTTTCCGTATTCATTTTATACAGTTGTGTTACCTGTATTTTACATTTTGCATTGCATTAAATTACATTTTAGCATTAACGGAAATGTCTGTTAAATAAAATAAAATTACCTGGTAATTTTCTGCTAGTACTTTATCCGTTTTTTTTACGGATTTATTTTACAGTGTGTGGTGGGCTAAATGAGACCTGTTTTACTGCACTTATGCTTTTTGTTGTCCTTATGTTGTTCCAATTGCTTCTATTGTTTACCTCATTTGTAAGTCGCTTTGGACTAAATGTAAATGTAAATCCAAACTACAATATGGCCAAAATTACGTGGACTCCCAAAGACTGGAATTTCCAAGGAATTGTTTGTTTCTTTCCTTACAGAATGTCTTATCTTCAAATAAAATGTTTACACCTCAAGTGAGTGCATATGTTTGAATGGAAACTATTTTTTTATTGCAAATGGTGCATTCTATTACTCTCTGTTTCCATTTATCATTCTTATGGGCAATCCCAAAATCTGCATAAAAACATGGGAATGGAAATCCAGTTTACAACTTCAAACACTGATGTTGGATGATGGGGCCTGGCTTGCATTCGCCATTACAATTCAGTCCAATTTAAGTTGTTTAATGGGGTTCAGGTCTGGCCTTTGTGCAAGCCAGGCAAGGTCTCACACACCAGAAAAGCATTTCTTAATGGATCACATTTTGTGCACATGGGCATTGTAAAACTAGGGAACAGCCATTCTTAAACTGCCACAACAAGACACAATTCTCCAGAACGACAGCATATTAAGACACGTCTTCACCGGAATGAAGGTGTCACAGCCAAGCCAATTCATTAAAAAGGGGTGTCCATATAGTTCTGGCCACACGGCGCATACTTAAACAGGCAATTGTATAATTCTGTAAGCTTTCAGGACATTTTAAATATTTATGAAGTAAACGGCAAAATACAAAGCAGGAAAAATGACATCAAACAATTGCGCAATAATAATACATGTGCAGTTAATGCTATCCATTGAGATAATTAGTAATGAGGTTAAGATTAACATTCTGTTCCTGTTCAAAACAAACATGAAAGAAGATAATAGGATTACTAAACTTAATACCACGCATAAATTGGGGATTAAAGATTAATACATTCCCTTTGTATTCTACTCCCCAAACTTCTCCAAGACCGGAATCGCAAACGCTCTCAAAACACAGAGTCAGTTCTATAATTGACTGAACATAAAAACTGACGTGTGAATAATGACCTGCAGTCTAAACAGCTCTGTGAGAACGATAATAGAAAATAAATCCCTACAGTAAATGAGTGTGTGGAAATGAGCAATGAGTAATGCCACTCAATGACTGTCACGCATTCCATTAAAAATCACATTGAGACTTTAACATTATGCTGGTCATGAAACAAAAAACACAAACTAAAATTGCACTATATTCTCATGGTGTCTAGCAATGAAAGGAATAGTTCAACTAAAATGAAAATTCTTTAATCATTTTCTCTTCCTCTTGTCATTTCAAACATGTATAACATTTTTTCTGCAGAACACAAAAGTAGATATTTTGAAGAATGTCGGTAACCGAACAACCGCAGTATCCATTGACTTGCATTGGTTTGTGTCCATACAAAAGGAGTCAATGGGTGCCGTCGTTGTTTGGTTACCAACATTCTTCAAAATATATTCTTTTGTGTTCTGCATAGAAGGAAGAAAATTATTTATTAAATGTAAATGTGGACAGTTATGTGATATTAATTTGCGAGACATTACTATCTTTTTTTTTTTGGTCATTTTAAGCCTTTATTAGTACAGTGATTTGTAGAGAGGACAGGAAGCGAAGTGGATGAGAGAGAGAGGGTAGGGAAAGGACCACGAGCCAGGATTCGAACTCGGGACGCCCAGGGCGGCACCGGCGCTCTCTGTCGGACCACGGACCACTCGACCATCGGCTCCGACGACATTACTATCTTTTAATAAACTGTCTTTTTAGCTTGGGGAAATCACGGAAGCCATTTTTGAAAGTTGGTATCGTCGCAAACAGATGTTGTTGGTTTATCTGATCAAAGTGAGAACAACTAAAAAGGGTGCAAACACCTTCACACGTTGTGATCAGAATATTGAAATGCGGCTGAAAGAAATTTCACAGTTCACAGTTTCTGTGGTTATCACATTTCCACAGAATGTCTGCTGTTTGAAAGTTATCGTCGCAGCACTCAAAGTTTTCTTACTTGAGAAGAGCGAAGCACGAGAAGCTAAGAGGATATGCAAAGGTGTGTGGGTTCAAACAGAGCCATGACAAAACCAGAAGCGAAAATGACAAGTGAGCCTGCCTATAAATAGTACTTTGTATCCTGCATTATCTGCATTTGAATGGAACTTTGAATAAGACTTAGCATTTCGTTTAGTTCTTGCTCTCCCTTGCTCTGATCTCCGTCTATACGGGGCATTCTTGTGAGCAAACTACTATCAAAATATACATGACACTACAGTGTGACACTGCAGTAAAAAAGATGGAAGAATCACACACAACACAAGCTCCAATAAAGGGCAAAGCTTTCGGGGGGCGATTTGTGAAAAAAAAAAAAAATTATATAACTGTACGGAAACAATCTTTGGGAAAGACAGTGTGCCCCCAAACAAAGGCCCACATGCTGGTTAAATGAATAATCTGAGAGCTTGAAAGTGCATGACGCACCGGGGTGCAGCTGAACACCTGTTTTATCTCCGGTCTCGTCCGGCAAAAAGCTGGAAAGTTTACAAAGACAAGGACACCCTATAGTTTCTTCAGTCCCAGCTTTATATCAGAAAACTCCAAAAAAACAATGTAAACATGCATTAAACGTTCATCTTTAACTTTTTTTCATTTTTTCAATGCCTTGCAATGTTTTTAAGACAAATGAAGCGGGTACCTGTTATTTCAACCAATCAACGGTTTTAAGTCAGTTTTAAGTCAAAATCGCTTTTAAAACCCTTTGTTGGTGTGTATGTGTGTTAATAGTTCTTTGTTTTTAGGCATCATGTAAAAGGCCTCTTAGAGATGGTTAAGGGTCAGTAAATATTAAAGTCAGCTCAGAAACACCATCTCCGTTCTATTAGCACTGATAGTTAGCAGTAGTTAAAGGGATAGTTGAAAATCCCCATTGATTTGCATTGGTTGTGTTAATACAATAGAAGTGAACGGTACCACCATTGTTTGGTTAACATGCTTCAAAATATCTTCTATACATGTTGAGTAAATGATCACAACATTTTCATTTTTGGGTGAACTATACCTTTAACAGCAGTGATAATGCCACTTTAATAAGTCAGACCGGCGCCACAATGACTTATTACCTCATTTTTCATTATAAGTTACAATACGCTGTGCCTCATAATTGTCTTTGTAGCCTATTAGCAAGCTTTAAAGCCACTCTAATCTGAAATACAAATGGTAAAAGGTTCCATCCAACAAATAACTGCTTTATTCAAAGAGAAAAGATCAATACCTCATCTTGAGACTCTTTTTCGTAGAGCTCATTGTAAATGAACCAAAGTCTGAGACAGTGCCATCCAAACCACAGGCTTAGGGTTTATTAAAAATGAGGAGAAAGGAGAAAAATGGAATCTGATAACACGCTACAGAAAAGCAGAGCAACGGTCTAGTATTCACCACAAATGCTTAATCTAATCTGCTTCCAGACAGTGAACAAAAAGACCAAGAGTGGGGATGGTGGAGCAAAGAATAATCAATTTCATTGTGAACATAGTTGAATTTAATTACATAGCTTTCAGGTCTGAATATAAGTAGCCCAAATGTAAAGACTCAACACAACTTTTCATCTCTAACATGCACAAAATAACAGTTATGAAAAAACACGTTTTGAGTATCTTTTCATAAAACCATCACAGGATCCAGACAGATGAAGAAATATTTCTGCGCAGGATAAACCTCTGATAAACCCCTAGGCAACTTATTAGCAACCGTTTGCAAATGAGGTAACGCAATGCCTGCATAATTACAATCTGCCGCATTTAGAATGCTTACGAGCAATCAGTAATTGGTGATCAACCGAATGCCAACTGCTGACCTAAGCAAACTCATAATAATTCACAGCATAAAGTGATTTAATTGACACACACTTCATCAAGTGCTTTAACAAAATTAACACACAAATACATATTCAATCAAGTATTATGCAGAAGCTCAAAGCGTCGGTCTTTTGAACGAATTTTCTATATTGATTGACACACCTCACTGGGGACCACCAAATTACTGAGCACCAGGACAAATCAAACACCTCAAAGTGGCTCCATCTGACAGCATTTTCAATATAAATTTACAAAAGAGTTGAATAGTTTCAATTGGCAAAGCATTGGGCAAATGTTTTGAATAATAAACATATATAAATGTGACTTTTTATGTTACAGTATTTTGACATATTTTTGAAATGTGGTTAAAAGTCAAATTACAGAAATAGATGGCAAAATACAAATTTGGTGTAAAATATAACATAAAACATGTAATTTTACTTAACAAAAAGGTAGTCCTCGCTTCCAGAATAGTTCTTTTTGTTTTTTACATGAGCTGTAATTCCATTACCCTTCAAAATGCGTGAATTAAATTAGTGCACTGAAAATACGCCCAACGAAAACACGTTGATTTCGTAAAAAACTCCTATATATCATTTGTTGGCGTGTGGGCGGGCTCTTTCTTTCGCCTTGCCGTGCTTTTCCGGGAGAGTTGCCCAATTAAAGGAATAGGATCCCTGTTACGTAACAGGGATACAGACTTAAAAAAAACAAGTTGGAGTGCTGGGGGAATGTATCAAGCACAGAAATAATACGTAATACGTCCAACTCGTTTTTTAACAAGTTGACCATGTTAAGCATGAGAAGCCAGCACGTTCAACAGTGTAAAGAAGTCAGAATGCATGTTATAGCACTTTAAGTAATATCTTATATGATGGCCCACATGCAGGAAAACAAATGAGTGCAGTATGGATATTTATTAGGAACAGTGAGTCATTATAAAAAATATAGATTTCTCTAAATTTCTCTACAAAAATATAGATTTCTCTAAATTTCTCTACACTCTTTCATCACAGTAGGTCGCACTATGCAACTCTAAAATTGGTTCGCAACCTCCCATAAAACCTAAAAAGAAAAAGTATGGCCAGAATGACTTTCTAAATTGCAAAACAAGCTGTCAAAAAATGACACTTCAGTTGCAAAACACCGATTAATGCAAATCCCGCAATAATTTTAAATCAACATTTTTGAAAATATCGCTTAAGTTTTGCGCAAATCTGTAATGAAGTCAAAGCCGAGACTTGATACTGCATGCACAGCCCCATTTGTGCTGTCCAGTCATTATCAAAGCACTTGAAATTTGACTCTCAGCATCTTCTGCTCATTACAGTCCTTTTCAAGACAATAACTGGTCTAAAATTTTCCCTGAATCAAGCTCTCTCTGTATTTCTCCACACGACCCCTCCCACGTTTCATCGGCTAACAGTTCCCATCTCCCCCGCTGTTTCTCACACAGTGTGCAATGTTTCTTTTGGCCTCAGCTGACCCCCTTTCTCCACTCCTCATTTAGTCCATCACTGTTGAGCTACGAGCCCCTCTCCCGTCCTCATGCCCGTGTGGGTGCAAGCTGGTGTATTGTCACACAAATTAACTCACTATCTTTGTGTGTGTGTCCTGGTCTCGGTTGGTAACATTGAGAGCGCTCAGCCAGTAGGACCCATCAGTGTGTTTGGCTGTCTCTTCGGGTTAGCTAGAGACCCAAATGGCTGTTATTTGCTTGATTAACTGCCTGTTCAAAACAGCAGCGATTTGAACTGATGAACTAGACAGATACTGTGAAAAACACAGTATGTGTAGACGAAAAATCTGATATTTTTACCTACATATGAAACATCAAGATGTTTAAAAGAAACAAAGGCAAAGTTGAAGCCTTAATTTAAAATGATGATTTCCCAAGTTGGCATGTTTGTCATGCATGCCATGTAGGCATGGTTTGTCTTTTCATAACATCAACATTACCGATCAATAAAAAACATCCGTCACACAACTGAATGGTTGCAGGCAGGTGTACTGGGCAAAGGAAATAATAAACAGAATTAGAAATTCTTATTAATATAATATTAATTTATATACATTTTTGGACTTCTTCACAATGTTAAACGTGCTGTCTTCTCATGCTTAGCATGGTCAACTTGTCAAAAAACGAGTTGGCCGTTTTACATATTATTTCTGTGCTCGATACACTCCCCCAGCGATCGTACAGGTTTCGGAAAGTTTTTTTCAAACATATAAAACGGTTTCGTAAAAAAGTACATAAAAAAATACACCATTCTAAGTCCCTTATTGGACAATTCTCCCGGAAAAGCACACGGCTGCAATGAAAGCAGGAGAAGGAGCATGCGCAGACGTCACTTTCCCTTGTGTGCAGGAGAGAGAGAGAGCATACGTTCGCGAAGTTCAGGTGTTTGTTTGTTCGCTACATTTGGGTGATGGATGTTATATAAACGGTGCATATAACCCTGGATTTGGAGATCGTTTGAAACTGATATATGGAGCCGTCACAGCGCTAAAAGATGCCGGACATGAACCGCATGCGGTGAGTGAAACTGATGTCTGTGTTTTGTTGACAATGGGTGCGCATGTGCTTTGGTTCAGCCTACCCCTCCCCCCAGCACGCGCCGCATGTTTTCGGAAATAATCGTTAAGCTGTGTCTATCTTTTATAAATGTGATCAAACTAAATACTCTTTGAAGATACGAAGTATGCAATACTACTCTATAGATACTCAAGATTAATATGAGATTGGCAGAAACCCTGTGTGTTACGCCCGCTTTAATACATTTTGGATTTCACAGTAAAATCGTGTGTGAAATTTCTTGTTTTGTCACATCATCAAAAACAGTTTTAGATGTTATGCCTCTACTAAATTATGTTGCTGCAGTAAACTGATTTTATAATTTTATTTGTAAAATTAGGGGGTTAGATAAGTGTAATAATCTGCAGTCACAATCAAAATCTATACGATTATATTGACTTCCACAAGCAAACAATCATTTTACGGTTAGTCTTAACTAAAACCCAAACTCACTAAGGAACAGAACTCACAAGAAATTGTGAATTTCCCAGCGAAACAGCTCAGAAATGAAACTAGATGAAATATAAGCGTTTGATATCTCTGCTATCTTTAACAAACACTGTTTTACTCCTATGTGACTATTGAAGACATTTCGAAAAATTGAAGAATGCCTGGAAATGGCTTTGAGACATTTTCATTTTCTCCCGCTGATAACATTGGCTGTCCTTTGCTCTCTTCCAAGACATACAGTGTTTAGAAATAACAGAAAATCACAATTCCAGTGAGACAAATCTAAGCTCGCCTCTTTCTGCAAAACAAGAACATATGGTAAATGTTGCCAGTGCGGTTCATACTTTTGCTGTACATCCTCAAAGCCTTGGCATTGTAAGTCATATTTTCTGAGGCTTGGATTTGTACTATGATGGCATCTGAGGCATTATACCCACAAAACTATTCTTAATCCCCTTGGCTTTCAGGTCTAACATCATAATGGTATCATCTGGAAAAATGCAATGTCCTCCACACAAGGTTTAACACAAGCTCGCCCTGTTGACTTGTTGTTGTTGGGTCTTGTCTCTATAGCAGCAGCAGCTGATATGCTACAAATAGAGAGTCTGGAGCTGGAGACACGCTCTGTTATCCTGCCAGGGTCTCAGATAATGTGATGATGGGGTCTTGGCATACCAACTGATTCATTACTTTGAGGTTATGAAACATCTACCTTGACATTGAGAGAAATAATTTGAGGATGCATAGCGTGTTCAAAGTAATCTAAGAATCTATACACCATGAAAAAACAATGTTCCGTGTCATTCTATGACTAAAATGCATATGTGTGGTGACAAAAAAAATGCATTGGCTTTGCAAAATGCTGTAAGCAGATGGCATTCCCAAGATGCATTGAGGGAAGAAGATCTTTCTTTTCCATTTGTGAAAAAGTTAACAATGCACTGGCCTCAATTTTACTTAGATCTTGATTCTCAAGGGTTTGGTCAGAAACAGGGTAAAAATGTCAGTTGGCAATTACAGTCAAATATATTTCTCAGCTTCATTCACTCCTAATTTTCCAAAACTCGTTTCTCATTAGACGGGCGTCCAACTGAATTACAGGCCCTCATTTGCATGTGTGGTGCAGGTCCACCGCTCCTCTTACCTCCGTGTCACAACCTCCTAATGTCCTTTTTACGGGAATTGCTTGAATTTAGAAGATGGGATCTCTCAGATGAGAACCTTTCTTTTGCTTTATTGGGAAAATGGAAATTATATCAGCAGTCCCAGAGGGTCAAATTGTTCTTTCAAATAAAAAAGATAAATTGAAATCATCATATTTCCATTAAGGGGAAACCAGAGGCAACTGACTGTCGGTTTAGGAATTGTTGATGCACTTTCTAAAAGACGACTTTTGGGTCAGGTATATAAAATATCACTTTTTGATTTTTTTATTACAATTGTTTCAAGATTGTCTTTAGCTACAACAAATAACGGGCAGTGACCGTGTCTGAGGTGGAACCTACTGTAAGCACCTTACTTCACTGAACCTTTGCAAGAATCTTTTTTTTTATTAAGCTACCAATCCTTATGACAGAGGAAATAAAAAGCAGCACTTAAGTGCGCTTCCAGAGTGCAGAAAGGCTAAGAGACATTGTACAATAGCTCACCCAAAAATGATAACTTACATTTACTCCCACTCATGACGCTCAAAACGGTGTAACTTTCTTTCGTTGAACACAAAAAGGAGAAATTTACTGTAATTTACTGATCATTTTTTAAAATGCAATTACAATGAATAGCGACTAGAGCCCTAAAGATTCAAAAATGACACAAAGTATCGTAAACGTGGTCCATTTGCCTCATGCGCTATATGCCAAATGTAAGCCATTATTTTATGAAAGTCTTAACAGCTGTTCTCTCTCTCCTTGCCACATGAGAGTTCATAAAAAATGCAATTTACCCTTGGGTTTGAAACCTTTCAAATAGATCACTTTGATAATGTTATAAAATCCAGCCTTAATGTAACAATGCTTTGTAAATTAGACATCCCTAAAGAAAACATCTGGAGCGACATGGGGGTGGATAAATTGTCTTATTTTGGGATGAAATTATATTTGAATGCTTTGCATTGCGAGCATTTTTCACCAGCGGTATCACTTACAAACTGGCTGAACATCAAACAGTGCACACCGAGGACACCGGCATCTGTCGGATCGAACCCTGGGAGGAACATGTGGGCAGAAATCCTTACGGACCACCATAAACACGGGGCAGAGAAAAAGTGAAAGGGATAATTGGAGCCTTGCCCTGGGCTGCCATCACACCAATCTGTTACGGGAGCCAAGTCACAGTGCGGCGGCACTCGCAATCCGACCACAGGCTTGAGGTTAACAGCCAAGCTGTTGGACGAGATGGAGCTATGTTGGATGGAATACTGCCAAAACCTCTGCGACCTGGGGAGAACTGGTCCTGAAATGCGTGGGGAACAACGGCATGTTTTCTGATTGTAAAATATCCCTGACAGAAAAATGCATGACGTGCTCTCTCCTATTCGGTGTTGTGTGAAATATAATTTTTAAATTCAGAATTAAAACCAGAATCGCTACTTTAAGATTATCAGTTCTGTGTGCATGCTGAGTAGGGGTGAGAATCGCAGGGTACCTCCCGATACGATTCGATAGGCGATACAGGGCTCACGATACCGATAATATCACAATGCGCCGATTCTGCTATAATCTATATATCTCTTGGCAATTCTATAACAATACATCACGACATCTGTAAATTAGGGAAAAAAGGATCTATTAGATGAGCATTTTTAGTATGTTATGACTCTCTGTCTTTAGGTTTGTTTATTCTTGCGTTTGTCTTTGGACTGTGAGTCTCTAGTGACTCCACACGCGTCTCCCAAAACGGGGGTTTGCGGCACGTCACGTCAAAGCGCTCACACTATGAGCATCATCGCGCATTTCAACGCAAGTTTGGCCTCGGCAAGCCTAAAGTTGAACTTTATAAAAAGTATTAAAGCTTTACAAAACAATCTGACTTCTGAAATACGTGAGAATGAGCTTTTTAATATGCAGGCGCAGATATCTGCACCCCTGCACGAGCACTGCGGGTGAGAGAGAAAGAGCCGGAATGAAGCGAATCACGCAACTACAGACTGAAAGTAGGTCAAAAGAGTATTCCCAACTTGCAGAGCGCCGAGTTAACCATGCCTACTTATTTACATTCACTACGAAATCCAAAGTGCACCCAAACTTTTGATTTAAAAGACGCTGGCGCATCTCTAATTTGTTGTTGGCCCGCCGCCATTATGCTCGTACTTCTTCTCCGCTGTGAATTACAATTTTCCGTTTGTCTGACCATCCGTAATCTGTGAGCGTCACCACAAGAATATGTGGGTACTGCCGTTCTGGTAAGCACAGTGTAGGTATGAATTTACATCTTTTGTATTTGAAAAAAAATCTATACTTCGTGCCAGAGTATCGATAACTTCTCGTGGGCTGAAATGTCACGATAAATCACCATATCGATGTTTTTCCCACCCCTAATGCTGAGACAGGTGGACCTGTGCCACAAAAACTGAAACTAATCCTGGTGGCAAGAGTTTAGAACGGTGAAATGTACCTTTGTGAAGTGAAAACACATGGCAAGAGTTCAAGTATAACCTCTGTATCTACACACCATAGCCAGACCGGTGTGAGGTTTGTTTGTTTTAAGCCATACCAGCTTCCATGGCTATTTTGACCGGTGTGAGGTAGAAACGAGAGCATTTACAGGGTGCTTCGCCGCACAGCATGTTTAGAGACATGGTTAGCATCACAGGGGAGAGCTAATCACAAGACTGCAGCTAGCCCCCTGGGGAGAACTTTACTATCAAACACTGTACTTCAGCACTGCCCAGCGCATGTGACGTCTACAGTCTGCAAACACAGGTGAACACAAACAACCTCTGTTACAAACCCAAGGGAACTACCTTGCTCTCTACTGCAACTTTACACAAATAGAGTTCTGCTGGGAAGACTTGATTAGCAATTGACTTTAAAGAAAAGTTGTGTCCCAAATGACATAGGCCGACTATACACTATGCACTTAGACTATGCACTATGTGCTCAACCATCTAGTGTATGAATATAAAAGGATCAGTATCATCCCAAATGAAATACTAAACAGTTTTATACTAACCGGAAATAGGGCTGTCACAATTATTAAATAATCATCTCATCGCAATTATTTGACGCCATCGCAATTATTTCAGAGAACCGCAATTTTTGACTTCAGTTAGCATTAAATTGAAGAGTAATAACTCTGCAGGAGAACTTTGCTCGAGCAGCGTCTGATAGCTCTGCCTCCCTTACCAAACTGCGACCGTTGGGTGCGTGAAGTGTCCAGAGTTCCACACTTCATATTTTCGGTTGAATTAGTGCATCATCCGGGTGCTAAAAGTGCACTTCTTTTTTGAGAAATTTTAATGTAAACACACAAGAAAAAACGTATATTGCGTTAATGGAGTTAAATATTTGAATGCGTTAATCTGAAAACATTAATGGCATGCGTTAACGCGTTAACGTGGACGGCACTATTTTATATAAAACTTTATACATTTTCTCTCAATTTAATAATCTTAACATTAGATTTAATATAAAACTAAACATTTGTGATTTATTTTTTCCACTAAGCATGTCACTTGAAGGATGCAATACTGGCCTACAAATTGGGATACCATATGAGCAAACATACCATCGTTGTCCTTCAGAAACCTCGGATATTCAAATTCGCTGTCACTACTTTTTAAAGGTGCAATGTGGAGTCTAACGGCTCACTCCACCGCTCACCCCTCCCTTTCGAAGCACTACAGGGGCTAATTTCTTTGCCAGGAGATAACATATTAAACACACTCTGTAGAGGAGTTTGTCCTTTCATGGATACTGCCGGAAATGTAAATAGAAATGGCTCATTTTATTAATTAAAGCCGCCCTGCAACAGTGTTTCATGCATTCTGACTTCTTCACAATGTTAAACGTGCTGTCTTTTCATGCTTAACAGGGTCAACTTGTCAAAAAACGAGTTGGGTGTATTACATAGTATTTATGTGCTCCCCCAGCGATCGTACAGGTTTCTGAAAGCTTTTTTCCAACATATAAAACTGTTTTGTAACAATATATAGGACAATTATTTTGCCCTTATAGGACAATTCTCCCTGAAAACCATGCGGCCACAAGGAAAGCAGGAGAAGGAGCATGCGCAGACGTCACTTTCACTTGTGTGCAGGAGAGAGAGAGAGCATACATTCGTGAAGTTCAGGTGTTTGTTTGTTCACTGCATTTGGGTGATGAATGTTATATAAACGGTGGATATAACGCTGGATTTGGAGGTTGTTTGAAACTGATGGAGTCGTCCCATCGCTAAAAGATGCCGGACATGAACCGCATGCGGTGAGTGAAACTGATGTCTGTGTTTTGTTGACAATGAGTGCGCACATGCTTTGGTTCAGCCTACCCCTCCCCCCAGCACGCGCCGTATGTTTTCGGAAACAATCGTAAAGCTGTGTCTATCTTTTATAAATGTGATCAAACTAAATACTCTTCAAAGATACGAAGTATGCAATACTACTCTATAGATACTCAAGATTAATATGAGATTGGCAGAAACCCCGTGTGTTACGCCCGCTTTAAATATTTGCAAAACCCAGTGACAAACATAAAGTTTGACTAATGATAATCATTTATGGCAAAAAATAAATACAAATATGGAGATTTTCAGAAGGACAGCAGGGCACCAGAAGGGCACCAATTCTGAACATCGGCAGACATGTAAATCTCAAGACTCTCTCAAGAGAGGTGAAAAGAAAAGACACTTAGCTTTGAAAAAAGACACTTAGCTTTGAAAAAAGACACTTAGCTTTGAAAAAAGACACTTAGCTTTGAAAAAAGACACTTTGACTGAAAAGCTTTTTGAGAATAGACACTCTCCGTTTTATGAAACACATGTCTTTTTTTCTGGTCTTTCTTGTCCGGTGCACACAGGTTACCTTTTTACCCAATAAAGAGAAAGCAATTATAGCTAGCAGCTACAATCTGTTTACAAGTGAGGTCTCGCCCAGTGTCCATACGTGTGACATTAACGTGTCAGCCCTGCGAAAGAAAATTTATTTAGCAAAACCCGAAATAAGTATAATTTCCATTTAAAATGGACAATTAAAACGTTGACCTACCGTGCATGAAAATCTGACTCCTCTTTATACAAATAATCTTCATAAAGTAGAAGAGAAAAAAAACAGGAAGTCATCTCCTTACTGTATATAAAACGAAGCAAAACTTAATCGGAGGGTATCTCCGATTATATTTTTATCGAGTTGAATAAAAATAGAAGTGTGTGTGGGCTGCACTCTAAAAGCTTTTCCTTCTGATCATCTTTTTTTTTATCTGAGCCATTACGAAAAGCAGGAAGATCTTGCAGGACGGCTGGTCCTGCCACAGATGCGATAATGCTTTAAAGAGCTTTTAATTCCCCGGTCTGCGCCGGCCGCAGAATGATATCATGACATCTGCGCTGGAGACCGAGCAATGTAGTTGTATATACTCCGGGGAAAATACACTACGCTCCCTCGTGCAGAAAAATTGCTTTCTGCCTCGATGCACTTTGCTTCTCGGCATCTCAAAGCCGGAGAAATAACTGATGTCTGACATACATCTCATGCAATATAGGAGCTGGCAGGTTATCTTCTGGTATTGTAGAGGACTGTAAAGTATAGAGATTTTGTGATTTTTGAGATCTGTGGTACATCTGAACTGTAAATCCTAATTCCAGCAGGTCCCTTTACATACAACGGACCATTAAGTTCAACCGCTCAGATGATGGAACAGAAAATGGGGTAAAAACCATAGACTGTCTAAAATATGGACGTAGTGTCCTTGACTTTACCCGTAGGTTTCTGAGGAGCCTTTTGAAGCCTAAAGTGGACGGAGCCGGCTGTGGCCATCTTAGCAACAAGTCACTCCCGGGTAATAGGCCCTTTTCACATTGACGTCCCTTAACTTCCGCCTTCTCGCAAAGCTGTGTATCATGACATCTGTCTTGCAAGTAGTTCTGTTTTGCCGTCGCGCTAGAACTTAACAACAGTGACAGAAGACTTATTCAAGTACTTATCCTAGCACCTTCGCGAACACAAAACGAAAATAAAACACTTACCTTCATAATCAAACAGGTACTGTTCAACGAAGTATTTGTATCCTTTATCTAGCTTTGATCTTGTCATAAGCGAAAATTTGTCTGCAAGATGTTGTACATCATCTAGCCGTATTTGTGGCAGCTGTGCAAGGGACTTGGTAAACTCCATTCTGAGGCGCTAGCGGAAGTTACGATACACTGCTTCGCGGCAGAACGGAAGATGCGTGACGTCATGTGAAAAGGGCCTATCGGAAATGGGCAAAGAGGCAGGACGTGGTTTGAGCTGAGGTGCCTGGTAGCTGAAACAGCCTGTCACTCAAGTGACCAGGCCCTTCATTATGCAGAATTTTAAGGGTTATTATAATCTAAATGGATGAGTTATCTAAAAAATCACCCCTCTTACAGTTTTCATGAAGGGCAAAATTAGCTACTGTATATAGACCAAACTTTTTTGTACCAGGCTGTAAATATGTTTTTTTTCTTCTGCAAATTTGGGCATTTTAACATGGGGTTCTGTTTTTGAGTCAGTCGATGAATTGCAGTTTAAGTCACTTCCGTGTTGGTTTCACCCGAGAGACCGGAAGGTTGCCGCTTGGTAAAACGTGGGTTTGATACATTAAAGAACAATGTACTCTATTCCTCACACCCTTTTTTTACCGGTATATAACACTTATTAAAATACTGCCCTGAGACCAAACTATAACAATTGATCACCATAAAGGAGCTAATGTCATCTTTAAAACCTGTCCGTATTCCAGCCATTATGCTTATTACTTCCAAGACTTCTGAAGGCATCAGAGCTATAAATTTATCGCAGCACTATCGCAGACACCTGAGGTTCTCCCAGGGCGACTGGGATAAGCGATGCTTTCGTTTAAAATGCAGTGTGCGTGCTGCCAAAGTCTTAGAGACGATCTCTTCTGACAGCCGCCTGTAACACGGTGTCTCATCGCTGATGACCCAATAACTGATGGGGATGTAGATGATGTCATTTTCAGTGATGAAAGCTAATGTGCCGCCCCGGTGAAATAAATTATAACAGCCAGAGCATGAATGGTTAAGAACTCTGTTGAAACCTTGCACTTTTTGTTAACGAACGTGTTGTCTACCACCAACGTAGGCAGATATCTACATAGACAGCATCACAACCGCATTCTCATTAAAGGATATAGAGGAGATGACCTCAGGAGCGGAAACGTTTCTTAACAGCCTTGGTCACGCATGGCAGATTCATCCAAAACCCTTTTGATTTTGAGTTAAACATGTAGCAAGCAAAACAAAGTGCTGATAATGAGCACAAGAGAACACAAATAGTGTCAAAAAACAATACAAACAATAACCCCAATGAACTTGACACTTTTTCTTCCAAAGCAAATTAAATGTTCTCGGGTAGCTGACAAACACCATTAAAATTTCCAGCATCAATATGGTTCAAATTGAAATATATTCATAATATATTTTTAAACCCTGTTTGTCATGCCAAGAACACAAAATAAAAGAATTTGAACAATGTTGGTCACCGAATCACAGCGGTACCCTTTAACTTGCATTGCAACCGCTTTGAGTTTAAGACCCGCCAAAAAGGCCATTTTGACTGAGAGGTCAAGCAACCAATCACATATTGTTTCATGCCGTTTCATGTTTATTGTTGTGGAAATATCTATGTAATGAGTTTTACGCCATGAAACTTGCATACTTTTAAGAACTCATTCTTAATTTATTTTTTAACGTGCGGAAATTTCGGACGCAAATTTCGGACTCAATGTGCATTGGGCTTAAGTGTTACAGACCCTTTAATCTCCCTTCTATAGAATCTCTCTGATTTACTTTTGGAGCAGGTTTAGACAGAATGCGCGTTGTGAGGACGTCATATGGCGCAACTTTGGCCAAATTATGCGGAAAATCTGTGACAATCTCAAAATTTTGCAAGTTGCCGCAAATCTTGCTGAGTTTTTTGATTATGCGTTTAATTCTGCGATGGCAAAATCGCAAATCCTGCAAGGACTGATTCTTCTTCTCTGTTTTGCAGAAGAAACAAAGTCTTACAGGTTTGAAATGACAAGTGGGTAAGTACATGACAGAATTTTCATTTTTGGGTGAACTTTCCCTTTAATATTGCTTAAACAAAAGAGTGAAATCATGTTTTACATATTTCCAACTGCAGAAGTATATAACAAAAGACAAAATAAAAAGTTAAAATACACAAACTTTGCTTTCCAAAAGCTTGCAAACCATCAGTGATGCTCACATCAAAAACAAGAGAATTTAACTCTTGATAAGATTCTGTAAAATTTCATCATCAGATAGCAGTATGCAAACTTACAAGCCAAACTGTATAAGCGTTGAATAAGTTCAAAATTAAACGTAAAAACTGCATTTTAATTAAAACTAAATGTTTTTAAATAAAGCACAGGTCACTGTATCACCATTTTAAAAACAGTATTCCTCGCAGCTGTATTTGTCATCTATTATATTAAAATTTCTTGCTACTCTCACCACAAGTTGTGAAAACAAGCTTATCCACGAATACTGTAAAGCTGCCTCAAAATGTAGACAAAATTAGATATTTTTAGAAGGCAGTATAATCGACTGCCTGCAGTTTGAGACGGCCTTTCTGCCGGAACCATCCCTATGATATCTAAAAACTTTTTCTACAGTATGTGGGCACTGAATTTTAATATGAAGGCAAAATCTCCAATACTGGATTCAACTTCAGAACATATAGAAACTGTATAAAAGTTTGAATCAACATACAAAGATTTTTTTAAACACTTTCATTACTCTTTGACATTCGGGGAAGGTATCAGGGATCTGAGAGAAAAGATTTTCTATTTAATGACAGCCCATTTGTGCGGGAGGTGGAAGCCCATGGTGCATTGTGGGTATGAAGCCTTTGCCCCGAGGGCCTTAATGGGTGCAACCATGGAAACCACAGGACATTTATTAAGAGCACAGGGTCGGCTAAGTGTGCCGAGGGTGATTAACTCACCTATGGCTGCTATAGTTAAAAGTAGAAGGGGGCAAGGGATGACAGGCCTGATGAGAGGCTATAAGGACCGGAGATAAATGCACACTAGCATTTCCACTCGGGTTCATAATGGATACACAAGAGAGAGCGTGAACCACAAAGTGTGACAGACAGAAAAGAGAGCGAGACGGTGCAACTGAACGTTTCCACTCACCATATCTATAAGGCTCTCCTGGATTCTGCTGAGAGTAGTCCTCAGTCTGCTGCTGATCAGACCCAGGCCGGAAGATTCGTACTGTGGGAGACAGCAGAACAGACACCGTGAGGAACAGACGTGTTTTAATAAAACAAACAAACACAACACATACACACACACACAGTGAGCGTAAACCCCACAGCCCCAGACTGCACACGCTATCGCGCGGAATTATCACTTTTTAACAAACAGTTCCCACAGGCGTCATGACTTGTGTTCATTAATCGCGATTACATTTTTCATCAAGAAAGAAGGATGAATGGGATTGGAAAACCCTCCTGTGATCATTCGCTTGAAATGTATTTACAAATGCAGAAATGAATGCAGGTTGAAGTGTTATTAATACGCAGTAGATGTGTTCTTATACTGGCAAACCGTCATCGATGATAAAATTGCAAACGTCAGTTTATCTTTACTCAGGGCACGTCTTATGATAAACTTGAAACTGAAAGCAGCACTAACGGTAGAGATAACACCAAACATACTAAATGTGATTCAATATTGGCACAGCATTTTTACTATTTGTGCAAATGGATTATTACTTCTATTTAGTGCAGTAATGTGGGTTTACAAGCAAAAGTAAAGGACGAAATTGAGCAATTTGTGTGCTTGAATTGAACACACACTCATTTAAAATATCTTGTATAAAAAGACAACTATACAAAAGTGCAATATCTTGGTAGATGAAATAAAACGTTTGAATTATAGAAACTACATCAGACCATACTAAAAAACACATCACAGTGACACTCCAACCATGACTTAGGGGTAAAAATACAGCACACAACGGCCCCAAACTCTTACCAAATAGACAGGGGCTGTCTGTCTGGACAACCCAGCCTGAGAGCCTTGAGAAGGCAGAGATGCAGATGGCATGTTCTTTGCATTAAGAAACAAAAAGAAACCAAGAAACAGTATGTAAAAAATGCAATGTTTAAACAAAAAAGCCTGAACAGGGACTGACTTCTACATATTCGACATACTCACCAGCCACAATAACGCAATGTGTTAAATGATCTTACACTGGGGACTTGTTATAAAATATTGATTGAGGTGATTAACCAGCCAGCACATCATGTTTTAAATTCAATTAAATCAAATGAACAGATTAACGGCTGTAATATTTATTTGACACTAAATGCATTAAAAGACAAGATATTGTGCAACATACCATTTTCTTTCCCACTCTTTGAACAAATGGCTGGCTGGGAAACAATAAAACCTTTGACTGATTTGTACATTTTTGCAAAGTTTCCAAAAGGCCCATCTGTTAGCGGGACGGACGCATCTTCAGCTGCGATGCTCACTCGATCTGCAGCACTTATTAAGCACTATACTCTATATATGTTTTTCATCCGCTCATGCACTCCATCATACCGGTGGTGATCTATTCTCTCAGATAAGCACTCGTGCATCTTCTTTCCATTCATTGCCTTTGAGCCAAGTTATTAACTTGAGGCAAGAAGCGATGAATGCCGGGACTGAAGAGTCTTAAATTATGTGCGTGGCAGAGCTGATACTCCGTCTGCGTACAATGCCGTCTGGACCTTTCGAATCGTAATGCTTTGCATTACTAAACTAAATGGCGAAACACATAAACTCCAACTCAATGTGAGATTGAATATCTTGTGTGTTTAGAGTTAGCCATGGGTGAAAGTGAACCCAAATGAGCACATCAATATCAGGTACTATGTAAATGTTAATATAAATAACGATATTTTTGTATTTATACATCAGTTCTCTCTGGTTCTCGAATCTGATTGGCTGATAGCTGTGAGATATTCCACCAGGATCGTCACGGGAACTGACCGTTGAACCGCTTCACTGACTGTTTGTGAATATACTGTATACTCAACTGCGCTACTCTGAAGAAGTTAGATTGCTAGCAAACAAACACACGAAGCAGTTTATGCTTTCCAGAATGTTTACTTCTGGGATACTTTCTCTTTTTTTTGGTAAAACTGGCTTAACAATAAACAAGTTATGAAATTACTAACTGCGCATTAATTCGTTTGGTATAGCCTACATATAAACGCGTGCACTGCGATCTGCACATTGGTGTACATGTGATGCGATAGGACTTTCTTTCATTATCATTATATCGATCACAGTTTATCTTCCAAGAATTAATATTATGTTAACACATAATATGAACGCTTACAGATAGTAAATAAACTTACAGGCATATCTTTCTCCAAGCAAAGATTGTACGCGTTGTGAACCGAAACTAGGCCACTACTATACTCAACACTGCGCAAACTTCAATACTGGAAAATGGCCACTAGGTGGAGTACATTAACCATGATAATTGGAACGTTGTCAGTGTTGGCGGTGTCTCTAGCAATTTATTCACAGCGCTCTGAACTCATTGTTTAAAAATGTTACAGCGCGGGACACGATCGGGTCTCGATCAATATAATAGAAATGGGATTAACACATTCTCCGTGAGTTGCCTTTTTAAAGTCTCTCTCAGCACAGCGCAAATTTAAAAGAAGTGATTGTTTGGACTCGGTAGCGGAGGTTTAACTGTCATGCTGGGCTTGGATTTGTGGTGGAAGAAAGTAGTTCCTCGTGTCCTTTAAAACCAGAGGGGTTTAAAGACACTCCGACGTTGTTTCTGGTTTATCTACACACTTGTGCCGTCGAACTGATGTATAAATGCAATATCTGCATGGCTGTGATTGCCTCCGGCACTCGGCCTGCAGCCTCGTGCCTCTGGCCTAATCACAGCCATGAAGATATAAGAACACTACATACACTCCTACTCGAGCGATATTGCATTATTGTGTCATAGGTTTCTCTATATCTGGTACTGTATGTCAGCATCTTTTGCTTATCAATATTTATCTCGCGGCTTTACCAGCGTGTGAGATGAAATAAAGATGAGAGCTGTTTTCTTATTTCGTACACACCCTACCCTACCTTACAGGCTGGGTTAAACCGTGGGTTAATTTCAAAGCAATATCAAACACCACACAGATATGAAACAGATTCTATATTACTCCAGTTTGAGAGGAAGGTACTTGAATTATTAATAACAATGATAATGCTGAATTATACTCAATGAAATATAGAAACAAATTTTGGCTAGATCTCAATGCAAGGGTTACTTCAGCCTTCAGACAAAAAAGATTGCCTACCATACTACCGAACTCTATAGTGAAAATGTATAAGCCTTTGCGTACATAGTCCAGCATTGGCTGGGAACGGCAAACAAACCAATATTTGCAGAATCTTCCCTGTTTGTACAGCATGCAGAGAGCAAACGGCATGCATTTTGTGATAAAATGTGATAAAAAACGTCAAAAGACAAAAATATTTGACTGGCGTTCGAAAACAAATGATGCCTGATGGCACTTCTTGCCGTAAAAGCATCATTGGGATGCTGAATGCTTGGCCATCAGGAGGCAAATGAAGAAGAGAAAGCTCATCTTTTCTCACCTGATTTATCTGCGCCTGCCGGGTGAGATTAAAACTATTGTCAAATCCCATGAGCGAAACACTATTTTATAGTCGATGAAGGCCACGGGCTCCATTTTGGATGATAGAATGCTATTGGTTATTCACAAGGAGATACCCAATCAAGTCCAGGCCGACGTACTGATACATTTAATAGTTTAGCTGTAATAGTTCTTATAAAAATGTCAGAATATCCACTATGGAGCTATGAAACCATAATAATGTTTGCCAATGGTTCCTTGAAGCGAATCTACTGTACAACAAACAGATGGTTGAGGGCCTACTCACATTGTCCCAATCGAACCGCGACCGGGCACGTTTGACCCCTAAAGACTGGTTCAATTGACTAGTGGGAGTGCTCACAACCACGCTCGGCCGCGGTTGACTTACTGCGCACAGGCCTGGTTGGAAGAGTGGGCTGGAGCGCGGTTTGGTTTGGAAAGGGGGCAGTATGAGCGTGAATCACAGTGGGGACAATCACGCTCGGGCACAGTTGAGAGCAACCGGGCTATATGTGAGTACGCCATGAAGGCTTCAGGTGTGAAAAACATCATTTTTAGCCGAACCGCTTCAATGTATCAGCACTGTTTCATAACCCTGGCAATTTGTTCCTGAACCCACCCAAATTGTTTTTGGGTTTACAACACATTGACTCATTGAACCGCAACGGCTTCTTTCAGACATTTGATTCATAGTGATCCAAGACCTTGTGAGATTTGCTACTGTCATCCTTCAGTCGTAGTGCCACGGAGCCCGGTCATGCACCAGGGATTCTATTAAGACAAGCTTTATAAAGGTTTGACAAAATGGAATCGATGTTAGAAGAGTTGACAGGCGAGGATAAGTGTCATTATTTAATAACGCTGTATTAGCTGAGCTGGCATAAGTTACAACATATAAGATCAGCTGGAGACTGACCACAAAAGATGACTACAGTGGTGTTCTCGAGGGAGTAAGAAACACTTCTCAATGGAACTGCCACCGTGTGGAATATTTCAGGGAGATTCCCGCTGTGATAAGCCTCTTTAGACAGGGCTGGCTGAGCGAGTCTCGAAGAATGAAAGTTAAAAGGATAATTGAGCTGCTGCGTGATTTTATTTGGGAAGTCGGGGCTGTCAAAACGGATAGACGACTCATGCAGCTTTCCAAAACCTCGGATGTCCAGATAAGCTGTTTTTCAGGAAATGGAAAAAACACTGGATTATTTAAATGATTAAATACTGTGTTGTCAAAGTTGACAAGCACGTTTCAATACTTTTGATTGGTTATATATTTGCAAAACCAAGTGACAAACATAAAGGGAGACTAATAATAATGATTTATGGCTAAAACATATAAATGAGAAAATATGGAGATAAAAGCATTCAGAAGGAAGCAGCGATATTAGAGATTCAAGACGCAAGTCGATCAGGTTTGCATTAAAATGACTCGACTAAAGGAGTATCTTGAACTTATGCAGATGTAGTTGTCTATTTCCGATATCTTCTAAACTGCTGCCATGCATTTGGACCTCACTTAAATTATTACATTCCCCTTCTATGCACTACAAACAATAAAAAAAAAACACGGGGTCACAGGAAAGGATTTAGAATGAGGAATAAATATCAGTTTCAGCTATGTACAAAGACTCAAAGGTCTTCGCTTCACTAAAAAAAACCTGATGGTTTCACTGCTGCAAAAAAAACATACAATAAAGTGTGCATGTTCTTAAAAAGTAAATGTTTCCACTGGAAGAGTAGCACGGGCAAAACCTTTTTTAAACAACTTCATTGGCCTTTTCAGTTTTTTGCTAGACAGTACAGGGTAGAGAGACAAGGTTTAGAGAGAGAGGACACCACTGGTGCTGACCACACAGGCAAGACTTGAGTTACAAGTATTAAAATCTGTAAATAAAAATTTGATTCAGCATTGAAATTCCTATTCAAATTGCAGTATTTTTTAAAACAAAAACCACATCATTTTACACTAATACGATCACTAAACCTACCACTAATAATGTTGAGCCACAGTACACTGAGATTAAGCTCTGAATTTTCAGCCTATTGTTGTGCTCTACATTCAGCATCCAGACTTATGAGGTGGCGTTTTATTCAACACTGGCTTACATGATAATAGAAGTAATTATCGAACAGTGAATGCCCGAAGGGCTTGCAGACGTAACAGGGAAAACAATAAGAGTGTGCTTTTCTTAATAATGAACGCGGCGTCCAAGGGGAATATGCACAACAAACGCCCATTTGTATATAATAAATATTTCATAATGGTAAGTATGAAACACTGAAGATGGAGGAGAAAGGCAATGCTGCATTATGTGTGTGTTTCATATGCGTACCATGTCATTGCGGCCGAAGAAGGTGTAGACGGCATAAAGGTAATAATCAAAGAGCTGAGAGACACAGTGGATGACATCAAAGGCGATGGGCTTCAGAATATTCATCATCTGCATGTATTTACCTACGAAAGAGAATCGAATCAGTTAAAATGTCCAATCTAAAACAAAGACATACAGCACATACTGTACAGAGATCCTAAGATTTAAAAACCTTTGAAGGTACAAATATGTAATATCTACAGAATCAAAAATACATTTGGTAAATTCACATCAATTTAAATGGCTTAATATTTTCAGTCAATTACATTTTTTCATGTTTCATTGAAATATCTTGTAATCGATGAATGAATGAAATTAACCCATGGGTTTCATCACCAATCTTAACTAATGCAAGTACCAGCATGGAAAATTGCTTTATTTTCTATGACTTTGTCATTTATGACTGCAACATTTTTCTTAATAGAATTTTGTAAGAGATCCATTGTGAATAAAAGCTTTGTACAGTACAACTTTCCAAACACAACCTCTACAGACTTCAATGACGCACCAAAAAAGCTGCTAATGAGAAAATGGTTAGCAAAATTTTAAGGCGGGGCTTAACAAAGGAACAATTTCATTCAGTTAATTTAGCTCCGTTGTTTTTTAGACCACTGTCCTGTCCATCCCATTAAACATTCACGCAAATGAACTTGAAGACCTGAGCAGACACATATTCAGAATGGACACAATCTCCGGAAGTTGAAGCAGAACACAGCTGTGTCTACGAATGCACCTCTGTCATAACAATTCATTTATTAGCCTGTTAATTAGAGGGCAAATTGCGGTCCCCTGCTTAGGGTCAACTTTATAATCATGAAACATCAGTCTTACGCAGGCGGATAGTCAGAGGTCAATTACTCACCGACCAGACGAATCACGTTGAGGGTGGTGTTGGTAAGGATGGGGGCATTGGCTCTGTTGAGATTGTAGTCGGATCTCTTCTGGCTGCCGAGGGTCTCTCTGGACACGCTGATTAAGAGGAGACAAAGTGTGCACACGCAGATCCAGGATCAGTGTTAGAGTTTAATGACCCTCAAAGCTGAAGAGTCACACAGTCTCTCATTAATCTGTTCAGAGTCAGACTGAACTAAAGTCAGTCCATATGGTTTGGTATCTAATTGATGTCACTGCACAGTGCACACACATCCATATAATAACCAACATTATTATTATCATTTATAGTTGATTTGTTTATAATTTATCTATTAGTAGTATTAGTATTTACAATTAATAATAATAATAATAATTTGTATTATTAGTATTTTAATAATAAAAATACTACTACTACTACTACTACTACTACTACTTATAAATGAATAAATCATGGAGACGGGGTTGGTTGGCACAGTTTTATTTCTTATGAAAATGTATGTAAAATTTATGTTTGCCAGCTAGCATAACTTATCACGACCTGTTAAGTTTTGTATTCAAATCAAAATCACCATTTCGTTTTTATTCATGTCATTTATTTGAAATAATTGTCTTTAAATGTATAACCTTTCAGCAGTACAATTT
Source organism: Triplophysa siluroides (assembly GCA_006030095.1). NCBI lineage: Eukaryota > Metazoa > Chordata > Actinopteri > Cypriniformes > Nemacheilidae > Triplophysa > Triplophysa siluroides. The sequence goes on from VCII01000193.1 coordinate 1,110,486, forward strand.
AATTTTGTTTTGACACAGAAAATTTAAAAAGTTTTTTTATTTATCGGACAGCATACAATTATGGAAAAAAGCATAAACCATCGGTGTGCCAACCGACCCTGCCACCTCCTCAAGAAAGATGTGACAGAAATGGACTTCATCTTAACAACCTTTTAAGATGCATAAACAGCCGACACAAAAGTCATGCGTAGAGGAATGAGTTATTTTGCCCTTGTAAGCCTCGTATGTCATTTTAAATATGCAAAATATGTTAGATCGCTCAAAATCTGCCAGTCTCTAACAATTAAATGTCACATCATGTAATGCCCCAGCTGATTTACTGCAGCGAGAAATGTCAGTCATCTTCGTAAGAAACAAACAGACATTAAATATTCATCAGTGTACGCTGCTTAATCAGATCCCTAATCATAATCTTCATTTAGCATATTTCTATCAAACCTACACTCGGAGAGCAAACCGAGAGCACTTAGAAATTGTGAAAAATGTCAGTGTTTGCACACTTGTACAGCTGGCAGACAACCACGTGGTTCGATTCAGAAGGGAATGCTTTAACAATCTACTTGAAACTCTGCACAATTTGACTTCAAAGCTCAGAATGGCTCTAAATAGGGGGCTTGTGGACTTAAAAGGCTCATTCTTCATAGAATAATTAAAGCCCTTCTCCCGATAAGAGGCTAATGATAACTTGCGTGCGTTCACGGCACACTGTGTGAATTTCAACTACACGACCTGCTCGAGTGGTAACAGGAAGTCCACAAATAAAAAAGATCTGCTGCGTCCTACTCGTGTCTTGGGCTAAGAAACGAATTGATGATCTACTTGGGGACTAAGGTTACTTAGCTACTTGACCAGTCGAAATGCCAAAGTCATCAATCGCATCATCAAAAATACTTGTACTGACCTCTTTACAGGCACATCTCCTGTTTGTTCATCCACGTAGTCCTGCTTCAGCTCATCGGCTACGTCACTATCGCTGTCGTAGTCCTGGTACACGCACTTCTCCAGCTCATCTGACTCATACTGCCCGCAGAGGAAACGGAATGAAGAAATGTTAGGTAATTCAAGGCTTTTTACACGGAGACCAAGGTTATTCTAAACATAATACTGGGACATCTTGTTTTTTACCAGAATCCTATATAGTAGTTAATCCTTAAAAACTGGAGTTCATAAAAATCGTAAACTCCAGGTTAACATGATGACTTGCATGTTTATGAGGTCAATAACATCGATGGATGAATAGCACACAATCAACCTCTATATAATAACCGCTTGTCAGTCTATGAAGATGTTGCCAGGTGCTCTAGAATTGTATATGAAGTCGGCACACCAAAACCCCAAAAATATCAAAAATCAATTAATTAAAAGACGTTTGCATGGCGCGTGACGTTTCGAGCACACAGGTTCTTCGTCAAACACTTCAACAACACTTATGAACCTCCTTATATACCTTCAGGTGATTAAGATCACAAGACATGCAAGTATATATATATATATATATATATATATATAGGGAATTCAAAAGATTAATCGCGATTAATCGCATCCAGAATAAAAGTTTGTGTTAACTTAATATATGTCTATGTACTGTGCATATTAATTATGTTTTTATAAATACAAACACATACACATGTATTCATGTTTAGGAAACATTTACATGTATTGTTTTATATTTACCAACAATTGAAATTATATATAAATGTTCCATAATTTTTTTATTTTTCTTAAATATATGCATGGATGTGTATGTGATTAGAAATATAAAATTATTATGCACAGCACACAGATATATATTATGTAAACACAAACTTTTATTCTGGATGCGATTAATCGCGATTAATCTTTTGACAGCCCTAAAATATATACAAATATACAAAATATTATTTTTTAATATAAAAAAAAAATATATATATATATACAAAACGCAAAAGTCTTATTCAAACTATACAATTTCAATAAAGAACCTACAAAATACGTGCATAAAAACAAAACAATAATTTCAAATAATGAAACCAAAACCTTTGAAACAATGTTCAAAGAAATGGGCGAATATCAAAATCGTAATTTAATCCTCGGGGAGATAACCTATCTAGTGTAAAAATCCAATAGGCCTCACGCTGTAAAAACAGTTTATTAATATCTCCTCCGCATCGTGGACAATTAACTAACTCAATACCAATATACTCTAGATTGGAAACTGAATGTCTCATATATGCAGAACGCTTCGATACCGGACTCTTTGGATCTTGATGTCTAATTGCACATCGATGTTAAGCAATCCGAGTTTTTAAAGTTCTACTGGTCTTACCTCCATAACACAAACCACAACGGCAATGCAGCATATAAATCACATTTATGGTTTTACAAGAGATTGTGCCTCGAATTTAAAAAACATTGCCGTGTGAGGATGTGTAAAAATAATCGTTTTATATGTAAAATTACACTGTTGACAGATGCCACATCTATAATTGCCAAACGTTATTTTATTCAAGAAATGAGAGGCAGGTGGCAAATCAGCTCTAACCAGAATATTACGAAGATTAGGCGCTTAACAACATTTTGAGACTAGGATCACTCTCTACGTTATACCAGTGTTTTAATATAACTTTTTAATCTCCTTAACTAGAGACAATTCAAGGTTAAACCTTCTCGAACAACTTTTATTAAAAAAATGCAGAGCACAATGTAATTGGCAGAACATAACTGCTGTAGCTAGAAGAGAAATTCAACTACTGATGGAAAACACAATTATGTTTCATCCTTTATTCTCTGAGGATTAAAGCTGGCCTTGATATCAAACGCATTTGATGTATCAGTGCAATGCAGTGATTTCAAAAATGGACATATCTAACCTTATTTCCCTTTAGAAAATCACTGACCATCAAATTCCATTTTAACCGAGAATGAATGTACAACATTGTTTCTGGTAACTAAACGTGGAATATTTAACAATTGCTGTTTTTCGCGATGCACCTTGTTCACTTCTATCAAAGGCTTTCCCTCTCCAAAGTACACATACAGTGTTTGTTTTCATTACGGAGATATCATCAGAAATGGCAAGCAGATCAGGGCATTCATGATGATGAGTTTACTCTCCACATAAATACAGTGCCCTCTGTCAACGCTTATAAGGACAATCAGGCACTTAATGGTCCCAAATATTTATGCGTAATCACATTTTCGCTCTATTTATTTTTTCTCATTTCACCAGTAACCTTGATCTGCCAGCATAGTTTATTGAATGTCAGATTATAAGCAAGCTTCTGATGTAAGCATAAATGTAAATGATAATAAGATGATTGTTAATTTAAGCATGATGGCGAACTGCATAAAACAATCCCATAATTTAGTGAAGAATACATATTAGAATTTAGATGGCCTAAAAACAAGTCAATTTACCCAAGTACTTTATATGACTACTATAACATCATCTTAATACACATTTAGACACTTATTTCATATAATAACTGTAGTAAATATGTAATAAACATGTAATAACACAATATTATTTCAAAAACAACATATACCCCATTGGAAGCCAGGACATCCTCTGATTCTTCTTCCTTATTATCTATCTGCATCTCAAACGGATTTCCACCCTGTAGGTACTGCTCAAAGAGAGAAAGATCCACAGGCTCGATGGATTCTGACTGTCTGCTGGGAGATACTGAGGGAGAACGACACTGACCCATGAACTTAAACTCCTGGAAAAGAAGAAAAAAGATATTAACTAGATTTAAGTTGAATTTACTTTCATAATGGATCAAAGAGCTAAAAGGACACTACATATCAAGTCTACATTCATTCAGTGAAACGTAAAGGCAAAAAGAAGTGTGTTCTCCAAGAGAATAAAATGTCAATACAGCAAGATCAAAACTATAAAGTCCCTTCTAGATGAGATGCTTCTTTCTGACATTGAGACCAAAGGATAACTACGAGAGACGTTCAAAAACAGTTCATACAAAACATACCTCCATGCTAGTATTTTCTGCTGTTATGTTTTTTCACAACTCAATGTCTATACAACAACAGCAACACTTGAAATGGTCCAGCCTGTTAAGCTCTAAAAACGACCAAACACCATAAAAGACAAACCAGGAACCATAAACAGGTCATATGACTCATTCAGTACTGTCCTTTTGTGTTCCGCTGAAAAATGCAGCACGAGTTGTAAAAGACATGAGGACGAGTTGGAAAAGACAAGAGGACGAGTAAACAATGACAAGCTGTTCATTCTTGGGTGAACTATTCCCTGAAAGGACACAGATTTTCTGGCTGAATGTATGAGGAGAAAGAAACATTCTTAGTATTCTGCTAAATATAACTTGCATCTACAGTCTCTAAGAATGTACCAAAAGTTAAATCTGCAAAGCGTCTGCGAGAATGACTGCAGCTTAAGCGGTCTCACTAAGTGACCTTAAACTTTCAGTTAAACCGCTTTGCAAATCAGAGCTCCAGAAAAGGGGCGAAATGCAAATGAGTTTCATCAAACCACACGGTTGATTATGTCACTCAGTGATGCATCTTTCAAAGCACCAGGTTTATCATCACGTGAACCAGTGCTGCTTCTTTAAAAAGTGTTTTCTGTACAAAAACATCACGAAAGGTCCATCAGGGAACAGTTTCTCAAATTCAGAGACACTATTTAGCACACAAAAATAAAAAGCCTTGCATTTCCATTTATTATTTTGATAATATCGATGCTCTATGTGAATATACTCGCTTCCAAAGGTGCAATTTGTTTAGAAACGGATGACATCTTGACTGCCGAGATGACAGCGGCATTATGTTGGAATACAATCGGTAATGGTGCTTACGCTCATTTATCATGCTGTCACGGCTTCCTTGAGATTTTAATCGCATGTGAAAGTGCCCATTACGAACGGGGGGGCAAGAGAAGACGAGGATGAGCAACAGAGTCTCTATTTGCTAAGAAAACCACCCACAGTGGACTTATCTAGTTTCCTGTGATGACTCACATAAAGAACACATCTTAACCTGCTAACCTCGTAAAGTCGGCTGTAAACAAAGCCATGTTTGTTGTGAAAGAGAGGGATATGTTTTGGTTGAAAAGCCATTGATCGTCGCGTCTTCCTCGGAGAAGCAGGACGAAAGTCCTCCTGGTTTATTTCATGTGCAAATGTAAAATTTGACAAAACCGTCAACGATGCCGTACAGAGTTGGTACAGAATAGCCGTGATCGTGAAATGAGAGATTACAGGATTTCACGCACTGTAACAAATTTAATTTTATGAAACTGTACCTTTTTATTTCAATTAATTTCTACACATTACATTATTTTGGTCAAAATAGAGAAATATACAGCAAGTTTACAAGTTAGGTGTAAAAACGTGTCATTTTATTTTACGAAAACGTTTTTTTTTTCACTTCGTTGAAAAAACAGGAATTTTACACAAAGGTGCTGTTTTATTTTACAGAATTATTACACATTTTTTAAAGTGTCAAGTGACATCGAAAGAGTGTCATTTCAATTTACAAAGATGTTATTTTAAAACAATTTATGGGATTTCACTACAGTGTAAAAACTGTAATTTTACGAAATTGTACTTTTACAGAATTTTCCTGTATGTTTTGAAAAAAATGTCAAATTATAGAAAAAGACTGACAATTTACAAGTTGGGTGTAAAAACTTGAAAAAGGTGTCATTTTACTTCACAAAAAGTTATTTTACATTTTTATACAGGATTTCACTACACTGTAAAAACTGTAATGTTACCTTTTTTATATTTCTTACAGAATTTTAACATATTTATTTTACAAAATGTTAAGTTTTTATGGGATCTTTTAGTGTACTGTTTTATGTGTAGAATGACTTACGTGAAGCTGTGCGATACTAAAATTGGACTTCACAGGGCACAGCTCCCACGTTTCGTTTTCAAGAAACATTCGCAGCTCCTCCAGGCGGGTTCTGTTGGCATACAAAAAGACATGAAGAGAGGTCAGCTGTTGTCAACTAGCAACCTTTTGCCATTCAACTCACTGAAGATCAAACTTATTGACACAAATAGTTCAGGGAAACGTCGATCTCGGTTAGATGTAGTCACGCTCTGATAGGGCAGGTTGGGTCGCTGCCAGACGGGGTCAAACTCAAAAGCCTTGTACAAAATGTCAACATCATCCACTTCATCATTTCAATTCAAAACGTGGATAAGATGCACAGCTGAACATAAAAAGGTCCACTGCCAGTCTAAGGTTTCTAAACCCCGTTTGAAGAACAAGCCAGCAGTTTTTCCTCTTAAGAAGCTCGGCTCTTTGGATTCAAATGAGTCACATTGGTATTCAAACATGGAAGCGTGGGCCGGGTGTTTGACATGTGAAATCTCTTTTCACGTCGCCTATTCTTGATATTTTTATAAGCAACAATAATACAACAATGGATGTAGAATATCAGTTCTGTCCTCTAAGCCAGAGGGCGCAATATATTGCAATGACAGAACGTGTTAAAGGAGAAGCAATGACAGCAAAGCACACTGACAGATTATCGGTTCATGGATGCCACCCAATTGCTTGAATATTCAGAAATGATTGTAAGACGTTCTGGCACCCACCCTCTCCTCAAACTAAAAAGCGAGGACGAGAATTTGTTTGGCTGTCCTCTTCTCATGCTGGCCACAAATCTAAATAACACATTTTCAGCCTTGAGTACCTGACGGGTGCTTAAACATGAGACTTGTTTTTTCCAACTAGCACTAGATTCATTTTTAGCTTTAAAATCCACATGACACCAGTGTCATGATCTTTTTGAAATGAACTTCTGGCAGTGTTGGTTTAAATCTCCAGTGATGAGGGACGAAAGAACGTGTGATATAGATGTCACCGTGTGATGATGGCACAAAAACTTGCGCTGACAACAACCCAAGATAAAAGCTGGAATAAGCGACAATATCCGGAGTGAAAAAAGATAGCGAGTGAAGTCAGCAGGGGCCGTGTGCTGTTTTTTTCACCTGTGGTAGTTCTTGAAGTAGTTTACGCTCTGTCTCTTAATGGACTCCTGCAATACCTCCGACTTGCTTCCGCAGAACTCCTCTCCCACCTGCATTAACCTGAGGTAAAAAAAAAAAAGACAGGAAAAGAGGAAATGAAGCTGGATAAAAAAGGGGTACACTCCTAATTAACCTTGAAAAGTTACTTCACATCACGTGTCCCAACAAGGGCGGAAAATGGCGCCTCTATTCACACAAGTCAGCGACCCTCATGTAGAATCAATATAGAGGGCTATGGTTTCACACACAAAATGGCCTTTTAATTGAGCCCTGTTAATAGGGATGACCGCACCGGCCTTTCTCGTTGAGAAACAAGCGGCCTCATTGATTCCCCATGTCCCCTTTTTGTTTTGGGGGAGTTTCTCATGAGGCAGGAGGGAGGGGGAAAATCACCCAGCCGGTCTTTGCAGGCCGATCCAATTAGCACTAATGAGGAAGTGGGTCCCTACCTGCTGATAACATCCAGCACCACAATGAAGTCGTCGTACTTGAAGTTGGACATGTCTGTTCCCAGCAAATAGGCTTTCACTTTCAATTGGACGTCCTAGGGTTAGAGGTAGAAGGGCGAGAGGTGGGGGGGGCTGGTCATGAAGCTAATGAAGGAACGGATAACAAACGGAGAACCAAAAAAGCAAACAAGTGCGCTCCCTACCTGCCAGATCCGGGTTAAGCCATGCTCCAGCTTCTTTTTCACGTAACTGCGGCCCACGGTGGAGTCATCTAAAAAAAAAAGTGTGGTTATTGAGAGGCATGAGTGAGGAAACCATACAAATGCTTTAGGTTTCAAATGTGAAAAATTAAATAAAATATGAAATAAAATAAAATAAAACATATTTGTAAAAATAAAATAATAATAAAAAATAACATAACATTATATAAAATAAAATAAAAACAACATTATATAAAAAGTATTAAATGAAATAAAAAACATAAAATTCTATCAAATAAAATAGCATGAAATTAAAAATAATAAAATGAAAAAAGGGGTTTAAACCCAAAAGAGTGCAACATCCAACATGGTACCAAAATAATAAATGGTGCCATATTTCAAATCAACAACACAAACATAAAAAATATAACAAATATGCCTGTAACATTTAACCTACATGAAACGTTTTTGGTGCATAAAACCAATGGAATTGATAACCATCTCAGACTGCTATAGTTCGTTGTTGTTTAAACATCTATAGACACTGCAAATGACATTCAAATCACCCGTGAAAGCAGATCACAGCAGATCGTGTACAAAAATTGCACCAGACATTAAAGAGCTCTCAACCCATTGGCAGACTGCGCAGTGGCTGTCAGGATTACAAAGACCTTGACATTTAATTGTGCATTGTCCCTGTAAAAAATGCATAAATGTAAAAACCAAAAAAACATTTACTGTACGCAGTGCTTTATTTTCGTGGGTTTAAGAACTATCTTTGTGTAATTGTTTGCCTTTAGATCGCATATTAAGGCTAAAGCTTTTAAGGAAAGAAAGAGTGGTTTTGTCTTTGTATTGTTAATATGTTACCTAGTGCATGTTGTTCTTTTTTGTTAACCGCAAAATTGCCTTAATCTGCTTTTGTATTGTATATTAAACGAGTTAACGAAACACAACTTTTACTTTGTCCATACCAAACATCTAAATTTGCAAACTGGCCATTAAACCATATTTAATACATGCACATACAGTAAATAGATGTACTTTATGTATAACCTGTATATTAATAGTATATTTAGTATTATCTGCTCATGCAATTATATAATTATTATTATATTAAATTATGGTTTAATAAAAAAAGATCTAAAAGGGATAAGTAAAATAGTTTGACCCAAAACTCAAAGAAACGCATTAAAAATGTGTTTTTCTTTTTACAGGATGAAACAGCAATTCTTTGCCAGGGCAGTCTAAAGTTGATTCTAGACTTTATAAGTTCCAGAACAGCATGTGTTGTGCATATGTTCTCGACGGGGAAAAATAACCAATTAGGCATGCAAAAGGTGATGTTTTTCATATCCACCCCTCATCCTAAAACAAACCTGACACCCCATCTCACAATCAGACTGATAATGAGCTCCTGGTGTAAAGCAGCAGCTGTCGCTCTTCATCACAATAGTTCGTCCTGATATACCAAAATGAGCTTAATCAAAGAAGACACGATTCACACTCATCAGAACGAACCACCCACATGAGTCATCTACTGTATTCTGATATCTATTTAGCCGTATCCGTTATGTAACATGCTCAATCCAAAAGAGTTGGAAGAGTTTTCCAGCATCCTGACAATCTTAAAACCCCATAAGTGACTGATTTGAAGTGCTCTACATAGACAGCCACACGACATACACCGCACAAAGAGTGATCCGGATGGATAATACAAAGTGCAACGTGCAATGACTTTCAACGGAGTTTGATGTTAGCATATCTCTTACTTTTTTGTGAAAAAAAATCTAGCATCCTCCACAATTTATTTATTATGACTGATTCTATTCACTTATATTGTTGCAATTCATTCTAGGATTGCCTTGAATCTATGCATGTTAAATGTGAAAGTGCATCAGTATTTGACCAAAAGTAGATAATAGGACATGAATATGATCTCTTAAAATGCAGCGTACACAGGCAGAGATCATTTAGTGTATATAGCTCTCATTGCCATGCTCATTATGCATCCATTATAATGTAAATGAAAGGATTCTTGCAATAAAAATAATGATACAACCCGCGGAGACAAATTCAGCAAGAGATGAGTGTGTTAAGAGCGGAGAAAAAGTGGGCGACCGATCTTAATGTCGACATATGATAAGCGTGACAGATAGTTGGTTAATGTACACGGCCTTCAGGGGGGATTTATTCTGCGCTGATGCTGCGGCAGACCCTTTGCGATACAAGATAATTATATCCTGCCATTGATGTGTAGATGATACAAGGAGGTCAACCTCAGGAGAAAACAAACACGCATTCACACAAAACCTGCGGAATTTACAACATTTGTACAATCATCTAAGGGCAGAGACATTTTCTCTGAGGAGATTAGAGATTTAACGGCTGTCACGATATCAGATTTTCACTATGCGGTTATTGTGGCCAAAATGAATTCACAACAACACTATCACGATATCTATCGAAAAGTTGTTTTTAAAGGACACGAATCATTACATTAGTCAAATTCCTCTTTAATTCATTTTTTGGTAAATGAATCACACAACTAAGGGAGTTTGTGACCATTGTTGCTTCTTGCTTCTTGCGCCCAAAAATGAAAATTGTTGTCATTTACCCACCACTTGTCATTTCAAACATGTATGACTTTCTTTATTTTGCAGAATACAAAAGAAGATATTTTGAAGAACATTCGTAACCGTAACTGAACAGCGGTGCCCATTGACTTCTATTGTACCAATGCAAGTCGATGGGAACTGCAGGTCTACAATGACATGACAGTGAGTAAAATAATTTACATTTTTGGTAGAACTATCACTTTAAGGTAAAACTTTAAACTGGTGCTAAATTGTTAACAATATTACGTGTAGGATTAACACTATTTTTTTTTTGTCCAACGTCACAAAAACTGTTGAATACCAATAATAGGCGAACATTTAAAAAAAATGGCATAAAAATGAAATGTTTTTACTACTTCAATAAATGTCTTATTAATATAAATAATTAATATTTAAGCATCAGCTCCTGCTTTACACTACTATTGTGAGCGTAAAGTTAAACAGTTTTAAAAATGTCTTAAACACAGAAACAGTGTCAACATTAAATGAAAGTGGAAAATCTAAAAACAGCAAAAAGGAACTCAAAATCCAGGTGGGACTTTAGCGTCTCATTGCAAAAGTCCAGCTCACACCACACACCACTGCCTGCAGGCTGCAATAATACCACATGTTGTACAGAACCCCTCCACCTGACTCCCTTATTGTGCCAGCAAGACAATGAAACAAGTCACAAGTGCCTTGGGACTGTCAGAGAGACACTTCAAGCCAATGCATGGCGTTCAGATAGCGGTATGTTTATATAAAAAGAACATGTTTTTACGTAACAGTGCTCCCTTAAACCCCAAAGAACCACAGTCATCACTCCAGAGTTTCTGTGCAGGCATCTCATCTCATCATAAATCCGCTAAAGAGAACTCGAAACCAAGTTTCCAATTTTACAGGAAGTGCACGTTAAACAACCTTCCCTCACAAATACTTCAAACGCTGGGTTCGCGTCACGCTAGCCTGACACGCTAGTGGCTGCATGGATACTGAGAAAAAATAGAACACTGGTACATTGATATTTCACAGAAGCTTTGGGCTCGATTGAACCTTTTTTCACATTTATGGCATGTAGGATTTTGATAAAGCAACTTTCGATAGCTGTTGGGAACGTTCATCTTAGAAGCCCTGAGGATAAATATATGAAGAGTTTGGTTCCAAAATGAGATTTTTCAAAAATCATGTTTTTTATTATGTTATCATGTTTTTATTGTATTTTTTTTAGTTATTGTGGCTAAATCAAAACAAACTAACTGCGGTTTGATTGATATTAATTGGAATGCACATCAAAAAAAAATGTTTTAACGTTGTTATCTCATTTTGGAACCAAACCTTTCATATGCTCAAACCACACAGCAAAAATTGAATGAAGCTTTCTGTGTTTGTAAGCTGCAGAACACCATGAATGACAGATGACGATTCAGCACGCAAACATTTTTCTCTGTCCTCCTAAGTTTAATATCTTGACTCTGAATGGAGATGAGAAACAGGAGGAGGCAGGATGATATTAAACGGGGTTGAAAAAAACTAAAAACCTCTCTGAGGCTGTGAGAACAGGATCATATGGTTATGACGACACAGCATCAGCTCAAATGCTTAAAATGGTTACTGTAAAGAAGAGTGTGTTGTAAGCTCATTGTTAAGAAAAGATAAATAGATCATTTAATTACGGTTGGTCATGTGACCTCATGCCATAGACTGTGGCGCACTTTAGAACGTCCATTGCTTCAATGGCAACCGTGACTTTGGGGCTAAAATGCATTCAGAAATTCTCAGTTTGCCCCTTTTGTTTTGGTGGAAGCAAGGAAAATGAATCATTTGACAATGAAAGATCATTTGTTGTTACAGGAGTGATGTGGACGCCGCCATTATCTTTTGTGTCTTTTTTACTTGTTTGTCCTTGATGTAAAAAGCACTGTAAAAACATTCATAATTTTTTCAGGTTTTTTACCATATTTCCAAATTAGACTGCAAAAGAAACAGAAATTTGACTGCACCCCACCCCAGGAAAGAACCATAAAAACTGTGTTTCAGGTAAAATGTTAGCTGTAAAATTTGAATTTCTGTAAAATGAAAGTTTTTTTTTTACAGTGAGGCCTTTGTCATCAGTAATATAACATTATATGCATGGAAAAATGTACTAATCACCTAAAATTAAAAAAAACGATGCATACTTTCAAACGAAGCAGGGTTAGAAATAGTTAAAATATGCAGTCTACTGAAGGTCCCATTCATAGTCATTTTATTACTTGTTGTGTGGTCAAGTGAGTGCCTGAAGGCGGTTGGAACTTAATCTGATTGGCCTGAAATCACACTGCTGCATAACTGCTAAATAAATAAAAAAACATACACAAACATAGATGCCCCACTGTAGTGCACACGGCATGTAATTTAAAACATGCTATTCCTATTTAATTCTGATGAAAGAAAGCCTAAATGTGTTACATCCAACAATGTCTATTCGCAAAAAACGAAGCACTTTTCTAAGCTCTTTTCATTTAACCTGGAAGATGTGGGCTTTTGGAGCAGAATCAAAGCGCTCCTTGGCTCCTGACAATGAAGTTGGACTTTTCCCCAATCATTTCCATCCTGGAGGAGTGCAGCTATGCAGAGCCACAGAGTAAATCACCGCCAGCCAACTACTGGAGAGGACAAGCAAAATATCATCTCCCTGGCAGCAGCTCCTCGCACACACACACTCGCACGCACGCACACACAACGCATGATGAGCACACACTCCCAGACGCTCACTCCCACACACGCTCACTCCCACACACTGACACACAAGCAGTCTATAGCACACTGTAGCGATTTCTGCATCCCTGGGAATTTCAAAGGAAGGAGAGGAGCAGAGTAACCAGACAAAGCGATGAGGTGAAGAAAATAAAAAACATGAAGCAAGCAGCACAACGGGCCAGAAGTCCCTTCACAAGCGGAGTAAAGAGTTTACACAACAAGTATCGATTTGAGGGACTGCCTTCAAGTTGTACTCCCTATCCACTATGATAGTGGGAGTGGAACATGTTCTCAGAGCATTCGTCTTAGCTTATCTAAATTCTTTGCATCGCTGTGGTTAATTGGTTGGTTCTCTTACTTTTTTGCCAGATATTGTTCAAAGTAGAGCTGTGGAAAATCATTTTTATTTATATAATGCAATTAAAGAACATCTACACAAAGAGTTACCATATATGCTAACGGTTACCTTATTTCGAAACGCGGCTGTGAATTATTTCAGATTTCAGTCTGTAATTTTAAAATCAGCGTGAGTGAATCAGCGCTCGCACGCCTCTCTCTCTGTCTCGTACATAAACCCTTGACCTGTATATGCAAACATATTCATTATTTTATTTTACTTTTTATCCACAGAAATAAAGTATAGACACGGTGTAAATCATAACTAACAAATGTGTGAGCAGTGGCCTAGCGGTTAGCACAGCATTATGGGAATTTGTAACTTTTTACGCGGTGGCTAATTCGTATCGTATTCATATTCATATTAAATTTGAATTTATACGATGTGATTCGTACAAAACATGATTATACGAAAAATGGCATACCGAAGCCCATCCCCTTAGCCCACCACTAAACCTAACGTCACTGGAATGAAAGCAAATCATTCTGAAACGGATGAATGAGATCGTACAAATTAATACGAATTAGCCACCTGGTTAAATAGATAGGAATTGCCGTGAGATTGTGTTGGTTAGCACGCAATAAGCCATAAAGTGAATTCGGAAAATAAAGTTCAAATCTGTAAAGTGTTGTGTCAATTGCTACCTATAATTTATCGTCAACTTCCTGTCTTCTTCAAAGCACCTTGGGTAAAAAGTAAATACTTTTACATGTAGGCATATGGCAGATGACCTTATTCAAAGAGACTTAAAAAATTTGCGTCCGAAAATTGCGTCCGAAATTTCCGCACGTTTAAAAATAAATACGACCTCACGTTGTGTCGATCACATTTACACACTGCCTCCGATATTTTCGTCTGTCGTCAATTATTTTGATTTTCTGCGTTTTTCGCATCTGACCAAAGCATTTTGAGAGGCATTTTCGTTCAAAAGAGCGCCAAATACGTAAAAACGCATACGAAGATTTCGGAATGTATGTGCAAAGACCTTTATAGTCCATTTAATCAACACATTTTTACATCACTGTGCGCTCTCAAACCCATGACATTTGTGTTGCAAGCACAATGATCAACCAATTGAGCCACAGGAACAGAAACCATTAGAATATGAATACCATTCAGTGCCACAGTATATATCAACATTAGCGCATCTTTTCTTATGACCCTGGCTAAGCTACAGCTTCATTCCATTCAGAAGTGATAACAAGGGTAAAATTACACTTATTTTTTCCTTCATGGTAAAAGGTTGTAAGGAAAAAGTTATTATGCACTATGTAGAAGAAAGGTTCTAATAACAGATAGCCATTAAATTGTCAGGTTTCTTATTAAAAAATAAGAAATACAGCTCTCATGAAGAATCACATGAAGGAAAGTACACAAGTAATGAGTGCCACATCGAAAGACAACAAGGAAGTCTGTGACCTGAAAACACAGGGCAACATGACACTGGAGGGCTGTATGCAGGATTAGTGTTAATTCAGTTCGGCCGGGTAAAAAAAACAGGTTTAGGTCATGAGCAAATGAATGCTTAATCAAATGATTATAAAATAAGCAAAAATATCTAAATCCAATCAGGGACATTTCACCATCACCGAAAACATCAACCGGGTAGAGTTAATCTCTGTCGAGTTCAAAACAGAGTTAGTCAGTCTCCTCAGGTCTAAACTCAGAGCTCTGTCTGATTCCAGGTCAGCTATCTGGCCTCTTCATTAAATGTGCTGTCTGAAAAGACATTCCTAACCCTCTATTTACCCAGTAGAGAAAACACACAGCTCGGAGAGCATTTGAAACCTGACCTTCTGTGACTTTCCAAACTCTGACTTTAGGAGAACCTTTCGTCTAAAGACCGATGTCTGAGGACATCTGTGACATCCGAAAAAATGCAGACAGCATCGCTGAGTTTCCAAACCCGCAAGTGCCGGTTTTGATCTTAGAGTGGATCATGCAAAAGGGAAACAATAAAAAGACAGAAATCACACGGTCAGTCTTTCAAAACTGCCCAGGACATCTGTTTCTAGTCTGTGACCTGAGGGAGGCATTAAATAAAATTTTCACGTTTGAATGTTCTCATTCCCACTTGACCTTCCGCTCCCGCCGACAAACGGTTGAATTTGTTACGTCTAAAAACCAAATGAAGATTTAGTACCTCATTCAGAGAAAACATCTTTCCCACATCGCTCTGACAAGCTTAAGGGCAATTTCTTCATTCGCACTCAATAAAGCCAAACCTCTGGAGCAGTACCTTCATGCAAAGTTACAACATCTCGGTCCGTGCTTCCTCAAGCACACACGTGTGCCCGAGAGCCAGCAGCTGGGCTTTCCCAGCATCTAAATGAAGTGGGGTCACAGACGGCATTAATCTAAAGCGCAAAGAATTTATCTAAAAAAAATCCCGACTTGGATTCTAATGGATATTCCTTTTGACAGCCGTGCTCAATTTTTCCACAAGTGGTTTGTCTGTGATTATGCACCTTGTGAAATTAGATAGCAAAGCAAGTCACAGGCCAGCGGAGGCAATTTACTTGTTGATGGCCCTGCCAGGTAAAAAAGTAAAGTCTTCTTGACACCGACGGAGATGAATGCTGCACGCAATCGTATGCAACGAGAAGTGTAATTGTCAATTTGACACAGGGATTGGTGCATTATTCGATGTTACGGACATACGTCCGTGTAAGAACTTAAGCATGCCGGCCCCGTGATATCCTGCGCTCACAGCGGAACAGAATATAAGCTAGGATACACCCAAATAAAGATGTTTTAATTTACAATTCAACCGACCGTATCATGATCCTCACAAGCGGCTCTAAAAATGCTCTTTAGGAGAATGCCATCTCACTTTTAAAATCATTAGGTTCTACGTTATTAGCGTTAAAGTGTTCACCCAAAAATGAAAATTCTTTCATCATTTACTCACCCTCCTGTCATTTCAAACCTGTATGACTTTCTTCTGCAGAAGAAAAATGAAGATATTTTGAAGAAAGTTCAAAACTGAACAGTGTCGCCAACCATTCACTTCTATTGTATGGACTCAAAACCCATGCAAGTGAATGGGTGCCGGTTAACAGCTTTCTTCAAAAAATCTTTGTTTGTGTTCTGCGGAAGAAAGAAAGTCATACAGGTTTGAAATGACAAGAGGGTGAGTAAATGATGACATCATTTACATTTTTGGTGTGAACTACCACTTTAAAATCAACATGGTATTTTCAAATAAATGTTCTATTGTACTGTAGTTTACAATTTTATAAACATGGATATACAAACAACCTTCAGATTTCTTATACCACGGCTCGTTGGAATGCTTGATTCTGATTGGCCAGTCGCGACAATTGCAGGTTTGTTTGATATTAAAACTAAAACACATAACCCCGGAGGCAGCAAATCATTTTGACAGGTTTTTTTGACAAATCAAATACAAAAATATGTCTTTTAATATCATACATGACATTGTATGTCAAATGATTCAACTTAATTGCCTGTTCATGACATTTGAACGTCATTTCTTACCTTAAAATCGAAAGTAAACGGCTTTTCCTCACAGAACGTCAGCATTCGGTAAAAATGAGCTAATAAAGTACTTCAAAATCACATTTCATGTCCAGTATTTTTCTCATGTGGCAAGTAGCCGTGTAATAAGCAGGATAATGTACAAGCCGCCGGCTGTTATCACAAAATAAGCCACTTAAGTGTGATTCTGTCCTGATTTCACTGTCTGGGCTTATTTCTGCGATAACAACCGGCTGCCTGTACATTATCCCTTACATGTCTCGCATGAACGATCGCGTTTCTTCATCTCGTCTCACTGGGCGTGACAGTCCATTCAAAATCCTGGTTGACACATTTCGGCAGGGAGTGAATGGGAGTGACACACATCCATATTCACTAATACAACTGCTCTTTAAGAATTAACGGTATTAATTATTGATACATAACTAAAAGATCAAACCATCAGCTTCCACCTGCTCTTGAATGAGTTCCACTCAATGTGTGTAAGAGCGCCCCCTACAGACCAAAGTCAAGGACATGCTCGCAGCGTGTGAGCACAAGCGCACCCTCTAAATCTTTCTGATGAATCCTTAAGGGATGCTGGTCAGGTTAAATATGCATTGTTACAAAACAAAGAAGTTATGAGAAAAATGGTCTGGCACACAGAGCTGTCTAGCAAGTGACAAATTGCTGAGCTCATTTCACTAGATTTAAACCCACTGTTTGTCTGGGGTGTTTGGATTACAAATATATGACTCGGTAGCAGTTACTGACATGGCTGTGATGTGATGTGAAAATCGTTATTTCAAAGCACCTAACCATCCATTTGAAGAATATAATAACTAGAACAAAACAATCATATGAGGGAATACAGCAACCACAGTAAAACCATCAACACTTTTCTAAACATAATGTAGATAATAAGCTATAGGAACTTTGAAATGATGTATAGCACAACTTAAAAGCTTAGGGTTATTGTACTGTACTGTAGTTTAATGAAATTACTGTAGAATGTATATCATTGCATAAAGATGAGCCCTCAGACACACACACACACCAAATTTCCAGGTTATATTTATAAAATACACAGTGTTTAATAGACAATATGCTACATCTTATTTTGGCATCAAAACTTAAATTTAAAGCTAATCTGTATTACATAACAAAGATTGTACTTTCTCACATATGGACCAATTCGGAAGACGTAAACAATGCTGGTCCAACGCTTGTTCAAATTGTTTCGGATTTTTAATACTACAGACAGGTTTGAACAAAATACAACCAACAACACATTTATAACCAAATCAAAATGTTAAATAAATATCTTTAAGATTTAAAAGGTCCAAAGTGTGTTTTTTTTGGAGGATATACATATCTATGTGTTAAAGACCTTTCATGCCGAAGCGTTGTGTTTTAATTTCCTAACTAATAACTAATTAGTTATATCTATCTACATACACCGCGGGTCCCCTTGCATGGAATTCTCCTTGTTGTTTCCTCAGTAGCCCTAAACGGACAGACTGCGCTACAGAGCATGTTTCCTTAATGCCTTATGTCCTTAGGGAAAGAAGCGAAAACGGGACGACATCTTGTGCTATGTCAGCCACCGTAGTGCTTCAAAACCGAGGGATGGAGTGAACCGTTGGTTGCAATGCCCAACCTCACCACTAGATACCGCTAAATTTCAACACTGGATCTTTAATTACATATGTAAGATTTGAGGGGGAAAAAAGTGCCATAGAATGGAAAACTGTAATTACCTGGGCATTGATGTCTGTACATGGAAATGACATATCGTGAGCCTCAAACACTATTGTTTCCTCCTTCTTATGTAAATCTTGTGCATGCAAAAGAACACTGAAAAAGAGGCCAATCCCAACATAACACCGACTGTGATGTTACAGTCGGGATGTACGCCTCCAATGTTGCATATACCCGCCCATGTTCTAAGCCAGCCGGACGTGCACAGCTGAATCATCGGAAGTTCTGCAGGTATTGTGAATAGGGTTGGGCAAAGCACTTCTGGACCAGTGTTTACATCTTGCGAAGTGGTCTATATCACTGAGTCTTCTCAGACAATATTTTTTTTTCAAGTTTATTATTGTGATCATTCATAAGCGGTGACATACACTTCACATACAAAAATAATTTAGGTCAGATGGGTCATTACAATTTTCTCCTTTTTGACATGATAATCTCAACAGCCAAAATTCAGTAATGCAGATTATTTTGCAAAAAAACTCATTTTTATAAAGAATCTAAAAAAGACTAAATTATCCTCCGCACAAAAGTTACACAAATAACTTTTTGGCTTTTTTTGCTCAGTGGCTAATAATGACAAATCGCTAAACTAGAATATCTTCCTGGGCAGACGGTCAAAATATACTTAAACCAGGTGAAATAACGGATGACAGAAGCAAGATATGTCTGCTCTTGTATCGCCTGCTTCCCTCTGTAGGGGTTATTTGGGTACTTTAGAACGGTTCGATACAAGATCTGACACCGCTGCACTGTCAGAGTATCCTTTACTGATTTGTCACTTACAGGCCTGCCGATTAGAAAAGTCAATTAGTTTGAGGAAGAGAGAGAAGTTGAGTTGTCAAGGTGGGGGTTGGAAAGAATACACTGACAAGAGAGGAGAAGAGAGCTGAACTGCTTGATAACCTCATTTCAATTAAATTGAACATAAAATATAACTAATAAGCGTATTATAATCTTTGCCTTTTCTGTCTGAATCAACAACAATTTTACAAGTTGTCTGCAAATTATCCAAGACAACACTGACAACCAAGCACTTGGATGAGTATAATCCTCGCTGTTATTTTACAATATTAAAAAGCATAAATTTTTACAGTGCGGTTGAAAAATGACTACTTTGGTGAAAGTAATTGCTGTGTGGAAGATCTGGTCAGGAGGAAAACATGGTACACTGCTGAGTTTACATTACTCAATAAACAATTTGGGGAGCTACGGCTTAATTGAATGAATAGGAACAAGCAGAAGAGGATTAAAGCAGCAATAAAACCAGAGGGATTACAGAAAGAAGAGATCAAAACATACTTCCTCATTTAATATTTATAAAAACAACCAGAAAATCATTTCCGTAACTGATGGTAATGCTACTAAATGAACACCGCCTGCTTCCCTCTGCAGGGGTTATTTGGGTCCTTTAGAACGGTTCGATACATTTCCAATGTCAGCCCTAACCAAGAACAAGCAGCAATCTATTTCAGCACTGTTCCGTGACCTCAGAAATCGAAGCGGGGGAAAACACAGAAAGGCAAACTCTACAAACTACATTGCACTTTGCTGTCAGCACAGCACCCCTTTCAATTACCTGCTCAGGCTCCTTGACCACTGCTGTGTCGATTACTGCACCCCTGAAAGCCATTTCCTTTATACAGCCGCCGTAAAAGTGTAAATGTAATGCTTATAAATCTAACCATCACGGGGCAACATGATCCCTAATGAAACTCCAGCTTTTCCTGCTAAAACTAATTTATGATTACACAGATGTAGAAGTCATGCAGTCGGTTCGGCAGAACGAAATGAGGACGTTTAGGCACGCATCAGCAGAAAGATGAACCGCGGGTTCCAAAGAAAATCTGCCTTTTTTGTCAGAGAGGTATAGCTGAATTATTTCAGTAGTATCCTGTACCTTCTGCTTTTATACCCTTAGCATGACATTTAATATAAAATTAAAAATACAATAATATCTTTGCTTAGCTTTACCATAAAAATATATGCATCATTAAATAAGAGAAATGAATATGCAAAACTGTATAAGACATCCATTAATGCTGACAAGACAAAATGCTGAGCAATGAAATTCATATATAATTGGATATCAATATTTGCTGAGAACGTGGATTTTGTTTTTAGCGATATACTGGTCAAAAGATATATAACGAAAATGATATTTCGAGGAAAACATAATTTGGAAAACAGATTTTTTTGCTGCATTATGGTTGATATGATGAGGTAGAAATAAAGAGTTAATTTGCTAAACTATTTTCAGTTAATAATAATAACAATACTAAAAATATACATTATTATTAATATTATTATATGAATCAAAATATTCCAACTGCAGTTTGATTGATATTAATTTGAATTCACAATAAAAAAACATGATTAAAAACAGAGTTATCTGTTTTGCAAGTGAACTCTTCGAACTACAAATAGAAAATTGTGTAGCATACACCTGCAAGCCGAAAAACAGCAAAAGCAATAAAATACAGACAATTTCACCAAAAAATGTGTTTAAACGCATGTCTTGTTTTACATTGAATTTATTCCTTTCACTCAGATCTTTTTTGTTCGGTATACTGTATGTGAACCCATGACTTCAGTGTTGCTGGAACTGTGCTCAAAGCATGCTTGACTTGCCTGCTGCAGGAGCTGCCTCCTCTTCTTTGTAGTGTTCATCGTGCCACAGAATAGTAAGGTGGTAACTGAGCATCACCTCCCACAATGCCTTGCAGAGGTCTGTTAGGCAGGGGATGTAGCTGTCTGGGGTAATGTGCTGTGGAGAAAGATAAAAGAAAAGAGCTGCTTAAGTCTCCCTGCATCAACTTCTACAAGTTGTTAAAAGTTTCACCACGAGATCCGTGTGTGCGTTCAGACTGCATTCCTTCACAGCAGAAAAAGCTCAGCGTAAGCAAAAGTAGCAGAAATTGATGATGGGCTTGTGACGTAAAATATGTTAGGGCTCTAGATATGAGACATATGAGAGCCGTGGTACTGGGACACTTTGTCCTAAAGATAAAACAACAGCTACTGACAACCAGGACTGAAACCAGATTGAATATTTGAAGAGAACATATTTTACACAGAATAAAAGAGATATCTTGAATTTATGAAGATCATGAAGAAAGTGTCCATGTTTTCATGGAAAATGCAATAAAAATGGTTGCGTGTAATGAGAAATACTAATCTTACATTGTTGTTGAACCGTTTGCTCACTGTTCAGATACATTACATTCAATAGACTAAAAAGGACCTAATATATAATAAAATACAAAAACAACAAATCAGACAAAATGTCTTAAAGGGATAGTTCACCCAAAAATGTTAATTCTGTCATCATTTACTCACCCTCTTGTCAATTCGAACCTGTATGAGTTTCTTTCTTCCGCAGAACACAAAAGAAGATATTTTGAAAAATGTTGTTGACCGAACAGCGATGGCATCCATTAACTTCCATTGTATGGACACAAAACCAATGCAAGTGAATGGCTGCCATCGCTGTTCGGTCAACAACATTTTTCAAAATATCTTCTTTTGTGTTCTGCGGATAGTCATACAGGTTTGAATTGACACGAGGCTGAGTAAATGATGACAGAATTTTCATTTTTGGGTGAACTATCACTTTAAAGGAATGTCTTTATTTACTCAAATTCTCTATAAATGTCTTTGTTCTGTTAAACACAAAAGAAGATATTTTGAGCAATGTAGGAAACAAACCGTTGTGGAGCACTCTTGACTAACATTGTAATGTTCCTACTATGGTAGTCAATGGTGGCCAAGAACTGTTTGGTAACAAGCATTCTTCCAAATATCTTTCTCTGTGTTCATCAGAACAAAGACATTTATACAGATTTGGAACAACTCAATGGTGAGTAAATGAGGACAGAACTTATTATTTTTGGGTGAACTCTCTAAGTGATTAAGAGTTATTGTTACTACATGAAATCCATGGGAAATGTAAGGGAGGTGAGGTAATGTGGAGAGAAGTTTTCTCCTGTTTTCCTCATCAGTGCTGTCTAGGATGTCAGGATGTTAATATGATATTCATGAGGTTAAGCACAGAGTCATCTGAGGTTTCTGTAAAAGAGAATTTTGTGTCAAGTTCAGTTGGGTTGCGCTGTATTTCAAACAGGTTCATGCAGCGCAACAGTTTGCACTGCGGTGCCCTTCAGGCCATAGAGATAATTGGTCCACGCTGTATAGTTTGAAGATAAATTTTGATTTTGTCAAATATATAGCAATGGAAAATGGACGCACAGACATACATACATACAGTATGCAAATTTAGCAACAAAACTGTATTACTTTTTTATTAGTTTAGTTTATTGAAAGTTTTTAAATAAATAAAATCTCTGCATGTCAGTGAAACTTAAATATCAGCTATTGACCCATCAGCATCAAGGACCAGAACTGCATTAACATGCAACGCAAATCTAATGGACAATTCCAGCGTTGTGAATATGACATTTGCAGTTAAAACTTGAAATATACACTTTCCGATTATGTATTTATTACCAATATATTGAACCATATGTTTATATTTTCTAAACCCCCGATGACAGAAAAATATCAGTCTATACAGGTTTCTATTTTAGATGAGGTAAATGTACATGGGTTAATAGATGTGACAAAAAGGACAAATGTTTTTAAGAGATAACAGATTTTGTAAGATTTCTGTGAATTACAATGTACAAACCAGAAGCAATAATCCCCAACAAATTAAAAGGAGATAACTTTTTACAATGCATGAAATAGTTCCTTTATTTTAATTTTCATGAGCCCGTTTGTGAGGAATATGTACCGTTATAGAGCTGCGCCAACCAGACTATGGAGAATAATGCTTTAACATTTAAGAGACCTCACATTGGTATAAAAACAACCAAATATTGACATCTGAGCTATCAGTACGGTGGAAACTGTTTTATGATAAGGTGGGGTATATGGATCAATTGAATTGACAAGTTGAACCAATATTCTTGTTCGGGCTTAGTTAGGAAGACATATTATTTTAAGTTAGCATAAATATATTTTAAAAAGATTAAATTAAGGGTTATTTTCAAATCCAGTCAACTTTCAGAACGGCGAATGTTGGCTGAACTAATAAAGACAAATCTAGTCCATATATGGACTTAAGACAGCTATACAATATATTTCATGTGTTGCGCAGTAAAATGCCCATAATACTGTTATTTGGTCATGAAATGTATCTGTTTTAAGTTCAAATATGCGGTCGGTTAATAAAGATTTTTGACATTTTTTTGAAAATATTTGAAAATTTGCTCGGACGCTTTCGGAGAGTTAGCTCCAGGCGATCAACAAGCGTTCAGTGCTCATGTACCCCGCCCAACGCAGCCTCACCTCGGACAAGTGCTTCTGAAATGTATCGCTGGCTCTGATGTCTCTGTGGCTATATTTTTTGGCTATATCTAAAGTGCAATCTTTGGACTGAGGGCAAAGTTAAGTTTCATAACTTTTATCTGTTCTTTAACTTTAGTCTGAAGGAGCGGATGGAAAAATAGTCCCCAAAATACCACAATTGAAATAAACCTGCTTCTGAATATATATATTCAGATGAATATTTAGGAGAACATATATGTGTGTGTACGTTAGTGAAAGTGTATATGCTAACTTTAGTCGAAGGTTCACTGCTCATTCGGGATCAATCCGCACTTAACTGCCGGAGTCACTTTTCGCCGGTTTCACACAAGTCGGGCAGACGTTTTCTCAAGTTCCCGTCAGGTAAGTGACAGTAAATAAATGTTAATTTTAGAATAAATTAATTGACAAGATGTAAATATTCAATGTTTTTGTGAAGATACAGTATATATAAGGTTGTGTTATATGGTATGTGTGCGGGGGAAAGTAAAGCTTTTATTTAAGATATAGGCCTAAGTGTTTACGTTGTATGACTGAAGGAAATTAAATTTTAGTCAAGGGAACAAAGTCTTTCACCCTGCTCATTAATAACACGCTATGTTTAAATCTGTATAATGAAGGTTTTAAATGTAATTTCGCCGTGTTGTATGATATTTTTTTGTATAGTTAAGATATAGCATGTGCTTTTTCTCTCATAAGCCAAGTTATGTTCGATCCGACTGACTGAAATCTATGAAACGTATTGTTAAAAATAGCAATAGGTTATATTAGGGTAACGTGGGCTTGTCTTGTGTGTTTTTGCCTGCGCATTTCAACTAAGATGGTATGAGGTTGAGTAATTTATTTGAGAACTTGGGTGAATTATTCATTCGTGTTTTCCTCTATTATCCAATGTTATTTCCAGGTCTATGCAGAATTTAAAAGAATCACTGGAGGAATCTGCACTCAACTTTCCGTAAGCCTTGGAAGTCAGTGCTAAAGATCTGATCAGGATGTATCAATCCAGAAGAGGTGATAGTCAAGATGAGTTAAATGCTATGCTAACAAGCCTAACGGAGATGAGCCACACATGCACAATGTTCTCAGATAAATTCATTTGTATATTTTAACCTATGCCTTCTTTATGTTTTCTTTCAAGTGATTTTTTTCCATAGGAATTCCTAATAACAAACTCAAAATACCTAAGTTTGCGTGTTTTCTTTTAATAGGCCTTTTCAGCAAATAAGTTTGCTGTTGTATTTCAAATGTAATGTCAGTCTACAGGAGCACTAAATCATGTATGTTCAGTCTATTTGAGAAGTGATTGTCATGCATTAAAATCTATGTCTTGGTTTATTTGTGTGGTTTACTTTTTGTGACTGAAAGATTCCATTTATTATTTTTGGGTAATAAGCCCAATGTGCAATTATTTATAACTAGTTCCACAGGTGTTTCTATTTAAAATCCCCAAATAATAAAAATTAATTGAAGTAACAGATAAAACGTTGGGTAAATACTTACATTTTAACTGACAGAATCTTTTCTGTATGTTTTCAAATATTAACAAACTTTAGTTGAATGAACTAGAAAACTAGTTGAGCAGCATACTTTTTAATATTTGAGTCAAGTTTGGGCCAACTAAAAAATAACAATTCAAGTAACACTTTGGGGACAGAAATTGAGTGAACGTTAAAATACTAAATAATAATTTGTTGAAATAACTTGAAATTTTTTACAGTGCTGTTACATCTGGCGTCATAGGGAACAATGGGGTTTCGCTTTAGGATGCTCATAGGATTACGATCGATAACGTGAGTCTAATTATTCAAACACTTCGCCATACGACGTCCGTTTCAAGGAACATCAACAAATATGAAAAAAGCAAAGTGAACTCTTGCACTTAGAGGCATGATCACAGAGGCACTTAACAATGCTCACCCGTAGTGCTGTCGGTTCGCCAAAATTTGAACGTTTTCTTACTAAACACATCTTTATCACTTGATGAAAAATCCCCTTAGTGCTATGAGTTGCTGGCTGAGATTTTAGCAGAATTACGTCATCGTCCCGTGTGCATACTGTGTACCCCATTACACTAAGATTTTTGTTCACTGAGGAGATATTACAAACAAGTAACAAGCACTTCAAAAATAGATTTTAGGAAGTTTATTAGTAACTACCAAACACACTAAGGATTTGCCGGGGAACCCAGGACAATATGTATGTCTCCTCAAATGTGCGTATGTGTCCTTAAATCAAGCCGAAGGCATTTGGAGGACAGTAAATCTGACATTGCGAATACACCAGAGATAATGATCGACCTGCTGTGGACCTTAATGAATATTTACCATGCGATCAATCCTTCAAAATCTCTGAGAATCTCATACATTCCTTGGAACGCTATAATTAGAAATAATACCATAGAGACAACAAAGCAAGCTCCTGTCAGGTCAGAGTCTGAGATGGGAGACTATATCAAGTCTAACTTTGTCTGCGATATTGGAGTTCTTGGCAGACCTGACGTACTTCCTTTGGCTGATGAGATTTGCGGTCAGAAAACTTTGACATAAACTTTGCCGTGTCTGAGGGCACAACATTGCAGACTCATCCATACACATATTCATCAACCCTGTCAGCAGTGAATCGCTAAAACTCTGTCTTCGCCTTTTCTTTTAACCGAGCCTGGAAACTCTGCAAACTGCTGGGGCTGGTAAATTACGATCGGCTTGAGGCTCAGCAAGACTGTTTTTTGGAGGAACGGGAAGGACACATAGCAACATGGCCTCCAGCTGTGGAAAAGCTAACACGTTCGCCCCTTTAGGAACAATTTATGTATTAAAGTCGTCTCTTCTCCCTACACAATCCCTCGCAAATGGGTCCTATAAATTATGTACTGTTGCTTGTAACCTTTTAACTTCTGACTATTTATTGCCAAACATTTACCTAATCAACTTTATTGAGGTATTAGAAGGGATCTACGATTGAGGTCACCGTGTAAGAATTTAAAATATCTGAACAACATTTGTGAAGCAGATGGCACAGACACGTTGCCAGTATATGTTTCTGGTCTTTGGGAGAAAACAAAAAAGACATTTAATAGCATTGTGATTAATTTTTTTAAGAGAATAGTTTACCCAAAAATGAATATTGTTATACAGCATTTAGAATATAGTTTATAAAAACTAAAGCTATAGTTGCTTTATTGACTTATCACTAGAGTAAATTAGAACAACTTGGAAATGTAAATTACAGTTGACCAAAACTAAAATTAAATATTTCTGTTTAATGAAATCAAATAAAATATTGGATAAAAATTATTTTAAAAAGTTTTAAATTAAACGTAAATTAGAAGTACTGCCTGATGAGTAAACTGAAATAAGTTAACCCCAGGCACAAAAAATATTAACTAAAAAATAGATACAAACTAAACTAAACTAAAAATAAAATTAAACCCACATACTGTAGCAACATAATAAACAAATAATAACAAAATGACAAAACCACAAAATACAATTGCAAAAATATTAACGAAACTAACATGAAACAAAAATAATTTTTTTATCTATTTATAAATTAGTTTTTATTACCATAAAACTGAAAGCAAAACATAACTGATAAAAACAAGAAGTATCTTTTTCATAAAAAATATTTATTACAAATTTCTCTATGTTTTTTTATTATAAATATTTTTCACATTCCAATTATCTAAACATTCTTCTTTCAAGTTTTGAAAAAGGGTGTCCTTGCATTACTATGCTTATTTATTTTCACTATGTAATATTGTGGCATTAATAATTCTGAAAACTTATATCATTGTTGTTTTATGAAAACAATATCACCAAACAAAAGGTAAAAAATAAATTTACCTTTATATCTTTTATAAAAAATAAAATAAAAAGTAAAGTTTGAAAAGACATGAGAGTGACTAAACCATGACAAAATGTTTTTCTTTCGGGTGAACATTTCTCATAAGTCAGAGGAAACTTCTCCATGTAAAAACAAGCAAATGCGATTCCAAGCAAAGCCTCAATGATCTATCTATACCCTAGGCATTTCCCTCCATTTTAGGAGAAGGCTGCTCAAGAAAATCATTCTGAATCTCCCTCCAGTGCTCGTGTAGCCCATGGAGAATAAAAAAACAAATAACCAAATGAATAAAATACACAGTCACTGTTGTTGTATTCACACCCTCGAACACAATGCGACCTGATCCTGAGTGGCTGTGATAAATCTAATTAAGCCCGTGCTACACACAGGAAAAGCTCTGGGCATTCGGAGGTGATTCATCACTTACGGTAATACTGCAGTAACAGATAAATAAGCTCACATGAAACCATCCCACACAACTCATTACAGTAGAGCGTCTGCAACTAATGCAATGAACTGTGCGGGAAGTATTATAGGGAAGAAAACGCCTAACATTGCCGAAAGCGATGATTTTATGAGCCGTTTGTCTCACTTGAAGTTGATTGATTGTTTAAAGAAGCTTCATCCCTAGTTTAAATAAAGCTTTACAGCTGGCAACTTTGAGTGAGGAGAGATTCTCATGTACCAGCGCAGCATCTCGGATTAGCACTGATCCAACCGTTATCGGATAGGAAGATGTGCAATATTTTCGTTGATGTCTAATGACTCCTGTAGATGAGCAGAAGGAGAAGTCAGCTATCTCATTCAAACAATCAATCCCCCATTCTCCCTAGATGACTTCCTACTATGGGGTTCGAGATGAGGCATTGTTGCCTGGCAACAATAAATGTCCCGATGATAAATGTGTTCCTAATCTCAAAGGAGACAGATTAGACAGCCAAGAATAGGTATGTATGTCACCCCATGAGGAAACCTCAGTGATTCGGATATGTGGACAGGAACAGTTAGATACCGAGGTCTATAAATGATTGACTGTGAGCCTAGAAATACGTGAAGAAAAACATAGAAAGAACCAGAAAACAGAGAATTAAAAGCAGAAAAATAAAACGTAAGGTACAAAAGGGCACGGGTGGCATTCATTGTTAATGGGCACCATAATGTATTTGTGGCTGTGATGGATGAACTTCCAGCTAAACTCGTACCTTCATTCACCCGAATGGACGGCTGAGTAAAGACCGGCCAGCATAGGTGGCCACCGATCAGAACGCAGGCGAATCACGCCCACGCCCAAATATGAGTGTGGTATTATCCTTGAAAGTGCAATGGAAGGAAAACAAAGTAGAAAGAAGTGTTGCTGCAGTCAGCAGGCTGAAAATGCGTCAAGTCAGCAAATCTGTGCCGCGTCTTCTCGATCAAAAGCAAACAGAAATCACACTCCAGATGGTCCACTCAAGTTCACTCGGAGCTCTCTAGCTCCTCTGGGACTGGATGTGAGGGCCGGATGACACTGTCCATGTGATACTGGAAATGTCACACGGGCATTTTATATGGTCCAGTTTTTGATATAATACAGTAACTGTTGAATGGATAGTTTCAAAAATATCATATCATTTCAAACCACCGTGACTTTCTTTCTTCTGCAGAACATAAAAGAAGATATTTTGAAGAATGTCGGTTACCGAATAATGGCGGTACCCATTGACTTCTATTGTATGGACACAAAAAAAATACTAGTCAATTGGTTCAGAGGTCGTTCGGTTACCAACATTCTTCAAAATATCTTATTGTGTGTTCTGCAGAAGATAGAAAGTTACACAGGTTTGAAATGACAAGGTGCGTAAATGATGACAGAATTTTCGGGTGAACTATCACTTTAACTTATGTTAAAAAAATGCAACCTTATTTTAACCCGGTTTGTTAAACAAACTTCAAACACTGTCTTCATGTGATCAAATTTAAATGATCACTATAAAATACAAAATAAAGACAAACATCCAGAATTATTATATCATCTGTAATAAAGTGCTGGCTGAGTGTTTTCCAGGCACTGGTATTATTGGATACTGTGACAGATGTGGGCTAAGCATTTAGATGAGAAGTCAGGCCGAGTTAAATCAGCTCTGTACATCACTTTAAAGCTAAGGAACAGATATTTAAGTCCTGATCTAACCACTTAAATAAACGCCAGATGTCACTCAGACCGTCTCTTCCGAGACTTGATGGGACACAGTGGACACGGAACAGTTACATGCAATGTTTTCACGTCCATGTGATGTGCAGATCAGATCCGTGGAAAGAACATTATTAAATGATAACAATAGGCAATAGAGGGTATGCACGTGTCGTCACATTCCCACGTGAACACGCCGGAACGCGCCCGGTCGAGTGGTAAAACACTCACCAAAATGAATGGTTACAATATCAGGAAACGCAATTCTGCACAACATTCGAGTGTCCAAGAACACTTGATTCTTTGTTAGTGGTAAGGATCACAGTGGAGTCCAGCTGCTTGTAATTTCAGCAAATAATTGCGCATTTAAGTCCCGGTTTCTTTGATTCTCCTATTGAAAGAAGCCATTTTGCTGAGTGTTTTACCACTCAAGGGAACGTGTCCCGGCATGCTTACGTGGCAAAGTGACATCAATGCTTACCCTATGTTAGTTCATTGTGCATAAACTAATGATAACATTTAGCCTCCAACTTATGATTTAAAAATGTATTAGTAAATGCTGAAATAAAAATGAACATAGATGAATAAAGGCTGTAGTATTGTTCATACTGTATTGTGCATTTTCTAATGTTAACATTACCAAGCTTATTGTCAAGTGTTACCAGATACCCACTTTGGAAAAAAGCACCGGGAAAATGAATATCTATAATAGCTGGTCGAACATTTACATTTATAGTATGTAGTTAATTTTCACCTGTCATACTAAATACTCAACTAACCTTGGCTTAGTGTACAGCTACAGTTTATCTTCTAGTCTTTAACTTAAAGCTTATCAAGTCTTTGAAACAGATCTCATACTCACTGATGTATGTGGAGCACCCTGCTGTTTTAAGAGACAGAATTAATCAAACGCTCGCATGTTTGAAACTTCCACTGACAAAACTCCCCATGTAGTCCAAAACATAGCATTATGAAAAAGTCAAAGCCCTGGTAATTTCAAGTTGGCACACAGGGTAAAAATTACACAGCTAAAAAAAGACAGAATGAGAACTGGACAACTTGAAGATGACAGCTAACCAGCTCAGAGTATGACAGTAAAACATCTAAAAATGTAATGGCTAGAAAGCACAGATTTATACAGAATTAAATATGCATAACATTTCTCTGAGAAAAAACAGCTAAGGATTACGCAGCATATTAAAGGGGTCATATGGTGCAAATACGCGATTTTCTGTGTCTTTGGTGTGTTATATATTAGACACGTAAAATTGCAAAAATGAAAGTGTAGCAACAAAAGATGCCTTCTATCTTAAAGCGAATGCTCACCCAGACCTGCCTGAAACGCCTCGTGTAACCACACCCCCACAAATCTACGTCAGTTAGTGGTATGATTTGACTAAGACCGGCAAAATGTATAAGCAAGTAAGGTGGACGTACCTGTCAGTACAATTGCTTTAGAACCTGATGTTCCAAATATGGTAAGAGGCGTTACATTTCCGTCACACGCTTGCAATAATCGTCCAATCACGACGCACTGGTTAACTGGCCAATCATAGCCCACCTCGCTTTCAGAGCGATGAGCTTTGTTAAAAATCTAGAGGCGTTTCTAGAGGCGGGGCAAAGAGGATAACTATGTCTTCAGAGGTGTATAAAGACCATACATCATTTTTTTTTTATTACATTAGAATGAGTTGTTTCTATCTAAATACATCACAGGTCCTCTTACTTGGATTTCGCCATGTTGTTTCTACAGTAGCGGACAAAACTGACAACACTAAACGGACAAACTGCTCTACAGAGCGTGTTTCGTGTACGTTATCTCATTCGGCAAAAAAGCGAAAATGTGATTTTTAGTAGGGATGCACCAATATGTACATTTTGGCCGATTACCGGTAATTATTTTACACTGGAAGCCGATAACCGATATATTGGCCAATATACAGTATCCAAATATTAATATAAAATTCCCTTAGACTAAAACAAAAGGCAAAAAGTGGACAGCAGCTTTTATTTGAAAACATTCACTGCAGAAAACAAGGTGACCATTAGTTTTCCACTTTTTTCCCCTGAAAATCATGTGAGCCTACTTTACACTGGTTAACGATTCTTTAACCTTCAAACTTTTCTGGTATATTTTTATTTAATAAACAAATTATAGATGTTCTTCCAGCGCAACCCAGAAAAATGTTCTTAATAGCCACATGTCTAACAGGTCTCAAGACAAAAAGCATTAACACAGCAGGCTGATTCAAATAATATATTATGTTCCTATATATTCCACATTCATAAATACTGTATCTACATACTATACTGTACTGAATTTTAACTGTGAGCAGCGTGCAGCTGAAGAAGTTTAACCAGAGGAAATTATTTATCGGCTATAATATATCGGCCTAAAATGTATTATCGATACTGACAACATTAAAAATAACCATTAATCGACCGATACAGATATGGCCGATAATTTATTGTGCATCCCTAATTCTTAGTCCAGTGTCAGCTACGGTAGTGCTTCGAAAGGGAGAGGTGAGAGGTGAAGTGAGCCGTTTGGTTGCAATTCACAACCTCACCAATAGATGCTGCTAAATTTCATTCATTTTAAAACTAAACAAAGTTTAAAAGCAAGGCGGCTAAGAGAAGCTCTCAGCTCAAGATATCTAAAAGACCTCAAGTCTATTAACCAAAGAGCTCAGATGGCTAAGAGTATAGCACCCAAACATCTCAGAAGATATCAAGATAGCTCAGTGCGAGTATAACACAGACTCGGTTAAATAAGAGTTAAACAGCCTAGAAAATAGATCGCTGAGTGTATAAAAGCTAGAAAGCTCGGAGTATAATAGCCACATTACTCAGAGCATAATAGCCAAAGAGCTCAGACACTTACAGTATGTTTCCTCGACAGTTCAGAATATAAAAGCTAGAGCTCTAAAGATGACAGCTTGACAGCTCAATTCACATCCTGCTGAACGAGAATGGAAGAGAGCAAACCGATGCTCTACAGCACATGAAGGTGTCAGAGAATAACAGTTTGTTGAGATAAAACACCAGAGTGGACACTAGAATCCAGGTATGAGAGTCATAACACCACACCGATGCTGATGTGACTGTCACGCTCCTGTAACACGCTCATGTTCAGCTCAAGGTCAACATCCACTAAGAGCACTTTAGAGCGCGAGAGCTTCATTCAATCTGACGGTAAACAATCCTGACATTCAACAACCGTGTATCCGAGTGTGCCATTTTCTCACTTTTGTCCGGAGGTTTTATTTAAATACAATATACTCATGTGAATGAACACACAGTGCTGCTTTTACCTCAAACTGTCACTCAGAATCAGAGCAGAGAGATCTCTGATGGGACGGAATAATGACACCGTCATGTAAAATTCATGTGCTGCGTATGCATCGCGACGTGACCTTTGGTGCGTTCTGGTTACGCTGCATTTTAATCCCCACGGTGCAGTTCAAAGTTCAGCAATGAAGTGATTGGCATTAGCATATCGCACGCTGTTTACGGCCGCACATACGACCGTACACACGTGATTAAGAACTGTAAGGATGCAGCATTGTCCGCGGACAAATTCATATTCAATTTCTGCTACGCTGCGGAATGAGAGGAAAGAAAAATTTTGACAAAAGTGTCTTGGGTCAAAAAAACGATAAACTGTTCATTTTCTTTCCCACTCGGAGGTATTGAGGGCAGCATATTCATAATTGAATCTCAATATTCTCAATTGAGCAGTGCTCTTCCGCTGAGAAAACAAATATCATTTTAGCATGTGTTATAGCAGTCTTAAGAAAAGGAAAAGCAAAAGATTTTATCAGCTCAGGTTGTGACAACCCTTAGATGCATGTTGCTAATTCTTTGTGCAAATATATACAGTAGATAAGGCCCCAAAAATCCATCAAAATCCAAGAATCAAGTAAGGTCCACAATGAAAGCTCTAAAACCTCCACATACGTGGCATTATTGCCCGGCACCTTTCCATCTGTTGATCAAACCAGCTGAACTTGAACATAAGGGGCGTGTTTAACTCAGCAGATAATAACAATATTCCCTTCTGACACTCAAATACAGCAAGACCAGGTGCAGAAAAGCCTCCGCCAACTTTCTGAGCTGTGTGCCAATAGTAGGTCATAGAAAAAAGCACCAGGACAGGGAAACAATGTGTCAATGACATCGTTATAGAGATGTTAAAGGAACTACTCTTAAAGGAACAGTATACCAAAAAAGAAAGCACTTTTCATTTATTCAACCTTCGTGTCATTTTTATATGCATGTAACTTTATTTCTTCCAGATCATGTTTTTAAAGAAAGTAAAAGCTGTTCTTTTCCATACAATAAAAGTGAACGATGTGCACAGTTGTCAAACAAGAATATTGAATCAAAAGCTTAGACTGTCTGCACAACTTTTTTAGTGTTCAGACCAGGAAGAATATGAAGGTAAGTTAAAAGAGTCAAAACAGCTTCTAAAGGAAATAATCGGTAGTGCTCCATCTTCTGGAGGACCTTAATATTATTCATATTAAGGCTCTCTGGAATACTTGATTGTGATTGGTCGGTCAGTCGCAACATTCCTAGGTTTGTTATCCCTTGATACAACCACTAAAACTGATAACACACCGCTCATCTGGGTACTGCGAGTCATCTTGATCCGTGCTGCTTATACTTAGAGTAGTTCACTTCAAAATTTGCCCCCGTTCACTTTCCATAGTCATTTTTATTCCTATTATGGAAAGTAAATGGGGGCAAATTTTGAAGTGAACTACTCTTTTAATGGTCTTTTTTTCTCATGACAGGATTGACTTAATAAAAATGACTTAAAAAACACTTAAAATCAATATTTTGTTTCCTTTTATTTACTCACGTGGCAAGTAGCCGAGTAATAAGCGGGATTTTGTGCATATTTTGTGATAGTCCATATCACCCTGCCTGGGTAAAGTGATAGTTCACCCAAAAATAAAATCCGGTCATCATTTACTCCCCCTCTTGTCATTTCAAACCTGTATGACTATCTTTCTTCTGCAGAACAAAAAGAAGATATTTGGAAGAATGCTTTGCCGTTTCCCATACACTTCTATTGTCTTGATTCTTTAAAATATCTCCTTTTGTGTTTGCATAAGAAAGAAAGTCCTACAAGTTTGAAATGACAAGATGGTGAGTAAATGAGTGCATTTTCATTTTTAGGGTAACTATCCCTTTAATTTTGGGATAACAATCGTCTAGAAGTACATTATCCCTTGCTTACAGTATCAAATATATTAATTTCAGACTTGTAAAACAGTAAGAAAAGGACCCCAAAAGAATGACTGCAATTTTGTTTACCATCCAAGTGTTTATTGCTTCTATCCATATGCAAATGAGAATTGCAGCTTGCAGACTAAACATCTCACGTGACAGCATTTCAAGAAGAGCTGCTAGAAGGTGCCAGGCCAAAACTGCAATCTCTCCTGCTAACTGAAATTAATTGCTTCATGACTTGCTCATGAATGAGATTGCCTGATCCGTTCACAGCACTATACGCTTCTCACTACAGCTAGACAAATAGATTGCTCCAAACTGGGGAATATAACCTATTTTACGCCTGTCTGGAGAACAATGATATTGTAAAGAGGGGATGATTTCATGCTTGAACTATGTACCTGCCTCACACAGATTTTTAAAAGTGACCTCTGTGTGTGAATACTGAGTTGTCTGTTCAGGACGTTCATCAACAGGAGCGCATGAGAATGAAGGGAGCATACCGTGCAAAGATCCCTGTACTGCATCTTCTGAAACTTGGTGTCGGCATTGCCAGCGCACAGCTCCACGTATCCCAGAACCACCTGGAAGACGGTGTTGTGGATGGCTTGTGTGAAGTGCATGTGCAGCTGGTCCATGGCCGTCTGGGGAGAAAACGGGATAAAAGAAACAGATGAGAAGCTGAGAGTACGACTTCTTGCGGGAGGAGTCAATCCGCCGGGTAATAAAAGCCTTTTTAAATTAGCCGAAAGAGGCACAAGAAAAAATAAACAATTCAGTGTTACAAAGAGACAGGTCACCCAAAAATTTTAATTCGTTCAATATTTTCTCCCCCTCGTTACTTTACTTCTTCTGCGGAACAGAAAGAAGATATTTTGAAGAATGCTGCTAACCAAACAACACTGGCCCCCATTGACTTCCATTGTATTTCTCAATGACATTTATCAAAATATCTTCTTTTGTGTTCCACAGAAGAAAGAGTGATTAAGAGGTTTTGAATGACATATTTTGGGTGAACTATCCCTTTAACTTTAGGCGATCCGAACGACCATTTGATGCTTTTCTTCACATTCTTTGCACGTTAGAGGCTTTCACCTTGACAAGAACCAAGCAACACATAAACAAACACCCACACGTGCATCAATAACATAAAAAAACACTTTACATATCATTGAAATCTATTGAAAGCTTCGGGCAGACATGACTGCAGAACAAAGGCACAAGCCGCATCTGCTAATGCTTAAAATACGAACATGCCTAAATGTCTATTAAAAGCCCTATTACAGACTTAAAAAAATGATGCTAAAAGCTCAGATTTCCTCCCATACGACTATAATCGCAGACCTCTTGTGGCCCCTTCATGCGACAAACCCGACAGGTCCCAAGGAGTTGGTCTGTTTAAAGGTAAAACGCCCACACTCACAGAGCCGAACCGTTATGGAACAACGCAAGGAAGATCAGTGTGGTCCCGAAGGAGAGCGAATAAGCTTTGCTACAACTTAATTATGATTCCTCTCTCTATCTTCCTCTGGCTTGCTTCTTTCTCAACCTTGAACGAATCTCTACCTAAGCTTCTGTCGAGTTCAATCGGAACGGCACAATATTAGCTGCAGGTCAACGCATTCAAATGAGGGTCGGTGAAAACAATCAAATGCCTTTTCGTAAACTGATAGAGCCATCTTCTGCAACTTGGTTGTTAGGAAAGAATAACCTAGAAACAACAAACAGCGATAAAGAAAGATGCCAAGGAAATGAGTTGTGCCTAGAAAAGCGCGCAATTACATCCATTAGGGGACATAAGAAGAAAAACAAAAACAGCAAAGATGAAAAGAGCGCGAATTAGCTACACAGTCATTAAGCTAATTGCAGAGTTCATGGAAAAGAGCCAGAAAGAAAGAAAGACAAAAACTATTTTTACGAGTGACGTACGTAATGAAAAAAGGTTTGCGTTTGAGGGGTCTGAATCTTTGAAGCCGGTTGATCAACAACATCTAGCTAAAAGCACAGAGGAGCATCAAGGTGTAAAGTGGTTTTCCAAACTTTTAACAGTGGTTTGTCAGAAAGCTTCAGTGCCCACAAGCTTGTTTTTACAAACTACTGGATTTTAACATTAGCATCTAATTTAAATGTCGTGAATCACCTAATAATCCCTTCAGCCTGTGAATGACTCTTAGAGCATCTCCAGAGGACACTCTTAAATTCACCATTAAGCTTAACGGTTGTGTGTGAATTACAGATCTTGGAGTTAGTAACAGTTATAGTACGAGAGATTGTATAGAAACTGTGTGTCAAAAAAATTATCATTATAGTGCATTTGAAACTCGCAGGTTCACATTAATGAGTTTACCCTCATGTTTTCAAAACATTTTTATGGCTTTCTTCTGTGGAAGACAAAATGAGATATTTTGAAAAATGTCTCAGTGGCTTTGGGTCTACACCAGGAGTATTCAAGTTAAGTTCCAAGAGGTCCGGTCTTTATATTTTCTTCCAAACGGAAGTCTGGACAATATTTTTATTGAAAAGATATATATATTTATTCAATTTATCCCACTTGGATTATATATATATATAAAAATATAGGATCTTTTATCAGGCCATTTATTTTATATTTGATATCCACAGTATGTATGTATGTATGCATGTATGTATGTATATATGTATATATGTATGTATTAGGCTCTGTGGCTTTAGGGGAATGCCTTCTCAATAGAAGTCTGATAATTCCTATTTGTTAATAAAAAAAACTACTGACAACATACAAACAACAAACGTATTTTAACAATTCAAATGCTCGCATCATATACAGAAAACTAATTTACTTACTAAATTAGCCTTTCCATGCCATTCAGACCTAAACTACTTTAAATAATTTCCCAACCAGAACGTTCAATCATCCAACAGAATATTCTGTGAAAATATAACAACAAAATCTTCAATATTGACAGAATAACGCCATTTTAAAGATTGAAATCTTAGTGAACTTAATGCTTGAAATGAATCTCTGATGCTTGTTATCTAATAATTAATTAGATTATGAATCTTTAGCCTGGGTTTCCACAAGGTCACAAATGTTTACATGCTGATCAACACTGCTAATGCTAAATGTAGATAAAAACGTATGGTTCATAAAATATCACCAATTTGGTTGAAATGTTGGAGACATACAGCAAACAGTAAACAGACTGAAAGATACACATACTTTAAAATTGCTGCATTTTGTTTACGGTTGTGTGTCCATTTACATGCTCTGCGTGTCTGCACTGCTGTTGTTAAAATAAGCACGTGTCTGCTGCTCTTCAAGCTGCACGTCTTTTTATTTGGCGGGAGAGAAGCAATTTCATAAATGTTCCTGAGAGCGCGTGTGATGTGACTCTCCGTTGTGTAGATGCGCGGCTCAATTTAAATAACCAAAATAATGTTTTAAGCGGTTTATTAGCCTATGTCTCGCGGCCCGGATGGAACAAAGCAAAAGTCCGGATCCGGCCCGCGGTCCGCCAATTGAAGATGACTGGTCTACACAGTGGAAGTCAATGGGGGCCAATGTTGTTTGGTTACCAACATTCTTCAAAATATCTGTTTTACAAAAGAAAGTCATACAGATTTAAAATGACGTGAGGGTGAATAAATGTTATAAGACTTTTTGGGGGGGCTAAACATGCAGTTTATGGACACCATTGACTACCATAGAAGGAAAAATTTAACTGATTACGCCACCTACAGCAACAATTGGATTATTTGTACAATTAGATTGAACTCATATACTATGTTTAGATCCTAATACAGTTAACATTCACTGGCGAGTAATTCGGTTTAATTCACTGGCGAGAGCATGTGGCGTGTGACGAGAGTTAAATCTGCACCCTGTGTGTGTGTGCAATCCACTCCAGAGGCTTTGGTGATCAAAGTGACACGCACAAGGCTCTTTAAGATGAGGTAGGGGATGTCTCAGAACACACACACTCGCATACTTATACAAAGGCAGGCATTTAAGAGTGCACACACATACATAGGCAGGTACACTTACCGCATCACAAAGAAACACACTATCATTAAAATGACATCAACATTACAAATGGACCGCTTACGTTTCAGGTGTTTTGACCAAGAGGAGTTTGTACAAAACAAAGCAGTAGCTGATACTAGGACATCCCTATCCAAAGAGAGCTGCGTTTTATTTATTTCACCCCTGCTTTACTTCTTATTTTTTCCTCTTTCTTTGGTGCTTCTCACAAGCCCATGCAACCATGCGTGTCTCACATTGAATCCTGCAAAACGTAGCTCTATAATCCTGCGATCAATGACAGATCGACAATGGAAGAAGAAATTCAACGATTTTTTAAAGCGATAGGGAGGGCAAACCCCAGCAGAGGCATGAGTCTGCTGATAATACAAGCAACAATGGACGTATTGCTGGATTTTGCATTCAGCTTGAAAATAAAACATCCCTTTTGGCAAGGTAAAAGAAGTATTAAACATTTTCTGATTTTAAGGGATGGATGTGGGGGAAAAGTGTAAGGAAAGAGTCCAAAGGAATGTCTAACCACCCCACACAAAATAAGTATTTAATGTAAATCAAAATAATTCATTTTAATCATGACTACAATATCAATGAGCCAGGGGAAGTCATTATGTTTTTATTACATTTATTAAATAATTTTCCCTTTAGAGTTGAATTCTCATATAAAGGCACAATATGTTATTTTCGACACTAGAGTTCGCAAACCAGTAACAAAGGAATTGCTTGATGATGCTGTAAAGGTGCATGGAATGATGGAATTTGTTGTCATCCTTTAAGTTATAACCTTAGTCAACAGAGAGACTTAATAGAAACAAAAACAGTTTCTTTGCATTTTTTCATGATACTTACTGTTTTGAACTCACTTTAGAATCTCTCTTACAATATTTTGACGCCATACACGATCTGTCAGTGAGCAGCAAATGAAATAAACCACGCTTTTGATTTTACAGCAATAAAAGCAGAAATCGAAGATAACACTGTTATAATGCCATTGACAGGCAATATACTCCAATGAAGAGGGGTGTTGTGTTCTAACCCAAACAAGAGAATTGCAAAATTCTTTGGATTCAAACATTATTGGAAACTTTTGGATAATGCAAGTAGACAAGTGAAAAAATATATAACACTGTGCAAGTGGGTTTTAGATATTGTAATGCAAAAATCGTACATATTGTGCCTTTAAACTCGCTGACCATGTGCAATGTAACAACTACGGATGTAACAATTCTCTCAGCTCACAATACGAATCACGATACTGATGTCACAGTACGATTTATTCAAAATGTATTTTTTG
The DNA here is from genome assembly GCA_006030095.1 of Triplophysa siluroides. Lineage (NCBI taxonomy): Eukaryota > Metazoa > Chordata > Actinopteri > Cypriniformes > Nemacheilidae > Triplophysa > Triplophysa siluroides. The sequence goes on from VCII01000193.1 coordinate 1,151,040, forward strand.
AAAATGAGTTAAGAAATTAGAAATGAACAACTGCCCTTTCATTGTTTCACAAATGCTGCAATTTTCTTAGTAAAATAAAAATATATTTTATGTCAAATAACAAAAGCACCCATCTAAGTGATTCAATATTGTATCATTTAATTATAAAATCTCTGGTTTACACAGGGGTTATAATGTTTCAAAATGTATGTTAATTGTTAAGTTATGATTTTGTCATACTTGTTCAGCTCATGAATGGGTGAGGGTGGGGTGGATAAGGCTGCAGTTGCTCACCTGTGTTTTGCCCAGAAGCTTATACGCCAGTTGAACTTTGGTGTAGTGAGAGACATCAAAGTGCTTGCAGGTTCTGGACAGAGCCACATCTAGCTGTTCCTGCATGGACAGATGTAAAACCAACATGATCAGCAGCAGAAGGGGAACCTTCATGTGCATTATAAGTGTGTATATGGAAACACATCAGAGAAAATAAGCGTTTGCTACATGCCATTAAAAGCCCGATTACCCAAAACGAATGAGGACGATTACTATCGGAGGTAAAATGACAGATACAACTGACACCTTCATTTAAACTTAAAGATAAGCATTCACATTCTTAATGAACTGGGTCGTGAGTGTTACAGAAATAGAAGCGCGGCGTGAATCGGTGTAATTGCGAGAGCCGTGTTTTGCGCTTGAAGCGGGCACCACGCTATTTGCTAATGCTCAAGATAAGAAAACCGACAAGATGAAAAGATGGGGGGGGAGAGAAGAGCAGATATTAAGAGAGAAACATAAAAGGAGAGGAAAAAGCGAGCAAGTCAATGAGTTGAGGAGTTGTATGCAAAGCTTGGTGCCATCCAATTACATAGATCTATGGATAACACACAAAATACCACCGACAGGCAGCACTGCTGGGAAAAGCATGTGTGTGGCAACGTGCTCACGCTAAACTTGAAAACATCCACCAGATCCTGAAAGGCAGCAATTTATTTAATAAACCACAGTCCATCTGCCCAGGGGCCTGAGAGACTGGATGTTGGCAGACTGACACCTTGGGTACCACTGTTCGACGTAAACGCATGGTCAAGTGTTCCTTCCGATCTGTTTAATATAATGCTGAATGCACTACAAAAGGGCAACTGCTGTTGTTTAATCTGGGAGCGGCGCGTGAGCGTGTGTTTCTGAAAGAAACAGGGTGTGCATGGAGCTAAAGGAGATTGAACGTCTGATTCAATTTAAAGAAGGTTGCCATTCTGAATCCTAAAACTAAAATGTTTCTGAAGGTCACATACCTCTATTTGCTCCAAGGTGTCTTGCAGTTTGGAATTCAACTCACTAGGAAAAAAGAGAGTTTTGATCAGTTTAGCGAGGACAACAATGGAATCTGTTAAATAGAAACGGGACAAAATCTTTTTCAGTCGATTGTGCACCACAGGTTACCTTCGTCCTTAACAACACAACAAACCACCAAGCACATTATACAGCAATGTGCTGGAGGGAAGTATCTGTTTTACTCTGAGAAATGGGTCGTTGAAGCGAAAGAGCACTAAACAACAGAAAACCAGACTTGGAAGCGGACGATGACATTTTCCCTATGATAAAAAAATGACAATGACATTTGAAAAGAAAAACGGACTGCGCAGTTTCACCAAACCTGGTTTGTTGTTTATCTCGTGTGGCTGGAACAGGCTGGATGCGTGTTGTAAGGATGCGCAAAACTAAACGTTTTGATAATAAATGTATTAATGGTGCTTCAACCTCCTGAGAATGTAACCATGTGGACAGTCTATCAGCATCCTCAAACACAGAAAGCTAAAACCCAGCCGAACTAGTTCAGCCTTTAAGGTCCAATGTGTCATTTTTGGAGGATCTATTAACAGAAATGCAATATAATATCCATAACTATGTCTTCAGATGTGTATAACGTTCTTACATAATGAGTCATTGTTTTAATACCTTAGTATGAGCTATTTCTACACCTACATACACCGCGGGTCCACTTACGTGGAATTCTCCATGTTGTTTCTACAGTAGCCCTAAACGGACAAACTGCTCTACAGAGCGCATTTCGTAAATAAGTTTTCTCTTTCAGCAAAGAAGCGACAACATAAGGACATCTTAGTCCTGCGTCAGCCACCGTAGTGCTTCGAAAGGGAGGGATGAACAATGGAGTAAGCTGTTCGTTGCAATTTGCAACTTCATCGCAAGATGCCGCTAAATTTCAAACACTGGACCTTTAAATTCAATGCTTTGAATCACTGCTGCAAGAAAAATCATCTAGACAAACTAGTCAACTAGACAAGTAGTCCTGACCCCTTCCTATTAGTTTCGAAAAAGAGCGAGTGCTAAAAGCAACTATAGGTTGAGGCTCTATCCAGCAGCTACTTTCCCGGTGGGCCAAGAATACTTACAAAACCGACGATTAAAAGCAACTGCATTCCATTTCACAAGCTAACTCGTCTTGACAAAAGAGATCGCCCGCCCCCGGGGGCCAATGTTGGTGAAACATTAGACAGAATGCATAAAACTTTAATTAAACTGCCTTTTCCCTCCCTTGTACTTTTTCTTCTTTCTCTTTGAAGGCACTGGATGCAAAAGAGGTGTTCCTGCAGCCTGTTCTAATTCTTTCCCCATAAGCGCTCTCGATGCATGCTTCTTTGCGTTGAGGAACAGCCCCCTAAATCATCTGTCGCTACTGGAGTGCAGAAGCAGGAGGCTTTTTTAATAAGCCTCGTTGTTTTTCTGTCACGGCAGAAGTCCAGGAAAAGAGTGCAGATAACAAGAGAATGTGACCTTTCCGTAGAAAAGCTTTTCTGTGGAGGAGTTTTGAAGTTAGTGAAAAGGCGGATGGGAAGATGTGGTGGCTGCCTTCATCCATCGGGGTGGCCTTTGACTCAGCGTGCGACACCCCTTCCCCTCAGAGGAACCCCCAATATCACATTGAGTCCATCAATTACACCGGATTCGCTTGCGGCTCGTCTGCGTCGTGCCTCCTAGCGCCTTGCCGTGTCCTTCGGGGAGGCCGAGCGAAATCACATTTTAACGAGCTTTCGCGACAGGATCCGTCGCACGATAAAAACATTTCAATTCAAACAGTCTCTTATTATTACCACACCATTAGCCCAGCACGCACTGGGAGTAAAGACAAAAAGCGGACTTTTTCTTGTTTAAAACAATATAACACAAAAACATGATCGCTAGTAGCGTGGGGGCAATGATGTTTCAAACATGTGGTCAGATTTGTAGGGGTGTTTGGAGAAATTCGGCACACTTTGTAGAAGAACTTTCGTGCTGGGCTCTTCTGTGATCTGGGATTCTCAGCAATTAGCTCTGAAGTCTGAAGAGTCCATTACTGTTGGAGATTAGAAGTAAAATAACTCGCAACGACAAGAAACCATTTATTTTTTCTCAAAGATGTCTTTAAAATGCAGAAAATGTCCATTTTCATTGTTGTAAAGAATGATGTGGTTTTGGTGCATGAGGGAAAAAATGCTATAAAGAAGAATTCAAAACATGTATGATATTATCATGAATGAATGAATTTGACCAACTGAACAAAAACGGTCTGAACAGTAAACCATTAAGCTGCAATCCTTAACTTTTTTTGGTTAAAAATAAACCAAAATAGGTATTGAACAAATGGCATCGTCAAGCACCTTTATTTTTTAAAGGGATAGTTCACCCAAAAGTGAAAATTATGTCTTCATTCACTCACTTTAAGTTGTTCCAAATCTGTATAAATGTCTTGTCTTGCCTTGTTCTGATGAACACAGAGAAAGATATTTGAAAGAATGCTTATAACCAAACAGTTCTTGGACCCCACTGACTACCATAGTAGGAACACTTTGAAGAATGTAGGAAAGCAAACAGTTCTGGGCCAATTTTGACTACATTTTTCCTACTATGGTAGTCAATGGGGTCCAAGAACTGTTTGGTTACAAGTAGGGATGCACCGATACCATTTTTTAAAGACAGAGTACGAGTACCGATATTTTTTTCCAATACTCGCCGATACCGATATCGATGCCTGTACCTGGATTATTTTCGTGATGTGGCAATTTTCCAAGCAAAACACACTGAAACTAATAACTCTGTCTCAAAACACATTATGAAAAAAAACAATTTTATGTGCTTGTCTTAAAGCACAAATTTTAGTCAGTTCTGTCCGGTATGTCACGTGAAGTATCGGTCTTTGGTATCGGTGTATCTATATGAGTACGAGTACATGACCTTAACACAGCCCTGCTTTCTTAATATGTGTTCACTGGAAGAAAGAAATGTACACAGGTTTAGAACTACTTGAGAGTGAGGAACGCTTTGTTCACACTGCACACGTGAGCAGTGCGTAAGCAGCGGTGTCAGCATAACCACACCATCCTGAGTGTATTCACACTGTTTGTGCGGCTTGACAGCAGCAGCTTCAAAGGTACACGGTGAGCAAGCCAATCGTGAACTTGTTTTATAAGTTGAAACATTTGTAACACGATATTCTTAAAATTCTGTTACAGGCGTAGCCTACAACACCCACGTAAATGGTAAACAACAAACATCCCTTATCATGTCGTTTCAGTCTCGTCAGAAAGAAGGCCCGAAACTCAGGTTTGATGAACTGTAAAGAGGTACTGAAAGAAACTTTATAAATCATCGTATGGCTAATTTACTGACATGATTTTATACACCGTACAAATGAATGGGTACATCATCTATAAATGTGTTTTTAAATATACTCCTAGTCTTGCAAAAACACAACAGACTTGCTTATTCTGTGCATTTTCAGCACTTTTATCGTGAAACACTTTGTTTTTGTATATCAAAAGTGTACTGTCACTTTAACTGAGCGTGAGCAGCGCTACAGAATAGACTCGGCACCGAAACCATCGCTTCAACACTTCTCACGCGACGCTCGTGCTTGACACTGACGCGCTGCTCCTGCTCTCGGTGTGAAAGCCCACATTTGTTAACATGCACGGCAAAATAAATACGCACTGCTTACGAGTGCGGTGTGAACCCGGGGTAATTCATGACAGAATTTTGTTTTTGGGCCTCTTTAAGGTCGAAGTAACCTGCAATTTTGGGTTTCGAACAGAGATGGCGAGAAAGGCAAAAGTTACACACTGCAGCTTTAAAAATGATTTAACAAACACAGTGAGACATGGATCTCGAATCTGACCTTTAAAAGATCATCTTTACAGGTAAAGATAGCAGAAGTTTGACTTAAAGTCACGTATCGGCAAGTGACATTCACACTGTGATATTGCCTGCGGGTGTTTGTAGACTCCATGACCTCAGATACGCCGTACATCGCAGCACTCCCCCGGAGTCACATCGATAGCTGCCTCCATAAAACGCCCCGTAGCTCAGCATCTCAATGCACTTAATTAAACATCTTATCACTTTTCCCTGTAGAGAAAGTGATGGGCAAACCACAGCGCTATCAACATAAAACACTGAGATTCCGTCAAACAGGCTTTTATTAAGGGTTTGTGGTTGTTGAATAGAACGCCGCTCTCTTGGAAGACCACACTGAATAGCAAAACCGGTGGATGAATGTGCAGTCAACAGGAATGTTTTAATGGTTTCACTAGCAGACACACTCAGCTCTATTAGGAAGCCAAGGGAGCCAACCACCAGTCATGTTTAAAGAGTACACAACAAGGGATTTTTAAGGTCCTATTTTGGTTTATGGAGTGTCCAACAACAAGTTTATGTACATAGGTGTAAAAACACTATTATTTCGTAATAATAGGCAGTTTTCTTACCTTACCTCTTGACTGACTCTCAAATGATTCGTTTCACGATTCATCTGTTTAAGCCCCTCCTTTCCTTTCTAGTCTGATGTGATTGGTCAGGTGGTCTAGTCTGCTGTGATTGGTCTACCGCGAATGAGGCTCACGAGCTACAGTGTTTGGGGGAGAAGAGTGACGTTTTCGCAGGCAGTCCTAGCAAAACGTAGGCGGGGACTATATGTAGTGACGTAAATCCGCAGCGGTTCGCGAATCGGACTAGTGACGACTCGTTTGCGTGATTCAGAGTCGACTCCCACTTTTCCAAGCCTTCGGATTTACAACTTGGCAGACTGTTTACTTTCAAACACGGCAACATGAAATGTCATTTTCATCATCTCATGCTATGTTATCTTTAAGAAGAAAGATGGAGTTTTGTCTACAGCTGGAGAGAAAGCTGTATAATATCATTGACATCCTGTGAGCCTAATGTATGTTTTTATATTTGTACCTGTCGTTACCTTCAAGCACTGACAATACAGAGACAGATGTATCACAACCGACATTGTTTGACAACTTATTGTCATTATGTATTCTGTTCCATTCTGTTGCGCCCCGTTCACCTGCAGCTCTCTGTTCTAACCCAACTGAACTGTAAAGTGACCCGAGACGAGAGTTGCGTCTACAAAAACAATGCTTAACTTTGCCTGCATCCCCGCTCAAGATGCTCAGAAGACCTTTGAGAATTCTGGGTAGACCCTACAAAGGCACATCACAGACTTGCATCATGATTTAAAACAGTCAACTTAACTCGGAGTAATACTGATGTCACGTGATGTCACACTCTCCGCAGAAAGTCCCTTGACTTACCTCACCGCTTGTAAGGACACTTATTACCAGAAAGACTAAAAGAGAAAAACAACACCCATCCACTGCAGTTACATACTTAATGCTACGTCATAGCTACAGCGGCTTCATACTTCATACTGAGACACTTCATACTGTAGTCGCTGGCTATAAAAGTAACAGACAAACAAGAATATTATCAGCCATGACACAAACAAACAATGCATGTGGCCAATTGGCTCAATACTGTCCGCTGTTCACATATGGCAACATCTTCTTAAAGACAAAAGCTTCCAAAATTGTCCAACTGCAGAACGTAGTATTTAGCAAATCTAGGAAGTTTCTACCCGATTAATATGGCATTTTAAGGATATTACTCTTGCTGACATAAGGTGCCAAAAAAACATCTGCTATGACTTATCTTCTAACAGCTTTTCCTTTAGAGGAAAGTACTAATTATGTAGGTTTATAGGATACTTTTTTGCTTCAGAGAACATGCAGATATGCTGTGACTGACACACTTGTGCTGTTTGCCATTATGCATAAAAAACAACTATAGGCCTATTTCATATTTGTTGCTAGTAAATGTTTTCTTCCTACGCTACTGGCAGGTGTGGTGAGAGCGACACTTCCATTGAAAAACTAAAATGAATCCTTGAGCACAATAACTTAATACCTACTCTGAAAAATATCAACATTTTTGTTCTGTTCTTTTCCAAAGAGACAGAGTTTAATCGTCTTTGGGCAGATTTCCATGATCTTGCACAGTTATCTCAGTCTGCAGAGTGGGCTGGCTGGAGGCTGATCAAATAGACAGAACTTCCTGTGCCAACCAGAACAGAAGAGAGAGAGATAGAGAGATAGAGAGAGAGAAAGAGACTTTCACATTAGCTATTCTTACTGCACCTTTCCTGTCTCTTATGGCACACCCCACGATAGATTGATACATCCCATTAGTGTGGTGGGTGATATGCTCACAGGACAGCTAACATCTAGATTTGTTTCTCAGAATAACACTTGCTGACAGATTTCCTAGATTTTCTGACTGACACATTTCCATTAATATTCAAATCATTCATGATTACCGCATAAGGATTGAAATGTTTTACACATTGATTTGTCGAAGCAATTTACATCATACAAAATATTTTAGGGCTGAAAATAACTACATTTCTCCATTTTGCATACTTACTTTTCTATCTAAACTATGAAACTGTTCAAATTCCCTAAAATTCCCCGGTTTTCCATTACCGTTGGCAACCTGTCACATCCCAACCGTATTCTAATATTCGTCAACCCAGATTACACACTATAAAACACTCTTCGTTAAATCTCAAGTGATGAAAGCTGTGTAATGCTATTAGGTGTCAGTGTGATTGAAATTTTAATACTGCCATTCCGTGCATGCATTTTCTGTTCCGCAAGGTGGAAAAAAAACATGAATACAAAATGTATGTTCTTCTTACAATCAGATCCAATTTGTATTCCGTTTACCAGCTACCAAAACACAGACACATGTTTGTGAGATACCACAGACATATTTTCAAGCAAACCTGCTAACTGTGGGCATGACCTGCATGAAAACCCAAAATCTGTTTATTTCAGAAATGAAACGTAATCCCATCACACTGAACTCTACAGGAGATTCTCATCAACCAGTCAGTGATTCTTTACAAACCTGATGCAGTTGTAGTGTTTGAAAGTGCTGGCAGCTTTCTGGCATTCTAAACACAACTGGATGGCTCCTGGATAATCCTCCTCCTGTTAAATCGAAGAATACATTTTATGTGAATATTAAAACATACAGTAACCGATGTACTCACAGCTTTATAAATTACAAATTACCGAAAAATACTAATTTAATTAAATCCTAAAATTGTCTTGTGATTCCTTTTAACCATGGGATGTTTGTGCATTAAACGTTTATCAATCATAAACGTACCTCCAGCATCTCACTGAGTCTAACATCAGTTCTTTGCTGTAGGAGACAGAGAAGAGAAAGTGTCAGAGATACACGAGTCAGTAGATAATGAGTCTTATAAAAACCTGGACAAAATACTCAGTTTGTCCATTAAGAATTCAGATGAAGTGATTACTAGAGTCTTTATGGTCCTCAAAGATTTCAGCAATCCTGTCAACAGCTGTCGGCGTCTCTGATTGGCCAGAAGCCCCAGACTGGCTTCGGTAAAGCCCTCTTTAGAAGAACGAAGCTGCCTGCGAGAGCCAAAACGTCAGCTTTTAAAACCTCATTTGCGCTCATCAAAAATTAAAACCAATTTTCAAAACTCGGTTTTCTGGTGTTTACAGTGATGAAAGCTCCCTGACCTTCGTGCATTTGTGCAGATTACGGCAGCCAGCTGCAGATTTGTCTGAAGAGACGTCACTCTCTCAAGCTCCTGCAAAACAACGATTTTATGCAGAACATCAGACAATCATTACAAGGAATCCTTTGAAGTACAAAAGATAACAAAATTGAGACAATGGACATAAAGTTTCTTCCACGGAGCTGCATGAATATTAGTTCTCAACCGCGACTCTGACCCTTTGTGTTTAATGGGTTCAGATCAGAGTGGGCATGCTCTCGTAGACGTTTTTGTGTCCACCATGAACAATGGCATATGAGAGAGAGAGAGGAGATTTTAGAGGAGAAATTATGGTTAATACAAAGGCAGAGTTTAGAGAAAAAACATCCCTCTCAGCCCACACCGTGTCCAACAAACTAATAAACAGTTAAGGTTTGGGGCTTCTGCAAGTTTTTTTTCTCTCCATTACAACAATCTCAGTTTTTGAAGAGCACAGCTGTCACAGCCCGAGGTGAACCCGGCTTTCAAAGTGCATTAGCTATGACCGGCACAAAACCGGCCTTCAGCGCCCAAACATCACGCCACAGTCACGTTAAAGATAATTATTTGGCAAAAGTATACGAGGTGGAAAGGATCGATTCCACAGCCAGCCGGCTGAAACAAAGGCTCCTTGTGAGAAGCATCACATGGAAACATGTTTATTCTTCAGAAATATCTACAGGAATTACCCCCCGAGAACGCTCAAAGGCTCCCAGAGATGAACAGACCACTTCACATCAGGTGCTTGAATTGCCCGGAGAACATTCTGCAGACTCCACATCATCATTATAGAACAGGATTGAACAGTCTATGGTGCGCGTTCACTTGAGCACTTCGACGCATACGCATTCGGTGGGGGCAGACGCCGGCGTTCTGACTGACAACCCGGAAGCGCAACACTGTGTTTATATAAGCTGATCTTCGCAAAATGTCTGATGATTTCGATATTGAGGAAGACTTTATATTATATTAGAGAATATATTGATTCAAGTCGTTATATTGAGGTTTTTTTCGTACATCAAGTATTGTCGTCATTTAAAAAATTCCATGATGTCTATGAGGAGGCCTGGATATCTCTCGTATGTCACCTAAAATATCTTTATTTGTGTTCGGAAGACGCCTGGCGGTCTTAAAACATGATGAACGTCATGTGGGTGAGTAAATAAAAAAAATACAAATACAAAATCACACAATTTTGATTTTGAGATTAACTTTTCGTTTAATGTGTCTTCGATTACTTTTTTGGTCGCTCCTGAGCTTTGATTTGTTGCAAATACATCTAGAACTGATGATTTGAAATGAAAATTTCATATTTTTTTACACATATGTTTGTCTGTGCATTGTGCATACACTGTTTTTATTTTGTAATTATAAACACATACACGTAAATATTTTGGAAATATTTGCATGTATACAGTTATATATCATTTCAATTATATATAAACGTTTATTCATTTTGATATATTTTTAAATATACACATGTACATGTTAATAAATACAAATTAAATGCATAGTACATAGACATAGACATATAGGCCTGGTTTCACAGACAAGGCTTAGCTTTGTCTTAGTTGAATTAGTATATTTAGGTCCTTTTATACAAATGTTTACTGGTGTGCATCTTAAAACAAAACATTGCACAGATATATTTTAAGATATGTCACGGCAATTTTAAGACTGCTCAAACATTCATTTTAGTCTGGGACTAGCCTCCAGCCTTGTCTGTGAAACCGTGCAAAAGTATTATCATAAACACAAACTTTTATTCTGGATGCGTTTAATCGCGAGAGCCACACTAAGGGTCTCCAACACATATATTTCCATGATCTCTGAGGTCTGAATATATCACAAATGTAACATTCTAAAAAAATGCATGTTTAAAAGCAGCAGTTGTTTTGCAACTAAACCTTGCTAAATGCATTTAATGCCAGATTGGTAAAAAAAAAGCTTAAACTGTTGGTTTTCATCTTTTTCTTAAACAGCTGGGGGATTCAAATGGCAATCCGTCAACCACAGCTATTTAAGGAGTGTCTCCGGTATTCTCTACAAACAAGAAGCAATAATCTAGTGAATTCACTCCAGGAGTATTCAGGATTTAAACTATCAATCTCACAAACAGCCAACTACAGCCGTGACTGAAAGTCGTATCTATCAACCCACACAAACTAGTAGTAAAGTCATTACCCTTATTGGTTCACAGCCCTGCATCAGCACCAGTCAATAGTGCACCTGCAGACATGCATCTAAACTCCTACACGGATCAGACAGTCCTAAAGCCTGGTCGAACTCACCCTCCCTAATCTGATGTGCTAGTGTGAACCTGTCAAGAGAAAATATGAGCATCGTTCCCTTGAGAAAAGCGCTTGGAGGCGGCTTCATTGTGCTTGTAGTAAGAATACCGCAAGCTGATTTGGATAAAAGGGTCTGCTAAATGACTACCTGCAACAACAAAAAAAGAACAGCGTACATATCTGGCTCTGTTCCAAAATCTAGAGAGCTGTCTACATGAGCAACATCCGCAGGCTTTACAGGCAAACTACAGTCAAGAAGACTGCTCAAAAATGACAAAGCAAGTGAAGTGCATCAAAATGTTTCAGTGCATCACACTGTGATGTAGCCTTGTTTGACTATTTCTGTGACAAGTACAGAACAAAGCACACAAGATTTATGAAGCGCACAGTTAAAACAGTTCAAAGCGCGGCTGAAATCCAGCCGTATCTCTGAAAGGCTCAGAACAAACCGCGCTGCCGAGCTGAAAAATGGCTTGTAGCAAAGCAACGGCAGACTTATGAGAGGTAAAAGCTCTTCAAAAAGGAGGAACGCAAATAACCTCACTTTTCTCTGCATCCCTTAGCGAACGCGTTTTAGAATTCAATGTCAGATGTTCGAGTCAGGAGTTTAAAAATAGCGATTTCTATTCCTCTGCGCTTCTGTGACCTATTGATTCACGGAGCTTGACTGCATGTTTAAAAACTTTCCAGTTTTAAATGACATTGAGTGGGATTTCCCAAAACCACAGTACTTTTAGATTAGAGTCACACTGGTATAAGTGTACTCTTGGAGAGGTAATAAGTACTACGGTACTTAAAAACATTTTTAAAGAACCTTTATAAAGCTATAAATATATTAAAGGGTTCATTTTGATGTTAAGCATGAAATATGTTACAGTGAGCATCAATAATAAATGCAATATCTATGTTTCTTGTGTTGGCCTTCAAAGGGCAAATGTTTGTGACATGTTTCTAGAAGTATAGTCTTTTAATACGTGTTTCGCTTTTCATCACATAAGCTGAAGTTTAGGACAGAGGATAAAACAGCTTTGATTCATTTTGGATGTGGAAATGCCCTAAATGCCCTGAATGTGAAGTGTATACTTTCTTCACCATTGGATTGGCAAACAATGATGATTTCCAAACATGTTTCTCAAATACTCATCCTACTGACAAACAAGTAGCAACACCCCACACAAAAACGACACGCTTGCCCTTTTTATACAACGCTATCAAGCACGAGGAAAGGATTGAGGGTGAAATCATTGGTATGACCAACTTTACCATTAGCAAGGTTATGGAGACCCTCAACACCAAGGCCAACTTTAGGTCACATAACAACACTATAACACTGTTTGTTTGTTTGTTTCACTTGAAAAAATGAAGAATGACAGCCAATCATTACCTACTAACCAAACGCAGGCTGCCAATGATAAACTAGAGTTTTCCTTCATTCATCTTGTAAATTGACAGCAAACGCATTTTCTTTTGTTTAGCAATTCAAATATATGTTTAGAGGCACTGCGGGGTGTTTCATAGCTATTATGCAGTTCTATATTTCCAGTCTCACCTCTCACCACGCGTATGCTTACAAAATAGCTTGGACAGCACATCTGTAGGGACGGCACATCGGTGCGGTGTTGCCTGCTGAGTAATTGTCCACCAAGACACATACAGCTGAATTCCAAGGTGACAGGAAAGAAAAACCATGAGCGTTTCAGGTAAAAAAACCTATACAGATCGTGACTGAGAAACGCTGCGGCATCTGACACATAAAAAAAAAAACGATTTCATTGCTCATATTGAAAATCATTATGATGTGGAAAAGCTGCTGGTAGATCAAAGTGTGTTCTCTTCATGAGGAAAATACATCTAAGGGACAATTTTCATTTAAAATGTTTAAGAAATATCTCATTTTAACAATAAGAAGGCATTGGGAGGGGATTAAATGAGCATCTCTGAAGTTAAAAATGTAATTATTCTCAAGAGTTGAGACGGAAAAAAGACAGATATTTCCCTTTATGAATCAACGCCCCTCCCAACTGTTTACTGTTAATACAGAATCCAAATTCCTCCATACATCAAACATAATGAATGATTCCATTACCGGATGCAGGGTAAAAATCCCAATCAAAGCTCAGCATGTCCACACTTCTGATTACCTTAAATAATTCAAAGTGATCCATTTTCAGAAGCGATTCAAAGGGTTTTTTAAGGATGAGAGAACTATGATCGGGGGCAAACCGACACAAAGCCGCAGCTCTTTCTTCCGATACTGCTTTGATCCTACATCGCAGGAAAAATCTCCCTCCAGATAAAAACACAAAGTATCTTGAGCCAACCTGTCAGTCACATGATATATGAAATCGAATACACTCACACACAAGCTGCGTTTCAACATAATAGTTATACTCTATGTAGAGTTTGAAAGGATTCATCTCCATGGTAACAAGGATGCTGGTGTAGGTCAACAAGAAATGCCATGCGCAATTCCCGTTTCATTTCCAGGAAAAAAAGTTTTTTGCTTTTTTGCTTTGCGGATGTCCCAAGGAAAATCTTGGGCACTTCAATGGTTTGGGGTAGGACAGGGGTTTTCAAACTTTATGATGTCAAGGACCCCCACATAAGATGGACCTATTATGAGTGACCCACTTTCTAAAATTCATATCCATCTACTGTATAATTTTGTATGAGTAAAGAAACATTGAAACTTTGTTAGATAAATTGTAAAAGTGAAATGATAAAGACAACATCGTTTACAATTGTTGGCTCCTATGATGAGAAAAACTCACTAAAAAGACACAAATATAAACAATTCTGAGATTCTAACAGATAAACACTTAGAAAATGAACACTCATACATTTAGTTTAAAAAAAAAATTTGTCACTTTGCTTATCAAAAAGTGTGGAAGCTTAAATACTTATATTCAGGTTGAAATCCCTTTTTTTCAAACTTTGACTTTAAACAGCTTGTGTGTCTACAAAAAGTAAACAGGCCAGAAGTCAGATGTCAACTAAACACATCGTCCAGACAAAGTGTCCTTGCACTAGTTCAACCGGACATGGCAGATTACTAACCTTAACATACGAAGGCTGTTTCTCCAGAATAAGGTCTGCCACTCTTTTAGACACCTGCAAGATGAGAACACAAGGTAAAGGTTAACATCTGTTTGACATTTGTGCATTTAATGTCACTACTAGACGAGTCACAAATTAGAAGGAAACAAGACTTTTAACCTAATTTGACTTCCTATGCTTTTCATATTTGCGAAAATGACTTTGTCACAACATTATAAACATTCTAACATACAGCAGGTAATAATGGAGCCGCAGAACATAAATCTATTCTGTGGCACGCTCTGATCGATATGTGTCACGTGGTACGGCCAGCCGTCGTGAACGGCGTGACAGGACGGCTGTGAAGTGCTGATGTGACGTAAGAGCCGAACAGATGGCAGACTCAGCTGAGCAGTGTAAACAGAACCCATCGTGTGAAAAGCTGAGACAGGTGGAGATGGGCAGGAGAGGAAAGATAAATGATAGATAATTGGAAGAAGGTTTGTAACCAAACAGTTCTGGAGCACTATTGACTACCATAATAGGAAAATTTGCTACATACATTTATTTTATTCTGTTGAACACAAAAGAAGATATTTTGAAGAAAGTAGGAAAGTAAACAGTTCTAGGGCACTTTTGACTAACTCCTACTATGGTAGTCAATATCTCAACAAAAGAAATGTATCCAGATTTGGAACACTTGAGGGCATTTTTGGGTAAACTTTTCATTTAATGCTGCGCAAACCTGTAGTTTATTTACTGAAAGCGAAGGTAGGCAATTTCACAAAAAGAGATCATTTTCACAAAGCTCGCTGCCCCACCTACTGGTCATTCATGTACGAGATGAACACCAGTAGCACCTAGAATAGATAACCATCCCTTGCAATATTTCCAAAAATTTTAGACAGACAGCGTCTAAAAATAACTGGCCAGCATATGTTGTATCGCAACCCGTCAGACTTCAGCAGCGATATAGCGAATATGATGACAACCAGCGAAGCTGTTTATCAGCGAGACAAAAGAGCGCTAACGTTCCCTGTACGCCTTCTCGCAGACTGATCCCTGCACGCCTAATAACTCCAATTAGAAATCTATTAAATAGAGCTTGCACCAGTGCAGTAAACAGCCTGCGATTTTCCCCAGCGCTGTATTTACGGATCCAAATTACACCAGCGTCAAACACCGTACGTCCTCTTTCTACCTTATTTTCCAATTACGACAATGGTCCTTAAAAGAACAAGAACACAAACAAACATTACTCAAATAATAAAGTTCATCATTAATTCTTTTCATTTTGCCTAATGACTACAGGACATAACTCTCTCACAGATATCTAATCAGCTAAAACTGCATTACGGTTCATTAGGATGGCAAAGAAAAGCTCAATCAGATGGAGCAGGTCCCAATTCAAGGCCAATGGTGCACTAAACAAGTTAAGCGTTGGGCCCTGATCAACATGACTCGGTTTATATCAAAAGCCAATCGATTCACATTCGCTGCCATATGTCCACAATGAAAGTGTGTGGCTAATTTGAAAAAAGCCTGAGAGAATTCATTTCTTGAAGGCATTTGTGCTCTGCTTGTGCTCTTGTGCAACAATATCTGTTACTACTTTTTATCTCACAGACTACAGAGACAACGTGGGTTCATTAGGGCTGGTTCTGTTCCTTTATTTGTCATTGCTCTCGTCCATTTTTCTCCTCCCCCTGTGAACAGTTACACAATGAGCACTGCAGGAATTCTGCATAAAAAATCGGGTTTATTCCGTACATAAAATACTATCGTTTTGTGGAACGTTAAACTTGGCTTTGAGTCATTTATCAAAACAATACAACATGGGACAATCTTTCACTCTGCAAAACGGTCAAATAAATTAAAATGTTACGAGCCAATTACCCCAGACCTCCCACTAGGTTGAAACAATATTATTGCTTTTCATAACATACACACAGGACTGTCACTAAAATTTTACACGGCTCCAAAGCGTAGGCTTAATCATAAAGCATAGGGCAAAATCATAAAGCATAGTGTTTTGTAACCTTTATGTCCTATGTTCCCCTACAGCCTCCTAAATACAGTCTATATAACTCCTTTATCAACATCAAATCTTAAATAGGTTCCTCACAGGTAGATTACCAAATATTTAATAATTCATTATCAGCAAATCATTATTTTACAGCTCAAAACACCCTAATACTTTACGGTTTCTTTGGTAAGAGCACATACATACATTATGTGGCCCAAACTTAACTTCCGGTAGACCTTCGCAAAGAATCTATAACTGAGTAGTTTTATTGAATTATAATAGCATTATAATACATTGATTAAATATAAAAAAACAGTTATATTAAAACCAAACTCAGACTGGAAGTTGACTTTGGGCCAGGCACATGCGTCCGATGAAACCATCTATACTGTATATATCTATGTATACTTCATTTCTGTGGAACACAAAAGAAGATATTATGAGAAATGTCTGAACGGTTTTGTGATCATACAATGGAAATAAATGTTGTACAATGGTAATTGGTTACCAGTGGTCTTCTAGATGTCTTTTTGTGTTCTACAAAAGAAAGAAACTCATAAGTGTGGAATAACAAAGCATGAGTAAATTATTACAGAATTTTCTTTTTTGAGGGAACTATTTCTTTAAGTTACTCCAACTCACAAACTGTCGACAAGCAATTAGCTCAATGATGAGCTTCTGCCAGAGAAGTGTCAGAGCTGCCTGTTAGCAGAAGAATAAGCTGCCACCTTCAATAGAGCAGATGGATTCCTTTTCTACTGACCAACCCGATTAACGATAACTGCCAGCGACACATCTAAGACATCGTAAAGAGTCCATTTTAAATAAAAAGACATTGAAAGAAAAAACACTCTATTTTCTGTCCATAAGGTCATGTTCTCTCATGTAAATGACACTGGAAGAGCTTTTACATCATGAATAAAACATCACGTTACGCGAGCTTGCACGGCACGATTTAAAGTAATGGCATTCAGCGGGAAGTCCGCCCCACACAGAGCTCTTCCTCCTCAGCCTGCAGCTTTCTGTCACGACCCGGGATCGCCGGATGGTGCCGAGGCCCCTGCTGTGACCCCGGGGGCCGCGTGCTGCCAGAAAACGGTCTGCTTGTGGCAGGCCAAAACAGATAACGCCAGGCAGGGTCATCTGGTATCTCCCATAAAACAGGGGTCGCATCTTTCATCATGCACAGTGCTGACAAGACAGCTGTGCGTAAGCAAGCATTGCACGAGAAACCAAAGAGAGAGGAGGACACTCAAAAACACATTTCTGAGACTGGAAGGCAGACGTGAACTGCGGATCACCCCGGAACGCTACAAAACATGCTAAAGTGGGGTAAACACGGTAATAAACTGTGACAGATGACGCAGGATGAGACATGAGTCTCAGTAATGATTCAGCACATGCCTCGTATGTCAAACCACACCACAAATAGGTCTACTTGCTGTTTATTTTAAACATTTCTTTTAAAGATTTCCCTGAATCCTATACTTACGGCTGCTTGTTGTCTCTTCAGCTTATCTCTGTATTCTTCCAGTTCCTGAGGTTCAGCTCGGGAAGGAGTTTCTGTTTTAGAGAAAAAATTGAGAACTTCATTCTTTGTCTTATTTGTGCAGATAGAGATCCCTCTAAATAAAAGCTTTTCAACAGCCTTAACACTTTTTCCCTGTTGAATAGTAGACTTGCGGATAATTGATGAATCAATCTGAGTTTATAATGAAGGAATACACAAACAACACCTAATGGCCCATTCCCACAGAGAGAAACAATGAAATGTAAAAAGCCAAGCCTTGCATAAGAGTAATTACTTTCTACTTGGCTGAAAGTCTTATTTAACGCAGCTTTTGCAACGCGCCACCAAATCTAATGAGATTTCACATCTGCGGGATGCAGAATATCCATCAACTTGGGTCAAACTACGCAAACAGTGAAGACCCCTGGATAGCACAACATGGCTGCGCAGACACCCTGATGAGCCGTAACCATCGGCTAGTCAGTGCTCTCAGTGTGAGAAGATAGTGTACTGATGTTCTGACTGTGGGCTATTACTGTATACCCGCTTATTCTCCATAGAGAATTGTTTTGAAATAGGATCATGACTCTCTGAACTGAAGATTTACAAACAATTAAAAATCACTGTAGGTACACAAGAGGTCTCGAAACCCCCCCACACACCTCAAGCTCGTATTGCACCATGTCGAAGGAGTCGCTGGAAAAGTACACTTCCTCGATGCTGTCGATGATTTCCTGCTCTGCCTGGGGATCGGTGGGCTCCTCTCTCAGTTCCCGCAGTTCTTCCTGCGGAGAGAGACATGAGTGTGAGTGTTGGCAAGGAAATCTCTCTACATCTGGGACACCATTGATAGGAAAAACAGCCTCGCTCCTTCAAAACCGAGTTGGGACATTGATTATTTCTTAAGTATGGCTCATAGTCCAAAGATTAACTGGTCTTAGCTCCCGTCCCTGGGGAACTCCCTTCATGAACCTTAATGAGAATCAGTAAAGAAACATCAATTTCACTCAAAACAACTTTGAGAAACAAAGCCATCTTCTTTTCTTTGAAGAAAGATGCTGAGAGGCTCATAGCGTGTGATGCAATGGGGTTTAAACAGCTCTGCGACCGAGATAAACTTAGAGCCTTATTCAATTACAAGAGCAGATGTTGAGGCAGCATTCAAAAACCCTTTAATTACAGCCGTCAAACACATTCACAGAAAGCAATCCATGTTGATAAAGCACTCATTCACGCTGTACTGAAGTTAGACACTTAATAAAATATAAAGGATCTTCGTATAAAGGCCTCAATTTCATGTCATTGAAACGGAAGATAAGATATGATTTGGCCAGAGAGCCTTCAATCTACGCAAAGAAACTGCATGCGGTGTGAATGCGGTACAGACTGATGTTGGCGGTGCTGTGAGGAAAGCGTGGGTGAATTCACTGAGGTATGGCATCAACATCAGCAGGGGGTGGGGTGCTATGAGTCACTCTTCACTGGTACACGCTCAGGAAGAACAAAAGGCAAAATCTCTGGGATCAGCGGTTACTATTAGGGCTTAAAGATTCTGTGAAATGAAAATGTGACTTTTATGGTCTTTGGTCGGTTGACTTTGAGGTCACCTACTGCATATGCTTGTCAAAGTTAAGTTTTATATGCATATAAAATACACACGCCAAAATTATTGATGAGTCATCTGGCGCTCAAGGGCTTACACATTTTTGCCCAATAACATGCTTTCTGATGTCCCCTCACACCAAAAATAAATGTACCTTATCAGTATGTTTACCTTGTAAGCATATCAAAAAACCTTACAGAAAATGAAAACCTGTCTACAGAGAATATATGTTGATTTTGATATATGACCCCACTTGCAATGTCTTTTCTTGAAATGCAAGCATAAACTCTCTTATATTTAATCTGATTTATCTGCAAAAAATAGTGCTGGTAATAATTTTTTATAATTTGTATGCATTTGTAGCAGAGGAGCCCTGCATAGCAAAAAGCAACCATGGCTGACAATCTGACATAAATGCTATCAGTTATTAACAAAGGGGCTTAGATTCTTAAACTTCCAATTTCAATTAAATGTTGGTCAAGTTATTTTTGTGCAGTGCTTTTCTCAATACACATTGTTTCAAATCAGAAAATCGATGCATCCTATTTGTTGTTAAGTGAAATGTAACCTCACATTTCTGATATTTCCCACCAAAAAACGTGTAAATAAACATCTGGAACATCCCTCAAAGTCAAACATCTGACCTCTGAACTCGGGTAGACCGATCAACCCCGACCTCAGGAAGCCAAAGATGCTTCCAGTGAGATCGTCAAAACAAACTTTAACATACTGTATTTGCACAACACAAAGTGATATGAAACAAAGTCTCTCTGTAAGTTTTATTAATAAATATCTTTTTGGTACTCTTTACTGTGCCATGACGTGTGATGGACTGGAAAGCATTAAGGTTGGAGACAGGACATTTAAACTAGGATCTTTCCACCTCCAGCTTCATCTCAAATTAGACCTTAATCAGATCATAAAGTTTGCATGAACCAGAAGTTGTGATCGCCTTAACGGTGCATTCACATGGGGCGTCAGCGTTAACGCTTCTCATTTACTTGTATGACGTCATGTGTTGCAGAACTGAATTGTGGGTCCGTCGGCGTTGTGTCACTGGCGTTGCTCGCGGCAGAAGTTGAAAATCTCTCAACTTTTCAAGCGCCATCGCAGGCATCAGCCAATCAATCATTGTCTTATACAGATAACCTGGTGCAGGCGCTAGCCAACTGCGTTCATGCAGGACCGGAGAACAATGTGATTGGCTGTTGTCACTATGACAATCGCCTCCACGCTTTAGACACACATTCCGTCAAGCGTTGACGCTGATGCCTCGTGTGAATGCAGGGTTACTTCAGTATTAAGAAGAATTTGGGGGTTGAACTAAATAGGGAACTATAAAATAAGAGAGCATAGCTTGTTTATTCACTCTCAATTGGTTGGATCTAGAATAGCAGATCCTTCAGAAAAGAAGCTTGCAGCAGACTGTCAGTTGGAGGAAAGTTTTGATTAAAGATTACAATAACAGCAAAAACTGCTTACCGCAAAACTAGCAATGTGCATTAATAAAGTCAATGGAGTCAATTTTGATTTCATGGGGACTTTCATGGGGACGTTTTGTGAGCCCCACTTGAGATAAGAACAAAAATCGTATTCAAGAAAAGTGTTTATCAATACATATAATGACATCTTTAAAAATAAATCCCTCGTGAATATTGTTTATCTTTTCATTAAAGATCAAAACTGCACAACTGAACCGAATTTGTGAAGTATACACCACATAATGTCAAATCAGGTGTAAATTAAATCCAAAATCAGATCCGGTGAGACTTCACAGCATCACGGCATTTCCACACAAACTGATAGTTAGAAAATAAAACTAAATCTCTGCTGTGCTAATTAAAACGGTTGCCAAGTCTTTGTTCAATTTAATTGTCATTCTATTTAGGCCGACAATGTTTAGAGAAATTAACACTTCCCGTCCCTTTATTCCCTGTGCGCAGAGATGGAGTTGAATGCGAGTCTATTTGCACATAAAAGTGTGGCTCAACGTGCTGAACATCAATCAAGGCTCAAGATGAGTGAGCTGAAGTGTTATTGAATGAATAATCAAACCCATAACACAGCGTTATTCAAAAGCGTATTAAAAATAACAATAAGCATTGGTGCACATGGACAGAGAGATGAGTGGTAAGAAACCGACAGCCGTTGATGTCACGTCTGTAGCGAGAATGTGATCAAATCCGAGTCACGGCACTTTGTCTAAACTTTATTATTTCTTTGCATGCATTAGACGCCAATATTGGCAATTATCATTTTTTAATGTGCATCATCTGTGAGACAAGTCTGCGTAGTCTACCGTCATTGACATTCTTTAAAAAAACAGGCTAATGTGAGAATGAATTGTGTTATGGAAAAAAGTATTGATGATGATGTCAATGCTGATGATAACACTCGTCTATGACGTAAAGACGCTCTTAATAACGCTAATGACTTTGCACAGCTAATCCTCACAAGTTTTTCACAAGACTGCCTGACAATCTCAATCATGTGATTATACTGCCATCTACAGACTGAACATGAGAAAATCGGTTTAGGCATATAAAAACCCCCACATTTTAGGTTTTAATACCTTGTTATTTGACACAGTTCCTGTTGTACAAGGGAAGTGAGATAGCATTTGTTAAAGAAATAGCGTACAGAATGTACACCTACCAAGCATCAATGCAAGTAATAACTGGCTTACTGGGACAGTTGGCTGAAACCATTTTTTAGGAACTGTAAAATGATGAACAAATGGAAAAAACGCTACCTGCCCTTGTTTGTTTAATCTTCCATAAGTGAAAACAATAAACCAAATAAAAATAGATACATATGATGACTAAAGAAAGTTAATAACAGTCACATACCATCTTAAAACTGTTTTAACCTTAACTAAACCCTTAACTTATAAGAGGCATAGCTTTCTGAAACTTCACACTCCAGAAAGGACAGTTCACTCAAAAATGTAAATTCTGTCATTATTTACTCTTCCTCAAGTCAATACATTTCTTTGTTCTGATGAACACAGAGAAAGCAATTTTCAGTTCTGGGAAATCATCCACTACTACAGTAGAACAAAATATTAGGATGCACCGATAGGATTTTTGGGGCCGATACCGATTTTAACAAACAACTATCGGCCGATTCCGATATTGGTCGATTGCATTCAGTACTACACAATATTAGCTAGTTTTTTTGCTATTCAATATTTATTTTATTAAAAACATGAAGTCAAATTTGACTTAAAATGTAAAATTTCTTTAATAAATGTATATAAAGTCTGTGCTGTTGCTATTAACAGTAATTATTTTGCTCAGAGAAAAACATTGGATATTCAGACATCCAACTCATTGCCTCCATGCAGTTAATTAATAAACTACGGACCTATGAAATCCGTTTTATTTTTTTCCTAAATTCAGTTGTATTTTTTCCCTAATTCCATTTTTCTGGATTCTGTGTTTTCTTTTGTGGTGTACAACTATGTTAATATGAACCAGTATCTTACATCTAGCCTTTTTTTTTTGCTACTTACATTTAATTACTAGTATTGTAAATTTTTAGTAGCAGTTTTGTCATGTGGTTAACTGGACTTTTATTTTTAAACAGCAGCTGTATGCAATAACCATTCATTCATTCAGCTTGTTTTCTCAAAGGCATTCATTTTATTTACCAAAAACAGTAGTAGCATATGTTTTCCGGTGTATTCATGGTTTACTGGGAGATGTAAAATAGCGAAAACAAACATTACAAAAAAACGATTTATTTATTATCAAGGTCTGATATATGTTAGACAAATCAGCATAAAGGGAGCGCTACATGCCTAACTTCTTCAGGTCTCCGCAACTGTTCTGTGTAGCGAACGGAGCTAGAGCATTGACAGGACAAGCGTTTGCCCTACTTTGTACACGTCACGCTGTGAAATAGGTCTATTTGAATTTTATAAGCTGTTCAGTGCTACTTCCTGGCGTGTTTGCTACTTTCCATCCGTGTTTGCTACTTTACATCGGTGTTTTCCGCATCACGGAAATCATAGGGCCCTAATAATCCATCGGTATCGGCCTTTTCATGTTATTGCCGATACGCGATGGTGTTAAATGAATCCAATATCGGCAGCCGATACATCAGTGCATCCCTACAAAATATTCTTATTTTTTGATCTGTTGAACACAAAATTAGATATTTTGTCAGAATTTAGGAAAGCAAACAGTGGTGCACCTTTGACTACCACTTTTTTTTGTCCAACTATATGGTAGTGAATTGTTGAAATGAAAATTGCTAACATTCTTCCAAATATCTTCCTTTACGTTCAGCAAAACAAAGTAATTTATACAGGTTCGAACAACTTGCTGAGGGTGAGTAAACGATTAAGCATCTGAAACTAAATATGAGGAACAGAATCATTAACCATCTCTATATTTTGTGACAGGTTAAGTTTCACCCAGGTTCAGGCAAAACTGCATTTGATGCTACGAATAACTGAACAGAACTACACAACCACATGCTCTGTTTGCTGCTAAAATTACAAGGAAAACTGCTAAATCATTGCCATTGGTACAAAACCTCTTATAAGGAAATAATGCAATGCATTTGTAAGTGATGACAGCCACACAAAATGCATAAGCTGCATGACTGTGCATCCAGTTTTAAAGAAATACTTCAGTCAAAAAATAAAATTCTGTAGTAATTTACCTACCCTCTTGTCGTTAAACCCACAAACAAATGCAAATGTAAACACATCAGTTGCCAATTAACATAATTATAATGCTATTAATTGTTCATATTTGCATTTTCTTATTTTAAAACAATTGCAAACTGTGCTGATTTGCATCTCCAAGGTGATTCTGACGTCTAATATAGATGAGGATTTGTTGAAAATCAATTTGTGAAGAACTCACAATGTTTCACACTATATGCCATTGCTATTCAAGTATTTATATACATAATCTCACAACTGTCATGGAGTTACATAACATCACATTAAATGTTTTACAAAAAAAAATGTTATAGCTAACCATAGATATTCATTTTATTTATGACAGGGTACATGAAAATATTGGCAGGGCAAAGTTAACATGAACATCCTGATCTGATCAGGTCACCAGAACAAATCTATGTTAATTACCGTTAACAAAATGAAGATAAATGTCTCCTCGTTGAAACAAATGAATAAAATGTTCCCCTTTACTCTCACTTTCAAACTAATGATATTCTTTGGACAAAGATGTTAAAACAAAGTCTACTTTTCATGCACTCAAGCATCTTTAATGGCGCAAAAGCACTTGGTGGCTATGTGAGTGGTCTAATCCATCATTTTGCTGGCCACGGACATGGACAGGCTGTTCATTACATTGATCAAACACTTTCTCACTACCTCAATCGCTTGAGAAAAGTTTTGAAAGTTTTGAAACAATGCCCACCGGGGATCCAAGCCAGATTGCCCAGAAAATCATTTTCCAAAGTATGTGTAATAGTAATAGATAATTTTTCAAATAACTTAAAACGACAGACACTCTCTTTTGGCATAAATCGGGATGTAAATTAAAGTAAAACGTATCTGAGGAAATAGCAGAGGTGACACTGAGGACTATAATCACCATAGAAACGGCCAGAACGTGTTTAAAAGCAGTCTAATCTCAGAACAGTCCCGCTGATTTAATGGACATGTGAAGCAGTGTTAGAACCAACGCTCAGAGCCAATGCTAAGATCATTTATCTCACTAAATAAAGGTTATAACACAAGTGGCAAGGTAACAGTATGACTCAGCCAAAGTTTGTTTAGCCTTTTCAGAGCCGCTAATTCTATTTCTGTAAGAACCCTATGTGTGAATAATGAAAATATATCGAATTGTAGACCGATAATTCAGTCATCTTGGGGCTTAAAGGTGTCTGATTTCTCACAAAGGTGAACATGAGGTGCTATACCCACGACAAAAAGGCCTTAAAACCAGACTAAAACATGTCCTTTTCTTGCAAACTTTGATAATAGCTAGGTGGTAACTAAAACCGTGCTTTTAACATGCATACAGTAGCACTGCACATTTTTCTCTCAGACACATTATTGAGATGATCACAATGTTTCATCTCTGTACAAAAAAAACGCTATATTCGGTTATATGCATACACAATAAAGTTATGAAAGATTGACAACCATTCTACACATGTGCAGTATGAATGGAGCTATGGTCAACATGTCTCTCATTGACATATGTGCGACAAAGGCGTGTACTCCGTGGGCTATTTCTATCATTACTAATGTTTGTTCTGTCAATCTCTCTACAATGACAGAAAACAGGGTTACAAAACAGTTAAGTCTAGAATTTTTTCTTTTGTAAACAATACGTAATGCAGTTTTAGAAACAACATTATTGTATTCAACCATTTATAATAAACCTCTGCATTTATAAACCCAAAAACATTACTGTGCAGCAAAATAGAGACACATCAGCACAGGTTATGTCCGAATATAATACTGTCTTACACACCTTGCTGGGGGTCCTGAAGTTCTCCACGGGGCTCATGTCGACCACACTCTCTTGAGGACTTTTCAGGCCCTTGTGGAAAAAATAAACAGTCCACGTTACTAACAAATACTCTTCAATATTTTACGAAAAGAGAAACTGCTACAACCAATCTGTCAGCTCAGTGACAGCTGTGCAATGACAGGGCAATGATCGTAACAAAACCATTGATAAGCTGACTGTGTGTCGACAGGTTTATAAGAATATGACTCTATTTTCTATACCTATTTTTACTCATTTCATACCCAGATCAGTGTTTTGAACCGGTTTAATAAATGGCCATCCATTTTGAGCACTATAAACACTGAAGCATTACTGGTTATCATCATGACAAGTACTACTGATCGTCCTCCCTTGTGCTTTCAATGGCATTGATGTAATGCATTACAAAACTACGTACATCACCTGCGAATACAAGCTGTTTTTCTATTAAAATGTACTTTAGCTAGCAGGCTAGCTTATTAAAACGCTTCCGGAGTAGTCAATGAAATGAAAAAGTAGGCTAACATAAAATGAGCAGAAACTCACCTGACGGGCCATCAAAGACTTGATTTTCTGCATCGTATATTTAAGAAAACTAAGCGGTCAAACGCGACGATGTTGTATTTCTCTGTCAAATTGCGATTCAGTTCCTGTAGTGCTAGACAGGTGCCATGTTTCACTACGGCGATCACGTGACAGGTCATGTGCAGTGCAGCACGGGATACGTAGTTCCGCTCACTCCCTGAGCATTTGCGCCCATCTGCGTATCCAAAAAGATTTACATATGAAGAAAACCACAGTTTATAAAGCAGGACAACATTACCATTAACAGAAATACCCTGTTGTTTTTATGATGATGACTTTATATCACTAGGACTATTTATTTGTATCTATCTATCTATCTATCTCTATCTATCTTCTATCCATCATCTATCCATCTATCCATCCATCCATCCATCCAACTATCATCTATCCATGTATCATCCATCTATCCATCTATCCATCTATCCATCCATCCATCCATCCATCCATCTATCTATCTATCTATCTATCTATCTATCTATCTATCCCCATCCATCCATCCATCCATCCATCCATCCATCCCATCCATCTATCTATCTATCTATCTATCTATCCATCCATCTATCATCTATCCATCCATCCATTTATCATCTATCATCTATCATCTATCATCTATCATCTATCTAGCGCCATCCAGCCATCCATCCATCCATCCATCCATCCATCTATCATCTATCGATCCATCCATCCATCCATCCATCCATCCATCCCATCTATATCCATCCATCCATCTATCATCTATCATCTATCATCTATCATCTATCATCTATCATCTATCCATCTATCCATCTATCCATCTATCCATCTATCATCTATATCCATCCATCCATCCATCCATCCATCTACCTTCATTACTCAGTAATTTCCTGGTGTGTCACTCTGTTTTCTGTGAGATAATCATTCATTACTTTTCTAAAATAGCTAGATGATGCTTTAAAAAGTCCTCTGACTTATCAAATCATACACCTAGCATGTGTTAAATCAAAAGATAATTTGACAGATATCCCCAATGACATGACATATAATGAATTTTGGATAATTGTAAAATGCCGCCAATCATCATTTGTTTGGACATTGATATTGGACATGTCTCGGAGAAAAGTTTACAGCGAATAAAAAACTAGTGTCAAAAACACTGAGTGGGTGTTTGAGGTGAACATTTCAAACTGGCTGGAGAATAAATTAAAGACCCAGTGTTTTTGTAAATAAAGTTCCACTGATATCAACCACTGATGATTTCCCAGTCAAATGAAGGAGTGGCACCTCCCCCGGGCAGCTGAGCTGTTGATTTAATCCTTCTGCTCTTTCTCTGAAACTGAAAATAAACAGATGGTGTTCCTGTATTCTCTTTGTTCGTTATTTTATAGAATCCTGTTTAGTTTTGTTTTCCAATAAAATGCTTTTCTATACTAAGACTAATAATCCTTTATTGTGTTTAAAGATATTAAAGAATGAATAAACCATTATTAAAATATTTCTAAAAACCTTTATTTTCAAAGTACAGGGCATCCATCGGTGTTTAAAATATAAACAGGAGCAGGTGCAACACATAGAAAATAAAACCGACTAAAAATGTCTGTTTTAAATTCAAAAACTGCTACCTAGTATGAAATGTATGGAACGGTTATGTGGCATCATTGAAACGTTACGAACAATATCCCAGAATACATTGCAGTGTGCAAAAAAAATACAATATCCAAGTACAAAATGCGATTGTATTTACATTCACAATGCACAACCATAACGTCAGCTGATGTATTTTCTATAAATACTCTTAGCTTTTCATTAAGCCTGTTGCTACAGAAAATAATTTATGATTTTCAATATATACAGTATATATATATTCCCTTTAAGACATGTCAGTGCCCAGCACGGTAAGAATGTCAGTGCTCAGCACATGTGTAATAAGAATTATGATCTATATAAAGTATAAACATGAACAATTGTACAAAACAAAAAAGGAAGTGCTTAAATGTGTCAACAAATTCTCTTTTTGTATCGTTTTACATTTGGCACACGTGACACCTCTCCCTCTCATTTAAGCAGACTCAATGTTGGCGTTTCAGGCACATGTCTGATGACATCATAGATGGTGGTATGCAAATCTTTGACTGAATCAAGCCGTGCCAAAGACCTGCAGGATGCCTGAAAAAGCACAGGGAAGAAAGATTAAAACTGTTCCAAGGCAAAACTGCACATGCAAATAAGCAGATCATTATCTTTTCATGTGAGGGTTTCAACCTGTGTTGATTCCATTTTCCCAGGAACAGACACAAATTCGTAGATCCCGAAGTCCTCAGTTGCATCTTCATGACCTATAAGTATGTTATTCGGATTAGTGAACCATTTAGTACAGAGATTTAAACAAAATAATATACACCGAAATATTATATTCCAAATATTTGTATCTAGTGTTTTATTGTAAAAGGAACAAACTGTTTAATATATCCTTATCAATAAACTAACTTTCTATTTTAGCTAACCCAAAGTTACTTCAATAAGAAATGACTGTGTATGTAGTCAGGTGAAACCAAGCCAGCTAGGTGGAATTTTTTTTATAGCGTATGCTGACAGAAACCAGGCAGATATGATTATAGTTGTAATGTTAATGGGGTTGGGGAGTTTGTTTGTACAGAGAGGCTGTGTACACATTACTGCCTAACAACACAGGTATATAGTGTGAGCGTGCAGTAAACCTACCGGATCGGTGCAGTCCTCTCTGCTCTGTCATAGGCCTAAAACACAGGTCCAATCAATCCATGCTGTCAGAAAAACATACATACGTGGCATATATTTTCAAACTGTTGAATATGAATGTTTTTCTTACCGTCTGTAGATTGTATTCATCACTGTTGAAACAAGATAAAAAAATATTAAAATTACTGTTTTCTTCATCTTAGCCATAATGAATGATTTGAATACAGTCTGATAACATGCTAATAAAAATTACACTTTAGCTAAATTAATCTTTTCAAAACAATTCATGATGTACCAAGCATCACAGTTTGATTTCAATCATTAATTTCGCTATGATTTCAATCTTTGACATGGTTTTACTCACTCCATATCATAGCTATGTTATATTTTCACAGAATGTTCTTTACATTATTTAGAATGATTTTATGTCAATCACACAAATGACTTTCTCAGGCTGGTCACGCTTTTCTTTTTTTAAATGGCACATTGTTGAGGTAATGTCTAAACATCAGTAAAAAGCAAACAACTTCATACTTCGTCTTGGATGGCAGCTCTTCCTTATGAGCACAAACATCATACACACAATGATGACCACTGATGAGATTGTAATGAAAGTCAATGGAGACAGAGCACCTCCTTCTTGGATATGTCTTTCTCTTCCTGGAAAAACATTGATAAAAAATGTATATTTGATATAAAACTGTTTTTTCTGAGTCCATATTTAACCAAACTTCCCAGCCTGTAATGGTTGGTAAATAATAAGAACAGGTGCCAGCCCCTATTTACTTTCTAATAGAACAGCGCGATGTATTTGAGAAACATGTGCACTTAGCCACAGAAAAAGCTTGTAAACATGTAGTCAAACAATGGATGGTAAACTGTACATGAAGCATTCAATAACTCATAGAACAAACTCCCAACAACAAAAACAAACAGAAAATACCAGACATGTGAGCTCAATTTAATCTGAATTTATTTAGTTTCCTTGCAGAATTATTAAACACATATACCACACATATATGCCAACGTAAAGCAGTCTGCACACTATTGTCCGAATTAATTTTTTATATTAAATAGTATAAGCTTAATTTGCATTATAATTTATTAATATATATATTTTTTTAAGGGGGGATATTAATGTTTTTCATTCAAATAATGACGATAAATATCTGGTTCTTCTAAATGTAGAATCAAATTTAGAAATAAAAAATGTAACAAATGTTCAGAAACAGGAATTTATTAGGAGCACTGTATATGTACATTTTAATCTTTGTGTCATTTTTGGCAATATTAACTGCATTTTTTATTTCTAGTTTCAAGCATTTTCCAACACATTGCAGACGTACCTTTGCCAAGTCTGGCCACCACCAGCGAAAATTTGGTCTCATCCTGTTTCTTTGTCACATTGTTAAATGCTCTACACCAGAACTCCTTTGCTTGAGCTAATTCATAAGATGTCACTTCAAACCGTGTTCCAGTCATGATGATCTCTGTGCCATTCGATGTCTTAGAGATCCAGACGCAGCTGTTGGGAGGGTTCGAGTCCGCAAGACAATCGAAAAAGACCAACTCCCCTGGGTTCACCGTGAACACCCTTCCGGTTTTCAGACCCTGCTCTGAATTTACTTCTAGATTGTAGGGTCCATCTAACACAATTAGTAAAGACACATAAAAACAGTATTAGTTTTACATTCATTTAGAGATTCAAAATCATTGTATTAGACATTGAAATGTCATTATTCATGTACTCATTGATATTTCAGATCTGTGGGACCCCCAGGGGCACAAGGAGAAATTTGAGAGGTAAAAATTATATATTTTAATCTAATTTAGAAGATTAAGGGGCTGTTTCCCAAAAAGGGCTTAAGCCTAGTCCCAGACTTAAATGTTAGAGGTGTCTTGATCGAAAACAACTTACACTGACATATCTTAAAATATATCAGTGCGAATGTTATGTCTCAAGATGCACACTGTAATGTTTTTTTGTAGAGTACGTTTTTAAAAACGACTTCAATATCCTAATTTAACTAAGGCCAAGTCCTGTCTTAAACTAATCCCTGTCTAGGAAGCCACCCCTAAATGTGTTTAACATGTTAATGCACTTTACAAGCGTCATCCACAAAAGTGACCAAAGCCAGCAGTTACTGTCTTAATTTATGCTGAAAAAAATCATAATATATTATAATATGAATGCTGTTCTCACACATTATATATTGATTTCATAGACACTATGCATGGAGATAAGTTATTATAGTTTACAAAAACTACTAAAACATTTCTGTTTATTGAAATCAAATCAAATATTAGTTTAAATATTAAATTATTTCTTTATTATTATTCCTTTATTTTTATTATTAAAAACTTAAAATAAATGAAAATGAGAAATGTTGCATCAGGAGTAAACTGAAATACATTTAAGTTGAGACACTACATTTATTAACTGAAAATGAATTCAAACTAAAGTAAAACTAAAATTAATTCATCGAAATAAACAAAATGATGATAAAATGACAAAAGCGCATAACAAAATTGCTTAGAAATAAAAACATAAAAAATAAAATGACTAACGCTTATTCAAATTATTAATAAAACTGAAAACAAAACTATTCAAACTCTGGGTCCTTGGCATTAAAAAAGTGAGAAAGCCCATAATAGAAATGACATCATGTTGGTACAGAGTCACAAAACGAACAACAGTTAACTCCCAGACAAGAGGAACGAGCTGGACAGCTTGTAATGATTAACACATGGCAATAACAGATGACATCAATAACTGAAAAGAAACACAGATACTCACAGTACACACTGAGAGCAGTTCCTTCGCTCAGTTCACGGCTGATGTGGTTTTTGGCCTCACAGGTGTACCGGCCTCTATCATCTTTACTGACAGGACTTATGACAAGTGTGCCGTGATCTTGTGAAAATATGTGCCGCTCGCTTGGAACGACCGTCATGTTGTTCTTAATCCATTCGTATTGAACGTTGGTGCCGGTTTCAACAGAGCATGTCAGTGTCACATTATCTCGCTCTTCTATGAGGTCTGCACCTGGGCTCTTACTGAGAACGGGCTTTGACACAGGCACTAGTTGCAGAGACCATGAAAAAAAAAGTAATGAAAGATATAAATGAGACTGAAAAATAAACTGACCCAACATCTCTATCATGTTTGGATATTTTATCTGTATCTATTAATAACAGGTACATAAAATGATAAACTATCTGTACAGAGCTATTATTAATGCAAGCAGTTTTTCATACCACTGACTGTGATCGTCACTATTTTCGTGACGGCCACCGGCGTGGAGTATCCTGGGAAGATGATGTTGATCTCCAGCTTGTACTCCCCCTCAGCGTCCTCATCCAGATGCTTCATATCTAGAGACACATCTGGCAATTTAAGCACTGGTTCGTTCCTCAGCCGCATATTCGGGATCGCATTGGACTCGGTGAAAGTGACAAGTAGAGTATAAGTGGGTTTAGTCTTGTACCAGGCCCCCTGGAACTTCACATTCTTGACATCAAAATGAGGCTCAACTCTGAGGAGCATAGAGTCCCCGTATTTGCCATGCTGTGTGGGCTCCAGTGAAATGTATTCCATACCTGTTTAAAAGAAAGTGTGCATTTCAAGTTTAAGAGGTGGATTCTGAACAGGGCTTAATCTTAATGGCAAACAAACTTAGAGATGTCTTGATCAAAAACAACATGCACTGACATATCTTAAAATATATCAGTCTGGTTGTTTTGTCTCAGCACACACAGTAATGTTTTTTGTAAACTATGTTCAATTATGCTAAATAAACTAAGGCCAAGTTCTGGCTTGAACTAATCCCCGTCCGATAAACAGCCCCTATGTGTTATATTTGGTTTCAGTTGCTGTCTCCTGAGGTAAACTTGAAGAAAAATGCATTACAGTTTTTGTGGCTTTTAAATGATTTAGAACCAAAATGCTGGGTTGTTTTAAGCCATTGTTGGGTCAAATATAAATTACTTTACACTCTAAAAATGCTGGGTTATTTTCAATTCAGCATTGGTTCAAAAATGGGACAAACCCAGCAATTGGGTAAATTAACCCAGAAAATGGTTTATGTTTGACCCAAAAATGGCATTTTGGGAAACAATCCAGCATAGGTTCATTTACAAGCCAACGGTTGAGTTCGGCCATTTTTGACCCAAAGGTAAAAGGTTTTTTATTTTCAACCCATGGTTGGGTCAAAAAGGGATGAACCCAACAGCTGGGTTAAAATGTTCATATTTGACCCCAACGCTGGGCTGAAAATAACCCAGCATTTTACAGGTTACGGTGCAATGTTTATGTGCATGTTAAAAGCATAACAAATTACACTATACACTTAACTGTCCACAAAAAATAAAATTCATACGATCTCACACCATCCTAGAGCAACCTCAAAAGCTTAATATTCATGGTTTTGATCACCGGACAGACCAGCGCTGGGTAAAAAATGGCAATGTTTCTCATTAACAGTGACTTTGACGATTAAACATTCATCTACATCTTCGAATAATCTATGCAGTTTGCGCTTGGATGCTTCATTTAAAGGAACATTCACCCAAAAATGTAAATCCTGTCTTCATTTCCTTTGTTCTGATGAACACGGAGAAATATATTTAGAAGAATGCTTGTAACCAAACAGTTTTTGGCCAACATTGACTACCATAGTGGGAAAAATGGTTAAAATTGTGCTCCAGAACTGTTTGCTTTCCTACATTCTTCAGAATATCTTCTTTTGTGTTCAACAGAACAAAGAAATTTATAACGCACATTTTTCCTACTATGGTAGTCAATGGTGGCCAAGACCTGTTTGGTTAAAAGCATATAAATCCCAACAGCACCATGACGCAAAGCATTTTCACTCACATAATGTTCACCCATAAAAGTCTATTTTAAACCGCAACCAAAATATCTTCTTTTGTATCTTTTTGTTTATTGTTAATAATTCTTCACACAGGTCTGTACTTTAATCACCACCAGCCCATGTGTTCAATCCTGTACTTGCTGTAAGCAAATATTTACCAGCTTCTCAGGATGATAGTGATCAAACATGAAGTTCTCTCTAATTTGTCTAAACAGGTCTGTGAGCAAACACTCAGGCAGTATTGCGTATTACAGTAAGCCCTGCAAAAGCTCCAAGATCTTGTGTTTGTACACAGAATGAAAACATTCTCAGGAAAGAGCGTTAGAGCAATCCTGTTATTACTACTATCAAGACCACCTACTCTCCTCCTCGAGCTCTATACAAATATCTAATTTCAATGAGATAAAATGAACGCGTTGAAAGGATCAGAGGCCCGGCTCTAACTGACAGCTGTTAATCTGCATTACGTTGCTAAGCGAGGTTGTGTGGCAGCAGGCAGGTAGGCAGCACACAGGTAAACAGTGTCATACTCCTCCCATCGCCTCCTGCCCACAACTACCCGGACATAAGCATCTCCACCCCCTGCTCGCCTTTACCGGACCGCTGACAGGCAATGTTGTGCATTACAATAGTTAACTGTGTGGCTCGTGTTGTACGTTAAATAATAAATAAGGATGCCCCTATTGCACGCACAAAAGACCAGGAGGCAGTTTAGGTGGAAGCCAAAAGTGTGCCTGTGTTTATACCACGCTGAGCTCCAATACACTATGAAGTTTTGAGCACGGTCTAAACAAAAGAAAGGATTGTTGTGGTGATAGCAATGCTGACCTTACACCACCAAGACAATAGGTATTGGGAATAATCATCTCACTAACAATTCAAATGACTAGCTCCATATGCGTTTCCAAACACAAACACTGAACTAGTCACACCTTTAGTGATAATACAGGGCCTTTTGTGCAACAAACCAAACGCACATTTAAACACGTGGATTGGAAAGTAACCTAACCCCGACCATGAATAATCCACTTTAATGTTTGTCTTTGTGTATTTTTTAAAACGCCATGTGACACATAAAGTGAAATATAGAACTTTAGGTGTCTACCAAAAGAGTTTGAGTCACATCTATGGCTACATTTACGTCCACGACCCCTATGGAAATTTGAGGAACAAGTTTCCCCACAGTATGAGTTTATAAATTGTGGTCTATATATAATAATACAAAATTATGTTAAAGACAATCCATGTAACCTTTTCTAAATAAGACAGAACTGCAAAATATGTAAAGTATTGTAATGTAAATCTTATATTTAAAGTGAAAGTAAATCTACAACCAGTTTTAAACTTATATGAAAAGATGATGTAATTTACATACATTTTTTGGTGTCTTTTAAATGTCAAGTTTCAGTATTTTCCGTATTTGTACCTCAATTGATGTTAATGCAAAGGCTGCATGTTTTTTTTCCAACAGACATCAATACAAATTTGAAATAAAAGTGATTGTAGATTTCCTTTTTCTCCAATATTCTCTATAGTAGGCCTATATAATGGAAGTATTGTTAGTATTTATGTACATGCCAAGTCAAACAGAAATTTATTTTTATTTACTGCGAAAGTCAACCTTTGAAAAACAGGTTAATTCAACAACATTCAAAAATACGCCCTTGTAAATCTCCAAATAACAATATTTTAAGGTGCCCTTGTTACACGTTACATGAATTTACAAGTATAAATGATGCATAGTTACATGTAAATAACCTTAAACCACACCCTAACCTTACAGAAAGTACATGCATTTATTTATCACTCCGTACTTCAATTACACTGCAAGAAGATCACCTTAAAATAGTGTCACCAAAAATTATATTGCAGCGTATGGTGTATGATATCACTTCTGCTGTACAGTTTATTTTAAAGTGTGTATAAAATGCTCTTACCACCAACACCGAGAAATAAGGTGCACATCAGTAGAAACATGGTGACTCCAACACATTCCATCTCTGCAATATAATCTCTAGAAGCTGTTTGGCTTGTGACAAGAAAGGGGAACTGGTGACAGTATTTGCCAGGGAAATGAGAAAAGCTAGCTCAGGCACCTCCCACTTGCCATTTGGACACACACCTGGTTGAGGTTCCAAAAGGCTGCTGTCACCTGAGGGCCAGAGACAGTCTCACCGATACACATTCACAGGGAGATATACACAGCTTAAGCACAGTGTCAGATCACCGAAAACACCTTTAAGACATACTCAGACCGCTACAGGTATGTGATACCAGCAAAGACTGAGATTCAAGTCCAACACACACACAGAGGTCATTGAGCTACACAATGCATGAACATGCAAAGTTTCACCTGAAACCGTGCAAGACTTAAGACACAAAACAATGTTTTAGGAAGTGATTACACACAGTAAGAATCTTAAAATAGATAACCAGAGATGGCCTTAGATACGTCACTTTAGTTCACAGCTACTTTAAATATATATTACATAGGGAACATGTGGATCGACAAGGACTAGCATACAAAGTTAATAAACCATGTACATAGGGCGCAAATTAATGTACATATATTTACTTGGCAGAAGCATTTATCCAAAGCAATTTGCACTGCATTCAGGATATACATTAAAATGGTTTGCATGTTCCCTGAAGGCTGAATTCCCAACCTTAGTGTGTCATCAAATGGACTAAGACTTCCCAAATTCTTCATAAAAATCTCTAAGCAGAATGCATGCATTTAGACTAAACTCGGTATAGTGGATGAAAACAAGTTCCCTCATATGTTAGATTTACTTTAAACATCATTTCAGAGTAGTTCAGTGTGCAGAAATGTACTGCTAGTGATAAAACACAATGATCTTCCTTCCATTACGTTAACTTAAATGTCATACAATCGACTTAGATTGCACCTCTATGTCCCTCAGTGAGAGAGTAAAAGGTCATCTTTACTGTATTTCAATATCACACACACTTAAAAGTTTTTTTAAATCATGTAAATCAGCAGCTTTTACAAGCAGCAAATGAGCTGAATTTTAGCATTTATACCACACGGGGCCAGCAGTGGTGTAAATGACCTTTATTTGGACTGAATCATCTGTTTAAAAAATAAACACACAAACCTGACATAATAAAGCCCATGCCACCTTTCAACTCCCCCTTCACATGATCCTCTCATCCGTTGGCCACAAAGCCTCAGCTTGCTAAGCAGCACCAGCTCATAAGAGTCACTTGGACAGATATCTAATAGGTTTCCACCAGTTTGGTAAGAGCTCTGTCTTTATTCAGTTTTCAAGCTGCCTGTTGTACAGGACACCACACCAGCCCTATAGTCCAGCTCGGAGCCAGAAATCTTCCTCTTTTTCTTTTTGCCGTGTTTCTTATGCTTCTTCTTTTTCTTTTTTTTCTTGGACTTGTCCTGTAAATGTATATATAGTATTAATAACTCACATGGTCAAAACGAGTGAAAACGACTAAATGTTTTTTTTAATTGTGATGCGAGATGACTTACTGTAACTTTCTCCTTTTCTTCACTACTGTGTTTCTTCTTTTTGTACTCTTCCTAAAAACACACACACACACACACACACCAGAAATCTGGTCATTGTTGCCTTAAAACATACACTCTGTTCAATGAAACAACGAAAAACCTAGCCTATAACAGAAAAATCTGTAGTCACATGCACAACAAGAACCTGGTTCCTGTCTGTAAATAAAAAAAAATCTTTATTTGGGTCCTATGTGTTGGGAATGACATGAGGGGTGAGACATAAATGAGAAAATTTATATTTTATGTAAACTGCTCCTTTGAGATGACCGGGTTTAAGCAGTCTTACATCTATATAAGACTCGTCTGAGGACTCCGAATGGCTCCTCTCAGATTTCCTCTTCCTCCGACTGTCCTTCTCATCCTTTGAAACAAAAACATACAACTTAAGATACAAAGGCGAGATAAAAATTAACAGTAAAAATCCTGTCTATAGTTAGTCGTAAGGTACATTGTCTTTCTCGCCATTCTCCCTGACCCTCTTCTTCTTCTTTTTCTTGGATGATTCCTGAAGATAATAAATGACATTATAACTCAGTCTTATTGAAACAAGTCTCATAACTATTTTCATCAGCAGGGAAAATGAATACTCAAAGGGTATATACTGTCAATCGTGGATAATAATAGTTAAACTAAAGAATCTCACTGGCGATGCCGAATGTTTAACCCGAACTATATAATGATTTTCCTGTAATTATAAAGAACCACTCATACCCTGCTATCCGTTTCCGACTCTGTATCAGAATGGTCAGACTCTTTCCTAGCAGAAGACCTTCTTCTTTTTTTCTTTTTCTTCACAATTTTCTTCTCATCCTGAAATGTAAGCAAATAGGAAAACAAGGAACATTCAGTAACTATTCAAGGCTATTTTAAAAACACATGCAAATAACTCAACTTGTTTTCGTGCCACTTACATCATCATCTTCAGATTCTGAAGAGGAACCGGAAGAGAAATCAGAACTCGAAGAGGAGGAGGAAGATGAAGAATGCTTGAACAAACACAAAGCATGAATTTGTTAGATTTAAAGCCACAAAGGCCAGACTGATGGCTATTGCCCTCTTTAGTATGTCAGTGATGTCACTTGTCCAATGACAGTGTGCTAGAGCTGGTGCTCATTGTGAAACTATAGGCCCTTTTCACAATGACGTCACTTAACTTCCGCCTTTTTGCAAAGCAGTGTATCATAACATCCGTCTCGCAACAAACAAGAATAACTTGCGTTTTGCCGTCGTGCTGGAATTTAATAACAGTGAAAAAAAACGGACAAAACACTTATTCAAGTACTTATACTAGCACCTTCGCTAACACAAAAAGAAAACAAAAACCTTACCTTCATAATCAAACAGGTACTGTTCCACGAAGAATTTAATTCATCAAGCTTTGATCTTTTCGTAAGCGAACATTTGTCTGCAATATGTTGTACATCATCTTGCTGTTTTTGTGGCAGCTGTGAAAGAGACTTGGTAAACTCCATTCTGAGGCGCTAGCGAAAGTAACGCTACACAGCTTCGCGGCAGAACAGAAGATGCGTGACGTCATGTGAAAAGGGCCTATTCTACGCATTTCTGTGGTTATAATAGAAAAATCGTCAGTTAACAGATATACGCGCTAGTTTGGAATGAGGCCTTCAAAGCACCAGTTTTAGAACATGAACCAGCACCATTTCAGTGTGAAAGAGGTGCATGATCTGTCAAGAGCCCAGTGCACAAAACTGGAGAGCTCTCCTCACCCTGCTGGACTTCTTCTTCTCCTTCTTCCTCTTCTGGAACAGAGACAAAAATAAAAATCACCAAATCATAAGCATGTTGTTAAATTTACCAAATCAGATCACCATACACAACATTACCTCTTTCTTGTCTTTCTCTTTTTCTTTCTTCTCACCTCCACCAAGCACCTTCTCTCTGTTTTTCTCCAATTCCTTCTTCCATCGCTGATGAAAATGAGTGGCAACACATATTACACAAACTGACACCTCCACTAACATCAAATGCTGGCAAGCGTTTAAAAACAACTATACCGCATTCATTCTGTCCTCAAAATCAGCCAAGGCTCTTGAGCCCTTCTTTTTCTTTTCCAGTTGTTCCTTCACCTCCTCCCTTACACACAGAACGAACGCAGAGACATATACATAAGACACCAAACCACATATACTCATTATTGGTTCGTGAATGGTGATCTCCTCACCATGACGGCCGTGGTCTGCTGAGATAATCCTGAATGGTTGGGCCTGCGTTGGGTGCAGGTCCTCGTGCTCTGGCAGCAGCTATTGGGTTCAAGTAAGCCTGAAAGACAATACATTTTAAGAAGTTGATCATCTAGCACGTTTACCCGCATAATAAACACGCCCACGAGCATCCACGTCCCGTGAGGTAGCTAGCGAACTACAGTTCTTTAGCTTTGGTTGATAATACGTTTCTAAAATGTAAGTGCAATGCAACTCACACACGAGCAGTAGAAATAAAGGTGCAGCAAACCGCAGAAGAACAGTTTAAAATAAATATGTACATGTTGAGTTATCCAGTCTGAGCCACACACTAGCATTAGCCTACTAGCATTAGCCTAGCGACACCTCAAAAACGCTCGTTTCAGGTTCAAAACATGAAATGCAATGCATGTATAGGGTTCAAAGAGCGTATTTGTTCGTCTTGTAAATGGACGTGAGTATGTTGTTTACGTAAAGTGCTCTTAGCAGCACGGCTTAAGGCCTATATGGCCCTCTTTCCAGTCACCTGAAATTTCGCTGATAGGGGACTAAATTAAGTTATAAGCAGCAATGCAATATTTACTCACCACTCTGTTATCTCGCTTTCCCATGTTTGTAGATTTTGCCCATAACCCGCAGGCCAAAATCTAGGAATTGTTCTTGT
Organism: Triplophysa siluroides; assembly: GCA_006030095.1. NCBI lineage: Eukaryota > Metazoa > Chordata > Actinopteri > Cypriniformes > Nemacheilidae > Triplophysa > Triplophysa siluroides. The sequence continues at coordinate 1,191,443 of VCII01000193.1, forward strand.
TGTTTACATCTCTCTGCTGCTGACTGAGAGGCTCAGAATTAACGCCACCTAGCGGTTCTCTCAGCAACATGACATGCTCGCGACGTGAGCACTAGAGGGCGCGTCTACTTGTTTAATATGAGGACGACCCGCTGAGGAATACTCTTGATATGATCACAGTAATTTGCAGATATTAAATAAGCATTATTAATTCAAGCATTACTATTGTTCTTATACCTTGTTTATTTAAGCAATGTTTAACGGTAAATACTCCAGTCGCTCGGGCAACCTCATGTGGATTTCGGCGACGTGATTGGTTAAAACGTGCACGAGGTGCAGAGACCTCCTTTGCGAACACCGGATACCTTGATTAATTTTAGCAATGTTTAAAAACATTTTTTTTCTAAAAATGTTAATTATATCACCTAATTTAACAACATTTACCTAATATTTAAAGTTAAAAAATAGGATAAATGTCTAAGCATTGTTTCTCTCAGAAATCAACTTTACAACCCAGTTTTACACACTAATATTTATTTTACAAAAATATGAAAACGTCAGGCAGATACAGATACAAAAATGCAAAAAGCAGCTTTTTTCAATGGCAAATTGGAATCATCTTTACGTGGGCCAGTTTAATAACTCATACAGGAGCCAGAGCCTAAGACGAACATTAGCAGCAAAACCAGTCCACAGACAACAAAGATATATAAAACACTTAGGCTACATACCATTCACCCTTTTTAACAAAAACAAACTAACAAAAACTGATATGGTCATAAAAAGGGCAGTGACCAACAATCTAATTTCAATTTGGTTCTTGCAAATTTTTAGCACTTTAGTGAGAGACGTCCAAGTGTTTAGAAGAGTAGCTTGATGAAATGAATTTAGCAACAAAAACTATTTGTGCTGTTTTAACATGAGAACATAGCTTAAGAGAAATTAAACTGAATTTCCGAACTCCAAACGAAAACACATTATACATAATGTTTGATTTACCATCATTATTGAACTATTCACCCAGACAAGACAAAAGTAAGATCTGTCACATGCATGTGATAGCAACGTATTGTACTCTGACCTAAATCCACATGTGTTCTACTTGCAAAAATGTAAAAGCTAAAAGCAGAGAAATTGCAAAATGATTTTAGCTATAATTACATAAACAAATAAACAAAACTTTCAATTGAAGCATTGACAACAAAGTTCTATACTTTCACGCATTTCTCCTTCCCCATAACAGAAGCATTTTATAAACGACTAAACGCTGACAGCATAAACAGCAAAACGGTAAATTGTTAGAAAAATGCACTTTATCACTCGTCTGCCAATGTGGGGAAAGTAAATGAAAAACCTGTGAAAAAACCCTGACCAAAACTTTTAACTTTTAATCAATGTGCACAGTTAAAAGATGTTCAAAAATTACATTTAAAAAGATTAAATGAATTCATAAAATAAAGACCAAAGATAAGAAATAGGATACATAATTATGATTACAAAATTAAAACATATCTTAAAACCTCCGAAATCATTTGCAGTATTCTGAATCTTCGAACCCAATACACATCATGCAGTCTAAAGTGATACAACACTTGATTATCAATGAATATTTAGGCTGCTGATAAAAATACAATTTTAAGAGTCTTATAATGAGAACAATTCATACAGTGTCTGTGCAGCAGCTAAATATAAAAAAAATGTGTGCACATTGATTAGAGAATGTATTTCATTGTGGATTTGCTAGATTATATTACTGTTAAGTATTTCTTAAAATGTTCCAGCTTCATGATTTAAAATTCAGAGTAATGCCTGTCTGGGTTATTATAAATTATGTTATATTGAAAAAACTAAATAAAAAAATACAATAAAAGTAAAATAATATCTAAAATATTTGTAAAGACATTTATTGTTACCGTTCTCCTGGGAACAATTTTGTTTCAATTTGTTCAAGTCTTCAGTGATAAATGTGGCTTTAGCACCTTTAGCTGACCACTGTTCAATTACAGTTCATTTCAAGGACAAATGACTGAATGCTTTTTCAAGTGTCACTATCCAAAAACAAAATGTCAATAAATAAGAACAAAATAAAAGTTGTAGAAGAAATTATAGTAGGGAGCAAAACATAATGTACCAATGTCATCAATTTCCAAAAGTAGTTTGCTTAAAATGATATCCGATTACATAAACAAATGATAAAAAACCTAACTAAAATAATTTCATATAACTAAAGAAGCATTTACCTTTAATTCAAAGTTAATCATAAATGTGATAAAGCCACAACAGGTTTACTAAAAAGCATATTTCATGGGGGAAAAGCACTGAGATGGGTAAATATCAAAGGTGCTATTTTTCAGCATGATCACGGCATATTTCAAATTCCATTACTAACAAGAACAGTCATACATTCGAAAGCCAAACATTTAACACATGTATAATCATAAAACACTATGAATTACTTTTCTTACTAACCAAACTTAAAAACGGATTAATTCTATACAAGACCCACAAACAAAGGCATACAGGGTTTACATAGGTGTGATATCTAATGCCCTCTTAAAAAAACACAAACGCTACATTTTGGAGGAGGGTAAGGCTGTGCCAACAACATATCGGTTCAGTGGAGCTGGATGGTGTTATACACCGATGACAAACAATTTCTGTGCATCAGATACATACACGCAGAATTTATTGGGACTATGAACCATCAGAGAATATTTGTGAAAACGTTAACAGTACAAAAGTTGCTGCACATCAGTGATCTAATACATAAAATATAATATTAGGAATAATATTATATAAATAAAAAAATAAATGGTGAAATGACCACCTGTGTGTTCCATTATCTGTTCCAACATGTTTCCAGAACAATGTATGTGAATTGAAGGAAATGTGAGTGAACGATGATATAAATAACCCAACAGTTACCGCACTATAGTTGTATATGAAATCCCGGACAACGATAGCTGAGACCATACGTTGCGTTTTACTGTAAAATGTTTATGCTAAACCCTGAACCATGGTTGAATCTAAAACTAAAGTCATAAATAGACCTGAGTATGGAATGTGAGAGAATGAGTTTACTGATCCTGAGAGTATGAATCAAGCATCAGTGCTTAACTGTGTGAACCTTTCATTGTAGAAATGCAATACAGCTCCTTAAATCTCTTCCAACATCTTCACATGGAACAGATTTCTAAATCTAAAATCTGAAGCAGCTTCCTTCCTTCCCCTCCACCTTCTTACTACAACTCTCCTGCCACACGCTAAATATAAAAGCATGAAAGCTGCCTATCTATCAAACGTTACAGCTCGCGGCATGTTTTGCGATCATCTATCAACAATTCGGTGGAATTGAAAACGGAAGGATGTAACACACGTAAAGAACCTCGAGTGACCGGTAATGGGACAAAACACATTCTCCAAAACTCTGCGACAAATCTCTACCAACACTGACTACTTTTACTAGACGTTTCCTAACATTGCTCTGCACTTTCATACATGTTTTTCCACCGTGGCTTAGGTCTGTTCTAAATCCAACACTAAAGTCAACATGCAACCCCGGCACGGGTCAACCTTCCACTACGCAAGTCCCTGACAACAGGGCGCAGACTGTTTGGTATAAATCAACAATACTTCGCTCTCTACAACAACCTACACGTTCAAGTTCACTAAAATTAAGACATGCCAAAAAGAAGATGTCAACAATCAACACTGACATAATAAAATAGATGAACAGAATGTAGAAATAATGGAAAGAAATACGTGAGGAAACACATTATAATGTCAAGGAAATGTGTAGTTAAATAGTGCTTGAAGTCAAAGCGTTTGGTAGTGCCGTTCTGTGGTCCACTCGATGGGCGAACGCAGCAGGATGCTCGGACTCTTGAGGAAGTGAAATAATGAAATGCCATTTTCAATTGAACACTAATGGATTCTGCGTGTTTGGCAGTCATCGAACCGGCTTTGCATCCTGCGAGTGGGCGTGTCCTCGTGCTCCTGCTAAACACTAGAAAATAAAACAAATCCTAACACCATGAAGGCTTTCGTAAGCATGAACGTAAAAAACGATCATTTTAATATGTAAAATAAGAGGCTCCGTTCAACGGGCCCTTAATTTGCAGTAGTTCTTGTTTGCGAGATTGAAATGATCCCACGTGTTCCAGGCAGTGATATGCAGCTAAGACTTGGTTCAGAGCGGTATAAATTGCGGTCTCGTGAACAGACGGACGATCCATGGCAGTGTTGTGATGCGTATTTTCCTCGGAGCAGACAATTTTCCTTTAAAGTGGAAGAGAGCAGCTTTTGATATTTCAAACGGTATTCCAGGCAGCACGTTTGTTTGTTTGTTACTATGTATTAGCTGGCAGTAGTGAGAGCGTAGAAAAATACGATCGAACAACAGTTGTTGTGAGTCCTAAAAGCAGCATGTGATGTTATGCTATGGAAGACTGGTTCAAAGGGGGCTGGATGTCTTTAACACGGAGTCTAAAGTGGAAGCCTTGAGTCTTTTAAGCAGCTCTCTCCTCCAGGGAGGGCTTTTTGCTGGGGAAGGGTTGGGCATACGGACTCTTGCTGGTGCTGTCCAGACTTTGGAAGTACAGGTGAGACAGTGCATCATACGCTGATATCCGTCTGGAGGGGTTAAATGACAGAAAACGCTGTGTAGGGGAAAAAAACAACAAACTGAGTAATCCACCAGCATGAGTTTGACAAAAGATGACGGTGTCAATGACCGTACTGTTACTCACAAGTAAAAGTGATTTGCCCAGCTCATCCATGTCTGGCACCAGGTCCTCGATGGGTTGGGGAGGGCGAGGGGAAAAGGCACTCTGGGGCAGGCCCACCTCCTGAGGCCAGTCTTCTGGAGAAGGGACTCCCACCACACTGAAATATCGTCATTCAAACAGTCAAAATCATGGCTTTTCACTGTCTTCTTAAAGAGTCAATGAAACGCCAAAACATTTTATTTTATCAACAGGTGTTGCGTCTGTCAGCATCAGTTTTTTTTTACTGTAAACTGTTACTGTAAGACTAATAAAATGGATTTTAGTCCATGTCTTTTAAGTTACAACAGATACAAAATAATCACTGCCCCACACCAAGTCAAGCACCCCTTTATATATGTGATTGTACGACTCAAGCGGTTATGAATTTACATTTTGTCAATTCTTTAACAAATAACAAATGATATTGAAAAGTGATTTGGAATGAAAAATATCTCAGAATTGTACTTACTCAAAAATTTTGCCTAACTGGTCAACATCCGAATTCCCACGGAAAAGAGGGCTGCGAAAAGACCAAGTAATGCATTTAGGAAATTGTACATATAACAGCTATTCTTTGTTTTAATTTCATGTGCTTAACTGCATCTATTTATTATAAACAAACTTTTTATAAAAAAAAATCTATAGCGGCAGAAAAGAATTAAGAGACCATTCCAAATGTTCATGTAATCAGCATTTCTAGATGTATTGTGGTCATTCCAGTCCAGTGTCTGTTGAACTTCAACAAAATCAAACCTCAGGAGTGACAAAGTCATCCAACAGCAATGTGAAAGACTGACAGCATGACAAGACACATGAACACTGTGATAAACATCAAGATTATCACATAAAAAAAAGTTTCCTAAATACCTGGTAAAGATTAAAGTTTTACTGTTAAAAGTGATAATGCACTAGTTTTCTTTGCAATATTTGAGATCTGAAAAAATACAGAGCATCTTTTCTGTTATTTTGACATGTTTCTCCAGTTTGCATTTTCTGCAAATAAATGCAAAAATAAACAATATTTTTATTTGAGATTTGGGAGAAATATTGTAAGTAGTTCACAGAATTAAACAAAAATGATAGTTTTACCTAAACACATACCTGTAAACAGTAAATTCTAGAATCAGTAAAACTGGTCTCTTAATTTTTTCCACTGCTGTATATACCCAGATAGGAAAGCCACGTGACACAGGAAACAGATTAGACTCTGCGACCACTTAAACACAAGGACAGCCATACAACAAAAGCTCTGTTTTGACATGCAGTCTCAAGGTCTTATTTCCAGAGGGGAAGAAGGAAACAAGAACAAAATGAAGTGAAATAAATCCCTTATAGTCTACATTGTACAAACCAGGCCTTAGAAGCCACATAACACAGATTGCTCAACTGTATGTGTTATTTCCTGGCCAGCCTCTGGATGAGCCAGTCTGACGGGGAGAGAGAGGAGATCTGAGGATTTTTTCAGCACATGTTCAAGTCCACCCGCCTGGACCGCCACTGCTGCCTGTGGCTCCGTGCCAGTAAGGACACCCGTGGGCAGGCATGCTTCCCTTGGCATGCGCGCAAATTCCAAAAGCCGCACAGTCTCCAAAACACACCACAAGGAGTAAAAGTGAAAAGGCTATTTATCCCTGCCGTCTACATTAGCCGTGTAAAGAAGCTCAAATGAAACCGCGTGCTTGAACATAACAGTAAAACAGCAATAAAAGTGCAACATATTCAGTTTATTCTATATTCGGTTTATTATAAGCAAAACCATGTTCAATAAGATGTGCGCTGTCATGATTTATTCCTAAAGCACCATCGTAACTAATCCTTGGCTCAACTGGCACAGCATTGGGTTAGCCGTGCAAAGGTCATGTATTCAAATCCCACATTCACATACGAATTAAAAATGTGAATTCACCGCTTTGGATAAACATGTCTGCCAAGAACATGTAAATGTTCGATCACATCTTGAGATGTTGCACATGCAATCTCCACAGCCGTCACCAGAGGTCGCCCAAAGGCAGGACAAGCCCAAGGCGCTCAAAGCCTCACAGAACATCAACTGTATTCAGACAAAGAGCCAGAACGGGAGCACGTGCAAGGCCTCTGCGTTTCCTTAGGCCTCCATTATTTCAAAAGCCCTCAGAAGGCTTCATTTAAAGATTAGTCTGGAACGCTCTGCTACTATTCTTTGCATACTTTTCCAAAAACGACTCGATTACGCTATTCAATACTTTCAGTCAATAGATTGTACAAATGTGACGGTTGAGATGCTAAACATTCTTGCCTGGTGACAAGACCTCTCTCCCTTTTTCCTTAGAAAAAGATTCTTTGGAAATCTGTTGATTTGAAATGTGAAACCCTTGAAGGCAAAGTCAGTCCCGAGCAGTCGCATCAGACAAAAGCCGATCTATTTTCTAACAGTGGGGGGGGACTCTCACCTTAAGCGATGTCATGCCAAAAACAAGTATGGCTGAAAATCTCTTCACATTTGGTCTTCCCGTAGGCTACTTGTTAGTCTGAATGAATTAGGGGCTTTTTGCACAAGGCAGACATTATGCCGGGCCAAAGGCTTCCTGAGTGAGTGGGCACACGCAGCGCTCAGACCGGGCCAGTGCACGCAGTCCAGTCACGCTCCAAGTGCCAGTGTCTCTATCCACATTCCACCCGAGCGACCTCTGGAACGCATCCGCGAGCGTGTCGGTGAAGGTGCGAATAAATGATTTTTAGCTTTGCTTTAATCGACATGAAAGACTGGTCTGTGAAACGGCAAACGAGGATCTGAAAAAGTCTTTTAAAAAAGCTCTGAAACCAGAAGGTCGGCACACTCCTTTGTCATACCCACAGCTTCGTAGGAATACAAATACAGACTTGCTGAATTTCTACCGAAACTTGTAAGAGTCAGACGAGGATTAAACCTTTTATAAAAATCTCAGCGACAAAACAATAAGGTTAAAAAAACACGAGCAAGCTGGCAAACCTCTCGAATGCCGATGTTTTTTCTTCCTTTCATGCCCATGTTACGCAGTCCTTTCCAGGAAAACGGTCCCCTCAACACTTCGACTTTCATCTTGAACAAAGCCATACAATATGTTGTTGGCTGAGGTGCTCGCTGTCTTTATAACTCTCGGCTGAATCTAAAAGCTCTATTACTGGAGTTGGCTCTCATAGTGCAGCGCACTTCTTAAACATCAGAGGGGAAACCTGGTCCCAGGTGCCCTTTAATCTGCAACAGGTGGCCTTTTAAAAAGCCTTCTTAATCACCTGCAGAAGGAGAAAAGAAGGTGTGCTGGTATAACGGCAATGAAAGCCCCCTCAACCCCGCCCCCCACCTTAAACACCCACTCACCCCCGAAGGCGTGCCAGCAGATTGAACACACGGGACACTTTCGATATTAAATTTGACAAGGTACATTGACAAGGTACTTACTGATAAAACATGTGTACGTTTACGATTGAATTTATAGCTTCCTTAGATTTCGCTTTAAATCTCCCATCAGTTATATCCTGGTGAAGTATTGGATTATGGTGTAAGGCAATGAGTCAGCTAATGTTATCTGCTGGTGTTGTAAAGTAAACACTATCAGTGGACACCGCCGGAACGGGCGGACAGGTGCGACCATTAGAACGTGAAACACAGGATGTTTGTGTATCAGCGCTTTCCATTACAACTCTCCTGCTTCGTCCGAATGTGTGCTGTACGTCAGGAGAGGGAAAAAGCAGGCCACGTAACACCCAAGCCCCCCCCAAACAGCATGTGAAGGGCAAGGGGCAATTAGACCAACATCATGGACTTCACTGATAGGGTGCAATATACAAATAGGC